>JAMXBD010000304.1:0-1202052 GCA_024138025.1 Combretum micranthum
TATATATGACCATTGTGGGTGTAACGCCCTAAACTAAGGCGAATACAACCTGCCGCGTGTCCTCCTCTTAAAAAGACACACAAAGGCTCTAAAACTAAAACCACAATTAAAAACACATAAAATATAATCTTCATAACTCTCTCAGAGGGTACAGCAGAAAGTTCAAAGCTTGAAAAACCTGTAAATAATAATCTTTTCAAACATCCTGTTGATCAAAACTTAGTTGGCATAACCAAAGCCAACAAATCCAAAAATTCTTTGTAACTCCATAAATTCATAAAGATCTTAGAAAAACAATTAAAGATCTCAAAACATAAAAATCCAGAATCCTTTAAAACAAAATATAAATTTTAACATTATTCTGAAATCTGCAAAAGATCTAAAGGATCTTTTCTCCAAATCATATCGATATCAATTCCTTAGCAGGGTATTCTGGACCACTATTGCTATCCTCATGATCAAAATACAGATCATAATGTTGGTCCCAAATAATAATAAAGAAGGGAGGTTGAATTGATTATTACAAATTCTTGCCTTTAAAAATTAATCCCCTTTTTAATTTGAAAAACGAGAACAATATATCAATATAACAAATATGAAAATAAATTGCGTAAAATTAAAAGATAGAGAGAAGAAGATCAGGCAATGATTTATAATGGTTCCGCCTTATGCGTCAGTCCACTCTTCCAGATCCGAGCCGGGGTTCTCGTTATCCTACGGATTTTGTTCCATTATATCCAATAAATTTCAATTTACAAGCTTGTACAATTCTCTCTGCTCGATTCTCACAGCTATCTTCTAGCTACAACCGATCTACAGAGTCTAAACTTGTAATTGAACTACCACTTAAGAAGGTAACAACATGTTCCTTCAATTACAAAAGGAGAATAAATTTTCAGAACCAAAAAGCAAAAGAAAGATTGCAAAATGATCATCTTGTCAAAGTAAAAGTTTTAAAAAAAATCTATTCAATGAAAGTTCTGGACTTTATTCTGTATAAGCTTCTGGTTCTTTTCTTTTGACAGAAACTAGAGAAATTTTGTTTGCTGCGTAAAAGATAACTGATATTTCTTTTCTCTATCTTCCTTAAGTTATATCATACTTCATTTAACGTTCAGAAGATAAGAATGCAATCCCAAGAATCTCGGTATGAAAATCTTTTGAACTCTATCTTGATTTGAAATATGAATATCATTCAACTTCTTCCAACGGTTTGATGATTAACACTTTTGCTTGTTCTTGTGAATTCAATTTGAATAGAAAAAGACAGTAACTAAATGGATAAACTTATCTTGATCTTTGTAAGCGTATGTCTTGACAATTCAAATTAGTCAACTGTGGATAAGCCTTGAAGATCGTTACGGATATTTTTCTTCCCATCGTGATCGTAATCTGTTTTGAATGCACTTGGAATGAGGATAAGATCTGCTTGATCTTCGTGATTCATCATAATCTTGTTTGTTTCTGTTTGAAAAAATCTTCATGACATTGTTCTGCTCAAAGATAGATCTTTTGAAGATACCCATTGCTAAAATCTCAATCTCCATTGTGATCTTCATATGTTATCTTATTTGAAGATAAAGTTTTTCTTATTCTGATTTCCTTATCAATTTCCATGTTAAAAAAAATAGATAAATTCGTTCTTATATTGAAAAAGAATGTTAAAAATTTGTCTTGAAATAAATCCCGTAACTTGTGCTTTTAAAGAAAACATGATGATAGAGAAACTGAAAATTATTTAAATCCCCTAGGATATAATCCGACTTTAGTGGAATCAAATAAGTATATTACCCAAATATACTTATTATCTCGAAGCTAAGCCTTCAAAAATGTGATTGTACTGATCTGAAATACTGTATGTTTTATTGAAGAAGATGAACAGTAAATATTCCTAACCCAGAAATGCTTGCTCAAAGTTCTTGTAAAGGTTCTGTAAAAACTTCTGTATTTCTGGAAAAATCTTTATCCCTTTACCAAATTTCTCGAAAACATTCTGTGTTCCTTATCTTGAAACAAGCTCTTGTAAGACTCGTTTAAAGCTTGTATTCAAAATCATTTAACTTATATATTTATTTATCAATATTCTGTGAAAAGTTCTGTATATAATTCTACACACTAATAGAATAGTTAGTTTCTTGAGCATTTTGTTATCATCAAAGTTTTAGATAATAGAGAATCAACACATAACTAGAAAGATCATAAACTATGGGTCTGTTTGTTTTGGCTTTTTTCCGGCAGATACATACACTTTTTCAAACTTTTTGCTAAAAAATTATTTATCAAGAAATAGATATAGGTAAAAAAAAGTTGACAGTTCTCATCAAAAGATCAAATAGAACGAATATAGATAAAATTTAGCTGCAAATCGAATATATTTACACATATCATTTTAAAAAAGATACAGATACAGATGAAAAACAGACAATCCAAACAGACCCTATATCTTCATCACCTGTACCTAAAAAAGAAAGAAATGAGCGAAATGCATATGCACACAACGAGTATATATATATATTGCAAATTAATCTAATGCAAACAGTAGGTTATTGCATTTATTAAGCCAGCAAAAAAACATAATTCAGAACTATGAATCCTTAGTCCCAAACTTGGAGTAACTTAGACCCCTATAAAAAATCAACCCACTTTTGGAAAATAAGTAATTATATACATATATTGGCGAATGGGTACTCCCCAAACACCCGCGGCCATACTGCCAAATCACCTCAATCTACCAGAATCATCTCAATGCACGAGTCCACTGAGACAACCTCACACAAAGATCATCAAGGTGCCACACCAATATCACTGTCTGTCAGGTCTTTACTAGTCATAGCAACCATAACCAAAAAAAAAACAATTTAATTAAGCTAAATAGATTTAGTTAATTGTTTTTTGTTCCTACAACCAAGCAAAGAAAATACTAAACCTACATGCAAAAACAATAAATAAGGAATGGTCGTACCTTTTTCAGTTTCAAGAACAATCTCTCTAAAACCATAAATTCTCTAAGAATAACAAACCTCAATCCTCAAATCTCCTGATAATTCACATATGAACAAAATCATATTAAATGTCATGACTATAGAACAATTCCTATCACATCAAAGTCTCTCAAAAACCCTAACCTTTCAAAAATTCCACAATTGCAAATTCTTGCTTAATTAAACTCCACAGAATTATCACAATAATAACTTTTCCTTCACAAAACCCTAATAGAAATTCAGCAATATCAGATAATTCATCATAAATTCAATTCTTTTATTGAATCTATGTTTTATAAGATAAGAATTTACCTTAGATTTCTTCTTCCAAATCCTAGGTTTCCTCAATTATAATCGAACAGAAACTCCCAAAAGAAAACTTTCTCCAAACCCTAGATCAAAAAAGAATAGACATATTTTGATACTAATCATTCTTTTGATTGAATTCTATGTTTAAAAGACATAACTTACTTAATTCAAATCTTACTCCTTGATCAAATCTACAAAGAATGGATCCTGATTGAAAACTAGGGTTTCTCCAAAGGATTCCTTCAAAAATCCAAATAAAACCTTAAGCAAACGGATTGATATGTGAAGAACTTGGTAAATGAAGGCGAGATTACTTATAGTTGATCAAAATCGATCTCCCCCCTAAACTTCTATCTCAAGAACTCTCACAAGCCCTAGAAATCTCTCTCTGGACGAAAAGAAAGAAAGAACTTATGAGAAACACGAACCCTAAAATTCTATTTATAAAAAGTATTTCAGGTAGGAAAGCTGATACTTACGTCGACAGCCTTTATGTCGGCTTTCACCAATTTTGACAAAAAGTCCGAGAGCTTTATGCCGGCAGCTTTCACATAGCTGGCGGCTTTGACATCAGCCTAAGTCCTTTCATCAAATATTTCGCGTACAACTTTCCCAGGCTCAAATCCATCTGTTCAAGCACAAAAATATCCATTTAAACAACATGAATTTACATTTTTACCCTTCATTATAATTTATTTACTCGTATATTACAGCAAGCCTAGCTGAGGATTAGTTTTGGAAAAGCCTCTTTGATCCATGCATTAAAGACACTAATGGACAAGATTGGTTAACATGGCGATTATTTGACAGCTAGTTATTTGATAAGTTGTGTATTTATACAACATTAGGGGACGCACTTGAGCAAATGAATCTACAGTCCAAGTGGGAGAGTGTTAGAATTTGGACTTAATTCAGGTACACTTGTGGGTTTAATGCCTATGGGCATGTGGACACACATGTAATTACATAAAAAGTTATTGTATGTTTATTATAAATAAATTAAATTATTTGGCACTTATATTAGTGCTCAATTAATAATATTGTAATGTGCTTGTTATCTTTTATTAGTGCGGGGTTATAATATATATATATATATATATGCTTTATATGTGTAGATATCTTAGGGCTTTAAAATAGATGAGCTCTTTTAGTAGCTTGGCCTATAAGTTTATGCTAGGAATGGTCCCGAGCTACATGTGTACTCTATAAATGATATTGTGAGACCTCTAGAGAGACACTTTTCTCATTCTCTCCACTCTTTCATTCTATAGTTCTCATCACTCATAGAAAGAGAGTCTATGCACACAGTAGCTAGAAAATCATACCCACTTTTAGAATTGTTGTAGTCCAATGGAAAAAGATACGCTTCTGTTTTATTTTATGCCCTAATTTTCACATATGTTGATCTGTTGATTGTAAGATTAAGGATTTAGATTTGATTAAAATCCCAATAAGCATTATATGAGTCATGTGATCTTTGATAAATAATAGTGGGAACTTATCTTATATGCAAGGACGAATGTGGGAATGAAAGATTGGTTTGTGGGGGGGGGGATGGGGGGTGTGTAGGGTAATATAATATAATATATGTTGTTTGTATAGAAACTTTATCAATAAATTATAATAAAATTACAAATATAAGTTGAAAATCATAATAAATATAATTGATATTTATATCTACATGGTATTATATATAAGATAGATGGTATTTCATGTTTGATGACATAAAATATAAAATTCTCATTATCTTGTGTTTTTAATATTTATTATATGAAATAAAATGATAAGACAATCATTAAAAAAAATAAATTGAAAGACTTTCATGAAGAAAATAAGATACTAAAAGGAACAAAATAAAAAAAGGAAACAATAAAGAAATATAATGATATATATTCATACTTTCACTGGTATTGTGAAAACAAAACAAGATGAAAAGGAAAAAAAAAAAATACAAATAATAGAAGAAAACAATGTATTACATATAATAAATAGTCACAACCTTTACCTGTGACAAATGAGAGTACTAAGGTAATGCATACATGTTGGTATTTTAATATTAGATAACTTATTATATTTGTTTCTAACTTTTACTCTTGAAAATTAACTTTTGATGGTTATGTAATATATATATATATATATATATATAGAGAGAGAGAGAGAGAGAATTAATAAAAAGTTCTTAAAAAGTTATTTAAGGTAAAATGTAAATATGATAAGACAAAATGTAATATAGTATGTTGTAATTTAAAAAATAGATTTTAATATATTCAAGTGAAAATATTATATATTTTTATTAATTAAAAGAAGGAAATAAAATATTTTAAATTTTTGAATCATCATAGAAAATTAATTTGCTTAACTTGAAATTGAGTATCCATTCTCCCCCTTTCCTACTAGGATTAGAAATCCTTATTTTACATATCCATATGATTGAGTCCTGGGTTTCAAATAGTATAACAATAAAAAGAAGTACTTGAATCTTTGCTATTTGATAGACCTATTCTAAAAAGTCGAGGCATTTCAGATTGTTTGTTGACACGGACAAAGTCAGGGAAAACCATTGAAATTATTTCCATATTGGACATTGGACTTATAATAGTTCTGAATCCAATCTCTTTAGAAAGAAGTATTTTGTCTATGGTAGCATGCTTCAATCCCCTTACGAAGCTTTTGTTATTGGATTAGACATACACTTCACATGTTTCTAAGATTCACATGGTATCATCAAATATTAAATTAATATAGTAATAAAAAGGAAAGAATTTGATAAACAATATTAATTTGTAATGCATATGCATATACTATCCAATTTGTATGAAGATATGACAGATATATTTATGCTGAGCTGGATTAGTTAGCTTTGCTGAGTTGGATTAGTTAGAGTTGCTGAGCTGGCTTTTCTGTTTTATTTCTGTTTATAGTTAGTCTTTGTAAATATATATTTGTTCTGTATATCTTTCTTTTAATACTTACGAAAGATACTTTGAATAGAAAACAGAAACATTCTCTCTTTCATTCCTGCAGTTTTACTTTTTCATTCAAGCAATGACTTAGGTTAGATTGATCCTGGTAATTTCACATGGTATCAGAGCGAGGTTAGTATCAATTTTCACTGGTACTTCTTTCGTTGTTTTCTTCTCTTGTTCTGGTTTTCTGCTTTGAAATGGCAGATGCAATTACAATTGATCCGTTGTATCTTGCTGGTTCGGATAATCCTGGAATGGTTTTAGGAAACATCATTTTAATGGCATGAATTTCTTAGCCTGGAGTAGATCGATAAGAATGGCCTTAGGAGCCAAACTCAAATTAGGTTTTCTTGATGGATCGGTTGTTAAACCAGTAGAGAATTCAAGTGATTTTGTCAAATGGACTCGCTGTGATTATATGATACGTTGTTGGATTCTCAATACTATGGTTGCTGAAATGTCTCAGAATTATCTTTATGTTCAGTCGGCTAAGGATTTGTGGAATGAACTCAATGAACAGTATGGACAAGCTAATGGTCCACTAATTTTTCAAATTCAACATGAGATTGCGAATTTGAGACAAGGAAATCAAACTGTCACAGCATATTATAACAAATTGAGACGACTTTGGGATAAATTACATGGAATGCATCCATATCCAATTTGTTTATGTGATCGTGATGATTTTTGTAAGTGTTCTTTGAATAAAAGGTTAGAGGAATATGATTCTCAATCAAAACTTGTTCAATTTTTTATGGGACTTAGTGATTCCTTTGAAATTGTAAGAAATCAGATTTTATCAGTAGAACCTCTACCACATGTTAATAGGGCCTTTTACTTGGTGTTACAAGTTGAGAAACAGAAAGAAGTTTCTAATCTGATGTTTGTGGATGGAAGTTCAAATGTTTTTGCAGCCACCACACGATTTTCTTCTAGGTCTGCAAATAGAAATGTAGTGCATGATAAAAGAGATTTTAAAAGAAGTAAGTTGAGATGTAGGAATTGTAATCAAGAAGGTCATTCTATTGAGATGTGTTTTGAGTTGATTGGGTATCGGAGTGGTTAAAGGTCGGAAAAGTTAAGAAACCAGGTGTTATTGCTAGAAGCAATTCTGCACAAACAATTTTCAAGGTGAAAACATTGGTGGTGGAGTGACAGATTTTGTGTGTGAAACTCCTCTTGATCATGGCTTTAACAGTAAGAGCGACGGTGTTGATTCTTCACTTGTTCATGCTGTTTGTGCACAAATGTTCAAGATGATGCAAGGTCAAAAATCTCTTTTTGCGGCTGCTAATAACACCAGTGTTATTGCTTCCAGTGCTGCGTATTCCAATAGCACAGAGTGACTTTAGCTTTGCTGGTACTTCCTCTTCTTCCTTTGCTCATTTAGTTGCTTCAAATTATAAAGTTGGTACTTGGATAATTGATACAAGAGCAAGTGATCACATGACACCCTTCTACTCTTATACACCAATACGTATGTCTTAAAGGAAATAATCATAGTTTCTTTACCAGATGGTTCTACTAAAACAGCTTTTGAAGCTGGTACTATTCATGTTACTGATATGATTTGTTGTTTGATGTCTTATATATACCTGACTTTAAACACAATTTGCTTTCTATTCCACGGTTATTAAAGGATTTGCCTCTAGTAATCACCTTTACCAATACTTCTTGTTTGTTCCAGGACCTGAAAACTAACAAATCCTTGCTACTGCTCGTGCGCATAGAGGATTGTATCTTCTACACGCTGATACTTCTCACGTTTACTTCATACTGCCAATTCTTGTAACAACTTGTCTTTTCCTTTACTACATGCTCGGCTTGGCCATGGTTCTTTGTCCAAGTTTAAACACATTCCTTGTTATAAACATTTCAGTTGTAAAGACTTTGTTTGTGAAACTTGTCAACTTGCTAAGATTCATCGGTTGCCTTTTATAAGGAGTGATAGTTATGAAACTACTTTGTTTGGATTGATACATGTGGATTTATGGGGTCCTTATCCTCTTGCTACAAGATTGGGAGAGCATTATTGTTTGACAATTGTTGATGATTTTTCACGAGGTACTTGGACTTATTTACTCAAATATAAGTCTCAAGTTGTTCTGTTTTGCACAAATTCTTTGCTTATGTGCGAAATCATTTTGGTGTTTGTCCAAAAACAATTAGAACCGATAATGGTGGTGAATTTGTTTCTTGTGAATGTAAAGAATTATTTGATCATCTTGGCATTCTACATCAACGCACAATTCCTTATACTCCCCAACAAAATGGTAGAGTAGAAAGGAAACATCGACACTTGTTTGATACTTCTAGGGCTTTAAGGTTACATGCTGGTTTGCCTAAGGAATTTTGGGGAGATTGTGTGTTAACGGCCACATATTTGATAAATAGGATGCCTGTCGAAGTTTTGCAATGGAAGACTCCTTATGAACTGATTTTTGGTAATTCCCCTTCTTATGATCATCTTAGAGTTTTTGGATGTTTGTGTTTTGCTCCTTCTCTTGGTTTAAGCCGTGATAAGATGGATCCAAAGGGGTTAAAGTGTATTTTCTTAGGTTACAGTGCTGTTCAAAAGGGATATAAAGTGTATGATGTTGTTGGGAGGAGGTCCTTTGTTAGTCGTGATGTGACGTTTATTGAAAATTCTTTTCCTTATAAGGCTGATTCTGTTTCTTCCTTACCAGTTGACAATTCACAACATTTTTCTTTACCTCATGTTAGTTTTCCAGTTGCACCTTCTTCATATATATCTGATACACATTCTTCTTCTATATCTGATACACATTCTTCTTCTCCTGCTGTCATACCTGCTGATCATTCTTCATCTCTTTCTGATACACATTCACCACATACACAAGATCTTTCTATTCCTCTTCGTCGTTCTGTTCGGTCTCATCATACACCTTCTTGGTTAAAAGATTTTGTTCATTCTCTCAATAATGTTCATCATGTTGATCAGCCTACTGTCTTAAACAAATTTCCTTTGTTTAATGCTTTTTCCTTTCATTCTTATCCATCCTCCTATGTTGCTTCGCTTGCTAATGTGTTAATATCCAAAGAACCAACTACTTATTTTGAAGCATCTCAATATGATCATTGGATAGATGCTATGAATCTTGAATTGCAGGCCTTTGAGCAGAATAATACATGGGAGCTGACTTGCTTGCCTTCTCATAAGCAAGCAATTGGTTGCAAATGGGTTTATAAAACCAAGTTTAAGGCTGATGGCAGTGTGGATCGTTACAAAGCACGCTTAGTGGCTAAAGGACACACTCAAGTTGAAGGTGAGGATTATCATCATACTTTTTCTCCTGTTGCTAATCTTGGTACTGTTCGCATCCTTTTAGCTGTTGCTTCTGTTCGTTGCTGGCCTCTTCATCAAATCGATGTGAACAATGCTTTCTTACATGGTTCCCTTGATGAAGAGATCTACATGTTGCCTCCACAAGGCTACACTAAAGCTAAACCAAGTCAAGTTTGCAAATTATTGAAGTCCTTGTATGGTTTAAAACAAGCTTCAAGGCAATGGAACTTAGAGATTTCTCAATTTCTTATTCATCTTGGTTTTCGAAAATCTGCTCATGATCATTCTTTGTATGTCAGACAGTCTTCGACTGGAGTTTTAATAGTCTTGTTGTATGTTGATGATATGCTATTAACTGGTGATGATGTTGTTGGAATTCGAGAGTTGAAATTTCAGCTAGATACGAAGTTCACCATTAAAGATCTGGGTGAAGCTCGTTATTTTCTAGGTTTTGAAATTTGTTCCACTGACAAAGGCATTATGTTGAATCAACGAAAGTTTATCATGGATATTTTAATTGATGGAGGGTTGACAGCTGCTAAGCATACTCGCATTCCTTTGCCATCTGTTCCTTCCTTTTATGATCTTGAGAGCCCTTTGCTGGATGATCCTGTCTTTTATCGTCGTCTTGTTGGTCGCCTTTTATACCTCACCATGACAAGACCTGATTTTTCCTTTGCTGTTCACAAGCTTAGTCAATTTTTGGCTTCTCCTCGTGCAGTTCATTTGAAGGCTTTGTTTCATGTCTTGTGTTATCTCAAGGGCACTTCTGATTTAGGTCTCTTTTATCCTCGTACTAGTTCCTTACAACTTGTAGCTTATTCGGATTCTGATTGGGGTGCTTGCCTTGCTGATCGCAAATCCATTTCTGGTTATTGTCTTCTTCTTGGTGATTCTCTTGTGTCTTGGAAAACTAAGAAGCAGCCTACGGTTTCTACTTCTTCTACTGAGGCTGAGTATAGGAGTATGGGTTTTGTTTCTAAAGAAATTCTTTGGATTTCTTATATCTTACATGACTTAGGTGTGAACTTGTCTTTACCTGTTTCCTTGCACTGTGACAATCGCTCTGCCATTTTGCTCGCTGATCATCCCTGTCATCATGGACGTACGAAACATATTGCTATCGACACCCATTTTGTTCGTGTTGGTTAATCAAGGTTTTCTTTCACCTGTTTTTGTTCCTTCCTTTCTCAATTGGCTAATTTCCTTACAAAATCAGTTTCTGAAACTCAAATGTCCACTGCTCTTTCCAAGCTGGGCCTTTGCAAGGCTCCACCTTGGGGGGGGGGGGGGTATGAAGATATGACAGATATATTTATGCTGAGCTGGATTAGTTAGCTTTGCTGAGTTGGATTAGTTAGAGTTGCTGAGCTGGCTTTTTCTGTTTTATTTCTGTTTTAGTTAGTCTTTGTAGATATATATATTTGTTCTGTATATCTTTCTTTTAATACTTACGAAAGATACTTTGAATAGAAAACAGAAACATTCTCTCTTTCATTCCTGCAGTTTTACTTCTTTCATTCAAGCAATGACTTAGGGTTAGATTGATCCTGGTAATTTCACAATTTGAATAGAATAACGGTTGAATTTACATTTTTAATAAAGGAAATGCAATTAATGCACTTTTAAGTCTGCAATAACAACATCACCAATGAAAAGACACAAAAATTCATACAACGCCGTGTTCAATATATATATAGATATATATATTATGAAAATTTGTAATTGTAGGCTTTTTGGGTGGATTTTAAGTTGACAATAAATATAGCACGATATTGAGCCATTATATAGAATGGATTAGGGGGGCCTGTGTAGTTTTATTATGGACTTTTAAGACTAATATTTTCTTTGATACTACAACATCCCTTTAGCAATCCTAGAGTTGATTTTTTTTTTTTTAAAGCTGGGGGGCAGGGTCCCTTTGGGCCCATCCCTACAGTGTGTATGTCGTTTCTTTTTGCTCCGAACATTAGCTGAACTGAACCCCTCATCATAGGCTTTTTAATTTATTAATTGTTGCGAGTTAAGCATGCATTTATGTGCCCTTAGCTTATTATTATTATTATTATTATTATTATTATTATTATTATTAAAAATGTGATTAGTGTATATACATGGGCTTGTTTGAACTTGTATTATTTTGTTTGGTTTTGTGTATATATAACGTGCCGGGGACATTTTGCTTGTGAACTAGCTATTTTTGAAATTCTTTTTTTTTTTCAAGTACTATTCGAATGCATTGATATATATATATATACACGTATGTACCATATATATATTGTAAGGACCCGACATGTTCTACATCAAAAATCCAAACATACCTAATCCTCTAACCATGTATAATACCTTAAGTATTACATGTACAAACTTTCTCAAAGGATATTTTTATGTCGAACATTACTAGCCCGTTTTAATTTCTGAAATCAATTAATTAGATTATGAAGACAACTGGATTTAGCAGTAGTAGAGCAAACTTTATAAAAATATTTCTAACTTTCACTCATATGAGTAGGTTAACTTTCACAAAAACAAAATCATACTATCAGGTAACTCATATGCTCACCATCATGGTACAACAAAGCTTTAAATGCTCATTACAAAATATATGTGCTTCTCAATAAAGCCCTTAAAGAAAATACAAGTTTCAAAAAGATAAATCCAGCTCTTTAACAAAACAAATAAAAGAAAATACATCCACGGTCTTAATCTATTTCACTCTTCAACAAACTCTCCTCCAGTCATCCCATGCTCCTAACCAAACACCATCATCAAATCATCAACATCATCATTATATCATCATCAACACATAGAAAGAAAACAACAATGAGTCGAAGCCTAATACAACTAAAACAAAAGCATACACAAGATGACATACATGCTTAAACTAATGCAATGCAGCAACAATAGGTTATTATCTTTAAATTTAAGTAAAACAAACAACAAAAGAGCACTTACACTCCGAAACAAGCCTCTGTGAATCTAAGAGTCTTGAGTAATAGTAGCTGCTTTGAGAGTTGATATAAATAGCCTGAATACTTATATCTCCTATACCTAACCAACAAAAAGAAAATAGCATCATTCAGGGTTCACAGCTATTACACAGCTTTACTTATCTCGGTTCATAACATCATTTAGTTCAATTGGTCTCATAAACGTGAGATAAACCATGTTACTTCACCTCAAGCTTAAGCAAACATTACACCGATACTATTTGCCCATCAAACACCACTGAGCCACGTATGAATTGCCAATTGCATCATGATAGAGGGTAACCTAAACACTTAACTACTGTGTCCGACTCAGGATAAGATGTTGCTCCTTAAACTAGATTCAACGACAAAAGCACAAGCAATGCTCAATTATTAAGCCATCTTTAAGTTTTAGTTCATTTAGGATGTATGTCTATCCTAAACAACCAACAAGCACGTCACTATGTACCTTATTGATTCAAAATCTAATTAAAACTCAAGAGCCATCTCAGAGGATAGATGAGAAGGTTTAGAGGCAAACATCTGCTCCTGAAATTAAACTCATACAAGTAATTAAATTAATTTTCCACTCATATCACCCTCGTTTTATAATTTTATTTGATTAGACACTAAGTAGGAATCCCCCATGGCTGCGAAAATCGCCCTATCAAGATACAGACAGTTGTCCATTATCTATCAAATTATTTCTTTTCTCTTTATTTAAAACCATTTTTTACAAAAACATCATCATATCATTCATATTCAAAATAATCATTTTTCTTAACAAACAAACATTTGAAACAACATATTCTCTTTAGTAACCATGGTTTATCCTAACATATTAGTCTGAGCCATTTATTAGTTATCAAATCCATTTTAACTTAATCCTAGCCAAATTGATTAGAATTAATCATTGAAATTCAATTACTAAGCTAAGTTGATTAAATTTAATCAGTCTAATTCATTTTAGCTCATTAAAGTCGATTTAGTCAAGTTAAACTTAGATTTACTAAGTTCATCCTAACATATTCTCCTTATTAACCATGGTTTATCCTAACATATTAGTCTAAGTCATTTATTAGTTATTAAATTTATTTTAACTTAGTCTTAATCAAATTGATTAGAATTAATTATTTAATTCAATTATTAAGTTAAGTTGATTAAATTTAACCAATCTAATTCATTGTAGCTCATTAAAGTCTATTTAGTCAAGTTGAACTTAGATTTACTAACTAAGCTTATTTGATACTTAAAATTCATCTTATGCTTAAATATATGTTAAATCTAGCTTGTTATTAAACCCATGAATTTACTTAAATCATTCTTGATTATTCATTTAACTAATATAACATATTAACTATCATTTACCTATTTGATTTTATTTGAATTTTATTTTATTACTATTTTTTAGAAGGAACACGAGCTAGTACACGAGCCGTGTTCCTATTGTGTTTTGTTTGATTTAGAAATAGAGGGAAGCATAGTGAGATAGGATGAGCCGTGTTCTTCTCGTGCTTCACTGATTTTCTAAAACCAAATAGCAACATACAACTTATATCTTTACTTAAACACTTTTAAACATGTATTTTTACTTCATCTAACTTCACATCATGTTGTGATTCATCTAACCTATGTATGTGTACACTAACATAGATTCTTACTTATATGCTCATGTATCCATGATTTATCAACTTCATTACAATTTCTACTTATATCTAGCTTTAATTTATCATTTTATGGTTAAACAATATAGAAAATACAATAAAAATAACTTAACTTACACGTTTAGCAAATTCTAGCTACTTGAGCTTCTTTTCTTGTCGCTGAAGTTACCATGATCTTACTTTCCATTTTCTATTCTATTTTCTAACTTTAATTCTCTTTTCATTCTTATGGAAACTGAGCTTTTGGGATAGATTTTGAGAGATAGAAGAGAGAAAAAGAAGAGAGAATGAGAGAAACAAAGAAAGAAAAGGGAAAAGCAAAGGAAAGAAAAGGAAAAAGAAAGTATAAGAATAATAAAAAAGATGTTTTAGGAAAAAGGTATTAGGTTTAAATCTTTCAAATCAATATCTTTATTTCTAAAAGTGCTTAGAAGATAATTTGAGAATTTATATGTTGGAAATCATATTTGAGATAGGAACTTGATTTAGGAATTTAATTTAGATCAAATTGATATTCAATTTGAGCTTGTGTTTAAGAACTTATATTTTTACATAGGTAGGTAATTTTAGAATTGATGAGAGTCAAAGATATGAAATTTAAGCTAAAGCTTAACGGCTTAAGAATCTACTACACATTTAAATCACAAGTTTAGGGGTTCAGAGATTTGAGATTTCAAATTTCAATTTAAATTGTTACTAATTTAATTATGTTAACTTGTCTAATTACATCCTATCATTTTACTTGATTTATTTAACCTATGTAAATTCAATTTCTAACTTAGATGAGGATCTAGAATAGTTCATTCTTTCCCTCTTAGAAGAATTTTGTCCTCGAAATCTACTTAACTTCTTGTTGGTAGAAGAGTTTTCATTTTACTTATAACTTTATTACTCAAAAGCTTTTAATCATTTTAAGAATTTTGTTCTTTTATTATGCTTCCGCTGCACACTTTGATTATTTTTCCTTTGAGTTTTTGTTTTTATATTCCATTTCCAAAGAAATTTTGAGTTATTAGTCAAATATTTATATTTGTCAAATTTATTTGATGTAAGTATTATGGTTACATTATTTTTGCCATTTCAATTTCATGTGATATGTCAAGATTTTGTATCTTTTCTCCTTTTAAATCTTTTTTTACTCATCATTTATTTCTTTATTCCATAACTGGAAATCTTTTAATGTTTCCTTAATGTTACCTAATGGATATTTCATGCAATATCGCGATAGGAATTGGTTTAATGATTTTAACCTTCCATTTACTCAACTTAACAAAACTTAGACTCAACAAAGATAACAAACCCAACAAAAACGACTGATAACCTGACTTGACCTGACTCTTGACTCAAGACAACACATAACGACATGACGCAACTTACAAAATAAAAAAACTTGTCAAATGAAGGTCTTAGGTTCACTATTCCATCCTTAACTAATTATATATGACAACGTATATGAAACATACAATGCTCATCTATACTATTAAAGCAAAACCATCCCTTTTGGTGTCTTTAGTGTAAATATTTTTAATGTAAATATTTTTTATATAATGTTTCTAGCATATTGGCATAAAATATTTTTCGTATACCTAAAATTATGAAAATTAAATAAGGTTTGAATATAATTAAATAACGGTTGAATACATGTAGTCTTTTTCTCTTTTAGCATATGTGCGTAAAATATTTTTGATATCTTGGAAATCATAAAATTAAATAGGTTTGAATAGAATTAAATAGGGATTGAATAGACATAATCTTTTTCACATAAAATATTTTTGGTATCCTTAAAATCATGAAATTAGATAGGGTTTGAATAGAATTAAATAAGGGTAGAATAAACATAGTCTTTCCTTTTTTAGCATATAGGTGTAAAATATTTTTGGTATCCATGAAATCATGAAATTAAATAGGGTTTAAATAGAATTAAATAAAGATTGAATAAAAATAGTCTTTTTCTTTTTTTAGCCAAAGCATGTATCTTTATATACCAATCTAAAGCTCTGATACCATATTTATGCATGTCAGTTACTCAACATGAAGAAGTTACATATGAAAAATACAATTGTAATTATGATTTATAATTAACTTCCTAATTTCTAGGACTAATTAAAGTTGTCATCTTCTAACTTGTCAAAACAATATATCTATTTAATTTATATATGTTGGATTGTTTTTTGTACACACATCGCAGGTGTATCGTCTGCTTGTATTCTTTTAATCATCAAGGATGCCATGTTTGGTACGTATCTTGACATGGTACGTATCTCATTTTTTATGTTTATGTTTATTGAGTCAAGTTTTGTATTCATCTTGACATGGTTGTAATCAAGATGTCTTATTTCATCATTTATGCATATATTGATTTTGGATAATTTTGTTTCATAGGTTATTCATGAAATTTTATACATATTTCATATAATTAAAATTCCATTTTGACCGTACATATGAAAGAAAAGATTTCATTTTTTGAGTTTTGTTTACTATATGGTATAGCATGATTTATGATTTACTATTTTGGATTATAAGCTATATTTCTCATGATCTTGCTATGACTTGTCGTGCGACCATTATTGTATATATATATAATCACTGATAGACAGGTATCTATTCACTGTTTAGTATTTTGAATGTTGGTAAAATAATGATTTTCAACAATTATTTGTAAGTACTTTTACTTTTGATATATTTGGGATATCTTTTTGCATGTCTTATTCGATTATTACATTGCTATGGACAATTTGTCTTTTGATTTTAGGAAATTTTTGAATTAGACTTAGATTTTGATACAAGATTTAGAATTCCTATTTTGACAGTTCATTAAATTTTTAGTAGATGCATTATCATATAGCATATTTGGATAAGTTAAAATTTACCTTTCAACCTACTTGAAATTTTGAATATTCATTTCATTTTAAGCTTTGGCAATTTATTTGATTTTAGTAGGTACATTTGACATATTAGTGTGTGTGAAAATGTCAAGGTATATTTTGAATTTTGAATTTTCTTTTCATTTTGATTTTTTTGTTTTGGCAATATACGATACAACTTAGAAGGAAAGCTCCTATAATAGTCTATCAATTTTTTAAATAAAACAAGCATACTAAAGCATATCATACAATCACTTAGATTTTATTTCCAATTTTAAAGGATTTAGGAGATAAATCTTAGTGTTTTTCTAAATTATTTGCTCTCTACTTATATTTAGCTAAATTTGAATTAAATCCATTTTTAAGCAAACATCAAAACACACCTGCAAACATTTCACAAACAAATATACAACAAGCATACACATATATATCATAAAAAAATCATACAATTATTTTAGTTTAAATCTAACCCAAATAAGCAACAATACATGACACCCACAATCATATTACGAGTAAAACATATAACAAGAGATTCATACATATCGCAAACATAGTAAACATAACAAATTATATGTTATTCCGATTAATTTTATTTAATATATCTGCAAGAAGTAAATTTAAACCAAGTTGATTTAATTTAGTGTAGTTAGTTAACTTTTATTCAATCCTAAACTAAAAGTTTAGTAATCAACATAACACAAAACAATCAACACAAGCCGAAAACCTAAGCTTTTCCCATACTTAACTCACCGATTCTAAAACACATCCTAATTCATTATGCAAGAGAAAATGTTTGGAATAAACATTGGCTCTGATATCATTCTGTAAGGACCTAAGATGTCCTACATAAAAAATTCAAACATGCCCCTTCTATCATGTTTTTGAAAATAGTGAAACAGGAAATGAGCGAAAATAAAAATATGTTGAGTATTTATTTTGTGTTTGGCAACTTATGAAGAAAGTAAAATGAAAAAAAAATGAGTTAATATTTAACTAAACTACCCCTTTTATCATATTTCTTTTCTTCGTTTACTGAGAAAAAAATGGGAATTTTGTGGCACTGTTCACCATTTTCCAGCTTTCTATCCAACAATGAAGAGAAAAGGGAGAAAGGCTAAAGCGGAAAGAATTCCATCCACTTCTCTAACTTTTCGTTTGACTTTCACTGTACCAAACACAATTTTTTTGCATCTTTCCATCCACTTCTCCAGCTTTTGTTCCACTTCTACACTGTGAAACACAGCGTTAATGCATTGGCATAAAATGGCAAACGGCACCTAGGCACAGTGGCATAGGCAGACACATACTACCAGCAAGCTCTAGAGAGAGTGCGTAATAATAATAATAGACTAAAGCAAGCTGCTACGATATCCATCGTCCCTCCCATTCATCCCATGCCCTATTGCTGCTGCTGCCTTCTCCCTTGGTCTTCTCCCCTTTCCCTTGCCCCCCACCTGTCTCCTTCTCTTTCCCTTTCTCACCATCTGTCTTGGCCTTCTCTTTTTCATCAACATTTCCTGTGCGATATAACGCGTCAGTCTTTTTTCCTTTACCCGCAATGTGGGTAGAAGACGTCATGAAAAGGGAAAATGACAACAATAGGGATGGTAACCATCCTAAGACATACAATGCAGCTACCAGAATATGACATGCTTTATTAACGTAACGTATTACTTATTACAATGGCAATATGGGATGGATGGGATCACACCAAACCAGCATATACCGTCTATATATAGAGGTTTAGAAAAAAGAATCCCAACGCATATGGAAACTGACTTGGTGTAGAAATAGAAAGTTCTTCATGGCGTATTATATAGAGGATCAGTAAAAAGAATCCCAATTCATATGGAAATGGACTTGGTGCAGAAATAGGATGTTCTTCATGGCATATTATATTTACGAAGTGTTATATAGAGGTTAAGAAAAAAGAATCCCAATGCATATGGATATGGACTTGGTGTAGAAATAGAAAGTTCTTCATGGCATAATATATTTTAATGAATTGTTATATATCTGTACATTAAATTTGACTTGAATAAAAAAATATGAAAAATAAATGCAATTTTAAAAACCAATTTCTTAGATCCAAATACCATTACTATTGGAAAAACAAAACAAAAAGAAAGTGCTTAGTGTGTTTAAGTATAGTCCTCCAAGAAGGGTCATCTCTCAAGGTCGTTTTCTCACTCTAGAAGGCTAGTAAACTACACCCATCGATACTTTTCACTTCAACCTAGAAGACAAGGCGAGTTTATTAGGAGAGAGTAATGACCTAGGTAAATAAATAAGGAGGCTGGTTAGTAGGTATAGATAGGAAGGAAAATAGGGTAGAAAATATGAGTGAGGCAGAAAGTTGGTGCTAAAAAGTAGAAACATGCAGAGGGGGAGAGAAAACAGCATCTTCTTTGCTCAGGGAATCAAGGTCTCATTCTAGTCCTTTTCCTTCATTCTCTATAAGATTTCACTACCAACTCTCATCTTTGATCTCTTGCTCTATCACAATTTCTGAGAGTAACTGATGAAACAGATTCCTCGCGAAGCAAATATAATGAGTTATTGCATATAAAAAATCTTGCTATGCATACCCAACACAAAAGACAGCAGAACTATACAGCTAATAAGGACAATACCTTTAAGCTCACTTTTTTCCCGTTCAAATAATTCTATTTCTAGCCTTTTCTAGTTTCTTCAATATCTCTGCTACTGTACTGTCAAATTCATCAGCAATTTTTCTTTGTAGGTCCACAGGCAACATAGGAAACTGCTCACATAGATCACCATTAATCACATCCTACAAGAAATCAGAAGAAGTAAGTGCCAACAGTTGTACACCGAAAAGAATAATAATAAAATAAAGAAAACCAGAACATCACATTAATGCTCCAACTTCAAGTATAAATTTGATTCAGCAACGTAATAGTTAGGGCAAGTCCAAATATGACAACAATGAATTTTTCCTAGACATATAGATTGTCATGAGACAATTCATTGACCTTCTAACTTATAAGTATAAATGTGACCCAACAGATAACTTCACCAAGTCATTTTAACTGCATCTTATGCTGTTAGAACAATTTACCCACACAAAGTTTACTCAAGTTCAAGCAAACACATACGCTCTAGCCGCCTACCTAACTTTCTGCATACCAAAGCTGCAAAAGGAGATAATTAGAAGGTAACAAGAACTTAATGAAACCAACTGGACATGAAAATTTAGAAAAATCTCCACAATCCTTTACTTGAAGTAAAGGAAAATGCACACCTTCACTGGAAGATAAGCAGATCTATAAGCCATATGATCTCTGCCACACAACGGTGGGAACTCCTCCCTCATATGCATCTCCAAATGCGAAAAGAAGTCCACATCATTACGAGAAGTAAATGGGAGCAATGCCCCAATGCTCCCCACATCTATCCCATAGATTACAGAATCTCCACCACTGGAATGGGTGACGCTTTCTGCAGGCATGTTACCAAATCACCCACATGGAGCTACACTATCTCCTCAATCTTTTTAGTTGCTCCATTCAACTTGCCCTGTTCCCATTTTATCTCTCCCACCGGTTCGATCATCTTGAATCTCATAGGAAACATTCTTGTGGTAATCCCACAAAATATATAATTTGAAATTTGTCTGCACCAGCCATAGCGTCGAAGTCTACATGGAGTGATGCTGATAGCCTTCTAGGAACAATATCATCAGCAAACATATAAAGCTGATTCTCATCTCTCCGATGCTTGCAATAATGAAATTACTGAAAGATCGAAACTTTCGATTTCAGTACAATACAAAAATATATAAAAGAGAAAAAGAGCCATTAAATGTTGACAAGCAAAATACATGTATCGAAATAGAAGAACTTTCACTTAACAACTCTATCACGTTTAAAGTCTACTCAGCGTCTTTTCTTCTACATAGGAGATGAAGGAACACCCACCTCATGGTAATTGCAATTTTCTTCATTATACCAACAAGCAAACACAGGATGACACAAAAAATTACCACTCAACATATGGCTTGAGTTTTAGCATAAAACTATCTACCGTTACAAAATATCATGAAAAATAGTGAAAGTGAAAGTGTCAACAAACCCATTTCCAAAGTAAGGTCTTATAGGCACAATTTAATTTACCAAAAAGTTTTATTGCAACATCACAATTTCTAAGCATAACCCCCTCCCCCACCCCCCAAAAAAATTCCATGTCAAAAGTGTACTGGCATGAGTTCTTATGTCGATCCCACAAAACTAAATAACAATCATATGGTTTGTGAAGGAACCATCCACTTTGTTAGCATATCAAAAAAAAAGCTTAAAATAATGAACAATTGCGGATAGCACGTCCTTTTCTGGATCTGGCTAAGCCAAAATAGATATCACCTAGATATTTCACCAATCCATCACAAATATAAAATAAAACAATGGATCAGACGTGAATTGCATTTCATCTTCGGGACTATTTTCACTTCAAATGCCAACATGAATTTGAAAAAGTGCATTATCCAAACATTTTATAATTTCAAGCTGCACATTTAATAATTTGTTAGTAATCATTTATATATGTTTTGTTATAATCAAAATCAAATTAGGAGATTTAACGAGTTCTTGTAGTCTAACATTGTACTTTTGCATTAGAACTAGCAGTAAGAATATTGAAGATGGCTTTACCTGAAATTTAAGTGATAACTTCATTCTGCCTCCATAATATACAAGCGGACCCTTGCCATTAGAATTGCATTTGAAGCAATTTGAAGTTCTAAAGTACTATTCCCAATGAAATCAGCCACAACATGCCTAAGATTACGTCATAGGCATCCATAGGTAAAGCAAAAAAGTTCACACTAGATTCAACACCTCGCATACTCCACAAAAAATTTCAAATCATAGTAGCTATACAACTTAATTCCACTAGCTAAGTTGATTGTCACTGGTTCAACTGGAGTCATGGTACAATTGAGATTTTTAGCCAACCAGTCATCCATAAAATTAGACGAACTCTTGGTATCAATGAGGATGCTCGATTGCTTCTTCTTAAAATAGCCCATTAGATTCATACTCTATTCTACATTGTTGCTATTCTCATCAATAACACACAATATGAGTGTAGCCGATTCACTTTCTAACCTTTCCACCTCATTCTCTATTTCTAGTTCATCAGTATTGTCATCCTCTTTGCCAACTACTAGGATGTTTTACCTCTTATTCTTACACCTATGGCCTAGCCTAAAGGTTTCATCACACCAAAAGCATTGCTTCTTATGCCTTTTATTCTTCAGCTCTTTAGGCATGAATGTACGGGCTCTCCTAGGGGTAGTTGTAACTGGGTTAGTGTTTTTAGGTTGGTTTTTATAATGGGTTGAAGGTTGGGATGTAGTATGGTTAGTATATGAGGTAGTAATGTTCGAGGTTGAAGTGAAGTATTTGGGAAAATTGGAAATAAGTGTTTTTGGTGTAAGAAGTGTTTCTAGTTGCCTTGGAAGGTGATTTGATGAAGGTTAAGGTAGCATCTTGAAGCTTGGCTAAGGTATATGCTTGGGACAAGGTGTTGGTTGAAACATACATATTGGGTATTGTATTTAAGGTTTTAGT
Organism: Combretum micranthum; assembly: GCA_024138025.1. NCBI lineage: Eukaryota > Viridiplantae > Streptophyta > Magnoliopsida > Myrtales > Combretaceae > Combretum > Combretum micranthum. The sequence continues at coordinate 22,652 of JAMXBD010000304.1, forward strand.
CCACTAAGGAAACAACTAATAATCTAGGATTCATTGAGTTGATTTCTAGCTAAAAGATAGATAAATTGATAAACGTACTCTCGTTGCGTCTTAGTTTGTTGCAACTCTTTAAACTTAGCCATAGGGTCTTCAAAGACATGCCTGTTAAAATGAGCTTGTAATGCCTTTGTAAGCTCTTCCCACGTGATAGGTATGGCATTAGCTTGTAATTCAGAGTAAGAAGCATACAATTCATAAGGTTTCTTCTCTAAATGCTTAATAGCTACTTTAGCTTTAAGATGCTCAAGGACATCATCTAGTAAGAAAAACTGCTCAACCTTTACTATCCATGTTTGTAAGCCTTCTCTATTAAATGTTGGAAAATCTATTTTTAGTGTTATGCATGGGTAGCTGATAGTTGTTTTGTGCATTCCTCCTAAGCAACATACTCTTCGAATCTTTCGCCAACATATTAAAGCCCTCCACAACCTTCTGTATAGAGATGCAAGCGAGGCGCGTCGTTATAGGGTATCCAACCGCCTAACCCACTAAAAACTTTATAGGATCAAACCCTATAGAGTTTTGGGATTAAAAAAAAATTGATAAGTTATCGGGTCGGGTTTTGGGTTTATTATGTAACTCGTTGGGAAAACCCGACCCAGCATAAATTCAAAATATTAAAAAATTTAAAATATTAAGTTATTAAAGTAAGGATCCCATTTATATTCTATGTATGTGAAAGTAGGTGGAAATGAAATGTTTGCATCATTTTATATGATAGTATTGTCTAAAATTCATTCTTTCAATATAAGTGTTTGTATCATTAATAACTTAAAACAAAATTCTTTCTTTTGCTTTTTTTTTTAAGAAAAAAAATTGAAAATCTTAAGGTCGGGTCGGGTCGGGTTATAGGTTCCTTAAAACCCTATTGGCTCAAGTTTTGGGAATGATAAAAAAACCTGATACGGTTTTTCTCAAGTTCTGGGACACCCATTAAGACTCGGGTTAGGTTCGAGTTTCAAAAGACCCGTCTCAAACCCGCTCCGGTTGCATCCCTACTTCTGTATACTCCTTGGAGTTTCATGCATTTCTGATTTACTATTAAGCTGATGTTTTAATTCTTCTATTGATTGTGACTATGCTCTAATACTGATTGTTGCTTTTGTAATGTTTTAGAGAACATATTGATCCACCCATCTTGCTTCTCAGATTGATCCCTCATCATCGACTTAAAACACTCCTCCATTCTCTTGAATTCTCTAGTTCCCTCGGCCATTGGCTCCTACAAGAGGCTATGATACCAATTGCAACATGGAAGTGGATTTGTAATTTAAATCAACCAGAATGCAAGTTGAATGTAAGCAAATTGGGAGTTGAAATTTTGTATTTGTATTTCTCATGCTTTTTTGTTTTGTAACATTGTAATTTATATATACTGAATGCTTCCCATGTGTAATAATATCAATAATAGTGAGGTGGCATGTGTAACTATTGTCACATCGTGGTTAGTTACAAAATTTATATGGTATTACAATATATTTATTATGCTACTACTATTAAAATTAGCTAATGATATTGGGATGGTCATGTGTCATGAGTATGCAACCGATGTGATTATCTAAGCTTGAGTACATAGTTCCATCTACAAGCTCTTTACTTATTTTCCCCAACTAGGTGCATCCCTACTTCCAACTAGCTCATGTGAACAAAAGTCTTTGTTTTTCACTTCATCCAACAACTTCCACAAACCATTTTCATATTGAGGATTTTCATCGGTTTTAAGGTTGCTTTGATTTATGCAAACCTCAGTGCAACTTGTCAATGGAATTTCAAAACGGATAATTTTTTTAAGAGAGTTATATCCGAACAATCCATCATGTCCCACTTTAATCCATAGGTTATCCAAGCTAATCCACTTTAACTCGTATTATAACATGTGTTAGAGTTTATGGTCCAATTTGAGTCACGTGAGTTAATAGGTTAAGCGGTAAGGTTACTAACCCACTAATTTTTTACATCTTTTTTTTCCTTTAAAATTTAATATTTTAATAAAGTAAATTACATTAGAACTGTTTCAAAATAAGTTTATTTAAAGTACTAACATTTTGAGTTGTTGATAAGGGTAAATTCATTTATGCAACAATGTTGCAAGCTATTAAAAGCAAGTGTCAACGTTTTGCAAAATGAGTTAAATAAGGTATCAATAAATGATTATCAAAGAAAATTAAGAAAACTCGATTGAAAATGAATCGAAATATTGATACTTAAATAAAATTTGCAAAATGTTGATACCTCTTTTGATTTACTTTGTAAAACATTGATTTTTCGTTTTGATAACTCAAAAAGTTGATACATTAAATGAACTTACCTCAAATGTTGGTACCTTTTATTATAATTTGCCATATTTTAGTTAATTATACTAAAAGTATATATTATTTTTCAATTAAAAATAAAACGTTCTAATTTACATATGAGAAAAACATAGATTTTTCTTAGTTTGCATAATTTTTAGAGGTATTTACCTTAATTTTATTTAATTAATCAATTACTTAAACATATAATTCAGATGATACATTACAAAAGATAATGACTTCTAACAATGTCATCAACTAAATTACAGAGCTTTTCAAATTTAAATTCAAATATATGTATACACATATACTTGAATGCGGGCTTGTGTTGGTCAACCCAACCTATATCAAGTTAGTCCCCTTTAATCCGGAGGTTATACATGGCAAACCAAAAAGACATGCACATAAATGTGGATTGAAATTTTTAGTCAAAACTTTTTTCTTTTTTTTATTTTTTTTTCAGGTTGAATAGATTGGTCTACATAATTACCCCACATGCACAATTTGCACAACTATAAATGGACAAATATTAATACAAGACAATTTGACAAATGTTAATACAAGACACCTACATATTTGCATTTAAGAAGACAATATCTTACTAACATTTTAAATTTAGGTATGAAAGGTATGATTATCATGATTTAATATATCATGATCATTACTCTCTTATTTAAAATTAAGAAAGATTAACTCAAAAAAACCGTCTACCATCTCATTCATTTGTTAACATATACTTCTGGTTAGAAATTATATGTTTATATATACCTGGTGTTGACTACTGTTCATTATTATTCTTTAATAACAGACATGAGGGATCACGCTCCTTGGCTACTTGTAACCCATTAATTTTGGAATTTTTCTAAAATACACCACAAAAACTTACATTATTTTTAAAAATTGTTCATTTTTATAGTTTTACTCTACAACACTTCTATAGTGTTATCCAACTATGTTAGGAAATGATCCGACCTTTTCCTTTCGCCAATGCAATCAAAAATCAACAAAATATAAATCAAAATGTGGAACTGAAATAACACTAAGATTTAACATGGAAAACCCAATGCGGGAAAACCACGGGACCAACAATGCTCATATTCTTCCACTATAAATAATATAATGAGATTACAATTATTCTTCACCATATCTATCTAGTGGATCTCACAATTCTTCACCACAAATTGGTGAATTACAACAGGAACAAGATTTTTTTCATCTAGAGTTTCTCAATCTAGAGTTTCCTCACTTTTCTCTCTTTCTATCTCTAGAACTCTCTATCTAGGCTTGAGAAGAGGCACATACTTGTTCCATACAAACCCTAAGACAATAAGATAAATATATATACAACACAAAAGGAATACAAACAAACACTCAGGGCTGTCAACATTTAATGAAAGGCTGATAGTTTTGGATTTGGGTGCTGACCTTTGGCATTCTAGAGTAATCAATGCCGACTTATGATTCAATGAAGGCCAACGGCCTTGTCCTCTCAATTGCCAGCGTACGCAACAATTTCATCCTTTGTTTGCACAAACAACTCCTGATCTTCAAGTCATCTTCTAAGTATATTATATATATACTTAAGATATCTTAATTTAAAGTCCTCTAAATATATATAACCATATATTTAGGATCTCCTTATTCAAAGCATGCTAGTCCATTCCTATTTTAATTTTAAAGTCTTCTAAATATATATCCGATATATATTTAGGCTCCCTTTGTTTATAGACCCATATGAGTTAGATCTATAACCCCAACAATCTCACCCTCCAACTCATATGGGGGATATCCCTAATCCTGCTGCCTTCCTACAACACCTTTTGTCAGACTAAAACCTTTCACAATCAGCTTTTCTCTTGTTCCTTGATTGTGAGCTTTTATCATCAGTTTTCACCCATCTATTCTTCAGAGGTCCCTTGCCCTTAGGAAATTTCACCAAGTCAATTTTCCTATTCTCATGCAAGGATTTAAGTCCATCTTGCATGGCTCTAACCTTTCCTTCCTTCTTCTCATTTCCCATGGCCTTTTTATGACCATCTGACTCTCCCCCATCAGTGAGTATCACATACTCATCTGGACTGAATCTAACTAATGGTCTTCCATCTTTTGCAAATCTTCTCCTCATCTTGAACTATTTTTGAGGCTTTTAGGATTCTTAAACTAAAACTCCCCTATTTCTCCCATCGTTAGAACCTCTATATGAGAGTACAGGATTCATATATCCTTTACTTAGCTTTGCTGACATTAAGTAAATGGAATTCCTCTTCTTTCCTTTTGCCATAATAAGAGAAACCTTGGTGAGCTTCCATCTTTCTTCATCAAAGTAGCTACTATAGCCATCATTATCAAGCTTTCCTATAGAAATAAGGTTAAGGCGGATATCTGGAATATGTCTGACATTTCTGAGAGTGAGCCTGCAACATGTGTTAGTCTTCAAAATAACATTTCCAATGCCTACAATATTGGATTTACCATCATTTACCATCCTAACATTACCAAAATTTCTAGCAGTGTAGGTTGACAAGAATTCACCATGTGAAGTCACATGGAAGGAGGCACAGGAATCAATAATCCAATCATCATCATGACTAGCAAGACTAACACACTTCTCATCCCAAGCAATGACAATCTCATCATCATCTACTGATGTTGTAGTTGTGTCTACGTCCTTTTCTTCACCTTTACCCTTCTCTTTCTTCTAGAGTCTACACTCTCGCTTCAAGTGACCCGGCTTGTCACAATAGTAGCATCTAAGGTCTTTCTTTCCTCTTGACTTAGACCTTCCCCTGGATTTCTTTGATTCATCATCTTCATCAGATGATCTTCTGAACCTGCTTCTACCATTCCTTCTTGGCTTACTAGTAACAAGTGCCATAGAATCAGATTCTGTGTCCGAATGCTTTTTCCTAGCCTCTTCATTCATCAGGCTGTCGTTCACCATTGCAAGCGTGAGCGTTCCCTCTAGGGCAGAGTTACTAACAGACACAACCAGTGTCTCCCAACTTTCAGGCAAGGAACTCAGCAACAACAGTACTTAGATCTCATCTTCAAGCACCAACTTCATGGCAGGCAACTGATTCACTAGCCCTTGAAAATCATTCAAGTGCTCTGTCATGTTGCATCTATCTCTGTATTTCATATTTATAACTCTCCTGATCAAAGAGGTTTTATTTAAGGCCGTCTGCCTCTCATACAAAGATTCCAACTTCTTCCATAGGACATTCGCTCTTGTTTCCTAGGCCATATGGCGATAAACGCTGTGATCCACTCATTATTGGATATAACCGACAGTTTTCCTATGCATGATTACCCAATTTGCATTAGATTTATTCTTTGGCTTCGCAGTGTCACCACCCAAAGGTAAATATAAATCTTTGCAATACAGCAGATCCTCCATCATAGATTTCTATGTGGAATAATTTGTTGAATTCAGTTTGATCATCGTACTTGATGATTCGGCCATATCTGCACTGCAACAAAAAACCTAATTTTCTTTTTGAAACCTGGTGCTCTAATACCACTTATTAGGAAAAGATCCAACCTTTTCCTCTTGCCAATGCGATCAAAAATCAACAAAATATAAATCAAAATGCGGAATTGAATAACACGAGGATTTAACGAAGAAAACCCAACGTGGGAAAAACCATGGGACCAGCAACACTCAAATTCTTCCACTATAAATAATATAAAGGATTACAAATATTCTTCACTAGATCTATCTAGTAGATCTCACAATTCTTCACCACAAATTGGTGGATTACAGCAGGAATAAGATTTTCTTCATCTAGAGTTTCTCACTCTAGGGTTTCCTCACTTTTCTCTCTTTCTCTTTCTAGAACTCTCTATCCAGGCTTGAAAAGAGACACACACTTGTGCCATACAAACTCTAGGATAATAAGATAAATATATATGCAACAACACAAGGAAGACCAATAGACACTCAAAGCTGTCAACATTTAATTAAAGGCGGGCGGTTTTGGATTTGGGTACTGATCTTTGGCATTCTTGAGAAATCAATGCCGAGTTATGATTCGATGAAGGCCGATGCCCTTGTCCTCCCAGTTGTCAACGTAAGCAACAATTTCATTATTTGTTTGCATAAACAACTCATTATCTTCAAGTCCTTTTCAAAGTATATCATATATATACTTAAGATATCTTGATTTAAAGACCTCTAAATATATATAACCATATAGTTAGGATTTTCTTATTCAAAGCATGCTGGTTCATTCTTACTTTGATTTTAAAGTTTTTTTAAATATATATCCGATATATATTTAGGCTTCCTTTGGTTATAGACCCATATAAGTTGGATCTATAACCCCAACAAACTAAAAGTATGGAAATAGTCTAGTGCAATCTCAGCCATTCAACAACATCGATTCTACATAAATCAATGAATATTAAGTTTATATATAAATAAATTACTCTATTTAGTCTACACAAGGATAATGAAGAGGATTTGTAATGATATTCTATATTGCTGTTAAGATACGTTTTGCCCAGATTTGAACTTGAATTTTTATTATATATTTAGTCACAAGGAAATGACAGTGGTCATGATGAAAATCATCCTTATGGTGAATAAAATATTATTTCGATAAAATCTCTTACTATAAGAAAATAAGTCGCTCTATGATAAAAATAGTGAGATGTCTTTTCATAATAAAATCACTTTTAATGTGGTAAAAAGCAAAGAAGTATATCCATAAAAATAGAGAGATGAGACCACAAAATTCTTCAAATAAATTGCTAAATTGATTAAACTTAGATCAAGATGCTAAATTGCTAATAATAGCCATATAGTCTAATGGTATAATATTGGTCTTTCAATTGAAATGAATTAGTTTCAAATCCTCCTTTCTTGTTTATAATAGAAAAAAAAGAGAAAAAATTAGAAAAAATAAAACTATGCTCAAGGGTTAAATTGTTATAATAAGACTCAATCAAAGAAGAAAGACATTAGGGTAGTATTTATTGTATTTTTAAATGGATTATTTATTTTACTAATTTTTTTTATCATATATTGGTGAAAAAAATGTTCTTACTAGGAAAGCCATCATTTTCCCTCTTAACACACACACAAACACACACACACACATATATATGTTTGTGCTATTATCCTCTTCATTATTATATGATCCCAAATTGCAATCTTTATGGACCATGCCCAAGAATCTTCAAAATAAAAACAAATTAGATTCTCCTCTCTCCAGTTTTCACTGGAATATGATTGTAAAATTAGAGAAATTTCTTATTATTGACATCAATTTAGCCCAAAAAATCAATGGTGGCTAAAGAGAATAATTACTTTAGTAGATAAAAAGTATAGGCCTAAGTCATTTGTTAGGATTTGGAGTATGCTTTCAATGGGGAGAAATCTAATGGGTTTTGTGAATGACTACATAATGGATTTTTGACACAATCTATAACCAAAAACTTTGAGGCAATGGGTTAATGAGGCTTCTCTTCTTATAAAATTTTCTCACAATACTTATATTTCCAATGTGGGATTCTCACACTTGCACCCTAACAATCTTTCCCTCAAGTGTGAGTCTCCACAATAGGGTAGGCCATACTATTTTTCAAGAGTTTATCAAATTGACTCCACTAAATCCACTTTGTGAGTGGCTTACTCACCAAGAGTTTCACAAACAAGTCACACCACAAAACTCTTATTTCCACATGGTGGGCTAACCATGGGAGTTTCCTAGCCAAACTAGGCTCTGATACCAATTGTTAGAATCTGGAGTATACTTTTAATGAGGAGAAATCCAATGGGCTATATGAAGGATTACACAAATAGGTTTTTAACACTATCTATAACAAAAAATCTTAAGACAATGAATTAAAGGGTCTTCTCTTCTTGTAAACTCTTTACACAAAACCCATATTTCCCACATGGGATTTTCACACTTGCATCCTAACATCATCAAAATAGAATGAAATTAAATGCACCTTTCCATATAAAATTTTGGTATAAATCAAGTACGATGAGAAAGCAGTCAAATCAAGAAAAATAAATGTTTCTTTTGATCTTTCATTGTTATAATCTTAATCAAATCAGTGTCGATATAATTTTCAAGTTTCAAACGAATAAATCAAAGATAATAAATATTATAGTCCTAGTTGAGCTAGTATTCATAGACATTTCATGCAAGTTCAGATTGAATGATAACTAGAATATTCAAATGACATAGTTTTGTTGGCCGTGGAAAAAGGAAAAATCCATGTTTAGTGATACAAACTTATTTAAATAATAATATCGACCCAAAAAAATACTTATTTAGATAATATAAGTTTTAGGGTATGTTTGGATGTCTTTTGTCATCTATATCTGTATCTTTTTCAAAATGATATGTGTAAATATGTCTGATTTACATTTATATTTTATCTATATTTGATCTTTTAATGAGAACTGCTAACATTTTTTTTAATCTATATCTAATTCTTTATAAATAATTTGCTAGAAAAAAGTGTCTGTATCCGTAATTTGCCAACAAACAAACAGACCTTTAGAAAAACAAAATCCATTCATTATTAAGTAAAAGATAAAACTTTTTAAACAGTAGTATGCTTTTGCATAAAGTTATATCATTTCAAAAATATACATAGCTGTTATGAGGAATTGCGGTATAGCAATGAGGTAAATTATCAATGGGAATTCAATTACATTGTAATATCTAAAATTTATTTTTGGTTGGATAATTATTTAAAAGGGACATAGATATTTAGACGACATATTGCATGACTAAAAAGGTCACTTTCACTTGATAAGTTGTATAAGTGGGTGCCTAGAGATTAAATGGGTATATTAGACACTACTCGCTAATAGAAGATGCTGCATGTTTAATGTCATTGATCCCCCTCTATATGAATGAGCGTAAATAATCCCTAGACTTGAGACCTTTATATATTATGAATATAGAATGTTGTACTTTGATATCATTAAACGCGATCTTAATATAAATTGCAAATAATGTGGTTATTGGGTGTTATGTGAAATATAGTAAGGATAATAATGAGTCAAGATTGAATTTATCTCTCTCTTGGATAAAGGAGAGAATATCTATTGATCGCTTGGTTGAGATAAGAGTGACTTATTACCATTGGTCAAGATAAGTTTTACTGAGTCTAATTTATCTCAAAAAACAAGGAAAATGATTAAACATTGATGACATTACATGCAATGATTTAATTAGGATATTTTGACAAAGAGATTTAACTACGGTAAATAGTTTATAGTGGTTAAGGTTCGCAACCTTTTCTATCACATGGGATGACTAATAATTATTGTTATATGGTTATGTTGGTTTATGTAAAAAAAAAAAAAAAAAATTACCTATGTATATAGAAACCTAAAGAGCCACACATAATAACACAATTAATAGGAGTAACGTTCATTTTAGAATTAGAGTTAAATGGATTATTTATTTATTTTGAAATAAATTAAATAATATCAAGATTATTTTATTGTCAAGTGATATTTATGTAATTTAAATAATATATTTTATTAATATTTACATATTATTTTAAAAGATTTGATTTCAAATCTAGTACTTTTTCTACAAGGAAAAGATTTTCTTGTAGCCATATATAGATATATGTGTGTGTGTATAAATATAAGAAGAGAGAGAGTGTATGTGAGACATGTATTTCCTTCTCTGAAAATAATGTAGAAATTCCAATCCAAGTTACCTTATAATATGGGACGTTCTTATCATTGTATGTGTGGATACCATTAGAGGAACAACACTGTGGTGAATAGAACAAAGATTTTGCAATAAGCACTGTGAGTATTAGATCTCGTGTGAATTTCATCCCTAGGAGAAGAAGGTATATCTTTTGTAAGAAAAGGTATAATTCTTGTAAACTGTACTAACTATTAATTTTGTTTTATATTTTATTTTACATGTCACATATGTATCTTGCAAAATAGGTTTTGCAAAAAAAAAAAAATCCACTGCCTTTTTTGGGATTACAAAACCTAACAAGCATCTCACTAAAGAGTTGGTCGAATTTTGACCAAAAGTACAATGGTTGCAAAATTTTAAAAATTTAGGTACTTTTGTAGGGAAAAGATTTTTTAAGGTATAATTCCTTATAACTAAAAAGTTTAGGTACATACCCTGAAAATATACAAAGTTGTTATGTGGAACTATAATATATCAATTGAAATTAATACTAGCAATAGTAAGCAAACAAAATGTAACAACTAATTGAGAAATGGAGAGAGAAAACACATTAAGATTTACATAAGAAGAAGATCATAGATAGAAATATACCCATGTCAAAAGAAGATGAAGTCAATATATAAGAATTCAAGTATAAAGATGGGTAACAATATGTACCGAAAACTTCTATGGTCTTGTTATGGGACCATACCATAAATATTATGAAAATTAAATTAATTATAAAAGAAATTAGTGTAAAATTTTTAAGAGGATCGATTATGATTGGAAAAAAATCTAAACCGTTTATTGATATGACTACACCGGTCTCGTTGTAACTACCACAGGATCGTAGAATTTTCTAAAAAAGTGAAAACACACTAGAAAATACTCAGGAGGGGGGGTAGTGGGGTCAATTGACTATTTGTCTTAAAATGCACAAACAATTAATTTCTATGCAACAGATCAAATTGTACTTTAATAGTAGCAGATAACACAACAACATATTATAATACAGGAAATAAAAGAGATAGGAATAGAATATTTGAGTATAGATTTAAAATGGACTTCAACCCACTTCCTACTCTCCACGATCACCAATTACCTCCAATCGAGGACTTCAGACACTTTATTAATCACCACAAAAAAATACGCTCATGTTTAGAAGTACACACTTTACAACACTAAGGAAATAAAAATATTTCCTTTCTTTCTTTAGATGCTCTTGTTAGATAGTAGATATACGAACAGAGCACTTGAATGATTTTCTCTCTCTTTTTAGATTTTATAAAGTAATGAACAAGAGACTGAAAATTTCTTATTTTGTTTATTTGCAAATGAAAGCTCTTTCAACCAGTCCTGAATCTCAAAAGGAAAGCGTATTTATAGTTTTCAAACATTTAAATTTCAGTCAAAGATAACATCTTAAAATGCCCAAGTTTACATGTGTGCAATGGCTCTTTTTTGTTTTTTTGCCACATCGGCTCATGTATTTAAGCTGTTGCGCCTTAGACTTGTTGCGCCTAAACTCATCATGCCTTAATTTTGACCCTTAACTAAGTCTGTGCTTATGTGGACTTTATTGAGTCTTTATTCAAACTTATCACACCTTGAACTTGTCACGCCCTGGTTTTGAACCTCGACCAATTTTGTGCTCATATAGACTTCATCGAGCCTTGCATTCAAACTTGTCATGCCCTAATGCTTATCACGCCTTAAACTTGTCATGTCTTGGTTTTGACCTTTGACTAAGGCTATACATCTTTGAAATTATCGAGCTTTATACTTGAACTTGTTATGCCTTATAGAATGGACTCGTTAAGCCCTCGACATGACCTGAGATCAAAGCTGTGCATCAAGAATTCGTCCTTGCTAAAAACCTACACAATCTCCAGAGAACAACACAAAAACACACAACACACACACACATATATCCTAGCATATTATTCATCATATTGTTATGCTAATGATGTGCCCTAGGCCATATGGATTCCATGTCATTTAAATATTTATTATTTTATAATACAAGTCATTTTCTTTATTAAAGTTATTATTGGCCTTTTTGCTTTGATAAAAAGTATTCCTTGAATAAATTCGTTATTTCTTATGTTATTAAGGTATGTGACTTTAATAATAAAACCATAAGGCAAGAAATAACTTTATTCAAAATCATTTCTAGTCGTTCATTATATGGAATACTAATGAATTAAGACTAGTTTGTTGACTGAATGATGATCATGTTTTACTGATCATGGATATGAGATATTGATTTAGCACATGGATACATGTAAGAGTACATGGTATTGGAATGACCAAATATGAGAATGCTATATGGATCAATACAATAAGTATTTCTCACTGTAGTGTTATTTTAGTCATTTGACCTGATGACACCATGGATTCCTACATAGTACGTTCCATGTTTTGATTCCGTTCTTCATTATGTTTAATCGGATAATTATAAGACTTTAATTGGGCATGGATTAAGTCATGTAGAGGAATGTGAGTGTTCGTGAAGGAATTTGTTCCTCTTATTAATTTAAGGGAGATATCTTTTAGGCCTCTTGATGAGTAAGACTAAGAAATACATGGCATGTAATATACAGAAAAAAAAATTTATAAAGAAGGGCAAAAGAATGTCATTTGTTAATTAAGGAGAGGTAAATTGTGGTCATTCCTAATAAATGAGATATATAATAATCATCCTTCACATTGATGATGATCAACAAATCCTTAAAGATATTAAATCTTCAATAAATTATGATAAAGGGCAAAAGTTGTCATATGTTGAAAAATAAGAGAATTTTATGGTCCACCTTAGTATTACTATGACCTAGAGATGTTTGAAGAATAGCTTTTGACAAAGAAAAATTAGTTTCTGGGCCACCGGCCTATATGTGAAAGCCGCTAGCGTAAAGCTCTCAGACTTTTATGAAATTTGTGAAAGCTGGCAAGAAGGCTGCTGGCATAAGGACATAGGCTGCCGGTGTTGAAGGAAAGGCCATCGGCTTAAGTGCCAGCTTTTCTTCCCGAAATGTTTATTATAAATAGAATTTTAGGGTTCGTATTTCTCATAAGTTCTTCCTTTCTTTTCTACCAGAGAGTGTCTGTTAGGGTTTTGGGAGCGCTTGAGAGGGAAATCTGAAGGAAAACAAAATTTTTCATCCAGGTAAGTCGATCTAATCAAGATTCATGCAGATCTACATAGAAACAACATCTTTCTCATAGATTTTTGTGTTTTTGAATGAGTTCTTTAGAGAAACCCTAGTTTTCAATTAGGATCTATTCTTCAGGGAATTGATCGAGGAGTAAGATTTGAATCAAGTAAGTTATATCTTCTTTATCGTAGATTTGAAATGAAAAGATTATTTTTGACGAATCATGTATGTTCTTATTAATTTCTCAAATCTAAGGTTTTGGAGGAAGTTGTTCTTTTTGGAGTTTTTGTCTAATGATAATTGAAGAAAACCTAGGGTTTAGGTTTTAGAAACAATTAAAGGTAAGTTCTTATCCTATAAATCAAATATTCTATAAAAGTTCGATTTTATGGAGAAATTTGTCTATTCTTGTTGATTTCCATATTAAGACTTTGGAGAAAGATCTGTTCTTTTGGGATTTTGAAGAGTTTAATAGAAGAAGAAGTTGCTGTTGTAGTTTCCATAAAAGGAGATTTGGAGATTTTCTGTTGTTGTTCATAAGGGATTTTGGATTTGGAGAATTTTCCTAAAATTGAAAAAGTACGATCTTTCCTTGTTTGTTGTATTTGCTTGCAGGTTTAGTTTTCTGATTGTTTTCTGGAGGAACAAATATATAAATGAACTTAATTCTATTTGGCTTAATTTGTTTTTCTGGATGTCTTTGGCTTTGACCAATAAAGACCTGGCAGACACTAATACTGGTGAGGCACCCTGATGATCCTTGTGTGTCGTTGTCCCTAGTGAAGTTGCACTTGGAGATGATTCCAGTAGCTTTAGGTGATTTGGCAGTATAGCCATGGGTGTTTGGGGAGTATCCATTCACCAATATATGTATATAATTACCTATTTCCAAAGAGTTAGTTGATTTTCTCATGGAGTTTGAGTTGCTCCAGGTTCGGGACTAATGTACAGTAGTTCTGAATTGTGTTAATTTGTTGGCTTAATAAAAATAATAATCTGGTTGTTTGCAATAGATTAAGTTACATTTTATATATATGTTGCGTGTGTATATGCATTTGTTTTGTGGATTGGCGTATTGGGCGATTTCGCCTATTCCTTTCATTTTGCAGGTACAGGTGATGAAGACGTAGTATTTGATTTATCTGGTTATGATCTGTACATAGATCATGGGGATGACGATAGCGATCTAGATTACGCTGTTGAGGAATAGATTCATATATAGATTTACATGAGAAGAATTTTGAGATCATTTACAATATTTGGAACTATGTTAAGAATTTATATGTTAAAAAGGATTTTTGAAATTTTATGTATTTTGGATTTTTTGGTTTTGGTTTTGCCAACATTGTTTGGATCAATAGGATGTTTGAAAATATTGTTATTTACAAGTTTTACAGGATTTGAACTTTCTGTTTTATCCTCTAAGAGAGTTATGGAGATTATATTTTATATGTTTTAAATTGTGGTTTTAGAATGTTATAGCCTTTACGTGTCTTATTTAAGAGAGGATACGTGGTGGGTTGTAATTGCCAACAGGTTAGGGCGTTACAGCCGTGCTCGAATAAATTGATAAGAAGTTATCAATATCATTCATTTAAGTCAGTCATACTCTAGATTCAAGAAATATGTGATTAAATAATATAAGAATGTATTAATCCAAATCTTATGTTTAATTACAAGATATCATGTAACAAAATGACTAAATAATTGATTATTGATAGGTAGAGTCGGATCACCGATCTTCACTTAATTTAGGTAGGCATAATGTCTTGCTAGAGACCAATTATGTTTTATAAGCCTAAAAGGTGTTTTAGGGCTATTGTCAATATTAAGTGAACCTACATGGTCACACATAAAGAATGAATCGATCGGATCATGGGTTATTTCAGATAATAATATCGGGAATTATATAATTATATATTATTCTTAATCAGATTAAGAATAATAAATAATTCTTAAATAAAATTATTATTTTATAAGACGTGTTGTTTTAACGAAGAAAAACCCTAATGAGATTAGGATAGGTAACTAACAAACATATCTTCTTATAAATAGAAGGTGTGGTCATCTCTAAGGTTTACAAACACTAGCCGTCATATTAGAATTATAGAGAAACTCTGTAACTCAAAAGGAGAGACCCTATTGAGAGAGATTCCCGAAAATTCATAACTGTTCCAACGTGCTAGCACACGCATAGAGATCTGATTAGAAATTCGATCATGTTGATACAGTAGAGGGTGTTCACGTTTGCAACATCTCAAATCTGAATTTCCAAATTCTAAAGCATCAAAAAGATAATCCCATCCGCTTTAATTTGATTGAATCGCATGGGAATTTAAGTTTTTAAGAATCAAAATAATTTGTATTCCACTGCCAGATCCGTTTTGGGATCCTTAAATTCCTAACATGTTCAACTAGTTAAGTGTAGTTCAATACAATTGAATAATTAATTGTGTAACTAACTGTCTCATCAAAATCCACATTGAATATACAAGTTCAATAATCTCCCCTTTTTCTACGATGACAATCATGCGCAATTAACTCTTTTTCAATTTAGCATATTCCCCTTCAAATAAGCATCTAGGTTTTAAAGAAATTTTCAAAACTTGATGCTTAACTCTAGGGAAATATCAAGTTATTCTTGATTACTAAAACTTTTATCATATACACACAAACAAGTTAATTGTGCACAAGATTCCCCTACCTCCCCAATGGACTCATCAAAAAGGAAAACTCAATATATACCATAAAAAGATATGTGCACAAGCAACATGCAAAATTTAAAAGATGTTTTAGACATGTTTGAGTGGTTCAAGATCAGGTAAAATAACATATCACAAATTTATGCAAGTTTCTGTTAAAAATTGCATGATTTATTTTTCGAAAGGACACAAATTTGTCCAAAAGCCTTTCCAACCTTTTTCAACCATTCAAATAAGTCTAGAAAGAAACATTGAATATGTCTATGTTGAGATTACCGATGATTTGTTGAGACCTTCAAAGATAACCAATTAATGTCATTTCCTTATAATTGTACATGTCATAGACATTGAGTAGGATGTTGAATAAGCAGATTTCTAGGGAACTAATTGGGGATTCTAACCCTATATATACTTTGTATGTTTTAACTTATGATGAATTAATAAAAATATACATTAGTTTATCGTATTTGTTTTCATGGTATTAGAGCCATGTGAGGTTCTGAAAACCTTTGCCACCCAAACCCAAAAATTCATCCCAAAATTCTATTATAAAGAAAAGAGTGAAAAACATTAAAGGTAAGGTCTTCACCACTTCTACACCTGTTTTTAATAGTACATGGATAATTGATTCTAGTATTACTGATCATATGACATTTGATGTTAGACTAGTCAAAAATCTTAACCCATGCTCCCAAAATTGTGTCTCCACGGCCAATGGTAATAACACCCTGGTTGTTAGGGAATGGTCATCACATATTACTAATATTTTACATCTTGATTCTATGTTAGTTATTCCCTCTTTAGATTATAAGTTGTTGTCAGTCTCTGAGATCACTACTACTTTATCTTGTGTTGTTATTTTCTGGCCTGATCATTGTGTGATTAAGGACATTCAGGCTCGGTAAATGATTGGTTATGTTATTAAGAGAGGGAAGCGATATTACTTGGACCTGGAGTCAAAAAATTCCAACATATTACAATAGGCTTTAGCTGTAGAAAGCATTGGTTCTCCAAAGAAGATAATTTTAGCTGTAAAAAGCATTGGTTCTTCAAAGAAGATAACTAAGATCTTACTTTGGCATCGACGTTTAGGACATTCCTCATTTGGTTATTTAAAAGGTCATTTCCTAGTTTGTTTATGAATATGGATATTTCTATTTTCAAATGTGACGTATGTGAATGTGCAAAAAGCCATAGTGCTTCATTTCCTTTGATTTTAAATAAAAGTCCTGTTCCTTTCACGTCATTCACTCTGATGGTTGGGGACAATCTAAAGTTCCTACATTAGGAGGGTCACATCGATTTGTCACCTTTATAGATGATTGTACTCAGATGACTTGGTTGTCTTTGATGAAATCCAAATTAGAATTTAACTTGTTGTTTCAAAAGTTTTAAATACTATTTGCACACAATACAATGCCCAAATCCAAGTGCTAGTGATAATGGCAGGGAATACCATAGTTCAAAACTTAAAAATGACTCTCATGGCTTAATCCATCAAACTACTTGTCCAAATACACCTCAACAAAATGGTATGGCTGAATGTAAAAATAGACACTTATTGGAGGTTGTTCGCACTTCTTTCATTGAGGCTCACATGCCTTTATGTCATTATGAAGCTTTTCTTTCTGTAGCATACCTCATCAATTGTTTTCCCTCTTAGTCTATCAACTTCCAGGCACCCTTCCAAGCACTTACAGAAGCTGTTGTTTTATCAATAGTCCCAAACCTTCCACTCAAGTCTTCATATGTGTTGCCTATGTTCATCTTCTTGAACAACAACGCAACAAGTTAATGCCTCGAGCCTTCAAATTTGTATTTGTTGGATATGTTATTTATGAAAAAGGATACAGGTGTTATCTTCCCCCTACTAAACGCATGTTTATCACTATGGATGTTGTCTTTCATGAAGATACTATGTATTTCTCTAAGTCTGACTTTCAGGAAGAGAATATTGAGGAAATCCAGACTCTTATATACAACCTTGGGGAAGATGTTGTGACAATATATGATAAAAAAGTAGGTGACCCTAGTGGTCAAAACTTGGATTCAATTGGATACTCTACACAACGAAACAATAAGGATAGAAGTGGATGAGTCGGAGCTTAATTGTCAAACCTTGGATCAAAATGAAAATGAGTCTCTCTTAATTGATACACCAAACCAATCGTTGTTTAAGGATATTCCTTATATGGTGCCAGAGTCATCTAGGAGATAGTTACCACAACGTCTCACAAGAGGTATTCCAAAACCTACATATGAACCTCAGTTGTCTAGTAAAGTAAGATATCATATGAACCATTATATGTCTACATATCGCTTGTCACAAACAAATAAGTCATTTGTCAATTAATTATCTATTGCATTTATACTTAACGGTCTGCAGGAAGCTTTAATTGATCCAAGATGGAAAGCTGCGATAAATGAAGAAATCGCCTCCTTGCAAAAGAATCAAACTTGGGAGCTAGTTGACCATCCCACAGGAAAAAACCTGTTGGGTGTCAATTGATATTTACTGTGAAATACAAATTTGATGGTGTGATCGAACATTTTAAGGCGAGATTGGTGGCAAAAGGATATACCCAAAGTTACGAAATTGACTACATCGAGACATTTTCACATGTTGCCAATATAAATATAGTCCGGGTCTTGTTATCCTTAGCTGCAAATTTTGATTGGCCATTACAACAGTTTGATGTAAAAAATGCATTACTCAACAGTGAACTCTCTGAAGAAGTCTATATGAATCTCCACTAGGATGCATGGTAATAGAAAGACAAATGCAGAAGATGTGTAAGTTGAAGAAATCACTTTATAGATTAAAACAATCACCTAGAGAATGGTTTGAATGATTCACTAAATCCATGAAAACCTTTGGTTGCAAACAAAGCGATTCAGATCACACATTATTTTTAAAGAAACGAAGTGGAAAAATTACTTCACTCTTTGTATATGTAGATGACATGATCGTCATAGGTAACGACCATAAGAAATGAAAGCTTTAAAGGAATACTTATCTAAGGAATTTGAAATGAAAGACTTAGGCCCTTTAAAATACTTTATGGGAATTGACGTATCTCGATCAAATAAATGTATCTTCCTATCTTAGAGAAACTATGCCTCGGATCTACTTCATGAAACCAGTATGTCAGCTTGCCAACCAATTGACACACCAGTAGAAGAGGGTCTAAAGTTATGTATTGAGACAAGTCAGGTACTTGTATTGATACGAATCTGGCCACGCTTCGATTCGCTCCACGTTCGACACGAGTAGATCTCGATCAATTTGATACAATAATCCTCAACCAACGCTGTGAACCCTAGGAATATCGATCCCAAGACCCAACAAATGATAGAAAAAACCTTGACTTATCGCTTAAAATAAAGCACGAACCTTGGTGAAAATTAAAAAGATGCCACAACCAAATGAGGATGAGTTTGATCAATAGGTCTGAATAACAAGAATGCCACGGATTATCAATCCAATAAGTTCAACAAGTTCTCACAGGAACTCACAAGAGAAAACTCTCAAAATAAAACTAATATCCAAGTCTATTTGAGAAATAGCAAATATGACTATTTATAAAGACCTAGGAAACTCAAAAGACCTAAGAAATGACCTAGGAAACTCAAAAGACCTAAGAAACAAAAGGTCATTATGACATAAAAGATAAGATGGCGGCCTAAATAACAAAGCTGGTGGTCATTAATTGAAATAAATATACAAAATAAATGACATTGTTGAAGTTGCTTCTAGGCCGGCATAAAGACTGGCAGCCTACTCTTTAAAGTTAGCGGCGTTAGCTTATAGGCTGGCAACTTATAGTCCAGCTTTGCACCAATTTCGCCCATAATGCTTCTATTTTGCTCTTATTTGTCCTAATTGACTATTATTCCTTCTTATTTTCACATTGGTCCCTCCTTCTTTGGAAGGATTCATCATCGAATCTGCACATCCATGAGTCTTTGATGGTCCTTGATGCTTCAAACGAATTTGATACACTTGTCGCTTGGCTAATCTTGTCGTCTTTTCATTCTTGGAGTCCTGCAATAAAGAATTTTTCTTTCTAGAAATAGACACAACATGATTGCTAGTTACAACTTGCCTAGCAAATATGACATTCTTAACATTGCTCACAAGTGTTTCACTCTTATTTTGGCCTTGAACACTAGTGTGTTTGCCTCTCACTCTAAATTCTCCCAATAACGAAAGTTGATCCTCATGTGCTTCACTTGGATTAATAGGTGTTGATTCCACATCTTGGTTGTTCAAATTAAAGGAATAGCAATTCTTGAAACCATCATATAAAACCCGCCTATCAAATTGCCATGGACGACCCAACAGAATGTGCCCCGCATGCATTGGCGCTACATCACAGAGGACTTTATCCTTGTAGCTACCAATTGAAAACTTCAATAACACTAGTTTCGTCACCTTCACTTCACCACATTCATTAAACCATTGGAGCTTATAGGGATTAGGGTGCTTCAATGTAGGCAATTGCAGCTTTTCTATCAACAAAGTACTAACAATATTAGTAATACTTTCATTATCAATCAATAAGCTACAAACCTGATCATGCACTAAACATCTAGTATGGAAAATTTTTCTCTCTGCACTTCCATCTTTTCTTTCACCTGCTCAACTTCTTCCTTCTTCCCAATTGGAAAGTCTCTCATCATGACATCTACTAGTGGTGTAGATCATTATTTAAACTTTCACTTTTAATGTCAACATTATCTCTTACAACCATAATTCTCTTTTTTGGACATTCAGAAGCAGTATGCCCTAGTTCCTAACACTTAAAATATTTATCGCGTGCTTTTGAAGAAGATTTGTCAGTTTTATCTTTAAAAACAAAATCAAACTCCTCAACCTTCACATTAAAATCAAAATCATAACCCTCCTTTTTAGCCATTCGCCTTCGAGAGGATATAGGCTTAGATTTGGAATCCAAATTTTCCAATCTTCTATTCAAATGTTCGAATTGATCTAACATATCCTTCATAAAAAATCTCATTTCATTGCTACAAATTTTTTCTCCACTCATTTTATCGGATCTCTAAAATCCAACAATTCACAACAACAATCAAATCACAAAAAACCCTAATTCTCCAATAACGCCTACAACAACTAAACAATTCAAATAGAGCTAAATAAAATTCAGAGATCTTACCAACAAATCTCGTAGAACAACTCCACAACCTGTTGCTCTGATACCAACTAATATGAATCTGGCCATGCTTCGATTCGGTCCATGTTCGACATGAGTAGATCTGGATCAATTCGATACAATAATCCTCAACCAACGTGTGAACCCTAGGAATATTGATCCCAAGACCCAACAAACGATCGGAAAAACCTTGACCCATCGCTTAAGAATAAAGCATGAACCTTGGTAAAAATTAGAAAGATGCCACGATCAAATGAGGATGAATTTGATTGATAAGTCTGAATAACAAGAACGCCACGGATTGTCAATCCAATAAGTTCAACAAGTTCTCACAGGAACTCACAAGAGAAAACTCTCAAAACAAAAACTAATATCTAAGTCTGCCTAAGACATAGCAAATATGACTATTTATAAAGACCTAGGAAACTCAAAAGACCTAAGAAACAAAAGGTCATTATGACGTAAAAGATAAGCTGGTGGCTTAAATAACAAAGTTGGCAGCCATTAATTGAAATAAATATACGAAATAAATGACATCGTCAAAGTTGCTCCTAGGTTGGTGGTCTACTCTTCAAAGCCAGCGGCGTTAGTTTATAGGCTAGCAGCTTATAGTCCAGCTTTGATCCAATTCGCCCATAATGCTTTTTTTTTTCTACTCCTGTTTGTCCTAATTGACCCTTATTCCTTCTCATTTTTACATCATGTGGACAAAGGGAGATACCAAAGACTTGTTGGAAGACTAATGTACTTAGCTCACACAAGACCAGATCCCGCCTATGCTCTAAGCGTCGTTAGTTAGTTCATGCATGGTCTGGGTGAACAACATATGAATGCAATCATGCGCATTTTAAGGTACCTAAAATCTGCTCCTGGAAAGGGAATTCTATTCTCTAAAAACACAAACAAGCAAAATGTCGAGGTATATACAGTTGCTGATTGGGCCAGAGCGATTTGATAATAGGCGATCAACCTCGAGATACTTTACATTTGTAGGTAGAAACTTAGTCACATGGAGGAGCAAGAAATAGAATTTTGTTGCAAGATCTAATGTAGAAGCTGAGTATAGAGGAATGACCTTAGGAATTTGTGAAGCACTATGGTTAAAATTTCTCTTATAGGACCTAGGCTATCCCTTAAAGCAACCAATTCGGCTTTACTATGACAACAAAGCAGCATGTGATATAACCCGTAATCTAATTCAACATGACCGCACAAAGCATGTTAAGGTAGATAGGTTCTTCGTTAAGAAGAAACTAGATGGAAAAGTTGTAGAATTACTAAAGATCGGTAGAAGATCAGTTAGTTGGTATCCTTAGTAAAGCAGCTCCAATCAGATGTTATCAAAGTTCTTAGACAAGTTGGGCATGTGTGACATATATGCACCAACTTGAAGGGGAGTTGAGATTATCGATGATTTGTTGAGATTGTCAAAGATAATTAATTAATGTTATTTCCTTATAATTGTACAGGTCATAGACATTGAATAGAAGATTGAATACAAATTAATGTTATTTCCTTGTAAAGGTTTGTACAAGCTATAAACATTGAATAGGAGGTTGAATAGGCAAATTTCTAGAGAACTAATTGGAGATTCTAACCCTATGTTTTAACCTATGATGAATTAATAAAAAATATACATCATTTTATCATAGTCATTTTCAATCTAAATGTTGTTTTTCATCAAAAGTATGAAAAACCATTCTCATGTATCCATAGCCTAATTTTAGCATAATATTAGTTCAAATCATGCCTAAAGTCAACATGTCTCAAGAAATTCATGTTTAAGCATATCTAACACTTCATGCAAGTTTAAAAATATATATTAAGCATATTGAAATGAAACAAACTCTCATAAGTTCACACATTGCAAATTTGTGCTCGTTTTAGTCATCAAAAGTATGAATTTCCTTCAAGAGCATGCACAAAATTGTCCAAAAACATTTTCATTGAAATTTGAACCTTTGTGCAAGTTTTTTTATATCCAGTAAACATGAGAAAACACGATTTAAGCATGAAAATCTAATTTTGTGTATTTCGAACCCCATTTTAGCTCAAAAGATGCATAAAAGCATCTTTACACAAAAAATCTGCATATGCTCAACCCATTATATACATAAACATGAATAGCACAAATCATTAAACTCAAGCAAGTTGAGATTATACCATATTTTTGCCCTTGGAGTCACTCAGGGTACCTATAAAAACATAATCATCCTTTTGATACCCATTTTTGCTTGAGTCTTTAGAGCAAATATTTCCCTACTTGGTACCCAAACATCTTTGCTTATGTGACTCAAATGCATAGCGTTCCTTCTTGCACACTTATATGCAATATGACTAAGTTTGCTACGATAATGGCATGTCCCATAAGTAGCTCTCACAAACTTGGTTTTATGGGACTTGCAACAATTGTTCCTATCGTAGCCGATTCTATACTTCTTTGAATCAACTTTTTGCTTTCCAAGGTGAGCACTCAAATTATTTTCTCCCTTGGTAACTTTAGCTATGGTAGCATTTGCATTACATAAGCTAGTTTTCAATTTTTCATTTTCATTTTTAAGATCAACTAGCTCTTTTAAAATTTCATCATTGCTATTACTAGTACATGTGACATTATCATCACCTTTATCATCACTATTTAAAGTTTTAACTTCTAGATAAAGAAAATTTCTAATTGTTAATTTCTCATTGATCTTACCTAATTCAACATTTTTTCTTTTTAGCTTGTTATGTTTATTATCCATCTTGTCATTTTCCAATTTTAAAGATTCAATTTCTTCATGCAACTTTTCATTTTCCATTTTAACCTCATCATACTCATTTCTAAAAACATCTAACTCATCTCCTATGTTCTTCATTAAATATTTAAGCATGCTATTTTTTTCTCCATTTTAGTTAATTTACTACTTGCTTTTTTATACATTTCATAAATTTCATCACAAGGAACTTGTGAAGAAATAAAGCATACCTCATCATCAAGGGCCATCAAGCATATAGTTTCATCCTAGTCGGATGAGTTTTTATCACTCCATGTAGCCAGATATGCTCTTTTCTCCTCCTCCTTGCTTCATTTCTTTGCATATGAGCAATATTGTTGAATATGCCTCAGTTCATCACATTTAAAACATGTGATGGTTTTTCTCTTGGATTTTGAGAAGCCAGTATCTTCCTTCTTCTTCATCTTCTTGTTCACCTTCAAGAACATGATGAACTTCCTTATAAGCTCTTCAAGCTCTTCATCATCTTCTTCTTGACTTTGCTCCTCTTCACTTGAACTTGAGTAAGAGCAAGAGACTTTTAGTGTAATTTCCTTATTGGTTGACTCTTCTCTTTGCTTCTTAAATTTCATGGGTCTTAGGGGTTCCAAGAAGTTCTTTTTTGCTCATTTTACTCAAGTCATATGCCTCTTCAATGGTGGTTCTTTTCGCCTCCCACTTCTTTAGCAAGGACCTAAGAATTTTAGAATTTATCTCAAGTTAGTATATGTCTTGCCAAGAATAGACAATTGATTTATAATATTAATGAATCTATCATGCATTTGATAATTGTTTCATTAGTCTTCATTTTAAAGTTTTCAAATTCACCATAAAGAAGACTAATTTTAGTATCTTTTACTCTTGTAGATCCTTTATAGGTATTTTCAAGATTTTCCTAAATTTCTTTTGCTGATCTGCAAGTTCAAATTCTACTAACATCACTCTCTTTTAACCCATAATACAAAATATTCATTGCAACTTCATTTAACTAAACTTTCTCTTTTTCAGCCTTAGTATAGTTGGTTTCATTTTTACCTTCAATAACTATGGGACCATTTTCTACAACATACCATAGAGATAAATTTTGCGCTTTAATGAAAATTTCATTCTATACTTCCAATAAGCATAATTTGTATTAGTGAGGATAGGTAGCCTATTGATAGCTTGCCCCTCCAGAAACCCTAGTGCATTTGATGCCATAATCTTTGCTTTAAATGCAATTAAGCACAGAAAATTAGAGACGAGGCTCTGATATCAAATGAAAACGTAAAAATGCATAAAAAATACTCAAGAGGGGGGAGAGGTGAATTGAGTATTTAACTCAAAATGCACAAACAATTAATTTTTATGCAACAGATCAAATTCCACTTTAATAGCAGCGGATAACACAACAACAGATTATAATATGGAAAATGAAAGAGATGGGAATAGAAAATTTGAATCTCGATTTAACGTGGAGTTTAGCCCACTTTTTGCTCTCCATGATCACCAATTGCCTCCAATCGAAGACTTCACATACTTTATTAATCACCACAACAAACATGCTCAAGTTGAGCAATACAACACTTTACAACACATTAAATAAAATATTTTATTTCTCCCTCTCGATGCTCTCTGTTAAATAGTAGATATAAGAACATAGCACTATAATGATTTTCTCTCTCTTTTCAGATTTTACAAATGAACAAGAGGAAAAAAAATTCTTGATTTATTTGTTTGCAAATGAAAGCTCCTTCAACTAGTCCTGAATCTCCAAAGTTAAGCGTATTTATAGTCTTCAAACATTCAAATATCCATTCGAGATAATGTCTTAAAATCCCTAAGCATTAAATGAACACAATAGCTCCTTTTTTTGCTACATCGACTCATGTATTTAAACTATCGCGCCTCAGATTTATCGTGCCCTAAACTTATTGTGCCTTAATTTTGACCCTCAATCAAGTCTGTGCTTATATGGGTTTCATTGAGCCTCAGATTCAAACTTTCCGCACCTTAATTCTTGTCATGCCTTGAACTTGTTGCGCCTTGGTTTTGACCTTCAACCAAGTTTGTACTCATGTGGTCATCAAGCCCTGGATTCAAACTTGTCGTGCTTTAATGCTTGTCACACCTTGAACTTATCGTGCCCTGATTTTGATCATTGCCTAAAGTTGTGCATCTTTGAACTTGTCGAACTTTATACTTGCGCTTGTTGCGACTTGAAGAGTGGACTCGTCGAGCCCTCGATGTAACCCACGACCAAGGCTGTGCATCAAGAATATGTCCCTACTAAAAACCTGCACAATCTCTAGAGAACAACACAAAACACACACATATTCTAGCATATTATTCATCATATCGACTAATTAAGTGTAATTTAATACAATTTAATAATTAATTGTGCAACTAATTGCCTCATCAAAATCTATATTGAACATACAAGTTCAACATTTTCCATATGTAACCTTTCTTTTAAGTAAAATTAGTCTTTTGTTCTTTTGGTACCTTAGAAAAGTTTTCTTTTGCACTTATCAAGGCTAGAGAGGTAAAACACATGAGTTTACCATCTCTAGATACTTCCTTGATCAAAATGAAAAATAATCAATGCATAATAAAATTAAATATTTAACAAAATAAAGTCATGGTCCAATAACTTATTACCTTAGATTGAATTCAATGTTTACATTGTGTTTGACAACTTTGTGAAAAGTGAAAATAGGCAAGCAAATATTAGAAGAGAAAAGAAGAAAATGGCACGGTGAAGTTTTTATTTTGTGTTTAGTAATTTACCAAGGCAATGGAAAGAAATGTTTCTACATTTATTGTTTGATTTGTACTTGGAAGAAAAAAAAAAAGAAATGGAGTTAATGATCGACAAAATTATTCCTATATTATTTTTATGGAATATTGGTAAAATGGGTAATTTTGTAATTCTCTTTCCACCATTTTGTGCTCATTTATCTCCAAATTTGGAGAAAAAAGAAATGATTTAAATAGTGAAAAACCTTCCACTCATTTCACTTACTTTCAACACATCTCCAATTCATAAAAAATTACTGTTGGTCCCAGATATGCAAATAAGAGGGGAGGGGTGAATTGTTTGCTTTTAAAAATTTTTGAAAACACTTAACAAATTAAAAACTTTGGAAACTTCTTTTAACAAATAATTTAAAGAATCAGATTATAACTTAGATAAATATTATTGCTTTGTAGAACTTAAAAAGAAAATGATTTGAACAACAATATAAACAATTATAACCAATAAAAAATTGCAGAGTAGTAAAGTGTAGAAAATTAAATGAGCCCAGAAATTTATAGAGGTTCCTCCTTGCGAGTACGTCCTCTCTTCCAGCTCCACTGCTGGGGATCCGGTTTCCAACCGGGTCGATCCACTAATCCAATTTAATCAAAAAGAGATTACAAACACCAATCGAATCTTGTTCTGTCTCACAAGCCTATATCTATTGGCTAAACACATACTACAAGATTATTAGTAATCCTCTCAATAACTCTCAATACACTCAATACAAGAGTAGAGAATCTTCAATCAAGAGTTACAATCGACACTCTAAATATTTGAGTACAAGAACACAGAAGAAAATATGTTTTGGAGTTTTGCACAAAATGTCTGACTAGTATTTGACTAGTGTCTGACGGAACGTCTGATGAAGTAGAAGTATAATATTGAAAGTAAAATTTCAGCTCGTGTAATTCTGGGTTTTTTCAATCTCGTATCTTCTGTTCTTGTTTTTCTTGAAACATTATACATATATATAAAATATCCTGGTCTTTTTCCTTCAGTTCAACGGGCTTTAACAACTTTATCTTTATCCAACAAAACACAATTTGCCATTGGTGCTGATTTAAAATTCAAAATAATTTGAAGAACTGAGTATATTGATATCCCGTAATATCCTCAAAAACACAGCTTCTGGTTGGAAAGAAGATTACGAGGAGAGAGATAGATAGAATAGAGATTATCTCATATTTTGATAACCAAATCTAGAGAGAAATCCACATAAGGTGCTTTGCAGGAATATTTTCCTGATACTGTGGAATAAATTCTTGAACAACAAGATGAGTTGTTTGCTGTAACTAAAAGGATATCACATAGTACGAAAAGATCCATATCCTTACCGATTTAGAACAGATTTGAAATTGATTCAAACCTTCCCACAAAATCCGAGAATTAGATATGTACCTTATCCATAGAATTTTAACAACAATCTTCAGCTTGATATACTTCACGTGATATGAAGAAGTTAGAAGAAATCACTGTACATCTGAAACAGCAAGCTACTTGAAGAAGATGAACAGTAAAAAAAAATAAACATCTTGAAAGTTCAAAATCCTCATGAGATTTAAATCCTCCTTGTGAAACATATTAGATATACTCTCTAATATCTAATAAAGGAGTTAGGCCTTCAATCAATTACTTATGCGAGAAATCAATCCAATAAATCCGATCTAGAAAACCTGATCTGAACGTGACAGCTTCTTTATACTGTCTGATGAAGAACTAGAAAATCTAACCTTCGTCTGATATATTAATATTTCACCCTTGAATTTTCTTAGTGCCTAAGATTTAAAAGATCAGAACCTTATTGTCTGACTTACTGTCTGATAATCTGCACACTGCACACTTAATAAATCTTATTATATTTTATTCTTCTTTAGTTATCATCAAAATAAAATAAAGAGAACCTAACAATTACCAAACATCATTTTTCCTTTCATTTACAGAGGTTTCATCACTTTTTCTTTATCTTTATCTTCCACTCATCTAAACATATTGTTAATCAAAACTACAAGAACACTTTCATAAACAAATAGTGATAAGTGTCAAAGTTTGAAAATTGCACTCTTTGCTAAAGTTCTCCGCAAGCCTGTGTTGTCTCTAAATCAATAATCTTTTCTTCTTCTTCTTTTTTTCCTTTTCCTAATCTAAACCACTTATTTAAATCCAAGGAATACTTGAACTTCTCATTGGATAGGTTCTTTGTTAACATGTTAACTGGATTTAATAGGTGATAATCTTTCAATTACAAAATGTTCCTCTCAAACCACACCGAGCATAACATGATTAAGGATGTCTATGTGTTTCACCCTCAAGCGATCCATGAGATCCTTAGTTACATAAGAAGTAATTTGGATGTTGTGGTATACATCAATGTGCTTTCCTTAACAACAAGGTTAAGAATATAACCTTTAATAATGTAGCTTTTTAGTTACTTCTATCACAAAAATAATCTCACTTTTGTGGTAAAGAAAGCAACAATTGGATCAAGCCTTCTAACTAATTACATAGGCTATTAACCAAGTAAAAAACCTATTACTAGTATACTTTTGTGCAAGTCCTTGCAAAAATTATTAAAAAGAAAAAGAAAAAGAGGGAAAAAAATGTAGCCAAATCACATAAATCTTCATAATGTTATGCTCGATTCGTTGAAAAGGAATAGTTCCTTTATATTATAGTGGGGGTTATTTTTGAAAAAAAAAAAGTTGTAATATGTCAAAAATGGAAATTACCCTGATAAAGGGAAAATATGAATTATGTCACTATTCCATATTATACGAAATAAAAATTATTCATTTTTCATAATTCAAGTGAGGGTATAGCTATTCCATGGTAATAAAGATAAAATAATAATTCTATTACAATGAATCAAAGGCAATGTTAAGCTTGGCATTCCCCATAATCTGCTCAAGAAATCTTGGCAAGGCAATGAAGGAAGTGACACATATCAAATAACAATAAAAAAACTAAAAAATTTAACACTTAAGAAAATAGATTAACACACATTAAAGTTGTTGAAAGTTAAGCACATGCTTAATTGTCTAATTAGACAATGTATGTCTCAATCTACTTGCTTGATTATCTAATTTTCTAGATTTTTTATTAAGTATTTAACACATGTCAGTTCTCTAGTTATGGGGGTATCAGCTCAGCAAAGAGAGTTACCTCTTAACTAAAATAATATTAATGAATATGGAAAATTTGATTAATTGTATATTGACAAAGGTTCAGGTATAAATGTTAAGCCTCCATCTTTCAACAAAATTTACTAACTTCATCTACATCAATATTATGGTTAACCTTAGTCTCTTGGAAATAGCCAATTACAAAAATCATTAATTTAATTGCATCTATGAACTTATAACGACAAGGGTTTGACTACATCATCATAAATGTTCCAAAATATTGTTTCTTTAGTGAGATTCACAATCTACGTCTTAAGTAATTAATTCTTCAAATAGAAATTTGGTTACTATAAAAAGGCCTATTGATTATTATGTGGATGCTATGATAGTTTTTGCTATAATCATCCTCTTGCAGGGAACTTCTACAGTTCCATCCACGGAACCATCCCGCCATTAATCTAACTGTTAAAATAAATATAGTAAATGAAATATTAACTATTTTGGTAATTCGATCACGGTTGAGTATGGTGTGAGCTGTTGATGGTAACAGGGCCAATCTCTTTAAAATTAATGACGGGACCTTAGAATTTTCCTCTCTTGTGATTCCTATTTAACTCCTATGAGATCCTTACAATAAGCAATTATAGTTACTTACTGTCCTTTCACTTTCACTAATTGAATGTGATTGTAATATTGCTATTAATAAAGAATGGAATAGATTTGTAATAGAATTTTCATTTGTTATTATGTTTATTTAAATGATATTATTTTAGGAAAGAAAATCAATTCCAATATTGAATTATTACTCGTTGGTTTGAGCAATGAATGATTATTTAATGTTTGTTTAATAGAAATTCATTATGAAATCGCTATTATGATTAACTAAACACTATAATAGCTTTTCATAAGGAACAATACTATAATAAAATTGATATTATAATGAAGTGAATAGGCTATAAATATGGCAAAGGATTGATTTTGCTTCATTTACTATGTTAGTTACTTGATCTTAATCATCTTGATAAATAGACAAAAGGGAGAGAAGGGTTAAGACTTGTGATGGAGAGAGAAATTAGAGTTTAAATAAGATATAGATACAAAGGGTTTATTTAGGGGAGTTTTGGATTGATTTACCAATTATCCTTACTTGGTAAAATATTCTTAGGGGTATTTTACCAAGATAAGCTATAAAACACCTAACCATACGCATTGTATGTGTGACGTTAGGATTAGCGTATTATATTGTATACACAATGCTACTTACCACTCTGGAATATTGTGCTCTAAACGTATACTTAGTCCCATCCTTTTTATGGTGACAAGTCAATAAACAATGTCTAAAATACACCTGAAAATATCAACATTTTGGATTAATTTATCTAAGGTATCGATATCTTGAGTGGTTGAAAAAAAAAAATCAATGGTATATAAAGTGAGTCAAATAAGATCTCAATTATGGACCATTGAAGAAGATTAATAGAGCTATATAAACATTAATAGTTAAATGAACTTATTAAAGTGTTGATACCCCGTTTTGATTTACATTGCGATATGTTGATACTTAAATAAATTTACCTTCAAACTTTAATATCTCAAAGTATAATTCACCCTATAAACAATCCATAATGTGCAGCTAAAGTGGAGGAGATTAGCTTAGCATGTTTGAAGTGTAAGAGTGAATCCAATCAAGAGGTATTCACGGTTCAATTAACCAATTTATGATCCTATTCTTTTAATCAAATCATAATAATCAATTTTTAATATCCTAATTTGAAAGTGCTTTATTATTAATGGTTAACCGTTTTAACGATTAACTATTTTTTTGTTAATTTTTTTAGTATTTGATTTTTAACCATTTAAGATAATGTTTTTGGCCTCACCATAAAACTATCGCATAAACTCAGCCCCTCTATTCAACAAAATTTCTGCATTTCAATTTTTGTTGGTTCAAAGAATCATACTAAGCTTATATCTTAGAAATCATGAAATGTTAAGCTTATATCATCAAAAGTTTACCTTGTCGTCGTCGACTTTGACCTGTGCGAGCGTTTGACACCGAACTGTGCGAAGATGAGGTGAGGAGTAAGGACTGTGAGCTTGCGAATTGACAGTTGAGAGAGTTAGAACCTAGAGCAGAAAGACAGAGTGATGTAGCCGGAGTGAGAAGAGAATGAAAAAATTAGGGTTTTACCTATATATATTTTTAAATTAATTATATAATCATGTTATTGATGTTTAAATATCGGACTGGTTAACTATTGGTTTTTTAGTGGTTATAAACTGAAACCGAAAAAAAAAGTTTAATTCTAAACCGAAATCGATAAACTGATTAGTTATCTTTTTTATTGATTTTTTGGTTTTGGATCAATTACCCTAAACACTTGATGTTTTTCACAATCTTAATCTAATCATCTAAAAATGTAGCTATTTGCTACAAAGATGGCAGGAGCCATTATTTAAAATTGGAACAAAATTATAAGGGACACGTACAATATCCTTTGTATCCTCTAGTATTATTATTTTTTTCCAGACTTTCGGTCCTTTATTAATAATGTCCGAACATATTATATTTAAAAAAAAAAAAAACAACTATATGAAACAAAATAAAGTTCTAGAACACTTTTCTCTCTTTCGCGGAAATGAAGGTGTTATTGTGGGATGGGATCAGGGGATAAGCTACTGCAAGCTTTTCGCATTCTCTTTTAGATTTCTCCTTGAATGCCCATCAATGGCGGCGATACAGGATGGCCGGGGAGTACAAGGGTGAGGTTGGCTTGTTGGTTTTGTATTGGTTTGCCATCTATTTTATATCTATTTTGATAAGATTATTTTTCAAAAATAAATACAAATATCTTTACTCATAAATAGATCTTATAGATAAAATTCAGATATAGATTAGATACATATAAGATACAAATGAAAGATAAACAAACCTGAAAAAGATACAAATGATGAGCCATTATGTCTATGTCAAACTAGCAAAAATATTAATTAGTAATGAATACTATGTGTATGTAGAATAGTTACTAATTATACTTTAACACATGTATCGGATAGTGGATAATTTTTAAAATAACTATCAATAATATAATTATGTGTCAAAATATAATTGGTACTTATACACCTTATATTATCCTGCAAATTATTGCAGATTACATGTTGGCATGTTGCTGTAAAATGTATGAGCATTTAATTTGAGTACATGAATACAAACAATATTAAATCATCTTTCATATAAATCAACTCTTGGTTAGCACAACCAAAACGTTTCTCCACATGGATCTTTTGCTTAGTTTGATGACCTTCCTTTACAACTTTTGAAGATTTGGTCATATATAATCCTGGAAGCTGCAACTGGATTTCGCTTTACATTGCAATCCATATCTTTGTTAGCACCATTAAGTTAAGAATTAATTAGGTAAAGCAGCTGAATTAGTATATGTATATGTATAAATAATTAACCAGTCTATATTTTATTTGGGTTCCTTGATGAAACACGGTAAATGAATCTTACTGACTCTATTTGTTTTATTGGTGTGCAGATGGTGCATAAATGTTTTCAAACAGATTGTTTATCAAGAAATTAATAAATATTTTTATTTATAAATAATTTAAATAGATCAAATATAAATTAGATATAAATCAAATCTGAATATAAATTTGGATGAAAAATAAATCTTTCAAATGGATCCGGAATGAAAAAAGATCTTCCCCAATGCAAAAGCACAAAAGGAGTTAGGTCGGAATGGGATAAAGGCTAGAGAAGGCTATGTTTGGTTTCAAATAGCACATGCTAATAAGATTTTCAGGCACCTGTTATGTTAGTACTATTCAAATCTTTGTTTTTTTAATCCTATAAGAATAACGTAATATAAAAATCCAACTATATTAGATTCTGGTCGATGGAGAGAGTATTCTAAGTTTCATTAAAAGCTAAAATTAATGCCAATGCTAATATAGAATAGTTTAGGCGTTTAATATAATTTTAAGATAATTTCTTTATTCTTTCAAATAAGTCATGTATAGATTTTTTTTTTTTCTTCCAAGTGAGTTATGTATAAATTACTTTTGTAACTATTTCTATTTAAATTTAATTCTCTTAAGAAAATTTCTTGTATGAGAAGCTATTTTTCCTCTCCATATTAATTATTAATTTGTGAAATTTTTTTTGCTTTGGATGTAGTAAATGATGTGATAAGGATCTTTTGGATTGTCTATTTTTCATCTGTATTTGTATTTTTTTAAAATAATATGTATAAATATATCCGATTTGCATCTAAATTTTATCTATATTTGTTCAATTTGATCTTTTGATGAGAACTATCAAATTTTTTTATTTATATTTATTTTTTGATAAATAATTTATTAACAAAAAGTTGAAAAAAATATCTGCATTTGTCGAAAAAAAAGCTAAAACAAATAGACCCCGGACTGCTGGACTGAAGGGGTATAATTACATCTGTTTTCGTCCAAATTATATAACCATGCTTGTCACGTAACTTTTGGAAAGTTACTTTCAAACCATTTTGGATATGTACAACGACCTGTCTTTTCAGTTCTTGATTTTTATTACTGGACTGCATTTACGGTGAAACTTCGGGTGATTTACTAATTGAATCATCCTCGTCATCGCGACATTGAGCTGCGGTGCTGGGAAGCTTATTCCGCAAGCCAAGATTACTCGGGGAACAACTCAAATTTACTCTTGACATAATTTAAACTTGACATGAGAGACCAATTCAAGTTTAAACCATTTGACTAGTTATATAGCTTAAATTTTAAAATACTTAATTTAAATAGCTCATGTTATAATCTAACTTTATATATTTTTTATCAAAAATTAAAAAACTTATATATATATATATATATTTTAAAATCCTATTGTCATAGTTTCCACTCTTCCTTTTTCTTCATTTATTATATTTAAGTATAAATCAACTTAAAACACTATTATATTGCAAATCCTAATTTATTGTTCAGTCTAATTTATTTTTATAAGAATAATCAAGTCTAATCAAATCCACTCAAAATTATCGAATATTAAATCGAATCAGGTTCAAGCTTAAAAAAAAAATGTTTCCATTAAGTTTGAATCAAGCTTGAGCTTTGGGTTTCTTATTCGAGTCGACTTTAAGTTTCATACCATATCATCTCGATTCAACTCGTTATATAACACTATAATCTACTAGACTTGATGCTCAAGTTAAGGACATAGCCTATGCAAATGCATATGAATACAAAAAGTAGAAGTAAAGTGTGCCTAATAAATTAAAACCATTTAAGGTAACTAGATTCACAAAGATCCTATGTAAGGTGGCATATGTTACAATATACACTCAACTTGTCAAGTGTAAGGTGTCAAATGTTGCTATATCACTTGATTTGTGACCTCGTTTATAAGATCAATCAATGCAATATTTCCATTTCTAATGGACAATAGTGTGCCAAGTGAATTTTTGTATAACTAGATTTATACATGCGTATGGACAATTCCATACAATATTTTTATTAACTAGATTTATACATTCGTATAACTAATTGCAAAGTCAATTTATTGCCTATAAACCTTTTGAGATCATTGACGGTATTGAGGGGAGAGAGTCAATTGTAAAATTAAGCAAAATTCAAATAACTAATTGCAAAATATGATAAAATACTAGTAATCAAATATAAAAATAAATAAAGCAAAAGTATCAAATTGACATTTTATAAGTTTATCTTTTATAGTTAATTGCAAAAATAGATAAAATTCAAATATCAAATATCAAAATTACTCTACATTTGATTGACTACAACCCTTGTATCATATTTGTAATAATTCAATACAAGTAATGACTTGATTGCACATTGCTAAAATATACTTTAAGGCAAAACCATGGTCTTGGATGGTAGGTTCAAGGCCAATTATTAGAAACCGAGTTTGATTCTTGATTCCAAACTTTTGGAGTTAAAAACATATTATTGGTTTATTTCATGGGTACACATGCAAAAACTCATATGTGTGGAAGTTTCCTTAAATTTTAATTAAAAACCAAATTTCCAAGAAAAATCTTTAATATAAGTAGGGCTGCAAACTAGCTAAGCTGCTCCCAAGGTACTTGAACTTAGCTTGAGCTTATGAGCCAAGTTTGAGCCTAAAGTAAAGTTCGTTTATCTAAACAGGCCGAACTTGAGCTTTGATTCAAACTCACAAGCTGGTTCGCGAACAGACTCATTTTAGACTCATAGACAAGCTTGTGGGTAGTGTCGTTGACAAGCCCATTAGTAAATTTTTAAGTTATACATTTATAACATATTAATATATACTTGGAACAACAAAATTAATTTCTACTTAATACATGTGTATATATTTAGCAACTTTTACATATTACTTTTAGGTTTGAAAAAAAAGTAAAAAATAAACTATTGAAATGAGTCAAACTTAAGCTTTAATTTGAGGTTCGATAAAAGCTCATTAGACTCGACAAAAAACTTAGCTTGACTTAAGCTCGCCTCATAAATAAGCCAAGCTCAAGCTTGAAATAAAGTTTGTTTAGCTAAATAAGTCGAGCTCAAGTTTAGATTTCAGACTCTCTAAAAGGTTCGACTCAAGATGAGGTCGATAATTTTTTAAGTAGACGAAACTAAGCTTTGAAAAGCTTGGCTCAGCTCGGCTTATTTACAGCTCTAAATATAATTGTAGGAATGTTCAAGAATTTATATTACATAAGCAGTAAATTATTTTAGTAATTATGCTAATAAGTTGGTAGAGTTAATAGTAGTAGGTAAGGTCAATGTATTAAATTTATTTCTACCTACCTGCTAGTAATGTATATAAATAGGTCATGTTATGTACAATTTCAAATACATACTAAAAGAAATATTTTCTACATTGTTTCTCCATATGGTATCAAAGTCTTCATCATAATTTTCTAGTTGTGCTACTTAATTTTTTTTTCCTTATTGCCTTTGTCACCATTTTTTCCTAAGCCTTCATTACTTTATCCTTATACCTAATATAAATAATCAAAACCAAGTTCAATCTATCTTCAGTCGTATACAGCTTATTCTTGATGGGAGTTCCATTGGTGGAAACAATAGTGAACTCTAGATTATGGCTTCCTTATATTGTTTAGATAGAACCAATTATTTGTTTTGGTCACAAGTTATTTGTATCTACCTCAAAGAGAAAAACAAACTTAGCCATGTAGAGAATATAGGGTGAAGTAAAAAATAATCCAAAATTTTCAACTTGGGACCAATGTTGTTAAATCTGGACTAGACATACTAGGGGCCTAAGGTCAGGGGGTTGAACTGAGTAGAACCGAGGTCAATAAAAACTGAAATTTTAAGTTATATGACTTGAGGGGGTGGTTCTACGTGTATTGCATTTTTTAAAACAAGCAAATACGAAGTTAAAGAATTTTAAAAATTTATAATATACTAATAAATTCTGTTCAACTTTGTTTACAGTCACTAACACAGGTATATGCACCTACCGAAATAGCATAGAAAGTATTAAATTATATTTTCTTGGAGATTGTTAGCGTCTACTGTATCTATTATCTAGCTAAAGAAAGGTTCAGAAGAATAATATAAACAGTAAAAAGCTAAGCTAAGGTTAAGACTAATTATATATTCGTTTTCAAGACAATTAAGGATATAAGTTTGTTAATGCAATATAGAGCTCAGAATTTGCTTCACTAGGTTATTATCATGTGATTTCTTAGCAAACTCACAGAGTTGTTTACTTGTTATATTTGCATTTTCAGATTCACTAAGGTAAGCTAAAGCATCTCTCAAGGTTAGAAATTCTAGATCTAGGTCAGACCATCGAAATCTCTTCACAAACTATCAGCAATCTAGATCCGCATAAAGATTAAGAATCCTTTGATTAAAACCCATTTTAATGAATTTAAAACCAAGTGACAGAAAATTTCATCATCTCTATATCTAGGTAATTATGAGCAACTTCATTAACAACCTAGATCTATTAAAAAGCATTATCTCTCAATTTATTCTATCAAAATCAAACATAGATCTAAAAAGTGCACCATGCAATTAGACCCACAAAATTGAGTTTTAGCCACTAATCACAAATATCCAGTCAATATTCAGTTAAAACACATGTGAAATTACATGAATCAAGTCTTGGATTTACAGCCTTAAGTTTAAATGATTATTTTTCCATAAATGAAAACATTAAGCACAAATTCAAGAGAAATAATATGAAATTAAAGATGAATATTATAGATTAAGAACAAAAATGTTATAAGAACAAACATCGGGTTCAATATGAATTTACCTAAAAAACTCTCTCTGTTAAGAAGAAAGATTTTTCTCTTACTAAAATTCTCTCATTAGTCTTTACTATGTCAGGAATTTGTTACATCTACGCATGTTTATTTATAGTGATAAGACACATAAATCATAAAGATTTTTTTTTACTAATGTGAGAAACTATTTATAACGAATTGTGTCCTTATCTTAACACACTTGTTATTTAGCACAATGTGTCCATAACAGCGAGGACGGGGTCACTTTTAGCGGGTTAGATTGCAGGCTCAAATGTTGGCCGGAATCCAAGCTATATCTTCTCTTAGAGGTGTGATTGATGGTTAGTTTAAATCGTAGATGGAATTGCGAGCACCATTAGAGTCTGTCAAGGCGCGGTTGTATCAGTGTAAACTGCAAGGTAGATCAATGGTGCAATTGAGGGCACAATTTGCACTTTTGCCTTGTTTTCTTGCATTCGGTTGGGACCTTTAACAACCTTAGTTGAGTCTGTCTTCAAACATTGTTGCTGTTTTACTCCAGTCTTGATTCGAATCACTTTATTTCTTCTTTTCTTAATCTTAGGAGCTGAAAAAACAACATTTAAACCATAAAAGCATAAAATCATAGGAATTTTCTTAAAAATGAATTATATCAAGCATAAATTCTTATGAATAGAACAGAGTGTAACAAACTTATCAAGTTCCCCCACACTTAAGTCTTTGCTTGTCCTCAAGCAAAATATCATTTCAGAACAACAAGGCAAAGCTTCTTGGATAGCAAAAAAAAATCATGAATGGAATTTGACCAGATCAATTAAGTTCAATCACCACTAAACTCAACACTCCATTGCAAAATTTTCATGAAATCCTACTATATCATGTGTTAAAGTTACTTTTGTTAAAATTATGGATTTATCTATGCGTACCAGTATTTACCTTCGTTGTTTAACTTAGAATCAAAAGCAAAAATTATTTAAAAGGTTAAACAAAGTAAGAGGGACTCGATCAATTTTATCTCCTTATATTTAAAAGTATATAGTCCCTTAATCATCTCTCTAAGTATTATACTCAAGAATGAAAACATACATATCAACTCATCCCCTAAATTACTTTCCTTATTTGTGCTTTCATTTCAGTTTCGTTCATTATTTATATACTTAAAGTTAGAGAGGTGAAGGTTTTTGCCTTCTTCTTTTCTTTTACCTTTAAAGGGGTTTTTGCCCCTATCTTTTTACTTCTTCTTTTTTTCTTTATTTAAATTGATAGAGGAGTCAAGAAGTTGATCTTCTAAGGGACTAACCCTTATCTGTATCAATTCTAAGCACATGGTTATTTAAATTTTAATTCTTAATTTTAATGTAGCACAAGGAAAATTTATCAAGTTAAAAGTGTCATTTAAACCTTCACTAAAGACTGTAAAGCTCTTGAAATGCCTAAATGAAAAGCACACAGATCATTTAAACTTTTAGTGATTAATTGAGTAGCCTTACTAGGAACCTTAAACTAATTCCAACTCTAAATTCTCGGGTTAAATAACAAGTAAAACAACTCCATGGATATCATAAAGTGATTCAACAAGATAAAGTTAACCCATAAGCAAGATGATGTCGTTCAATACAAGTTTAATTGAGTTATTTAATGATTTCATCTTAAATTTTTGGTCAAATCCGACCATTTCGTTATTTTCCTATAATTGTGGAGAAAAAATTATCAATGATGTGCAGTTAATGTATTCTTAACCAATTATTATTATTAGTCTCAACCTTTAATCTTGCTTAATTTCTTCCTTAGTCCCTTCCCCCACTTAAATTGAATATTGTCCTTAATGTTTAAAATATATAAATCAGATAGGGGAATAAAGCTAAAGTGCACAACAAGGTTTAGAGATCGGAAGTTTAGAGAACTTCTCTATTTAGAGATATGGATTGAGAACATGTTTGAGAACATGAGCTCAGTTGCTTTCTTTATTGAGATTGTTTCAAACTGAACAAGGCAAAACACTAGTAGTAACCGCAAGCTCGATTTGAGTCGCAGTTGAAACTGAGATAAAATTCCCTAAGTCATTAATTGATTCACGGCCTAAAATATATTACAATTGAACTAAGCTTAACAAAAAAAACCCTGCATTAAATCATATTTATTATTTTTTATTATTTCACAAAAAGAATCATGATTATTTCACAAAAAGAATCAAAGAATTCAAAGAATAAGGAATCAAAAGAATAAAACTAATTAAAAATAATAATGAATAAAGAATTGAAGAACATGGATAAGTATAAAGAATCTATTTCTGAACTTAGATAAAGAATGTCAAGGAATATTAAAGAATATCAAGAATTATGAGTATTTAAGAATATAAAATCATAAGAAGAATATAAAAATTTAATAAAGGGAGTAAGGAGTTTTTAGTCCTCTTCTCTAAGCCAATATCTCTAACTCTTGCTCCCTTCTCTTCTTCTCTCTCTAGCTTCTCTACTACCCCAAGGTGCTCTGGCACCTGTCACGCCCCGGATGGTACCCTAAACATGGCAGTCCACCGCATATAATATTAAAGCTAATGAATGACAACCTTAGTCACACAGGAGCTTCGATATCTCGTGCAAGGCGTGCTTCCAAGATAGTAGGAGACTCACAAGGGTATTAGGTTTAAGCAGATAATAAAAGCATGCAAAAACTTATATAGATAAACATGTAATATTCATTAAAATAAAAGTCTCTTACAACTTTTTGGGCATTCCTCAGTTCTAATAGTCTTGTTCAGCTAAGTCATCATCAAAATATACACAAATATAACAAAAGTCTACTATAGAGATTTTTCTTAGAAGTCTACATCAAAAACTAAATACATATAAACTTCTTCCAAAAATCCTAATAGCTTTGGCTCATACTTGACAAAAGGGACTCCTTGGTGCCAACCACAAGTAATCATACTGTAAAAAAAAACTATAGGGTATAAGCAAAACTAGCTTAGTGAGATAACTCCATCTACAAAACATTTTCATAAAATACACAAGTATTTGACAATCACATGAGAATGCATCAATCACATGAGCAAACAAAATACACACGATTAACCGGAAACCAAGTGTAGTATGGATTTTACGCCCTCAATGTCGGGGGTTGGGTTGGTTATGGCTCATATGACCATCAATATTGCAGACTCCGGCTCTTACTTGCCCTGTAGACTTTCCAGCTCCTACTTGCCCATGTAGATTTCTGGCTCTACTAGCCACCACTACAACTCCTCATTTTCCCACACGAAGAATAGTAGTGAAAAATAAATATGACTCACAAATATGATATGCATGAATCGTTTCAATATAGGGTTATTCCATTATTGCCGAGTTCAAGTTAAAGGTGATCAAAACAATATTCATCATATCATTGCAAGAAAACATATATTATTCATCAATTCCTCTTTCGATATTCTTAGCTTTTTTTCAATCAATCATGAATCTAAATCACACAACATTTGTTCATTTATCTTTTTCCTTATTTTCTAGTGCTACTAATTATAAGTACAAACAAGGAAATGTAACTAGTAAGGGATTAACTCACTCCATGACGATCGCTCCTAGTCGAAGTAATCTTCCGGGAAGGCGATATCGGTTTCTTCTTCACTTAAACAAGATGAAATACGAAAAATGAGTCTTTCATAGAATTTCTACTTTTGAAGATTCTAAATCTATCTTGAATTCGCGATAAAATCAGATTGAAGGAAATTCAAACTTAAAAT
This sequence comes from Combretum micranthum, assembly GCA_024138025.1. Taxonomy (NCBI): domain Eukaryota; kingdom Viridiplantae; phylum Streptophyta; class Magnoliopsida; order Myrtales; family Combretaceae; genus Combretum; species Combretum micranthum. The sequence continues at coordinate 64,334 of JAMXBD010000304.1, forward strand.
GGCCATAATTTGCTCATTTTAACTCGGAATTTCGCATATTATATGTCGTTTTCTACCTATTCGAAAAGATCTATTCATTTCTAAGGTTACTTTTACTATAAAAATCGTTTGGGTCTCGGAGTAGAAGGGTACAGATTTAATACGAAAATTCCATCCTTTAAAAACAAGAAGTTCTAATCTTTCCTTTACTAAGGCTTGTTTATGTAAAACTCAAATACGTATATTTTTTAAAAGAATTCCTTATGTATATAAATATACTCACAATTTATGCATGAAGCTATAGGTGTTGTCTTGTTTAATTTATTTCCTTAAAACAACCTTTTCTAGTGTTTTGGAAATTTGGATTTGTTAGATTTTTGCTTTATGTGGGTGAAGTAACTTATAAAATTTTTGGATTATCAAAATCTAATATACTTTATCTTGATTCTTTAGTTTATCAAAAGTGAGTTGAAAATATAGTTTGGTCTTTTGAAGTTATCTTTTAAATTTATTTCTAGGATAGAGTTTCCAAAAAGTTTTCTTTAGTAGTACTTGATGAGTTTATTCTTTGAAAATTTCTTTTCCATGTAAATTGATTTTCTTGAAAACTTATTTTGCTTTTGGTTTAGAAGGTTGATAAAAATACTACCAAGTTATTATGGATATATCAAGACTTTAATTGAAAAGAAGATATCTTTAGACTTTAAGAAAACTTCATTTAATAGTTTGAGATTTCATGATGTTTTACATAAACTTTTAAAAGAGATTTCTTTGAAAATATTTTTCTAAGTCTTTGGAAAAACTTTGATCAAGTTTTATCCTTTCATCAAAAAGATTCATTTTTTTATTTGGACAACAACTTATTAGCCATGCATGATTATGATCATGTAGTTTATAAAATCTAAAAATATCATAGGACAAGATAATAAAGAACATAAGAAATAAATAAACATAATAATAATTACCAAGTATTGGAAGCCTTAGCTTTTTCAAGGCTTCCCAGGACTAAGAATAGATTAGTCCCAAAAGAAAAAGAAAATTGTTTTAACTTGATGAGGACAAGTCTAAGAATAGAAAGATTAATCTTAAAATAACTTGAAAGTAAATAAATTACAAGGTAAATAAATAAATTGCAAGGAAAGTAAATAAATTGCAAAACAAAGGAGTTTATATGCTCTAAAAGATATTGATGTAGATCGTATCAACCCTTAAATTTATAATTCCAATTAACTCCTACGACCTAGTTAGGTAGTTACCTATCTATAGTTGTATAGGGTCAACGGATATCGTCTACAAGGATCTTTGAGATAATTGCTAGAATTAACCGGTTTTCCACTATTTAGCAATCCTAATTAAATGCCTCTATTACTAACAACTATGATTCACTATTTAACTAATTAATTCGCAATCAACGTGTATTCACAACCTTAATAATTCAACAATCACAAAACAATACCTTAGACCTTGATACACCACTAACCCTATCAATCTTATTAATAACATTCGTCAATGCAGCACGTGTTCTTGAATTGCAGGAACCCTAATTTCATTAACCTCTCTCGAGATAATTAAATCCTAACCCTATATGTCTAATGGAAATCTCTTCCTCACTAGATGCATATAAAGGTTCCATTAATGATCACAATTCCTCATAAAGATAAATTCTTGATGCAAAAGATTCATGTAATCTATCTCTAGATTTACATTCAAACCCTTCTACTCATGCTAGATCTTTCCTATTAATCAATCTGTCGATTCAATTAACAAGAATCATACAATAACCTAATATTGCGCATATACTAGATTAAGACAATCAAGCAACATGAATAGATTCAAGAACAAGAACTTCATTCAACAAATCAATTCAATCCACATTAGGGTTAGGGTTCTCAAAATCTAAGGCATATAGATCTAAGCTTCCATTGTAAAATAATTACAAATATAAACCATGGAAGAATAAACATAAAACATGATGATTACACCCTTTAACCAACAAGTCTTGTGATGGAAAATTATTAGGAATTCCTCTTCTTCTCGCACGTCTTTTCTCCTAGGGTTTCTTCTTCTCCATTCTGTATCCCCCAAAACAAAGAGTGGTTGGATATATTTATAAGAAAATGGATTTGTCTTCTACACGGGCATTCTACACAGGACGTGTTCGGTGCCGTGTTGCTTCCATTTCAACGATTTCCTCGGATTTGTCACGATTTGGAGTCCTACACAAGCCCGATCACAGCCTGTGTTGCGAAGTCGTGTACGTTCCATAAAGCATTCTGTCCATTTCTTATCTCTAATATAAGCATCCAACATGGCTCGTGTTGCGTCCTCATGTTCTTCACAATAGCTTGCTGTACATTTTCCAACGCCAACACCAGCATTCAACACAGCTTGTGTTGAAATCTTATGTATAATGAAATTCTTCACTTTGCATTTTTCTCATCAAAACTTGTTGTAATTCATCAAAACATCTCCATAATGCTTATTATCTCCTCTTAATCCTGAAATTAACATATTACTCAAATCAGTATCCTTTTCTACAATTATTCACATAAAAATCACTATAATATCATACTAAAGCCATGTGAATAATTAGGATATTTTGTACTTATCATATATATATAGCTACATAGATATATTTAGTTAAATATATATGAAAGCAACATAAAGGAAAATAGATTCATGAACAAAAACAAAGTATGAACATATTGTTCCTTTCTTAACTTTCATGCTTTTAGAAAACACACATTATGTTCATACTAAATAAATGAACATAAAGGAAACTTAAAAAAATATTACCTATGAAAACTAAACTTGAGAGAATTCTTGGAAAAATTTTGAGAGAGTAAGAGTAGTATATGAATGGTGTGAAGGAAATGGAAGGAAGAGGTGGTATTTATAGAAAAAGGTGGAGGGTAATTTGTGTTATTTAAATAAATGAAAAGTAAAACAAATTGTGTGTGTAAAGGGAAGGGTCGGCGCAAAACACGAGAGAGGGAGGGAGGGAAATTTTTTTTTTTGTATTTTTGTTAATGAAAAATAAGATATGAAAGATGTGAAGTTGTATTGGAAATGAAAATTGTAAGAAAATAGAGATACGGTTGTAAGAGTAGGTTGTAAAAAAAAGTATAGATAGATAAATAGTGTAGAATAGTAATAAATAGTGTAATGTAAAGTAAACATGACAATTAAAGTACCGGTAGTAAGAAAATACGCATATAATTGCGATATCTGATATTTTTAAGCTTTCTCATGTTATTACGAACGATTCTACATACTAATCTCTTACTTACTTAGAGTTACGAACATGGGATTGCCAGACTTGAACGGTTATGTCTGACTAGGATTTTGTTGACTTTAGGATTTTCGGTTGACCTTCTAATTAGGGTTTAAGCTTAATTGATCACTAAACTTTGAGGGTTTACAACCTGCCCCTCTTAAAGAAAGTTTTGTCCTCAAAACTTAAAGTTTATACCTTATTCTTTGAACAAACTTGGATACTTCCAGCGTATATCGCTTTCTGCTTCCTAGGTTGCCTCTTTATGTGAATGATTTCTCCATAGAACTTTCACATACTTGATCTCCTTGTTTTGAAACTTTTGCACCTTATGATCTAGGATCTGAATCGAATGCTCTTCGTAGGTGAGGTTTTCTTTTAACCATACTGGTTCCAACTCTGTGATTCTGCCAGGATCTAGCACGTGCTTCCTTAAAACCGATATGTGAAACACATTGTGGCTTCCAGATAGGTAAGGAGGTAAGGCCAGACGATAAGCAAGACCTCCTACTCTTTCAAGCACTTCAAAAGGTCCAATATCCCGTGGGCTCAACTTTCCTTATGCCTGGACTCTGTGAATACTCTTGATGGGGTTTACCTTCAAATACACATGGTCTCCAACCTCAAACTCGAGTATACGTCGTTTCATATCCGCGCAGCTTTTCTGTCAATCTTGTGCTTCCTTCATCTTGTGTTGAATGATTTGTACCTTGTCAGCCGTATCTTGTACCAAGTCAAGTCCAATGCTCAACTTCTCTATATCCCCAGAACAATGGCAACCTACATTGCCTTCCATACAGTGTTTCGTAAGGTGGCATTTGAATTATGGAGTGGTAGCTATTGTCGTAGGCAAATTCGACTTATGGTAGGTGTGTATCCCAACTACCCTTGAATTCTATTACACAAGCACGCAACATATGCTCCAAAGTTTGTATTATTCTTTCCGATTGACCATCTGTTTGAGGGTGATATGCAATGCTAAAGTGTAGCTTCGTTCCCAAACATCTTTGTAAGCTTGTCCAAAATTTAGACACGAACCTTGGGTCTCGCTCAGAGACTATTCCAGCGGGTACTCCATTTAAGCATACTATCTCTCTCATGTATATTCTTGCTAACCTATCCATGGAATACGTCATGTTGATTGGAAGGAAATGAGTTGTCTTTGTCAATCGGTCGACTACAACCCAAATGGCATCATATCCTGCAGATATTCTTGGTAGTCCACACACAAAATCCATTGTAATTTGATCCCAATTCCTATTATCTCCTCTAAGTTTTATACAATGTGATAACACCCTTCATCATAGTAATACATATATAAATATATCACCTTATAACTTCTTAGAGACCAATGAATTAGGGTTATGATAACATAAAATTTAGGACTTTTAGGTACTAATAGATATTCTTACTTAATAATACTTATTTGTTATTTTATAGGGATTATTAGTCAAGATTTGGATTTTTCGATAGATTATTACAACAATTAGGACAAAATGCATAGGTAAGTAACTGAATCTTCTCATACTACTTGTGATTGTAATGTAATAGCATATATTCCTAATTATAAATGGAATTGATTAAGTGCATGGGGTTTGGGAATTATTGCACGTTATATGTTATGTGGTCGAGTGATAAGTTTTAATCTTCAAAGTGATAACTAATGCTTGATAATGATTGTATAGTTTAAATTGGTAATTGTCTAAAATTGTTGTAATCACTAAGTAATATGGAATTAATTTTTTGGACCCTCAAAATTAAATGGACATGTATTACACAACATCATGAATTGCATTTGCATGGTATTTACGTCACCTGTTATTATTTTGATTCTACAGTAATGCTTTGTTGTACCCAATGAAGCTGGTAAAGATTACTATGAGGTTGTCAACACCACAGGAAACTAAGTAGGCACTGAAGAATGTCACCCGAGCTAGAGTTAGCCTTGAAAACATTAATACTTTGTGGAGATTATAAATTCTAAGTGAAGTTGAGATTATATTTTATTAACATATATAATTTTGAAATGAAATTCTCCTTCCTTAGTTATGTACTTCTCGTAGATGTGAATTACTTGAATAAGTCCTTCAATCCCTAAAAGAGGGCGTAATTCTCCATAAGTTCGGATTCCGATCATCTAAACTATAATTGCTACATATGATGGTGTGTTGCATTGCATATGATTGTTAATAAAACATTGTTTTATTTTGCTAAGCTGTATTAAGATACTGTTATTCATTGAACTTGTTATGCTCACGCTCTAATAGATTATTGTTTATAGGACTATAAGAAGGAAGATCAATACCAAGACCAAGAGTGGGAGTTAGTATAGAGAGTAGAGTTGTTTAATCATAGACTTGAATGAGAGTTTTGTTATTGTAATGGAGTTTAAAAGATTAATGTTTGTAATAGTATAAGCAATAGTAATGTAACATTTTTAAGTTCTTTTGTACAAGTGTAATAGTGAAGTTTTTGAAGACAAACTTGTAAATTATTATGCGATGATTTTAGACTCTTGTAAAGTTATTCTTATATATGACTTATATGTATGTAATGTCTTTTTTATTCTAAATAACTTCCGGTCCTGTTTAAAATGTCCACGCCATAGTATATTTTGGTGGTTCTATATTCATGTATTTTTCTAAAAGTCTGAGATAGAATGAAATAAATGTCAATGACTTCAATTTGTTACATGTTACATCGTTACTACTAGGACATCCTGTAGGGCAGTGACAGTCATGGGCATAATGATGCTCGTAATGGTGATCACGGCCTAGATTACAGCCATGATTGCTTCCCCTGTTTCTTCTTGTTGGAAAAAAAATAAATAATATATACATAAATGATAATATATAATATAATAAGTGTGTATATAAATACTAGCTTAGGTCTTCTATAGAATCTTAGTTAAGTTGGATCCTTAACTCATAGCTTGAGAATATGTTAAGTCTTACAACACTTGGACTTAAGTAGTTAGTTAAGTTTAAGTACTTGGACAACACTTATATATAACATATCATTATTTGTTGAGACCAACAAATTAAGGCTATGATAATATGAAATTAGGATACTTAGGCATTAATAGAAATTCCTATATAGTTGTATACATAGTAATATGTGTCTAATTATTTTATAGGAACCATAAATCAAGACTTAGATTTTTCCATAGATTACTATGACGACTAAGTCAAAATGCATAGGTGAGTAACTGAAGTCTTTTCACTTTATTTGTGATTGTAATATAGTAGCATATGTTTTTAAATATAGATAAAATTGGTTAAATTTGTGGGAAATAAGGAATATTGTGTGTCATATGTTGTTTGGGTAATTGACAATTTTTAATGTTGAAAGTCACAACTATCTGATTGATATTGGTTATTGTGTAATGTATATTGCTGATTGTCTAAAAATTTACAAGTCACCAAGGAAATTGATCTAATTTTCATTTTACTATTAAATAATTTGGACATACATTGCATGACAAGCACAAATTGCATTTATATGGTATTTAAGTTACGTATAAACCTCTCATCCCTAGGATAATGCTTGTTGTATCTAGTAAATCTGGTTAAAATTACCTCTGAGCATGTCAATCCTACAGGAACTAAGTAGGCATCGAAAGATGTTACCTGATGAAAGTTGAATAGAGATAGTTTATTATTAGTGGAATTTATGAGATCTAAGGTGAAGTTAAAATTAAATTCCTTACACACACACACATACACAAGTAATCAATGATTTTAAAAATAAACTCTCCTCCCTTAGATCTTTGTCCCTCCTGGACTTGAATCACCCGTGTTGGTCCTTGAGCTCCCATGAGAGGGAGTAAATCTCCATTGGTTTGGATTCCGATCATATAAATTGTGCATGTCTCATATGGTTGATGATTACATTACATATGTTTAATAATAAAACATGCTTGATTTTGATTGAATTGTGTTGAGATTTAGTTATTCACTGAGCTTGTTGTGGTCATGCTTCAATAGATTGATGTTTATAGGATTTTTAAGGGAAAGACTAAGGAAATGAAGTTAGTAATTTTTTTTAGAGGCTGACATTGTGATATTTTGATATCTTGTATTGTAGTCTCTTGGAAATCTTTTTGTTAAAATGTAAGGTGGAAGTCTTTTGAAGACTAAAGTTGTAAGGTTATGATGTAATGATTTAGAACTTTTGTAAAGTTATTGCTATATATGACTTATATATATGTAATGTCTTTCTTATTCTAATCAACTTTCGATCATGTTATATCTATCCATGCCACAGAGTTTTTTGGTTAATACTGCTAGGTTATCCTACAAGGGTATGACATATACCACCATTTGGTATAGTCTTAATATTGCTGCCCTTGACCCTTCTTTTTGGGGCTTTCCTTAAAGTACCAGCCCTTTTTTTTTTTTCTCTCTTCTTTCTCTATCTTGCAGATTTCCTCTTTTTTATAAGCATCTTCTTCAAGATGTTGTTGTAACTGTAAGGCATATAGATAATCATTCTTTCCTTGGTATGTCACACCTACGGTGTTTTGCATGTAGCTTTTCATTTCTACAGCTTGTCTCAGTTGGAAATCCACAGCTCTTCATTTCCTCTCCTCCTCTTCCTCCTATATCTTCTTCTTCTCCTTAATTTTTTTAAAGGTAAGTTTACTTTCTTTAATTCTTCTCTCTCTTGCTTCTTTGATAGCTAGAAGCTCTGTTGAAGTCTTACTTACCCAACTTTTGAAGCTTTCTTTCTTCTTCTCTTTTTCTTTTAAAACAGAAGGGTCTTCTTCGAAGTTCTAGGGAATTGAAGTTTTAAGGTGACCTTTTGAGCTTTTCTTCATCGAGGCACTTATGAGGAGTCTAAAAGCATTTTCTTCTTCCTTTGAGATATCCTCCTTCTCTCATCTCTTTGCATAGCTTCTTTTTGTTCTTTTCTAGAGGCTAAGCTTTGTGTTAATTTAACATCTAAAAGTCTTTGTCTCCTAAGATTTTTCCAAATTTTATTCTGTTTAAGCACCACCTCCATTTTTCGAGCATTGGCTTCTCTCTTAGCCTTTTTCCTAATCATTTCCTTCACATTCTTATTAGCTCGATATCTTTCCTTAACTCCAATAGCTATCTTTACTTCAAGTTCATAAAATTCACGATATGTTAGTAGTTGGCTTGTCTACTCAGCTGACTCTTCTTCCATTGGTGTAGAATTTAGGTCGATGCCACCAAAAACCGTGGCATTGCCTTCTTCTTTTACTGGAGTAGTGGGGGTGGGGTCTTCTTTTTGTTCCATCGCACTGCCACTAGGGAATGTGGCAGTGTCTTCTTTAGCTCTTAGGATAAAGGGATTATCTACCATTCTTTATGTGCACCTTCCTTAACAATCTCGAAAATTTTTAGAAAAATATCCTTAAACATGTTTACATCTTCTTCATCTTTTTCCTCAGTAAAAATTTCATCGAGGTTAATAAAGATAGGGTTAGTGTCAACTGGCTCCCTCTTGATCTTGTACCTCTTGAAGTATTTCGGCTTCCTAGCACATGTTTTCATTCGCTTACCTACTTCTTATAAGGTGTGGGCACAAGCTAAGGTGAAGGAATAGGTCTTCCCTCTTCTTTGTCTTGTTGCTACTAAGGTGGTGGTTTTAGTATAGCTCTTCTCCCTATCCTTTCATAAAATTATACATCTTAGGCTTCTCTTTGGGGAACATCATCACTATTACTGTTGCTTATTGACCACTGTATTTGCAACATCTTTACAAAAAGTGTAAAAAATTTCTTCTTCTATTGCTAGTCCTCTTTGCAACTTGTCATAATTATCAACCTCTTTATATGCTGCAACATTGAGGTTAAGGCCACTAGGAACCATGGCACTCTTAACCTCATCCTTCTTTTCCATGGCAGTAAGAATACTGCCAACACTATCCTCAAAATCTTGTTCGACATCTCTAGCAGTTAAGGATATACTATTTACCAAGCCATCAAGCTGCAAAGGGCCATACTCCTCGTTAGAGGGTTCATCTCTAATGATTAGTTTTCTTCTCTTTGGAATTGACCCTTTAGGTTTTCTTTTAAAGGTCTTAGGTAGAGGTTTAATTATCGAGATTAGATTAATTTGCTCATGTGTTTAAGGAAAAGGAGATAAAATAGTTTTTAAGGATGGTTTAAGCACTAGAGAGTTAAGAGGTTGTGTTTGTTGTGGTATTTAGCAACATGGGTTATAAGAGTAGCATCATCCTCACTTGAATAATGATTAGGCAACTCAATCATCCAATATTTGTTAGTTGATTTGTATATGCTGGGGAAGAGAGGAGGGAGGGAGGGAGGGGGGCGTTGGAGGGGGGGGTTGCGGAGGGGTGGGTTATGTTTGAGGTGGTGATTGTGTTTGGGCTTACAAGGTATGTTGTGTAATGTGTGGTGGGGAAGGAATGTATGTAAAAGGTGAATGAGGCCTAGCACTATTGTAATCATCATTATCATCATCACCATGATCTAATCCAGCTAAGATGGGTTTATGTCTTATTCTGCTTAGGCTATAGGTGAGGGGCATGGATGAGTATCTTCATCAGCTTCTTCATATCTCCCCCTTAAGGCACCCATATCTTTGTCGTATTTTGTTTCAAAGGCAGCTAGCTTCTGTTTCAGCTACTTCACTCCATTTTCCAATTTAATGAAGCTAGCCACAGAGTTCTAGGGTGGAGCTTGTTTTGCAAGCATAGAAGCAAGTGGTTCTTCCTATGCTAATGCAACAGTTACTTCTTCAGTATTTTAGGCATCCACTTCTATTAACCCTCAACCTAAAAAGACTTTCTTGTTTAACTTTTTAAAGCTTCAAATTTTATCAACAGGCCCTTATCTTGGCCATAGGTTCAAATTTATGTGCAAGCTAACTTGATGTCGGATCCTCCAAGGCACCATTAACCTTACATTCATTCTATGCTGCTTCATCATGCTATAGAGAGGATGTAACTCAGCTTCTGCTATTGTGCTTGCTCCCTCCAACTTTGAAAATATGCCTTTAACAAGCATATAATGAAGAATTCTAGCACTCTTCTTTTTAAGGCTAGAGGCCATTGTCTTTGATAGTATAAAGTCGCCCTTTATTTCCTCTGCTACAAAAATCTTTATTTGTTCCTCTGGTACCTCTGTGGGCAGGTTATTGATGTCACGCCCCAATGGGTACCTTAAACGTAACAGTCCGCCACACTCAATATTAAAGTTTAAGTATGACAACCTTAGCCACTCCCAAAAGTTTTGATATTAAGTGTAAGGCGTGCTCTCACAATTTTAGAGGACCGTATATGTAATTATGAAGCTTAAGAAGATATAATAACATATTAAGAAAAGAGGATTCATAATAAACACTTAGTCATATCAATAGTTTTACAAACTTAGGGACATTTCCCATGATCACTTATTCTATCACAAGATATTTGTACATTATTTCTACTACTAAACTTCATCTAGAATTTCCTTTATCCAAAAAGAAATTACCTGCCCGCAGGGTCCTCGTGGCCTTAACCATAAATAGGGAAACTGCAAAAGATATCTATGGGGGTATAAGCCAACAGGCTTAGTGAGAATTATTTCCACAAATAACTTCTTGTAACAAAGTTTCAAACAAGTTAATTAAGCAAACAAATGGGATGCAACATACATATGGGTATACAAAGCATATAGTTTTCAGGGAACTATATGTTGAATGGATTTGCGCCCTCCATTCGGGGTTTGGTGATACATAACCTCAAATCAAGTAGTTTTAGTCAAAAAGTTTTATGCTCGCGAGCACTCATCGCCAAGCATTCCGAATCTACTTGAGCTGACCTTGCTTTCAGATTTTCCGCCGAGCATTTCTCTTAAGCCGCCAAGCAATCGCTTTCAGATCTTCCGCCAAGTGTTGCTTTCGACATGAGCTTACTATCCTTCTCACCCAAGGATAATAACCCAAAATGCAATGTGACTCACTTCGTGGTATGCATGAATCCATTTATTTATAATGTCATAACATTATTATTATCAAGTTTAAAGTAATCAAGGCATTTCATACAAAGCAAGTGTTATACTAAAACAAGCATTTTAAATCAATTCCAGCTTTGATATTCTTAGGATTCTTTCAAAGAATTAATTAACATACATGTCCATTTTCTTTTTCCTAACTCTAATACGACTAAATTACAAGCACAACAAGTATAGCATTTAACGGAAATAAACTCACGATGCCATGTCGACTATTCCTCTATGTAGATGAGTCGTTCATACACTCCACTTAATAGAAATAATCTTCAGGGTAAAGGAATCCTTCCTCAGGGTCACCTAGCCAAAGAAAATATCCACAATGAGCATTCCTTGATGATTTTCTTGAATTTTGACAAAACAATGTCAAAAGAAACGTTAAAGTTCATATAAAAGAAAGTTCTGATTTAAAATGGCCACAACTTGGTCATTTTAACTCGGAATCGTGCATATAATATACAGATTTCTACCTACTCTAAAAGATCTATCCATTTCTAAAACTATTTTTGTCAAACTAAACCATTTAGGCCCTAAAACAGTAGTGACAAAATTCACCGCGGATTTTTCCAACACAAAACAATTTCGGTTCAAGAAATCAAAGTTTGTTTAATAAATACTTAGTTATCTATATAGTTGAAAAAATCTCTTTTTATAACTATAAAACTCATATTTAAGCATGCTCAAGTGTTTTGTTGTCCAATTATATTTTTTGAGTAAAACAATGTTGGTTTGAAGTTTTAGAAAACATAGTTTACAAGAATTTATTTTTGTAACTTTCTTGGAATGAATATTTGTTTCCCTTTGTTTTCCCGAAATTGCTTTATGTTGGTCTTATTATTTTTCCCAAATAACTTTTTGAAAATAAAATTTTCTATTTTCTATGTTCTCTTATATTAGTACCACTTTTCCTATTTATTTTTCCTATACAATTTTCTTTGCCTATTTGTTCGTAAAGGTCTTTATTTGAAAATTCCTTAGCCTTTCATCTTGTTTATCTTTTTCATAAAAATCATTATTGTATCAACAATTATTTTCTTTTGAAAAACAAAGTGGAATAATAAAGATTTTAAGTAGCTTTTCAAAGTAAAAGTAGTTTCTAAAATTATAGTAAGTTCTTTTTGTAACTTGAAAAGAGATAACTTTATTTTTGTTTTCAAACCATAGATTTTCTTCATAAACTTATTTCTAAGTGTCAAAAATCTCCTTTTTGTCAATTTATTTTTAGAACTTGAAACTTTGGACAACAATTGAAATGAACATGAATTATGAGAAAATAATAGCAAGTAAAATAACGTAAGGTATAAAGTCAAGTATTGGAGTCTTTGCTTTTTCAAGGCTCCCAGGACTAAGAAGTAGACTAGTCCCAAAAGAAAAACTTGTTTTGACTTGATGAGGACAAGTCTAAGACTAGAGACTAGTCTTAAAATAACAAAGAATAAGTAAATAAATTGCAATGGAATAAATAAATAAATTGCGTTGCATAAAATAAATAAATTGCAAGTGAGTTTATATGCTCTAAAGAATATGTATATATATAGATAATAATATTTAGATATAGTAACAATAATTTAAACAAAAATAATAACATAAATAGATTTTTCATGAACAAGAATAATACATGAACATAATGTAGCTTCTATAACTTGTAGTCTTTGGAAACTCACATTATGGTCATGTAAAGTTACATGACATGAAGAAGAAGAAAATAACATAAGATAGTTACCTAAAGAAGATTTTGGTAGTAGTATGTGGTTATGGGTTTTTGTTGTAGGTAGAAGTTGTTGTGGAATTATTTTGAGAGAGTTTTGGGATGGTATTTTGAGAGAGTTTTGAGAGGAGAATTTGAGAGAGTTTTAGTAGAGAATTTGTGGGTAGTGAATGTGTGAAAGAAGTGAAAGAGGAGGAGTATTTATAGGAAAATGTGGAGTGGTTTTTGTGTGATTAAAATAAATAAAAATTGAAACAAAATTGAGGAAGATGGGGAGAGAAGGGCACCGGCCATATCTTATAGAGGGGGAGTGAATTTATTTTTTTGACTTTTTATTAAATAAAACATGAAATATATAAGGTAGATGTAAAATAAAGTTATGAGAAAGGCAAAAAGTAAGAATTATAGGTTATGGAGTGTGTAAGAGTAGGTGTAAGAAAAAGTAGAAAGAAAAGAATAGTGTAGAATAGTAATGAATAGTGTAATGTAAAGTAGATATGACTAATAAAGTACCAGTAGTAAGAAAATACGCGTATAATAGCTATATCTGCTATTTTTACTTACCGAAAAATTACGAAACTGATATTTTTGAAAACCTTATATTTTTACGAGTCTAATGGTGTATTCGGAATATTTTTACTATTCCAGGCCCTGGGACATGTTTTTCAAGAACTGTGTCCGATCAGGTTCAAAGGATATCCGAAATTCGCAAAACTGATATTTTTATATAACCTATAGTTATTACGAATTATTCTAGCTAATTATTCCAACTTCGTTTTCTAGGGCCAAAGAAAACGGCAATGCCGGACTTAAGTGGTTACGGTAAACTAGGGTTTTATTGACTTTGGAAATCCGGTTGACTTCTGGTTTAGGGTTTTAATCTAAACCGATTCAAAAATTTGGGGGTTTACAATTGAACTCCTAACTCCTCACTTATCGTCTCTTTTTTATTATCATAAAGACCCACTGCAGCTATGAATTCTCTCATGGGCATCATTCTATATTCTTCAAAAGCATAAAAACTTATCATATGTTCCATACATGGCACTTGGTGCCCAGTCCTAAAACTTGCCATAAAGGCCTAAGTAACTTTACCATATACTTCCTCCCAATATCAAATATTTTCTCTCAAGCTTGGTCTTCAAAGTACTCCTTAAACTCTCTCTCCAGACCATAGCTCCTCATAACGTTCCATTCCATCACAACATTCAAGACTATTGATTTCTTAGTGAGAAAAATCTTAAATTTTTCTTTACCCTCAGTTTTTAGTCCTATAGGAGGTTGAGGAGTACTAACTTGTACAACAGACCTAGACTTGACTCTATCCTTTTTGGTTTATTTATGGGATGGTGTTTAGGAGGATCTTTTTGGTGCCATTTTTGCAAAACAGATGACAAAAGATGAATTTCTTGTTTGAAAACCAATATAAAAAATAACATAGTAGATTTGTGCCTTCATTTTCAACTTAATCCTAAGTAAGAGATATTAATCATGCTTGAATAACAAACTTAAGGCATTCTTATTCTTAACTTTCCTTAAAGAATTTTGAACTAATCTTTACTGTATTTTAGTTAATTTTTAGAAGTTATTATGAGAAAGAATCACTTTTGAAATAGCCCTAAACTAACCAAATTCTTATCAGGTTTTCAATGAAGTTCAAAAGTCATGATAGAAGTCATTACGATTATTCAAGTAAAGCCTTGGTATTCTCAACAAAAGAAGTGGGAAATAATTAGTACGCCAAATATTACAAAAGCTTTTTAGCATCAATAATAACAAATTATCAAGATTTTGTAAATTTTGGAACCTTAAAAGCAACGAGATTAAATAAGTATCTATTCATATATAAACTACAATATTTAATTAAAAAGTAAAGAAATGTGCTTATCTTATCTCTTTGATCCTACAAATGCTTTAAAAGGACTATGTTTATCAAGTTTGTAGAAGATGATATATCAGGGTTTTGAGAGGGTTTATTGGGTTTGTTATAATTTGAACAAAGATGATAAATGAGAGGAAAACAGCAATAATGAAGCTTATATACTAAATGAATCGTGGGTCCAATAATGGGTGTGGTTTAAAACACGATTTATATTTTATTTAATAAATTAAAGATTTAAAGAATTGCGGCCTCAAATTGGCCTTTATTAAACCTGCACAAAAGAACTGCAGACGTTATTTTGAACGCGGTTATTATAACAAGAATTAAAGAATCAAGGAATAAAAGAATCGAGGCCTCGATTTGGTCTTTTATTAGTCTTGCACAAGAGAATATTAGGTAAGAATCATGGCCTTTATTTTACCTTTGGTTTGAACTGTAAAGAATAAAGAATTTAGGGAAAAGGTAACCATCGTCACAATCGCAAGCTCGAATGTTGACGTGTAACCACGATTTAAGCTGTATCTTTTCTTCAAAGGCGTGATTGAGGGTAAGTTTGAGTTGTGTGTGGAATCATAGGCATGATTCTTAGGCGTGATTGAAATCTACCAAAGTGCGATAATCTCAGTGTAAACCGCAGGGCAGATCGAGGGCATGGTTGAGGGTACAATTTATACTTTTGCCTTCTTTTCTTGCTAGTTGGAACCTTTGGCAATTGTGGTTGAGTCTATCTTCAAACATTGTTATTGTTTTTCTCTAATCTTGATTCAAATCACTTTATTTCTTCTTTTCTTGATCTTAGGAGCTAAAAAACAACATTTAAACCATAAAAGCACAAAATCATAAGAATTTTCCTAAAAATGAATTATATCAAGCATGATTTTCTATGAATAGAATAGAGTGTAACAGACTTATCAAATTCCCCCACACTTATGCCTTTACTTGTCCTCAAGCAAAACATCATTTCGGAACAACAAGGAAAAGCTTCTTGAATAGGAAAATAAATCATAAATGGAATTTAACTAGATCAATTAATTTCAATCACCACCAAACTCAGCACTTTATTGCAAAATTTTCATACAATCCTACTATATCAAGTGTTAAAGTTACTTTTGTTAAAATTACTGGATTTATCTATGTAGGTTAGCCTTTACTCTCATTGTATAACTTAGAATCTAAAGAAAAAACTATTCAAAAGATCAAAGAAAGTAAGAGTGACTCAATCAATTTTATCCTTTTTATATTTAAAAGCATATAATCCCTTAATCATCTCTTTAAGCATTACACTCAAGAATGAAGGTATACGCAACAATTCATCCCTTGAATTAATTTCCTTATTTGTACTGTCATTTCAGTTTCATTCATTATTTATACTTAATGCTGTAAAGGGGAAGGTTTTTGCCTTCTTTTTTCTTTTACTTCTAGAGGGGTTTTTTCCCTTATCTTTTTTGCTTCTCTCTCTCTCTCTCTCTCTCTCTCTCTCTGCTTATTTAAAATTGATAGAGGGGTCAAGAAGCTGTTCATCAATAAAATCTTCATTGACTTTTGACCTTGTCCATTCGATATGTGGGGACCTTGTAAAATTCCTGATGTAAGTGGGGCAAGATTGTTTATTGTATTTATATACAATTACATTCGAATCAAATGGTTGTTTCTCCTTAAAGATAAGTCTAAAGTTTTTTCTATTTTAAAAAATTTCTATAAACAAGTTCGTACCCAATTTAGAACCCAAATCAAGCAATTTAGAAAAGATAATGGATGAAAGTATGTAAATCATACTTTAAGTGTCTTCTTTCAAAACAATGGCATTATTTGTGAAATTTCTTGCTTGATACTCTACAATATAATGTAGTAGCAGAGGAAAAATCATCAACTACTTAATATCACTCATGCATTAGTATTTCACCATAATGTTCCATGACTTTTTTTTTTTTCAAGTTGGGGGGGTGGGGCGATGGGTGTGTGGAGGAGGGTATAGCTCTTTTAACCACTTATCTTATAAATAAAACTCCGTCTCATGTACTCCATCTTAGGAGTCTTATGGAAGTATTGATTGATTTATTTTCTTTAGTTGGGACAACCAATTCTATTCCATTTAAGAATTTTGGGTGTACAACTTATGTACATATCCACAAAAACCATCACACTGAACTTGAACTAAGATCATTTAAGTATATTTTTATGGCACTCCAACATTCAAAAGGGGTATCGATGTTATCATTTTTTGCATAGGAGATTTTCTCCATGTATGTGGTTTTTCAAGAAATGAAGCTTACTATGCTACATAAGAATCTCAACTTCTTTAGGAGAAGACCCGCACGGAAAGAGAGTTATTATGGCTTAATTTTTTAAACGCTACATTCAAACAACCTAGGAGTACCATAACCACTACCATTAAAACCAAATCTTAAAGAGGAAGCTTACTATGCTGCATAAGAATCTCATCTTGATGATTCCAACATTGTCACTTCTCTTTCAGGAAAAGGTCTTAAGTAGTTTAAATACGTTAATACAACAAAATTCAAGGACATCTCGGATCAAAGGCAATTTCATCTTCAAAAAAAGGTAATCCATCTTCTTCTCAGATCTTTGATGATGAAACAAACTGAAATAATTTAAATCCTTATTTATTTAAATTAACTTAATTGAATAGTATAATAGGTAGATAATTATAAACTTGAATTTCAACTTAGATTAGAAATTTAATTTAGATAGTTTAAATAAATGAAACACGTAAACAATAAAATATGGTTAGACAATTTGACATAATTAAATTAGTAAATAGACTAAATTGAAACTTGAGATTCAAATGTTTTTTTATAATTGTCTATTTACTCTCTTAAATATTTCATATATCAAATTAACCGATTCCTTTCATAGATAAATTTTAAATTCTCTTTCTCTTAATTATCAAATAAGTTAAATTTCTTAAGTTCAACTACCTCTATTTTAAAAGGCTCAAGTTTAGCCATTTTATTCAAAATCCTATTTTCTTATTCCCTATAAATTTTTAGGTCTACTTTCTATTTAGAAATATCCATTCTTAATCTTAAACCCAAATTAAATACCAATTTCTTATAAATTAAACTTTTAAACAAGATTTTCAAATCAAGTTATTAATTTCTATTATATAGCTTCTCAAATTACTTTCTAATTATTTTCAATACTTAATATAATTATTTGAAAAGCTTAACGCCAAAACCTTTACCTATAAATATCTTTTGATTACTTTTTAATCCTTATCCTTTCACTTTTCTTTCTAATTTTCCACTTGCCTTATTTCCTTTTATCTTCCTTCTTTTCTTCCTCTTATTCTCTTCTCCTTCTCTTCTTCTTTCCTACGTTTCCATTCTTTTCTTTAGAACCCAATTTCAAATTTCAAATCTCAAATTCAATAAGATTATAGAAGAAATTGATGATAGAAAACAAAATAGAAGCTGAGAGATAAGCATGTAGAAGCTACAATAACTAGAATAGAGGAATATAAGTAAAGTATTGTTTACTTGAGTTAGCTCAACATGTAAGTTAAGATGTTTTTCTTATTATGATTATTGTTATTGTCGGTTGCAAAAGAGTAACCAAGGGGGGGAGATAAAATATCACAACCCTAATAAGTTATTCAAGAGTTATATGTCTTTTTGAATTTGCTTTGCAATCACAATTTCAAACTTAGAAAATAGGTAATGAATGCATGAAAAGTAAAGGAGAGTAGGGTAAGAAGAAATCACATAAGTATCTATAGAGGTTCCGCCTTGTACATCAGTTCTCTCTTCTAGCTCCAAATCGAGGACTTGGTATTCTACACCGGCATGTTCCACGATATCCAATCAAATCTGAGAGTACAAATAGTATGCCAAAAAAATGGACTCAGTTCCTCTACTCGGTCTATCTAGCTCACCAAACTAATTACTGATCTACAGAGCTATTTGTCACTCCCTCTTATCATCAATCTCTTTAAAATACAAATCAAGTAAAGGAATACAATAATATAGAAGTTCCTCTCAAGTAAATTCGCTCAAAGCTAAAAAGAAATTTATATGGAGAACTGCAAGTTCTAGTCAGATACTCTATGTTACTCTTTGAGTTACCCTCTAAGTTCTGCAACATAAAATCAATTATGAACTTTTGACAAAAAGAAGTATTTAGGCTTTTCTCCCTTTTTCTTATTATATCTAATATGGGCATGTGATAAATCTTTTATATGAAGCCTTTCCAATGTTCATAACCTTTAATATAATTTAAAGTTTGAATCTTCTTTTCCGTTGAAGATGGATAAGCTTGAGAGATATGCTCCAACAAATTCTCTAATTTTTTTTATGCTCATTTACCGCAATTTGAATTCCCTTGCTGCTATGAGTTTTAAATATCAATATTTGAATATTCAAATTAAAATTTGCCATAATTTAGAAGCTTCTCTTGAAGCAGGGAGTATATCATTGAAAAAAAAAGCTTATCCTTTATTTAAAAATTCGTCCAAAATAAATCTCAATAATTTTCTCTTGATATTAACCTTTAAATTCGCACCAAATCTACATAATCTTTATCCTAAAGTATATCTTTATGACCTTCTTTTGATTTGAAAAAGAAATCCCCAAAATATCTTTCATATTCCTTATTTTTTAGGAAAATATATTTTTTCATCTTCTAGTTGAAACTTCAACTTGTATGAAAGCGAGCCTTTTACTAAACATGCTCTTCGACCTTCAAACAAATGTAACTTATTGAAGAAACCATGATTAAAACATCATAACTTGAAGTAATAAAATCTGGAAGCAAATTTAACTAGCTGTTATGAAATTAAACTAGTTGTCATGAGTTCTTGAATTTTATAAAAAACATAAATCTAAAATTAATTTGAATCCCTAGATATATAGACCAACTTGGTGGAACATTTTGATTGTATTACCTAAATACATTCAACTTTGGAGCTGAACCTTCAAATTGATGAAAAATTGAGAAAAAACTCGTCTGCAACATGCTGTTTGTATTTTTGCAGGCCTTGTTCGTGCATCAAGTCTACCCTTTGAGTCAGTCTCTGAGTGTTGCAGATATCTTTACAAGCTTTTTAGAAAGTCTCAAGTTACTTTCTGAGTCGAATCTTTCTTTGACGAACTTCTTCTAGAAAGCTTCTAGCAAACTTGATTGATCAATTTAGTCTTCTCGTATATTTTACACTTTAAAGCTACACACTTAATAATCTGTTAGTTAATACTTGTACATGTTTTGTTATCATCAAAACCAAATTAGGAGATTTAACATTCTCTCCCTTTTTGATAATGACAAAACATTGCACATAAAAAAATATATAAATAACTTGATTATGGAAAACGTTATTTATTTTTTTGTTCACTTATTCTTTCCCTCCTTTTGTTATTATCAAAAATCAAATTTCAATATTCGAAAATTATTTTCCTTTAACTTTCTTCCCTTTTTTTATTATAAAAGGATAACTAATCATTTTTCAAGCATATTTCTCTAAAGTTACTTTTAACACCAATTATTTATCAACAAAGAACATCTAATTTATTCTATTCAATTTGATGAATACTTACTCCCTCTTTACATTTTTCTTTTAGAAAACAAGCTCCCTCTTAATATGATACCAATTGATTTTTTTTATTTTATTTAGACAAAATATTAGATTCCAATTATCTTAATATTAAACCATGGAGAGCAAAAAGGAAGAATGGAAAATCATAATCAAGAAAGTTAGAATAATGATATTAATTTCTTTTATAATTTTCTTCTTGTTTATGAAAGTCACATTCTTCTCTCTTCTGATTGAGGCATTTGTTGATCAAGATCATACTCACTTGCGCTTCACCTCAATTACTTAAAATAACTAACAAACATGTTATACTTTCTTACGAATCCATACAAGTTTGGGTTTGCTGAAAAGCAAGCTCGTATTTCGTCTATTCTTATCCTGTAATCATCGAGCTTGTTTATTTTGTAAAAATAATATTTTTCAATATGACCAAGTTTATTGTAAAAGAAACATGCACAATAAGATGTATTATAACTTTGATTTACCTGATATTATTGATTTTGTTTTAGATACCTCTTATTGTATCCATACCTGTAGCCTTTGTAGTATCCTCTGAATGGATACTTATATTGTTGAGGGTACCTTCTGATATATCCTCTGCTGTTAATGTTCAAGTTCTTTTTAACAAGTTCCTTATTTTCAATTGATATATTATTCACAGATAAACTTTCTTTTACAAATGCAGTCTTTTTTCTCATTATTAGATGAACTACCATGTTCATATCCAAGTCTATGTTTGATACTTGTAGGTCTTTGACTAGATACGAGCATGTTTAACTTTTTGTCACTTTCAACATATTTATTAAAGGTGTTTTTTATTTATTATGAGATCTTCTATCCGTACTTTTAAATCTTTAATTTCATCCTTTACAATACCATTTTCTTTTCGTAATTCTTCAAAATTAACATGCATCTTCTCGTTATCATTCTTTAAGATGTCATTCTCATCAACAATCAATTTGTTTGTTTGACTTAAAACGTATTTTTCATTTTCCAAAGCCTTATTTTCTACATCTAGCTTAGATATCTTTATATCAGCATTTTTAAGAGCCTTTAGTAACTTTTTCGTCTCAACATACATTTCATTATCACACATATCAGCTTCAAATTCGAAGTTTACTTTAGATGTGGCCATCAAACATAGATTAGCTTGCTCTTCATCTTCACTTGTGGTGGGTGTCGAATCCAACAAAAATAATAATTTATAATCAACCTGCTTTAAATATTTGTAAATAGAGTGAGCAGGATCGTCTCCACAGGGACTGGTAAAATTCCCAAGTTTCTATCGAGATTAAGAAGAGAAAAAGAAAAATAAAATAAGGGGTTTTTGAAATCACACGATTAAAATAAACCTATATCTAATTAACAAGAATTTCTATATTAAAAAGATTATCTAGCCTAGGTCTTATTACAATTCAATTCTCGGGATTGATCCTTGACTCAATAATTATTATTCCTATTTTGAATAGGTTAGTTATAATTTTCAACAAGCTCTGAAAATCAATCTCTTTTTATATATTAAATAACCAAGATAAGATCTTTGATTATTCCTAATCGAATAGACAACCCTAAACAAGCTCTTAAGGTTTAATCTATCAATTGCATTAGAAATTAGAGAGACCTAACCCTAATTAACAATCTCATAGAGCATGGATCATTTAGAATAGATTATATTTCATCAACAACAACAAATAATCATCTATTTACGACTATCGTGTTGTTTCATCACTTATATTAAGAGATTCATACAATTACGGATATGAATTCCTAATTGATTGATTATTGTTTGTTATCTAATACAACCGGATCCAAAGTTATATCAATAATAGACAAACAATCACAAATAAATCTGATGAAATATAAATATTCAAAATAGAGAACAATGAAATCAAACCACTTTGGTCTCACAATCCCTCTTGAATTGATTTGCAATAATCCCTTTGGCTAGATCTGGAGTTTAGCCACTCATGACCCTTAGAATTCTCTCTAGGGTTTTCTTACAAAATTGGATCTGAATATGGAATGAATTCTCAAAGAAACCCTATAGGATATTTATATACAAAAGTGAGTAATTGAAAGGTCATCATTTAATGTAAACTGGCAGTTACACATTAAACGCTGGCGGCCTAAATCCATCATGGCCGGCTTATCTTCATTTGCCTCCTCATTGTCCCTTGCAGTTACATGATAGGCCGGCATTTTCCCATAAAGGCCGGCGGCGTTTCTCTTTTCTAAGCCGGCGTATGTTCTCATTATGAATCCAGTGTAGTAATGGTCGCGGCGTTGATAGATAAGCTGGAGGCCTTTATGTATTGTCCAACATCCAGAGATGAAATGGCCGGCGGCTTAGATATATATGCTGCCGGCGTTTAATGTTGAATTTGTTCACTGCCGAAATTCAAGATATGCTGATGAAATCCAATAAAGGCCGGCGGCTTTGATCCATGAATGGCCGGTTTCTTTCTTTTTTGTTCCTTGTATATATTTTACTCCAATTTTGTACTATTTGCTTCTTTTGGATCAAAGACCTGATATTCATATAATCATGATTAAGTACCGATTCCATATAATTTCTACAAAATTAATAACAATTAATCCAAATTAAATCCCATAAAATTAGAGTAATTTTCATCTCAACAAATTCCCTCACACTTAAACCATTGCTTGTCCTCAAGCAAAACTTTGTAACCAAAATGAAATCTTTTGTTAGAGTGTGCTTACTTTCAAAATTCATATTCAAGCATCTCTTTTCTTTATTTGATTCAAGACTTGTGATTTTCAATGCTTAGCTCAAACCAAACTGAGGACTTGTAATTAGAGTACTAAGATGAAAATTCAGTAGTTAATCTAAACAAAACAAATTTGAATCACATATTTAACCAAAGATCCTTCTACTCAAGAGTAAATACCCAATCCAATAAGGAAAAATACCCATTTAGACTTCACTGGACATCTAACCGACATACTCTTACCAACACAGAATAAAAGCATTTGATATAAGTTCTTTCCCTAGATTTTCTCTCTGTTTATTATAAGTCTTATTCCGTTCGATTGTTTCAACATTCATTTTTCATTTTTCATTCAAGCATATTTAGAGCCTTCAGAGATGAATCTCTGGACGAGTTTTAGTCCGTTTCTTTTAGCTCTTTCTTTTTCTAATTTTTCTTTCAAAGCACTTTCGCTTTTTAGCCTTTCCTCCCTTATCGTTATAGTGAGTTCATTGAGTCGGTACATCCCGGGCTTATCACCCAAGTGACCAGGTTTTAAAGGGACCCCTACGAACTCTTCCTCACTCTAACATTCAAGTTTGGATACTCATAACTCGATTGTTTGAGTTAGAGGAGTATAGGCTTATGCTTGTTTCTACTTTTTGAATGCAACAACAAATTTAAGACTTTTTTATCAAAGATCACTAAGAAAAAGACTTCTTTTATCTCTTTTACTAAGTGTTGAAAAATTCTTTAATAAGAACTTATAAAAGTATATATAAGTTAGCTTTCTTCCTAGAAGTAAACCTGTTTATTTTTCACTTAAGGACTCGATTTACTCTCAAACTTCCAAATCTAAAGCCAAATACATAGTAAATCTGTTCCTTAAAGATTTTACTACTCAATTTTAACTAAATACTCAAATCACAACAGTATAGGTGAGTAAAGCACTTTCACAAGTCAATATATTTTTTTTTAACACAAAATTCCAGATTTCAATGAAATTTTTTTTTTTTTTTGAAAAAATTAGGCCTTAAATGCCCTATATTACTTAAGAACAAACATTCAAGAATTTAAAGTGTGGGTACACTTTTCAATTCCAGATGTCTTATATATGCAAAATAATTTCAGAAGTCATATATCACCAAATGAAATACTCAAATTCATAATTTTATCCCTCCCCCACACTTATAGTAAACAGTGTCCTCACTGTTTCTAAATCAGCACAAAGTAGGAAAGAAATAAAAAGAAATAGGAATAACGGTACTTCCCCGGTTTCTCTTTTGAAGCTCCTTTGAAGTTCTTTGTCCTTTAAAACTCATGAGAGAGATTTTCTTCTTCAGTTCAAGATCTAAGACCTACAAAACCAAACAAATAAAACAAAACAAAACACACAAAAACAAAAGCATTAGTAACAAAAACCATGGGTTGCCTCCCATGAAGCGCTTCTTTATAGTCCTTAGCTGGACTATTCCAACTCATTCTCTTATGGAGGCTCAAAGATATAGGATTCCCAATTCTCAAACATAGGATATCCTTCAGTTAAATTCTTCTCATGATTCACCCTAGCGATCTCTCCATCTAAAGCTTTTCAATTGATCATAGAAGATATCACTAGTGTCTTTTTTATACTCATCCTCCTTTGAATTCAACTTATCATCTCCAATCTTCTCCATAATTTGTCCAGTGTCAACTAAATTTTCACCAAGTCCATCCACTTTTGATTCATCAACTAGGCTCTCTTCTTGCACTTCCACAATCTGATTGTCATTCTTAGAGATAGCAAAAATATTAGAAATATTTGAATTAATTTTCTTTTCACTATCTACCGAGAATCTAATGATCTCCCCATCAAATTCCATAGTCATAACCCCTTCATTAACATCAATTTTGGTTTTAGATGTTTTCATAAATGGTCTCCCAAGCAAAAGTGTAGGTGATTTTGAATACATCTCCTCACCCATATCAATTACATAAAAGTCAGCGGGAAACACTAATCCATTGACTTGTACCAAAACATCTTCCAAAATACCTAATGGATATATATTAGATCTATCTGCAAGTTGCAAGATTACTCTTGTTTCTTTCAAAGATCCAATATTCAACTTCTTAAATATAGATAAGGGCATGATATTAACTGAAGCTCCTAGGTCACACATACAATTTTCAATCTAACTTGATCTATTGTACAAGGAATAGAAAACGTACCAGGGTCCTTGCACTTTGGTGGTAGCTTCTTCTGAAGAACAGCAGAAATATTCTCACCCATATAAACCATCTCATTTCCTCTAAGCTTCTTCTTGTTTGTGCAAAGATCTTTCAGAAACTTAGCATATCGAGGTATTTTCTTAATCACATCCAATAAAGGAATATTCACCTCGACTTTCCTAAAAGTCGCCAAAATTTCCTTCTCTTCATCCAATTTCTTGGATTGATTCAACCTAGAAGGGAATGGGGGTATAGGCTTGTAGATCTGTGGTGAAGAATTTTCCACTTGTTTTTCTTCCATGTGGGGGCTCTCTTTTTCACTTTCCTTGGAGTTGGTCTCAATTACCTTCCTATTTGAGTCTTGCAATTCCTTTCCAAATCTCAAGGAAATTGCACTGACATTTTCTCTATGATTCACAGTGTTAGAAGGTAACTTACCTTGCTGTTCAATCTTACCTACTGAAGTGGCAAGTTGGCTCATTTGATTCTCCAGATTCTTGATACTTTGCTTCGTCTCATATTGGAATTGTTTAGTCTCATCCTGAAATTGTTTAGTGTTAATGGCAAGAGACTTAACAATATCTTCAAGTGACGTACCTGAAGACGAAGACTGTTGTGGTGGTGGTTGTTGTGGCCTTGGTTGATATTGCTGAAAGTTCTGTGGCCTTGGTTGGTAACTGAAATTTGGATGATCCCTCCATCCAGGATTGTAGTTATAGGGATCATATTTCTTTGAGGTGGTTGTGGTTGTCCTGGAAATACTCCAATCGCATTTGCATGCGCATATGAATCTTCTTGTAATGTTGGACACATGTCTGTGGGATGGTTGGAAGCACATATACCACAAGCTTTCCTGCTGTTGATTCCCTAAAGCTATCTGTTGCACGAGAGAAGTGAGGTTAGAAATTTGATTCTCAAGATGAGGGACATTTACCTCATTAACTCTTCTTGTGATAGGATCATGACGGTATTCAAACTGTTGTGAATTCGCAGCCATCAAAGATATCAAGTCCCGAGCCTGAGCAGGGGTTTTGTCTACTATAGCTCCTCCGCTTGCTGCATTCATCATTTTCCTTTCTATTGGCAACAACCTTCATAGAAATATTGGATCAAAAGCTGTTCTGAAATACCATGTTGTGGACAACTGGCAACCAATTGCTTGAATCGCTCCCAATATTCGTGAAGATTTTCTGTGTCCCTTTGTCTTATCCCACTAATTTCCCGTCTAATATTTGCAGCTCTTGTTGCAGGGAAGAATTTGTCCAGAAAAGCTTTAACCATATCAGTCCAAGTAGCAATGATCCAGGAGGTAGATAAAATAACCAATCCTTTGCCTTGTCTTTCAATGAGAATGGGAAAGCTCTTAACTTGATTTGATCTTCAGGAATCCCTTGAGGTCTCATGCTGGAACAGACAATGTGGAATTCCTTCAAGTGTTTATGAGGGTCCTCGTTTTCCAGGCCATGAAAACTTGGCAACAGATGAATAAGACCTGATTTTAACTCAAAATCTACATTCAATTCAGGGTATTGAATGCATAACGGTTGTTGAGTCACATCCGGTGCGGCCAATTGTCTCAAAGTTCTCTCTTGATTTGCCATCTCTTCCTCTTCTTGATCTTGTTCAATTTCCAAACTTTCAGTTTCCTGTTTTTCAGACTCACTAGATGATTCGGTTAATTCCAAAGCTTGAGTCAATCCAGGAGATGAAGATGATGTTGTAACGTCTTGAGCACGCAGTTTTGCTTGTTTGCGCAGTTTCCTCTCTGTCTTCTCAATTTCTGTATCAAATTCTAAAATACCTTTGTGAGAAGCACGGGTCATAAACAAAAGAAAAAATAAAAATAAAAAGAAATAGAAACAGGAACTTTTTGGACACCAATCCCCGGCAACGGCGCCAAATTTTGGTGGGTGTCGAATCCAACAAAAATAATAATTTATAATCAACCTGCTTTAAATATTTGTAAATAGAGTGAGCAGGATCGTCTCCACAGGGACTGGTAAAATTCCCAAGTTTCTATCGAGATTAAGAAGAGAAAAAGAAAATAAAATAAGGGGTTTTTGAAATCACACGATTAAAATAAACCTATATCTAATTAACAAGAATTTCTATATTAAAAAGATTATCTAGCCTAGGTCTTATTACAATTCAATTCCGGGATTGATCCTTGACTCAATAATTATTATTCCTATTTTGAATAGGTTAGTTATAATTTTCAACAAGCTCTGAAAATCAATCTCTTTTTATATATTAAATAACCAAGATAAGATCTTTGATTATTCCTAATCGAATAGACAACCCTAAACAAGCTCTTAAGGTTTAATCTATCAATTGCATTAGAAATTAGAGAGACCTAACCCTAATCAACAATCTCATAGAGCATGGATCATTTAGAATAGATTATATTTCATCAACAACAACAAATAATCATCTATTTATGACTATCGTGTTGTTTCATCACTTTATATTAGAGATTCATACAATTACGGATATGAGTCCTAATTGATTGATTATTGTTTGTTATCTAATACAACCGGATCCAAAGTTATATCAATAATAGACAAACAATCACAAATAAATCTGATGAAATATAAATATTCAAAATAGAGAACAATGAAATCAAACCACTTTGGTCTCACAATCCCTCTTGAATTGATTTGCAATAATCCCTTTGGCTAGATTTGGAGTTTAGCCACTCATGACCCTTAGAATTCTCTCTAGGGTTTTCTTACAAAATTGGATCTGAATATGGAATGAATTCTCAAAGAAACCCTATAGGATATTTATATACAAAAGTGAGTAATTGAAAGGTCATCATTTAATGTAAACTGGCAGTTACACATTAAACGCTGGCGACCTAAATCCATCATGGCCGGCTTATCTTCATTTGCCTCCTCATTGTCCCTTGCAGTTACATGATAGGCCGGCATTTTCCCATAAAGGCCGGCGGCGTTTCTCTTTTCTAAGCCGGCGTATGTTCTCATTATGAATCCAGTGTAGTAATGGCCGGCGGCGTTGATAGATAAGCTGGCGGCCTTTATGTATTGTCCAACATCCAGAGATGAAATGGCCGGCGGCTTAGATATATATGCTGCCGGCGTTTAATGTTGAATTTGTTCACTGCCGAAATTCAAGATACGCTGATGAAATCCAATAAAGGCCGGCGGCTTTGATCCATGAATGGCCGGCCTTTCTTTCTGATTTTTGTTCCTTGTATATATTTTACTCCAATTTTGTACTATTTGCTTCTTTTGGATTCAAAGACCTGATATTCATATAAATCATGATTAAGTACCGATTCCATATAATTTCTACAAAATTAATAACAATTAATCCAAATTAAATCCCATAAAATTAGAGTAATTTTCATCTCAACAACTTGCAACCTATAAGTCACCTTTGACTCGTCTAGGTCACTCCAAGTTTCTATCATCGCTCGGCTTTTCTTGTTGAATTTTTCCATCTTCTTGATCAGAACTGCAGATTTGTATTTAAAGTGTCTAGGCTTCTTGCATTCATAGCATATGATCTCCTTTTTCTCCTTCTTTTTATCATTCTCTTTATAACTTTTCCCTACATCACATCTATTGCAATTAATATCATATTTCTTTTACTTAATAGAAATCTTACCTTCTTTCTTAAGAAACTTATAAAGGCGTTAAGCCAATGAGTTGACATCCTCATCTTCATCACTTGTTTCCTTTGATTTGGAATCTTCAATAGCTACTTTCTTTGCTTTAAAAGCTATTGCTTTCTTGTTACTTTCAAGTTCTTAAGCGGTGTTCAGATGAGATTCGTAGGCCATCAACTTTTCTCTTAATTGACTGAGCGTTAGCTTGTTTAGGTCTTTTGCCTCCTCTATGGTTGGTTTCTTAGCATCCCAAGGCTTTGGCAAGATCCACAACATTTTCCTAACAAGATCAAGATCTTCCATTTTCTTTTCAAGAGATGTTAGTTCATTAGTTACAGTAGTAAAATGACTAAAATCATCCCTGATTTTCTCATCGGGTTTAATTTTAAACAATTTGCAACAAAGCATTAATTTTTGTTTCCTTAATAGTATTTGTTCCTTTATACGTTTCTAAAAGTGTATCCCATATTTATGTAGCCATACAGCATGAAGAAATGAAGTAGAATTTAGATGGTAATATAGTTGTGAGTAACAAATTCTTAGCTTTATTATTTTTCTCTATAAGCTTCAATTCGGCATCTGTGAACTCAACACCATCGGTTCTTATTACTTAATTATCTCCAAATGTGATTACCTACCATGATCCACAATCATTAGCCTTAATATAAGTGGACATATACATTTTATAATATAAGTAATTCATGCCATCAAAGTTTGGTGCTCGATTGATTATAATGTTATTCTCAACGATTATAAAATGTATCACTCAATCAAGTCAAAGAGACCCGCTCTAATACCAATTGTTAGTCTTAAAAGAGTAACCAAGAGGGGGGAAGGGTTCGAATTGGTAACTTAAAAATTTTAAAACTTTTCTTAATAAAATTTCACAACCTTATTGAGTTATTCAAGAGCTATATGTCTTTTTGAATTCGCTTTGGAATCACAATTTCAAACTTAGAAAATAAAAAATGAATGCACGAAAAGTAAAGGCGAGTAAGAAAAAGAAGAAATTCAGTCCTCTCTTCCACACTAGGCAAGGGACCATTATTCCATACCGGTATGTTCTACTATATCCAATCAAATATGAGAGTATTAATTCCTCTACTCAATCTATCTAGCTCACCAAGCTAATTGCTGATCTATAAAGCTATTTGTCACTCCCTCTTATCATCAATCTCTCCAAAGTACAAATCAAGTTGAGGAATACAATAATATAGAAGTTTCTCTTAAGTAAATTCACTCAAGCTACAAAGAAAATTTATATGGAGAATTGCAAGTTATAGTTCGATGCTCTGTGTTACTCTCTAAGTTACCTAATGAGGCCTTCAATGAAAAATCAATTATGAATGAGTTTTCTGACAAGTAGAAATATTTAGACTTTTCTCACTTTTTCTTATTATATCTTATCTAGACACATGATAAACCTTTTATATGAAACCTTTCCAATGTTCAAAACCTTCAATATAATTTAAAGTTTGAATCTTTCTTTTCCATTGAAGATGGATAAGCTTGAGAGATATGCTCCAACAAATTCTTTGATTTTTTTTTTATGCTCAACTGATGTTGTTTGAATTCCCTTGCTGCTATGAGTTTTAAATGTCGTTATTTGAATATTCAAATTAAAATTTCCCATTGTCTGGAAGCTTCCCTTGAAGTATGGAGTTTATCATTGACAAAAGAAATTATCCTTTATTTAAAACTTCAACCAAAATAAATCTCCATAATTTTCTCGTGATATTTACTTTTAAATTCGCATCAAATCTGCATAATCTTCATCTCAAAGTATATCTTTATCACCTTCTTTTGATTCGACAAAGAAATCCCCAAAATATCTTTCATATCTATTATTTTTAGGAAAATATATTCCTTCATCTTCTATTTGAAACTTCAACTAGTATGAGAGCAATCTTTTGCTAAACACACTCTTGGACCTTCAAAGAATGTAACTTATTAGAGAAAACGGTGCTTAAAACATCAGAACTTGAAGTAATAAAAGCTGAAAGCAAACTGAACTAGTTGCCATGAAAATGAACTAGCTATCATGAGTTCTTGAATTTTCCAAAAACATAAATCTAAAATTAATTCAAATCCCCTAGATATATTAACCAACTTGGTGGAACATTTTGAATGTATTACCCAAATACATTCAACTTTGAAGTTGGGTGTTTAAATTGATGAAAATTTTGAGAAAAAACTTGTTTTACGACATGACGTTCGTATTTCTATGAGTGCTATTCATGCAACAGGTCTACCTTCTAAGTTAGTCTCTGAGTATTGTAGACTTCTTGACAAGCTTTCCAAAAAGTCTCCTAGTTACCTTCTGAGTCGAATCTTTCTTTGACGAACATCTTATAAAAAGCGTCTAGACAAACTTAATTGATCAATTTAGTCTTCTCATATATTTTACACTTTAAAACTGCACACTTAATAATTTGTTAGTAAACACTTATACATGTTTTGTTATCGTCAAAACCTAACCAGGAGATTTAACAAATATTGCATGATTATGATGCATTAAAACTAGATATAAGTAGGTTCAAGATAAAACTTGTAAACATGTATAAACTTGTATATCAAAACCTAGGTATATGTTTATGCATGTATAGGCTATAGAGATTTGATGAAATGAATTGATGATATATGAAGTGGAAATATGTTAGAAGTGTTGTTTAAATAGATATGAATTAGTATGTTACTTGTATAATGTTTTGAGTGAAGTAGGTTGTAGTTAAGGAGTTAATTTTTGAAGAAAACAAACAAGTAAAAATGTGAAATCTGATACAAGGTACGCATCACGGGCGTGATGGAGCTCGTGATCAATGGCGTGATAGCCACTAATCTCGTTTCCTCCTCTAATCACGGGTTTGTTAGAGGGTGTGATGTGATGGCCATCACACCCTCCATCACAAGCATGTGGAATAGATAAATAATAAATGATAGATGATATGTTTAGTACTTGAATAATTAGGAATAAGTTAAGTGAATGAATAATTTTTGTAACTAACTGGACTTAACATAAGACTTAGGTATAAAATGAACTTAGTAAATAAACCAAAGCTCAACATGGCTTAATGAATCTAAATGAGATAAAGCAAAATAAACTAATTAAGATCATATAAAATATATCATAATGTCTTAATGAAATGAATACATATAACTTAGTAACTAAACAAGGTTTAATATGGATTTTGAATATAAACTGATTTTAGTCTAAAATAGATAAACTTAGATTAATTAAGATCTTAACAGATATATATTAATGATTTAGAAAGATAGTTAAATATGACCTATTGATTGAATTAATTGATTAAATCTAATCAACTTAGATAAGACTAAATTAATATAGGCTCAATAACTAGTAATTGGCCTGGATGTAAAATGTTAGGTTAAACCCCAAACGATAAGAGAAGTATGTTGTTTCTAAGATATGCTAGGCTAAAGCTTTAATTAATAAAAGATGATTTGATAGATAAAGATAATGGAGGTGATCTTTGCAGCCATGGTGGAGTTCCCACTTTTGTGTCTGATCAAATGAAAACCAAAAATTAATATATTAAAAAATGAGTTTAATATAAGTTAATGATTAAATTAAATGCTTATATAATTGTGTTCTTGAACAAATATGGATAGTTGATTTATTCTCTACCTTTATGTTGGATTTTTGACATAAGAGAGGTACGCAGTAACATACTTATTGAGTGTTAAGATAGGCACCAAAAAATGAACTAAAATTTAAAGATGGCTTAATAAATATTTGTTGTTTGTGCGTAGTAGTTTAACTTAGTCTGAGAAGAGACACCCTTGCTCGGAGCCGAGTACGATAGTTAAATGTTTAGGCTACCTCCTATCATGATGCAATTATAATTCATAGGTAACTCAGCAAATAATTGATGGGGCAAACAATATCGGCATAATGTCTTATCTTGATAGGAGGGCTGTAATATAGTACCACTTACGTTTATGGGACTAGTTGACCCGTACTGTATGATGAACTGTGATAGGTAGAGCTGTGTCATGGTTGTCAACCTTAAATGAAGCTATTTTTTCTTTTCTAGTAAATATAGGAAATATAGGTATTCGAGCTACCTATATCAACCCCTTGAGTAGTTGCTATTACTCAAAACCTCTAGATTCCCAAATGCTTGCTTTGGAGCGTAAGTGCTCCGATGTTTCTTGTTTCACTTTAATTTAAAGATAATAATAATTTATTGTTTGATGCATCGCATTAGTTAAGCTTGTGTGTCTTCTCGTGTATGTTTGTGTTACTGTTGTATTGGGCTTCGCTTATTATCTTCTTCTTTTCAGGTGTTAATTGCTTCCTAATGCTTGACCCGTGTTTTAAGGTGACTCTGAAGGATTTTGATGAGGAGTGAAGCTAGACAGGATCGGTGGATTTTATTTTGACTTTGTTTTATATGAAGAGCTGGATTTATCTTTCGAACGTATAATTCCTTTAAGGGTCTGGTTTTAGAGCCCATGTTTTGTAATTTAAAGTTTTAAGCTTTGTTTACCATAATAAAAGGTATATGAGATACCTGATGCTATGGTTTTATTTTATGAAAGTTGATCTACTAATGTGTATAGTAAAAGAAATGTTTTGATAACAGGTTTTTACTACTACTAAATCCAAACGTTTATAGAGTCTAATTAAATGATTTTAGAATCTAAAAGTGGCTAGCAAATGTTCGGCATAAACAATTCTTTAGGTTTAGCCTGTGCGTATAATAATTAAGTGTTATACGTGGCATTGTACATGTCCAAACCCTATTTCGGAGCATTACATAAACTTATCTATTGCTTTATAGAAAGGTACATGAAAGTGTACTTAATATCCTATTGATCGCTTCATTTTATCTATTGGATTATCTCAACAGCACAAAGAGTTTCTTACAACCCTAAATTTTACTAAAATTCCACAGACTTTTCATGAAGCATTGCAAGACAAGAATTGGATACTTTCTATGAAGGAGCAAATGAATGCTCCTTAAAGAAATTGAACATAAGATATCACACATCACCATTCAAACAAAAAAATTATAGGTTGTAAATGGGTTTACACTTTGAAATACAAGGTAAATGGATCTTTAGAGAGATATAAAGTAAGACTTGTGGCAAAAGGATATACATAAATGTATGGAATAGACTTTGTGGAGACTTTTTCTACAATTGCTAAAATGAATATTGTAAGGATTTTATTATTCATTTGCTGCTAATTTTAATTGAGAATTTTAACAATTAGATGTGAAGAATGCCTTCCTACATGGGCATCTAGAAAAGGATATCTATATGGAGATTTTACCTAGTTTTGAAGGAAAACTTGGGAGTTAACCATTGAATACTCCTATTAAGCAAAATCATAAGCTAAGGGGAAAAGACGATGGGGAATTGGCGATATCAAAGAATAGTAAGGATGTTGATTTATTTGGCTTATACTGACTAGATGTAGCTTATGTAGCAAGGATGGTGTCATTTTATGCATGACCCATGTTAGAATCACATCAGAGTAGTTGAAAGAATTTAAGTGATGCGCTACTACTGATCGTATTGAATTATAAAATTTATAAACCTAAATTAACTCCTACGATCAAGCTAGGCAAATATACCTATCTACAGTATTATAAGATTAAAACGGGTGTCGCCAACAAGGATCTAAGGAATAAGTACTTGTATTATCCTTTTTTCTACTATATAGCCTAAATTTTGAAGCAATACATATTATGACTATTAATTAACTAATTTAACAAACCTTAAGATCAATTGTTATGCTTTAACGATTAGAAATCAATCACAGGACATACCTTTTATCTTAATCCATCCTAAATCTTAATTTCTTACAATAGAATATTGATTAATGAATTATTTATGCTTTGCATTGCAGAATCACATAATTAAATCAATTACTCCTTCAAGTTAATCAATTCCTAATCCTACATGAGATAGTGGAGACCTCTCCCTCACTAATGCCATACAAGATTGCATTAAAGATCAAAATTCTTAAATAAAGATGAAATATTTATACAGAAAATCAAAGTTTCCCTACCTTTAGGTAAAACATGTGATCTCTTCGTTCATGAAGATCTATCTTATTAGATGAAACCTCTTTCTATGTAACAAGAATCATACAAGCAATCAACTTTGTGCATAAATCAATTGCAAGAAAGTTAAAACACATAAATAGATACAAAGACATAAACTTTTCACTAATCAAAGGCAATTAAAATCA
The DNA here is from genome assembly GCA_024138025.1 of Combretum micranthum. Taxonomy (NCBI): domain Eukaryota; kingdom Viridiplantae; phylum Streptophyta; class Magnoliopsida; order Myrtales; family Combretaceae; genus Combretum; species Combretum micranthum. Next base: position 99,473 of record JAMXBD010000304.1, read on the forward strand.
TATGGGTTTAGGGTTTCACAAAACTTAAGTTAAAAAGAATTACTCAGCCATAGATTTGACAATAAAAACAAAAGATTTAGAGAAGTAAAGCATAATTAAACAATAAAATCCTTGAATTGTCTTGTAATCTCCAATGATGCTAAAGCAAATTTCTTCCGTCAAGTGTGTCTTTGTCTCTCCTAAGGTTTTTAGAAATGTGAAAGGATGATGAACTAAAAGATTAGGACAGTTATTTATAAAACTATAACCATCCTTGGTCCTGTACGACCTCTTACACAATTGTGCTAATGCCCATGTAGCCTGGAATATTTTCAATTCCTTTTCTGATCAAATTCCCTCCTTTAACACAGCTTTCTACACTACTTGTGCAACAACTAGGGTACAATTTAAAATATTTTCTAGTCACTTTTTATAGTCCAACACTAGTGTCTGTATGGCCATGTTGAAGGTTGTGCACAAGTGAAAATCAACCTTTTGTATACTTTGCCAAATTTAATCTTGTTTTTGCTTGAATCACCTTTAATTCTTTAAAATGTCTTCTTTAAACCCTAAAATGAAATATTAAGCACTTAAGTATCCTTTCCTTAATAAATTCACATAAAATCTACACAGAATTATATGCAATGAGTACTATGAATAAGGATCTTTTGATACTTATCAAACTTCTCCACACTTAACCGTTTGCTTGTCCTCAAGTAAACAAAATAAAGACAAAATAATCTTTCATCAATTATACTTATTAACAGATATCATGTCACAAGTAACATTCCTTAATTTAGTTAAACCAAAGTAACTCCTTAGTGCCTACTGCTCAAACTTACCACAATTGTACTAGTACTTGGTATACTACGGTTAAATTTTTAAGATTAATTCAAAGTAAATCAAACTATTACCCTCACCATTTTATAAATACTTCCAAAGTCATAGAAGAAATACAAAGTAAAAGTGGCTCAGTTACATTTCACCACTTACTAAAGAGCATATAAACCGTTCAACTTCCTCTTTAAGCACAACAACCTAAAATAAAAATATATGGAATCCATCATTCCCCTAGATTTTTTCCTCTTTAATTGAAATCTCTCCAAATCTTTAGTAGCCCTCAGAGTGACGGGTTTTAGCCTGCTTCTTTTCTTTTCCTTTGGACATGTTTTTTCCCGTTTCTTTTTAGTTCATTTTTTTTTTTATATATTCAAATCAATTGGATATAGAAAGCTTTGGTTAGTTAATAGCGGAGTCAGACTTCACTCTTCTAAGTGACTAAAGCCCGCTCATATTGACTAAGCTTTTTAATAGGCAATTAAGCATAACAATTGATTGTTTTCGAAGAGATTACTCAAGAAGAATCACTAAGTGATCAACTTCACATGCGCCTTTCACTAAAGGTTAGAAAGGCTCTCAAAGTGGTTGAAAAGTAAATATACCAATCATCAAACTTAGAAACACAATCGTTTAACTTTAAATTAAGGACTTCGACCTCTTCCACAACTCTAGATTCAATCATTAAATAGCAAGTGAATTTGCCTCACTTAGATTTCATGCTAAAACTTTAACTAGGCATACTAAGTTCAAAATAGGTGAGTAAGGCATATAAAGTCATTATACGTTTATCTTTTCAATGCTGATCACAAATGAATAAGTATAATTTCAAGATTCTAATCGTCCAAATATATTAACTTTAAAGTTCATTTACAAACTTGTAAGTGGGAAGCTTGATCAACAAGTGCATAGAGAATATAAGCAAATCAAGACCCAAATTCTTATTTCTATAAATCCCTTCCCACATTTATCTAAGACATTATCCCTAGTGTCTTCTAAAATCAAGCACAAATAAGGAAAAAGGGAAAAAGAAAGAAATTACAAAGAAAAAGGACACTAGAACTTCCTCGGATTTTAAGATATCAACAAAGAATTTCCATATCCGCCACATGAAAACAAAGTGCTCGTTAGTCTATTTGTGAACCCATCAAAGTTTAGGCCTGAAAACAAATCAAAACAAAAGCAACAATAGAAAGCTAAAAAGAAGTTAGCCTATCCTAAGGTTTAGAAATATAAGTCTAGCCTATCTTAAGGTTTAGAAATATAAGTCTAAGGAAAATAAGAGTTTTCCTACAAGAGGGATAGTACAGACCATTATCAAACAAAAAGAAAATGATGATCAAAGAAAAGTAAAATAATAATCAATATGTTCCAACATTATCATCTTCATTTTCATCCTCATCTTCACTCTCTCCATTAGAAGCATTCTTTGCTTCTTCATTATCATATGTCTCTTCTTCATCCTCTTCATCATCAAGCTCTTCCTCAGAGGATTCAGACACAACAGGTGCTTTGCCTTCTCTTCTTGATGGAGCTCAAATCAGAAATTTCAGGAGAATTTTGTTCTAGAGAGGACTCATATGCAGGCAAATAGCTGGTGGTGGGGGAAAAACAGTTAGCAAGTCTCCCCAAAAATGCCCAAACCGAAGCCCTAAATCACTTATTCTTCCTTCTCTCTTTTCGATTAAGCTTTCTTTCTTCTTGAAATTCTCTCCTTAATTTCTGTAATTTCACTCTCAAGAGGTGCCCCGATGTGGATGCAGCTAAGGGGGTTGAGACTCCTCTAGGAGGAGTAGTATACCGTGATGGTGGGTAGGTCAATCAGCTTCACTAATCCCCACAAATGGAAATGACCATCATAAATTTTGGAACATAGTATACCATGGTTAGTTGGTGTGTTCGAAAAATTTCAAACCCCTTAAGAAACTTTGTAATATAACCACCACAATAGATCCCCTTAGCTCCTGGATCTGTTGTTTGCCTATAGAGAAACTTGGTAACCTTTAATCCCACATTAATTTTGATCTTTTTAGCCATGCTGTATAAGTGAAAATTTTCAAAATTATTAACCCTATGGCTTCTTTCACCCTCCTATTGTATGTGCCAACAAATGATGAGCAACCCTAAGATTCTCAGTCAATGATGAGGCTTTAGATTTTGATGGAATATAATGAAGTTCAGCCCCACAAAAATCTTCCTAACATTCTTAGGTTTTCATATATCCTAGCCATGTATCTGGTAAAGCTTTAAACCCATCTATATTGCATTCATCTATGGAATATAATCCCAAATACTTACCAAATAAATGGGATAAGCATGGTATTTCCTCCCATAGGCTTGAAAAGTGATATCACGTGTAGTGACCTTTAGAGTAGAGAGAAACTCAAGAGTAATCTCTCTATAAGTTAGTTCATTGATCTTGAAAAATGCAGCCCATAGCCCTATACTCAACAGCTCCTGAATCTGCACTTCAATCCCATAAGCTCGTAAAATCCGCCAATCTAAATACTCATTGATTCCAGCCTTTTTCTCCTAGTTTTACTCGATTCTTCATTAGAGTATATGGTTGGTACCTCCTCTACCACATCGTGTTGATTTCTTGCTCTTTTTGTAGATCATGAAGCTATTGTTCGTTGTTTTGCTGTAATACTACTTCTCTTTGTTTTCTTATGTGCTACTCTTTTTGTTCCCATCTCTAAATGAAAGATTTATATACATAAGCTCATATTAACAAGAATTAGCATTAATATTGCACAACTCAATGAATGCTTGGAACAGCTTATGTTGATGCTTAATGTTGACAGAATGCAATTGTTACCCAGCAAGCATCAATATTCATGGATAAAATCCAAGGTTCAAAGTAAACTTTTCAGCACAACCTTTTGTATGGTCGTGCAGAAGGCGGGGTAGAAGTTATGGTAACGGCAAAATTTAAATCAACATGAACACGGGAAAATAGTCATGCATAAGGCCATGTATAGATTCAAAACAGATTTTTGAGCCGAAAACAACATAAAAATTCCATGAATTCCTGCCATTCACAATCAAATCACGCAAAACCCTAATTTTATATACTTAAGAACCCTAGATTTTCAATTGAAGTTCTACAAGCACAAATAATGGAATCTACTTGCACTACTTGTTCTCAATAGCACTTGATTGCACACAAAATAGCCAAAGTCCTGAATGTTATAGCCTTTCAGAATTTGCATGAACCCTAGATTTTGGATGAAAAGCGGCATTTCCAGAACATATTTTGTGCAAAACTCGAGTAATAGTAAGATTAACATAGGAAAAACAATCCATATCAATAAAAAATTTTAGCTTGCAACCAACGATTCGATATCCCATGGCATATATATGAAACCCATTTTAAACAAAGAAGAATGTAGCAGATTTTTCAATTCCAAAGTGCAAAAGAAGAGAAGAAATACTTACTTGAGTGTTGAATCACAAAAAATGAAATAGAAATGGATATGGAAGTGTATGGTAAGTGTGAATGTAATGGAGTCAAATTTGTGTGGAGAGGATCTTGGTGTGGCTCAAAAAACTAGCAGGGAAGAAATTAGAAAAGAGAGAGGAGAAGATATATATATATATATATATATATATATATATGAGTGAATGTTGGTTTGCCCCTGCGAGTACACACCGTGTTCGTGGCAGTGTAAGGGTGAAAAATTTGACTAGAGAGCAAAATCAAATTTGAAGCTTCGTGCCCCACCTTATACATGCCTATGTTCGTGGCCGTGTAAGGTGGAAAAGGTTGACCAATGAGCTATTTTTCTTGAATTCACACTGCACTACTTTGTACACAACTAGGCTCGATGTTAGGCAATGTCCAAATTATTGTCTAGAAATTTTTTCACTTAAGTGCCTCACTTCAAACACATTTATGCTCATGGTAGTGGTGGTGCTTAAAATTAACCAAATTCTCCAAGCTACTTAACCTTACTAAAAGTGAAAGATAAATACCTAGCACACTTAGAAATGATAGCTGCGAGTTTCTTACTTATGTTTTATGCTTCCCTACACTTAAAAATACACTCCCACCTCCTTCAATTAAGCTTTATCTCCTTCTAAAAAACCTGCAATTTTGACAGCAAAAATACTTAGGATAGTGTAAATAAAAGAAAACAAAAAAGAACTTAACTTACCTTGGTTAGTCATGGGTTGCTCTTAAGAGCGCATTTTTTAACGTCTTTGGATCGACGCCCTTGATTCTTTTCCAACTCAAGGAGGGTCAAATTGAGTGTTATGGAACTTTCCGCTATAAGATTCAAGCTATCAACAACAGTTATATCAGTTTTCTTGACCCATCTTCCACATTTATCACAAGTGATAGCCCACAGTTGGGCTAATCTTGTCATAGCTGCAAAGTTTGCAACGTTATCCTTCCTTTCCTTACCTTACCTTTCGACTTTGGAGAACATGGTTGGCATGAAGTTTTTCACCTTTGGCATCAACTGGTGTGTAAATCCTGTCCGGTGTCGACAACACTTTCTAAATTAGGATTATTGAAGTGACTTGTAACTTGCTTAACCACCTCTGAACTTTTAAGGACAAGTTTTTCAACACTCGATGCTGCAGTTTTTACAACCATCCCCTCATCTCTAACTCGCAACACTAATTGGCCACCTTCATCATCAATGAGTGCTCTAGCTGTGGTAAGGAATGACCTACCAAGAATCAAAGGCGCATCCCCTTCTTCTTTCATGTCGAGGACATGTCTAGAACCACAAAATCTACTAGATATAAATTTCTAACTTTCACTATATCATCTTCAATAATCCCCATTGGGCATGTTATAGATCGATCAGTGAGTTGTAAAATCATTCGAGTTGATTTAAGTTCAAATAACCTCAACTTCTTAAAGAATAAATATGACATGACATTGATACTTGCTCTTAAATCGGTCTGAGCCTTATTAGCAGCGATATCACTAACCTTACATGAGATTGTAAAACTTTTTGGATTGTTCAGCTTTGGAGGTAGCTTACTCTAAATAAACAACGAGCAGCTAGCTCTAACTTCTCTTGTTGCTATATTCTCTAATTTCCTCTTTTTAGATAACAATTCCCTTAAGAACTTAGCATACTTGGGCATATGGGAAATTGCCTCAACAAAAAGAATATTAATATGAAGCCGTTTAAATAGATCAAGGAACTTACCAAATTGATCCTTATCCTTACTTTGATTGAGGCGAGCTGGATAAAGAATCCTGGGTACATATTCTTTTACTGCTGGAGGTTGTCTTTTCTCTAGTTGCTTCTTATCGGGTTTCACCTTTTCCTTCTCAAAAGAATGATTACCTTCTTCTTTCTCTTGCTCAGGCTCCTTTTCAATCTATAACTCTTTCCCACTTCTCAAAGATATGGCATTTACTTGTTCCTTAGGATTGTTCTCTGTATTACTAGGGAGGGAGCCTGGTTGTCTTTCAGAGAGCATTTTAGACTACTGCCCAATTTGTTGTTCAAGATTATGAATGGATGCCTCTTGATTCCTATACATTGCATCAGAATGTTGGATAAACTGTGACCAAAGCTCTTCCACATTTGTCTTCTTCTCAGGTGGTGGTAAAGTAGAGGGTTATTGGGGTACTGGTAATTGTTATGGTTGTGGCTTATGGAACCCAGGTGGAAAAATTGATCTTTGCGCATTTTGATTGCTCCACGAAAAATTGGGATGATTTTTCCTACTCGGATTATATGTGCTGCTGTATGGATTATAATTCCTAGTTCCTCTATCAAACTTGTTCATAAAATTTACTTCGTCTATGCTTGGATTAATACTAGGAACATAGGTATCTCTTATCGGACAATTTGAAAAACTCTTAGGAATACCATCTTGAGGTAAACCATCCATGCTTGATTGCATTCTACTCATTTGAGCTGTAAGTGATGCCACTTGTGCCTGAAGTTGAGAAACCATATCTAATTCATACATGACAACTACTTGTTTTGGTTTGTTCCTTTCATTATGCCAATTGAATGTGTTCCGTGCCATTTCTTCAATCAATTCATAAGCATTAGGGGCACTTTTCTTCATCAAACTACCACCAGCCATAGCATCAATCATTGTCTTCAAGTGATCACCAAGAGAAGTATAGAAGATTCCAACCAAATCATGTAAAGAAATCTCGTGGTGAGGACAACGCCTAAAGAGTTCCTTAGACCTTTGTCAGACTTCATAAAGTGATTTACCCTCATACTGGCAGTAGAAGAATATCTCCTTTCTCAATTGGATCGTCTTGTTAAGTGGAAAGAATTGCTCTAAAAACTTCCATGCTATCTGATCCTAATTTTTTAAGGAATGAGGGGGTGGTGAATTCAACCAGCTCCTTATCTTATCCTTGAGAGAAAAAGGGAATAATCTAAGGCGTATTGTATCATCTGATACCCCATTGCTTTTGATAGTAGCACAAATCTGTAGAAAGTTTTTCAAATGATCTTGTGGATCTTCTGAAGCTTTCCCACTAAATTGATTTACTTGGACCATTTGAATTAAAGTAGGCTTCAACTCAAAATTGTTTGCTTGTATTGTGGGCCATGCAATGGATGGTGCAACTCCATCAACCATGGGTATAAAGTACTCCTACATCGGTTTATGATTTTCATTAACAACTTGATTTCGCTTAATCTCATTTCCAGCAACTTGAATGGGATTATTCTCATTTTTGTGAGCTTGAATTGGATTGTTCTCATTCCCAATAACTTGATGCGGGTCATTTTGATTTCCATCAACTTGATTCGAGTCATTTCCATTTTCGTTTCTGTCTACGGTTCCTGAATCCGTAAGATTGACTCTTCTTTCTCTTAACCTCCTATGAAATGTCCTATCAATCTCTGGATCAAAATCAAGATCTTCTGATGAAGAACTTATTATTATTAGCTGAAAGAGAGATCAATTGGATTAAAATTAATATGATATGTCTAGGAAGAGAAAGAATTAAATTGCGAAATAGAATAAATGACTAAAGTAGTAGATACTGAGGTTTTTCCTAATATTGCCTTGTTAGATCCGTGGCAATGCGCCCAAAACTTGATGTGCTACTACTGATCATATCAAATTATAAAATTTATAAACATAAATTAACTCCTACTATCAAGCTAGGCAAGTATATCTATTACATTATTATAGAATTAAAACGGATATACCCATGGGATCCAAGGAATAAGTACTAGTATTATCCTTTTTATACTATTTAGCTTAAATTTTGAAGCAATACCTATTACGGCTATTATTAACTAATTTAACAAACCTTAAGACCAATTGTTATGCTTTAACGATTAGAAATCAATCACAAGACATATCATTTATCTTGATCCATCCTAAACCTTAATTTCCTACAACAAAATATTGATTAATGAATTATTTATGCTTTGCATTGCAGAATCACACAATTAAATCAAGTAATCCCTCGAGTTGATCAATTCCTAATCCTACATGAGATAGTGGAGACCTCTCCCTCACTAACGCTACACGAGATTGCATTAAAAATCAATATTCTTAAACAAAGATGAAATCTTTATACAAAAAATTAAAGTTTCCCTACCTCTAGGTGAAACATGTAATTTCTTTATTCATGAAGATCTATCTTATTAGATGAAACCTCTTTTTTTCTAACAAGAATCATACAAGCCATCAACTTTACGCATAAATAAATTGCAAGAAAGTTAAAACACATGAATAGATACAAAGGCATAAACTTTCACTAATCAAAGATAATTCAAGTCATATGGGTTTAGGGATTCACAAGTCTTAGGACACAAAGAATTACTCATCCATAGATTTGACAATAAAAACAAAAGATTTAGAGAAGTAAAACATAATTAAACAATAAAACCCATGAATTGTCTTGTAATCTCTATTGATGCTCAAAGAATTTCTTTCTTCAAGTGCGTCTTCTTCTTTGCTAGGGTTATTAGAAATGTTAAAGGATGATTAACTGACTGGTTGGGATGGTTATTCATAGAATTGTAATCATCTTTGGTCTTGCACAGCCGTGCTCGTGCCAATGTAGCTTAGGATGTCTTTAATTTGTTTTCTGATCAAATTCTCTCATTCAACACAGCTTTCAACACTACTTGGGCAGCAACTAGGGTATAATTTAAGATAGTTTCTGGTTACTTTTTACAGTGAAGCACTAGTGTCTGCATGGCCGTGTGTGTTGAAGATTGTGCATAAGTGAAAATCAACCTTATGTATACTTTGCTAAATTTAATCTTCTTGTTGCTTGAATCATCCTTAATTCTTTAAAATATCTTCTTTAAACGCTGAAATAAAATATTAAGCACTTAGGTATCATTTCCTTAATAAATTCACATAAAATCTATAGAAAATTATATGCAATGAGTACTATGAATAAGGATTTTTTGACACTTATCATTAAGCTACCCTGGGTTAAGGAATTCTCTTTAGAAAGAACAATCAAGTTACATTAGAAGCTCATATGGATGCCGATTAGCAAGTTACAAATTTTGTTTCGATAGGACATGATTTCTATTACTAAGAAATTCATAAATGAAGTAGTGATTAGTGGGGTTACCAATATCATTTTTGTAGTGATGGATATTGTATGTGTTCCTTAGAAAAGAAAAGGAATTTGTCAAATTTTTGAGGTTTTAAAGGTATACAGAAACACATCAGAACTCTTAAATAGAAAAGTGTTGTAACTACAGTTCATTCGGAAATGGTAAGATCTTTGGGGGCAAGAAGAAGGGATTGATCTGTATCATTATGACTTGGTTTTGATTTCCTTTTTTTTTTTATAATACTGATACGAGTTCTTTTCTTATCCGTATCGAATAGAACATGTTGAGCCAAATTTTCTTCATGAAAAATTACTTGATTTAGATTGGGAAAATTGTATGATTTTATGAAACCATGTATTATGGCTCGAATTCGTATTCAATCTTATTTCTGATAGGAGTGGTTCACAATTGAATCCAATTTTTTCATTATTTTTGTATTCGTAATAGGGTGAAACGAATGCCCGTCTATAAGTTGTTCAAGAATAGTGTTGAATCATAGAAGAAAGGACTTACTAAGTTGGGATCACTAACTAATCTTGATAAATAGAATATAAAATATTAATAGAATTGAAAAGAACCCTATATTCTATATACCTTCCTTGGTTTTGTTGCTACCGCAGGCTTTATGCAATCAATCGAATCATATAGATATTCCTTCGACACAACATAGGTTATTGAAAGGATCTTGAAGACTCATCGTAGGTCATCGAAAGGATCTTGAAGACCCACCAAAGTATGAAAGCTAGGACATTTTAGAAAATGAATTCCTATTCAAAGAGTGCATAACTGCATAGATAAGCTCACACTAACACATTAATCTGGAATCCAATTTGGGATTTTCCTTAGGAGGTGTCAGAAAGGAATTGGAATGGAATAATATCGATTCATACAAAAGAAAAAGGTTCTCTATTGATTCAAAGGCTATACCTATGGGATAAAGAAAGAGGAAAAAAACCGAAGATTTCACTTACATCGTACTTTTGATTGAAAAATCAATTTGATTTATTTTGTACCCCTCGCTTAATTAGAAAATGGGTTAGATTTTATGGGATCAAACCTATGGGACTTAAGGAATGGCAAAAGGGAATAGTAAAAGAAATAAAAAAAAGGCAAAAAAGAAGTAGAAGAACCTATATTTTAAGTGAACAAATTCAAACTTGAAAGGGATCTTTCTAATTTTCGAAGAATGAGGGGATTGATCGAAAAAGATCTTTTTATTCTTATTATAAGATTAGGATTGGATACATAGATGTTTGGCTCCCTTGAGATTAATAAAAAATGAAAAGTGTTTAATTAGAACATGAAAATACAATTGAATTGGTCATAATTACCCTTTGGGATAGAGTGGAAGAATGGAGAAGATTCTTAAATGAGACAAAATGACCCAACAACTTTATAAGAATTGAATGAGGAGCCGAATGTGGTGAAAATCTCACCTACGTTTCTATAGAGTGGCGGTAATGGTGACTTATCTATTAACGTTTCCATCATCACAACTAAAAAACCAAACTTTACTTTATGTAAAGTTGCCAAAGTATGATTAACCTTTGGATAACATTCTCTAGTCTTAGTAAGAGAGGCAACAACTAAGAACTTATTCGGTATTGGATATCACATTGTTCGAGAAATCTTAAATACTGTCAGAGTAAAGGTTTGTCAACAAGAATGTTCTAGTGCCTTGTAGATCTCTTCTTTTTTCAACATTTACCACCCGTTCACTTCACTGAATGAAATAATGGGGAAATAAAATTACAATTCAAAGGGAATGTAATAGAATTGTAATGACTATTATAATGTTTACTTACTGTAAAAAGTAAAACAAGTAATGAATTGCTATTCATCATTTTACGTAATAGCAATTCGTTATGAATTGTCATTTCTTTCGAGTGAACACCATAATATCACTTTACGTCGAACGAGAAAGGAATAAATAGCTATTCATGTTAAGTAAACGGGCAGTTATTGCTTTGTTCAGTTTTTTTCTTTTAATAATCTCTGATATTTATTGCTTGAAAGTCTTGAGATCTTGTGATAAAATTCTTTTAATTATAATGCCGATGGGACAAAACTATTTTAAAAAGAGAAAGAAAATCGCCCTATGAACACCCTTGTCAAAACGGACCGTTTTAACTTTTATGGCTATAGTAGCAAAATCTGTTTTATCAAAGAGTTGACCTCCTCCCAGAACGATCAACGACTTTTATAACCTCACTTCCCGTCTCATTAGGAGCTCCAACAGAAAAATTCGAATCGTCTTCAACCTCAGTACGTTCTCCGGTAATTCCAAAACCCTTTAACCCTAACGCTAACCCTACCTTTATGCTTTCTCTGTATTTCTCTCTCACTGTGATTACGACGCATTTACTTACTTGCTCAATCCTGCGAAAATCATGTTGTTTAGGTGAAACGTACTTCTACATACATTCTGTTGTAAAGTCTCAAAATTTGTTTGGTAAAAATTAATCTGATGAATTCGCGTTTTCCACAGCTTAAATCTTGGATGTTTGTGTTCAATTAATTTGATTTTGAGTGTCTAATGATGTAAAAATGGCATTTTGTTTTGAAATTTGGAGGTTTTCTGTTGTAACTTCTGTTTAGGGTTTTGTAAGAATGGTTTTTTTGCTTGTCTATGCGTTGTTGGGTGAAAAAGGGTGAGGATATGGGGAATAGGAGGGAATGAAACATGGATATCCTTTTATGATATTGTTTTCTTTCTTCTTCTTCTTTTTATTTTTATTTTTTTCTTATTTTTGTTGATGTTATCCTCGATTTGAGAGGCATTCTTTTACTTCTCCTTACGCTAAGAGCATGCAATCACCCTAACTGATATGCTGAAAAAAAGGCTAAAGAAGATTGAAGGAAAAGAAATTTCACCATAAGATCAGCTTCTGAATGCAAAAACTTCTAGGTGAAAGGGAGACTAGTGCAAGTGAGAGACAGGGTTTGGCCAAAAGGAGAGGGAGAGAAAAGAAAACATAGTGGCTAAAAAGGAAAGGGTTGGGCTGCTTTTGGACATATGAGCCGCACCCTATAAAACCAATACACTTGTTAAGATTAATTTACACTGTTGTAGCCCTAAGAAGTTTTCTTGGTGAGATTTGAATTGAAACCTCATTTAGATGTCACTAGGGTTCCTGCATCTTATCTACTAGGCCAACCTAAAGTGTTACACAGTTTCCAGTTTCTATATTGTCATAAGGTGTTTGGATCCATTCCTAGGAACAAAGACCATTGCCATGTGATGAGGATAGCTGCATTGGTCTTGGGCAAAAAAAGAAAGAAAGACAAATGGAATTGTTGGATATATCATTTGACCAAATGTAATTTGACAAAAAATATAAATTGATGGGGGGGAAAAGAAGAAAAAAAAAAAAGAATTGAATCACTTGATTTTTTAGAAATCCTTGCCTGCTCTTATTCTGTACCATACACATTTATGGCCCGTTCACTTCGCAGTATGGAATAAGGAGGGAATGAAATTCCAATTCAGAGGGAATGTAATAGAGTTGTAATGGGTATTACGATGTTCATTTGGTATAAAAAGTAAAACAAATATTTATTGGAGTAAAATGTGAAATATCTATAATGCCCCTTATATTTATTATAGAGAGATGATAATTATATAGCTGATATTTTCAAGATAAAGGTATTCATGAAAAAATTGAAAGATAATCATTGAATAGCAATTCATGGGGTGGTGACAAAAATGGCTATTCATGATTTCACGTAATAGCAATTCATTATGAATTGCCATTCCCCTCAAGTGAATACTATAATAGCATATTTACGTAGAATAAGGAGGGAATGAATAGCAATTCATGCCAAGTGAACAGACAGTGTGTTTGTTTGTTAAAGAGATAGGATTAGGAAAAACCTGGAGATGCATTGATGTGCTTAATGTCCATAAAGGACTGCACCTGAAGGGTTGGTTAGTGTATATGGCCTGGAAAATCTAAAAAATTTGCACTTCAAGAAAGATACTTCTTGGGCCATTAACGTAGCATAAACTACACCTATCCTTTGGTTTTATAATGGTTTCTAAGGTAGCTGGTTCTGTAAAAACGCAGCAGCTTTCTTAAAGAAAGTGATCTACTGTGTTAATGAGGTCTAAAATCTGCATAAGAATAAATTACTGAGAAAAATTACATTTTCTATTGTCTTCATGAGTGAGGGTCAAGGATCCCAATATAAAAGTACTAAATTTTCAAACAAAATAAATCCAAGGTTATACTTCATGGTTACTTACTAGTGATACTTCTACTCTTGCTCAATCCGGCATAGAATTAAGAAAATAATCACTGAAAAATGTCCTTGTTTACATAATTTTTGCTGTCTGAAATGTAGCATGCTTGCTTCATATTTAGGTGATACTTTAGTTTAAAATCACATGTTTATAGACATTATACTATGATATTCCTATTATAGCTTTAAAAAAACAAGAATAGTGCATGTGTCTTATGTTGGAACTCCATCCCACCTACTAGTACAAAATTGTTGATATTGGATTTGTTTTGAAAAATAATTTTTACAAGAACAGTAGCATTTGAAATATACTCCAGCATAAGGAAACTGTGGAAGGTGGAAACTATTGTTGATTTCAATGAACTTGATGTCTTTCAAGGTGATTTATAAATTGTGTCATAAGCTAGGTGTCGAGTTTAAGGAGTTACAAGCCTGGAGTATTGCAGGCTTCCATTGGAGTAGCAAAATTGCGTTTAAACCATTTAAATGAGTAATGTTTGATGATTATCTTTGTGGTTGCAGCTGCTTGCTTTGTGGCACAATGTGCCATCAAAATTCTTATGCAAATGTTTCAGCAGAAGATGCAACATCAGCTGAAGTAAGTCACTATTGGTGTACTGCAAGCCTGTTGAGCTATACAATATACTTCACCGTCGAGCGACACATAATGTAACTCCATTACCAGTATTTCCATCAGCTGCATCAGATTGCTCAATTAGACTTATTCTCTTGAATATCTAATTCATAAGTTGCACCAAGTTTGCAAATTCAGTTATTTCTGAGATATATTGGCAGAAAAATGGAACATTTGGATTACTTTAGTTTTCAAGTTAGTTTTACTTTGGCTTTTAGTAGGCTGTAGCTTTATAGGTTCCTATGAGCACTTACTAATGTTAATATAAATTTATATGGTTGAAAGATCAGGATTCAATATATATTAGTTAAATATGCTTATCAATGTGGTTGGACAATTAACAGTTTGTTTTCCTCCCCCCTCCCCCCCCCCCCCCACACACACAACCACCCCCAACCACCCCCAACCCAACCCAACACCCCCCCCCCCCCCCCTCCCTCTCTCCTCCCCTCTCCCTTCCCTTAACCTTTTGTTTAAGGTTGAGGAAGCTTGCCCTCCCTCTGCTTCTAACACTCCCTCCCTTCTCCCTTTTAAGTTGTATTATGGTTGTTTTTTTTTCAATTTTTGCTGCCTTATTAAATTTCTTCTTTTGTAGCCTTCATTCCTTAGGAGATGCTTGCAGTACAAACGTCAAGCAAAGCGTAGTAGGAGGTCGTTTATCGTCCCATATACTATTATTTTAGTTTGGGTTTGAGAATCCGTCTTTCCATTTGAACTTTTATTTCTTGTATAAACTTTTTAAAATATGCACGATCATGGCTTTTTTAAAAACTTTTATTCAGTACACTTACTAATTTTCACCTTATTTTATGCATCATATATATGCCTTCATTGTTGAGTTATTTTCTACCTATTCTGTCACTTTTTATAGCAAGCAGAAATTTGTGCATTAATTTTCTTTAAAAAATTTCTTTAAATTTGTTTAACCAATGAGAGCACTGTGGTAAATTTGTCAAGATGTGGCAAGTTTACCTTAGTATATGTCATTACTGCTATACTAACCAAATCTTTTTCCAAGTTGACTTCTAATCTTTTTACAAATGATTTCATCTCTAGGTCGAGGGTAGGTTGTTATTTTCAACTATAGAGACCACAATAATGTACAGAGGAAGATTGAAGGTATCCTTAATCTTGCAATTTTGTTTGCCCCTACTTTATTATCAGGTTCTTCTCATCTCCTTTATCTATAAAAGTTCTGACATGCTTCTTGAATCTGTCCTTCGTTGTGCATCTAGTCTTGGAGGAAAATTCTCCATACTAAGGGAGGTGCCAAAGTTTGCTTCACCAAAAATTTGAGAATGTGGGTTAAGTTAAGTTAGCCTTTGATATGATCATTGGAACGCAAAGGGTTCCCTCGTGGCTTGGTTGGATGAAAGATTGATCTACAATTCTAGAGTTCCTAGACATAAGCACAGCTCAACTCATTGAGGGTTCCAATTAGGAGTGCCTCAAACAGGATTTTGGAACCAATGTATAAAACTACCCTATTGCTGAATCTGAACATCAAAGATCATCCAAGTGTATCTAAGCCCTTAGTGGCATTCTCCATTAAGGAAGCTTATAATGTGTTAAGGGTGAGCAGCCTCATTTAATTTAAAAGCTTATCCCTCATCAATCCTTTATTACTTGGATATCAAGTACAATTTACTTTGGATAAGTTCTCGCCAGGGGAATTGTCACCAGGAATTCTTGCTATTTGTTTTAATATTATGTGGAATTTACAGCCATATGTTCTTCACTGCAGCTTTACTGAAGAATTATGGCTAACACTAGTGAATAAGGCATTTGTGGTCCACAATCCTCTTTAATTTTAGGGGTCATTTTGCAGCTGAGTGGAAGGACTTAGATATGGTTCCCTTATGAACCTTATCTGAAGCTCACTTTTAATGCTGCCATTTATTCTATATCGAAAGAATGAAATGAAAAAAAAGTGGGAGGTGTTGAGTCGTTGCCGCTTACCAATCAATATTGCTTACAAAGTGTTGGCTTCTCTGTGTTTGTTGGGTGTAATGGTATTGTCCATGCTTCTGTAAGAGCTTCAAATCAGCATCAACTTAAATTGGTCCATGCTTCAATAATCTCAACAATCAACTGCTTTCTATGCTTCTTTAACTTTGTAAGAGGAACCTACCTCTATAATCATGCTGTTAGCTCTCTTTGATATAGCTTACTAAATTGACTACTCTCCAACCCCGACCAAAACAGAAATAGGTAAGAAAAAGTTAATCTTGTGATCAGCATTCAGTTGCACATAATGTATGTCCATTATGATTATGTCATACAAGCTCATTGTATGGTTTAGCCAATTTCAATCTTTGTGTCCAAAAAGGGCATTATGGGCTTGGATTAGTTGTTCTGAAAGCATAAATCACCTTTGAAGACCCATACAGCAGTTAAGTTTGGTTTGCTATTGAGTAGATGTAGGTAGTTATGTAGCCAAATTTTCTTTTACACTATGTTTGGTTGAATAGAATGGAATTAGTATTCTAGCTTTATTCCCGCCGAATATCTATTCTTTTATTTAATTTGCGAAAAATTCTATCAAAAGAATGTTTATTTCATGTGATGCGGAATAGATAAGGAATCATCATTCTTTCCTTTTACTGGAGGAATGGCTATGCCTGACTAAAAGATACGTTTTGTTTTGAAAATACTCTTAACTATAAAATGAGGAATTGCTACTCTTTTCTAATCTTATTTCATTTTAGTGAACCAAACATACAATTAGTCTTTTATTTGGTAGCATCTTTGGTTTTCACATGTCACATTGGATACATGTTGAAACTACATTGATTCTTTGTTATGGCTAAATATATAATCAATTAATTTGCGTAAAAAACCATAGTCTTTAAAAGTATACATTTGTTAGAGGTATATGTGTGTGTTCTTAATAGGGGTG
Source organism: Combretum micranthum (assembly GCA_024138025.1). Taxonomy (NCBI): domain Eukaryota; kingdom Viridiplantae; phylum Streptophyta; class Magnoliopsida; order Myrtales; family Combretaceae; genus Combretum; species Combretum micranthum. The sequence continues at coordinate 116,598 of JAMXBD010000304.1, forward strand.
GATACGGATTGAATTGATTTGGTTTTTGCTAAAAATCAAGCCAAATCATAATTTATGGACCTTCACCCCCTGCCCCCTCTCTCCTTTTATCATTCTAATTTAAACCGTATGCTTGGATTTGAAAATGTTTCTGTTAGAGTTGTAAATATATGTAATTAGTATAGAATATCCTCTAGATATTTATTATAATAGGGTCTTTTCGGTTTGTTAAAAATCTTGTATATATAACCCTATGTATCAATGAGACATATATACAATTTTCCTATCACTCTTGATTACATGATATTAGAGCAATGGAATTTTTAGGATTTTTTTTTTTTTAATATTTCGTTAGACTTACCCATTCTAGGGTTTCCTTTGGACCAAGTTGATTGCGAACTGGTTCGTAGGGGGTTGTGTTATCACGAGTGTGGGCTGGGTTTGTTTGAATCTAGTTGTCGTGGTGTGGCGTAGGATTTGTTCAGTTGTGTTCATGGTGTTCTTATCGGAATTGCAGTCAATCAGTCGCGGTGGGTTTGAGTAATGATTACAGTTGGAGTTCGTTTCTAGTGGTGGCTTGTTTATGGTGGAGGTCTGGATAGGTTTGGGTGTTTGTCGGAGGTTGTCTTCTGGTTTGGAGGTTGTGTGTCGTGTCTATCAGAGGTTGTCTCTTCTTGTCTTGTGTAGGTTAGTTTAATCTAGTCTTGAAGTCTTTCGAGTTCCTGGTTTAATTGTTGTTTGTATTGAGCGGTATGTTTGATGGTGTATTTTGGGCATTTGTTTGATTAAAATGTTGTTTCCATGTTGGGTGTCAAAGTTTATCGGTTTTGATTGGGTCTGCAAGGTTGGGGTGTTTGTTTGTCTCTTGAGGAGTTTCTGGGTATTTATTAGTGATGATGATGATGATGATAATTTTGGGTTGTTCTTGATTGCTTGGCTTGGAGTTTTTAATTGATTGGCAATCATTGTGCGAAGATATTTGTGTGGAAATTATGGATGAAATAAAATCTATTGTCATGTCAAAAGTGGTTCCAGTGATGTCAAAAATTACAAAACATAAACTCATTGGGTCTAACTATTTGGATTGGAGTAAAATAGTAAGGCTCTACTTAAGAAGTATTGATAAGGATGATCATGTGACTAAAGATCTACCCACAGATGATAAATTGAAGCAAAATTGGAGATTATTCTTACAAATATGCAGTTCTATTGATAGAGAAGTAGTTGGTTTGATTACTCATTGTATTTGTTAAGGATTTGATGAAATATTTGGATTTCTTGTATTCTGGAAAGGGAAATTTTTTCTGTATTTACGAAGTCTGCAAGGCTTTTTATCGTTCTGAGAAACAGGATAGCACTCAGATGAGTTATGTCATAGATTTTAAGAAGACATATGAAGGGCTTAATATGTTGTTGCCATTTAGTTCTGATGTGAAAGTTCAACAGGCTTAGAGGGAACAAATGGCTGTGATGAGTTTTTCAGCTAGCCTTTCACCTAAGTTTGAAACGGCTAAATCTTAAATTCTTTCTGGCTCTATTATTTCATCATTGCAAGATACATATAGAAGGATACTCTATACAGAGAATTCTCTGTCTATTTAGTCTCGTAGTGCTCTTGTGAGTTATTATTATGAGAATGAAGTTGGAAGTCAGCACTATAGGAATAGTGGTAGGGGAGTTGATACTTGAGGGCGACGGTATTCTGGAGCGGTTGTCTACCATTATTGTCCTAAGTTAGGGCATATGAAGCATGATTGTAAAAAATTGCAGAACAGAAATCAATGATTTCGATCTGCACAAGTTGTCTCTTCCGGTGACGCAGTTGGGAAATCTGTTATGGTTTTTGCAGACAGATTTGCCAAATTCTGAGAGTATCAAGAATCCTTAAGTCTTTATCTATCTTGTCACCGCAATTGTAGAGTCAGGTAAACCAAACACGTGCTTTCTTTTTTCATTTTCCAAATGGGTCATTGACTCTGGAGCTACTGATCATATGACAAGTAATTCCGGTTTATTGTTTACTTTTTGCTCTCATAAATCTATTTCTCTTGTCACTTTAGCTAATGGGTCAATATCTCATGTTCTTGGGTTTGACACAGCTTATCCAACTCTATCAATTTATTTGTCGTCCATCTTAAACTTGCCTGATCTATCATGCAATCCAAATTCTGTTAGTGAACTCACTCGTTTACTTAACTGCTGTATCTCATTTTTTCCTAACTATTTGATGAGGAAGACTATTGGTAAAGAACATGAATCCGAGGGTCTCTACATCCTAGACACAGAATTACCAAAGTTTATTGCTTGTTCCGGAGTTGTTACCCCTTTTGACTCTCATTATCGATTGGGTCATCCATTTCTCTCTTTGCTAAAGAAACTTTATCCTTAGTTTCATAGTTTGGAGTCATTATATTATGTGTCTTGTGAGTATGTGAAACATCAGTGCATTAATTTGAGTCTAAGAGTCAATAAATGAGCATATGCTTCTTTCAAGTTAGTCCATTCAAATGTATGAGGTCCTTGTCATGTGGCATCTAAAACTGGATTTAAGTATTTTATTACTTTTGTTGATGATTATTCTTGTGTTGCTTGGCTATATTTAATGAAGAATTGTTTTGAGTTTTTTTCTCATTTTTGTTCTTTTGTGCTGAAATTAAGACTTAGTTTAATGTTTCTATCCAAACGTTGCAAGGTGATAATGCCAAAGAGTATTTATTTGAATTCTTTCAATCTTACATTATTAGAAACGGCATTATTCATCAAACTTGTGTAGATACACCATCTCAAAATAATGTGCTGAGAGAAAGAATAGGTATTTACTTGAAACTACAGGGGTTTTGATGTTTCAAATGGATGTCTCCAAACACGTTTGGGCCGATGTTGTGCCTACAACTTGTTTTTTAATTAAACATATGCCTTCAGTTGTTCTGAATGGTAAGACTCATCATCATACCCTTTTCTCAAATAAACCTTTGTTTCTTATTGAACCAAAAATATTTGGTTGTACTTGTTTTGCTTGTGATGTGCATTCTCATGTTACAAAACTTGATCTTAAGTCATTAAAATGTATTTTTCTTGGGTATTCTCGTGTTTAGAAGGGATACAGGTGCTATTGTCCTACACTTGATAGGTATCTAGTGTCAGTTGATGCTACTTTTTGTGAAGATACCCCTTTCTCTCCATTTATCGACAATGCAGGTCAGGGGGAGGATGTTGATTCGTTAATCTATTTAGTTATATCCACTACTTTTACTCCTAAACCTCCTCTTCGAGTCTTCACTTGTAAGAAATGTGTTCCTGAACCAGCTTCTGATATATGTCTTGAACCAGCTACCTTGTCATCAGATTCAGTCTCTAAGGACGACTTTCCCATTGCCCTTCGTGAAGGTAAATGCTAGTGTATTTACCCTGTTTTTTCTTTTGTGTCCTATGATCACCTATCAGCCTCCTCTTGTTCATTTATTACATCTATTGATTCCCTATTTATTCTTAAAACTATTCATGAAGCCTTATCCCATCAGGATGACGTAGTGCAATGATAGAGGAAATGAATGCCCTTGATAAAAATGGTACTTGAGATTTGGCTGATTTAACTGCAGGGAAGAAGGCTATAGGACGTAAATGGGTTTTTAATGTTAAAGTAGATCCTGATGGATCAATTGACCGATTGAACGCTTGTCTTGTTGGTAAAGGCTATGCCCAAACTTTTGGATTAGATTATTCTGATACATTTTCTCCTCTTGCTAAGTTAACATCTGTCAGGTAATTTATTTCCTTGACAGCAATACATCACTGGCTTTACATCAGCTAGATATCAAAGATGCTTTTCTACATGGAGATCTTTAGGAAGAGGTGTATATGGAGCAACCTCATGGATTTATTGCTTAGGGAGAGTTAGGAAAGGTTTTTCATCTTCACAAGTCACTGTATGGTTTGAAGGAGAGCCCCGTGCTTGGTTTGGGAAATTTAGCTAAGTGGTTGAGAAATTTGGGATGCAGAAAAGCAAACCTGATCATTCTGTGTTATATAAACTAATAAGATACAAAAACAAGAAATCAACAATTTCACCGCTAGGAAAGTTCAATCCAAAGACAAGAGACTATAGCTTACCAAATAAGTATGACAGCTCCAACAATCTCAACAAAACACTTCAATAGGAATGATTTTTCTTCTTCCATCCTTCTTTGCTATTTACTATTTATAAGACCCTAACCAACTACTAACTAATTTGCTGTCCACATCAGCAACATATTCTGCTACTTCTATTCTCATATACTACTACTTCTATCCTCATCTTATACGTATACCAGACCATTTTGTATACACACACTATACTACTCTACATACATACGCACAACACAACCACATCAACACACTGTACATATACATATACATATACATACACATACACAAACACAATACAAATACAATACACATACACAACACAGACCTCTACTATTCACCCTCCTACTATAGACCTGGTAATGTATCAATACTTTCCCCATGAACAACGTTCTTGTCCCCAAGGATAGAACAAATATCTGGAATTGAAGTTTGTAGTTGCATAGCAGCTACATTTTTCCCAAGTGGCATCCTCAACTGTAGTCTCTGACCAAAGAATTAACCATTGAGGAACCACTAACCCCATACGTATGTCGAAACATCTATCCAACACCTGATTTATGTTTAGCTATAGGAAACATAGCCATATGTTGTCCCACTACTTTTTCTCCCTCTTCTTCAACCCATTCCTTAGAAACTCCTACACTCTCATCCTCAAGAATGAGAACTCGAAGCATTTTATTAATACATTTATGATTAGGATTATAGGCTTGATCACAATGAAAACCCCCTTCTTTTTCTTGTCTAAATATTCATCATAGGTCATGTCTTTGGACATGTTTCCACCACTCACAAGTGATCCCCCAGCACTACTAGTATTTCTCCAGGATACAAGCGAATTACATGAAACATAGGATGAAGTGGTTAGATTCTTCATATATGAAGCTGATCCATTATGAGTTGTGTAAGGAACAATTGGAGAAGAGACTTGGTCATTCTGATAATAAGATCTTGAAGAGATATTTCGACTTTCTTGTGAAAGAAAAATTCTGTACTCAAAGTCTCTTTCGATATTCAAGGGTAATTCCATAGCATCCGTTAACAATATAGGCTTCAATGTTTTTACCCGAAGTAAAATGTCTTCACATAAACCTCCAAGGAAATACCCGAGCAATTGCATTTCTATCATTTCTGGTGCTTGAGAGGTAATAGCCTCAAATGCTTGACGTAAACAGCAATAGAAGTAGTTTGTTGAAGTGTCGACAAACTTTCATAAGGATTGAAAGCCGAATGTCCTCCATATCTCAACAACAATTCCTGTTTCAACACCTCCCAATCTAAGTAAGGAAATCGACGCTTTAGCATCTTAAACCAATTCACTGTCCGTCCTCTCATATACATAGAAGCCAAAGGAACCTTCCGATCATGTTTAGTTTGATGGATCTCAAAATACTGCTCAACTAGGGTAATCCACTGGACCGACTCAGCTTCATCAAACTCTAGAAATACTATATTCTTAGCATTTTGTTTATAATCCTCGTCCTCAAATAAATCAGATCCCCTCGCTACTTTGTCTTTCAAGCTCACAACCTGTTTGACGTTATTATGAATTGTTGAAGGCCCTGCCAATCCATTCATCGGACTCACTCCTCGTTGATCCTTTAATAAATCCTGCAACATTGACTGAATATTTGCATTTGAACTATCAATAGTTCCAACCTTCACATTAGTGTCTTTGATTTGTTGTTGAAGTTCCGACATACAACCTCTCATTTCCTCATTGATCTCCTTAATATCCTTTTCCATGGAATCTAAACGAGCTTCCATCTGCGTCATGTCTCAGTCCTCAGTTGTTTCCCACAGACGCCGTCAATTGATAAGATCCAAAAGCAAGAAATCAACAATTTCACCGCTAGGAAAGTTCAATCAAAAGACAAGAGACTAGAGCTTACCAAATAGGTATGACAGCTCCAACAATCTCAACAAAACACTTCAATAGGAATGATTTTTCTTCTTCCTTCCTTCCTTGCTATTTACTATTTATAAGACCCTAACCAACTACTAACTAATTTGCTGTCCACGTCAGCAACATATACTGCTACTTCTATCCTCATATACTCCTACTTCTATCCTCATCTTATACGTATACTAGATTACTCTGTATACACACGCTATACTACTCGACATACACACACACACACACCACAGCCACATCAACACACTATATATACACATACACAATACAAATACAAATACAATACACATACACTACACAGACCTCTACCATTCACCCTCCTACTATAGACCTGGTAATGTAACATAAACGATTTGCAGGTGGTATTATTTTATTAGTAGTCTATGTGGATGATATTGTCGTTACTAGCAATGATGCTTTAGGTATTTCATCTCTCAAATCCTTTCTTTACAATCAATTTCAAACAAAGGATTTAGGGATGTTGGAATATTTTTTGGGTGTTGAGGCAATGAGAAGTAAGAAATGAATTTTTTTATATTAAAGAAAATATGTAGTTGATTTATTATTTGAAACAGGAAAATTGGATGCTAAGCCATGTAGTTCACAAATGATTCCTAATTTTCAGCTGACAAAGAAAGGTAAGTTGTTTTGAGGATCCTGAAAGATACAGATGATTAGTTGGGAAATTGAACTATCTTAATGTAACTTGTCCAAATATTGCATATTCAATCAGTGTTGTAAGTCAATACATGTCATTTCCAACTATTGATCATTGGATCATTGTAAAACAAATCTTGTGCTATTTAAAGGGAGCACGTGGACGTGGTATCTTATATAAGGATCATGGTCATACTAGCATTGAATGTTCTACAGATGGTGATTGGGCGGGATGTAAGGAAGACCGGAGATCTACTTCAGGTTACTGTGTTTTTGTTGGTGGAAATTTGATTTCATGGAAAAGTAATAAGTAGAAAGTTGTATCTCAATCAAGTGCGGAATCTGAATATAAAGCTATGGCACAATCAGTATGTGAAGTGATGCGGATATATGAGCTTTTAAATGAAGGTAGACTCAATATCTCGCTTCTTGTAAAATTATGGTATGATAACCAAGCCGCTCTCCATATTGCATCAAATCCAGTGTTCCATGAACGAACTAAGCACATTGAAATTGATTGTCGTTTTGTTTGTGAGAAATTCAGCAAAGGTTAATTTCTTCAGGGTTTGTGAAAACTAGAGAATAATTAAGTGACCTCTTTCCAAAGGCTCTAAATGGGGTTTGGGTTGATTATCTTTGTAACGAGCTGGGTATGATTAATATTTATGCTCCAGTTTGAGGGGAGAATTAGAGCTGTAAATATATGTAATTAGTATAGGATATTCCCTTGAGATTCATTGTACATAAATAAGATCTTTTCAGCTCCTTAGGTCATTCGGTTTCTTAAAAATCTTGTATATATAACCTTATGTATCAATGAGACATGTATAAAATTTTCCTATAACTCTTGATTACACTTCCAAGCCTTGAATAAAGGTTCAGATTGAGGCATATTTTGTATTATAAGAATAGTATATCTATGTAATTTGTAATCTCATATGAAAAAAATACTCAATTCATTCAAGAATAACTAGTATTGTACCAAGTCAATATCATCATAACTTAAAAATTTCAAATGTTTATTAACTATATGTATTTATAAATATAACATATATCATATATTTTGAGTCATTTTCTTTATATAATTTATGAATTATAGATATAAAAGCTAAATAGCCATACATTTTAATAAACATAAATTGAAAGATCTTTTAATACTATGTTATAACATAACAAATTTTTTTATTTATAAGTAAAATATTACTACTCTTTTTTTCCTTCATTTTTGACAATGGTATGGTTCACTTTCCTTTTTTAAACCAATCATAAATTTATAGATTTTTTTGGTTTGGAAATTTTTTGAACTAGAATGTCAATAAAGCCATATTTTTTGTTTGGTTTGATCAGTTTATGGAATGATTTGGTTTAATTGTTTTTTTTTTTTTTTTTGGGCCCACCTGCATTTTTAAGCTAATGGCTGATCCCATTTCATGAATCCGTATATCCTATAGACCTTTATAGTAGACATTATCCCACCAAAGAATGTGTTTATTTTTTTTACGCCATGCATATGTATTATGTTCAACATGAGTGTATTATTCAGTTTTTCCAGATATTGCATAAAATAGCAGCTTTATGTCAAGTAGAAATTATTCTTGGACCTTGGAGTATTTTTTACATGTGTAAGACCCTGCTGATATTATCTCTTTTGATAGCACATGTATTCTTTTTTTTTTTTTAATAGATAGTTCTACAATATTTAACCTTACGATTGTCTGATTACTTTTCCAATCTTAAGCTACTAATCATGGTTGCAAATTTGTTGACATTTAAATTTTTTTTTTTTTCAATTTCTTTTGCTTGCTTGGGAAATTCATTAGTTCCATTGAATAATAAAATATATATGAAGAAGTGAATATAAATTACCGTCTGTGCAATGGCTAATGGCTATCTAGCATCTATGTATAAAGGACATTCTGAGGTGATAGAGTCTGAAAATAGAAAGAACCAACCATCAAATATGTGGCTGATTCATAAAAGTTAGAATGTGCCTTGCTAGATTGGCTAGAAGAAACAGTGCTTTCGCTGCCTTCCATATAAGATAGACCGCAGCAGCAAGGGCAATTTTCCATGAGAAAATACATTGTTTATGCAAAGATAGGGTTTGTTCGTTGAAAGGTAAGTAACCAAAAGCGTTGGACTGGTCACTTCAGCAAATTTTAAAAACTTTTTCAAATATTAAACACAAAGTTTGAAAGTCCCTCTTGATTACTTAACTTATGCATGGTTGAGATTAATATCACAATTAGCACTCAGTTCTTTTTAATATTTTCAAAAGCTTGAAAGCAATTGCAAATTGTAAATCAGAGTGTAAATGCAGAATCTAAAATGATAGAGAGAGAAAGAGAAGTGTTCGACTATGTAAAATGGTTTTGCCTTATACGTCAGTCTACTCTTTCAGCTCCATATTGGGGTTCGGGTTGCCTTTACCAGTTGTTCCATAAATAAAAAAAACTTTAAAAGTGCAGAGTTTTTTGAACCCACATAATGAAACCAATGCGCACTATCTTATTTTAGCTTCTATGGTTCTACATAAGCTAAAACACTGTTTTATAGGTAGCCTTTGTCACTCTTACACTATTAATACTTAGACAAGTATTAAAACGAATACAAAAATACAAGTGTATGTTCTTTAAAACTTCATACAAATAAAAAGCCAAGTTTTCTTCTCGGCAGCTTCTAGGAGCTCTGCATACTTTATTACTAAGATTTTCGAGAACATCTTGAAGCAATATTTTTATGCTTTTGCTCTTTTTTTTCCCCCACTTTATTGTTGTTTTATGCCTTGAGTTGGGTTTCAATATATAGAGCTTCAAGCAAAGGTCATCTTCCCACAAATATGTTTAATAAAAAATTCTAGTTGTTGTGATTGATTTCTCCAGCCTTGATTATTTGAAATGCTTTCTTATTTGTCAAAAATGATTATTGAAAAATTCTTCTAGAATGTATATAGGTCATGCAATTATATCCGGCTCGATGAGATATTGAATAAGATATGATGTGTGTTTTCTTGATATTTCTTACCTTACATGAAGATTTCCTTATTTATATGTTGAATTCTTCTTAGTTGTCGCAGATATCTTCATCCAATAAGCTTTGGACTGCTTCCTCTCTTATTCTAAGTCATGTCTAGTAATATTTCAAGCCTTTCTTTCAAGATTGCAACCCGAAAAACATTATAAAACCATCAACATCATAATGTTAAGCTTTGACTTTGATAAAACTTGATCTTGATGATATAAAAATTCATTAAAAATCCTCTATGAATGTTTATTCATCTTATAGTGGAATAATTCAATTTGTGGAGCTAGAAGTTCATCGTGCTATGAAAGAAAATTCCGCGTCCGGTTATGCTTCTTATTTTTTCTGTACTTTTGAAATCTTACAAACTCAAATAATAGTTAAGTTTCTAAGCACATATAGAATTAATACTTTGTTTTTCCTGTCTGCCTAATGAACATATTAAATGATTTTTATTCCTTTGTTTATTCATTTTTGTTATTATCAAAGCACTTATTAAGATACTTGAATTCTATTATCTATTGTTATCCTAACATTCCCAACAGGGTTGTCGTATAGCCCTGTAAAGCCCCCAGCCCATACTTCACAAGACAACCGTGCTGATCAGTAATGTTGAAATACATGTGATAGAATAGCTGCGCTATAAAAACAAATGCCTTATGCCCTGAAAAATTGTCAATAAGTATATTGGATGCTCAAATTCTTAGGGATGGAAGCACTTTACATACATACATACATATACACATGCAAATTTGCTTGGGAGGTAGATACAGGTTTTTCAATCCAGACCAAGACATTTGTCTCTGTTCTATGATTTGCTCACTGTTGTAGGACGTATCACAGCTGAACATATTCTGCATGAAAGCATATAGTATAAATTTAATAAAAATGTTATGGAAACCTCATTTACATGCAACATGCAGAATACTTGAGACTCATGCTGGGATTTCGTATTTGCAATATGCACAGCACCTCTCATGTGGCTTTGTTTTTTCATCTAATAAGTTTTTTCTCATTATGTGTTACTGCCTTTATGAGTTGTATTGTAAAGTTCTAAGTAGTATGCTTTCTTCTGGGGACATGACATGCAGTGACTGAGGATTTCTCTTGTCCATTTTGCTTAATGCAATGTGCCAGTTTTAAGGTGAGCTTTTGTATGAGAAATAGAGATATTACCTTCTTTCCTCCTCTTTTTCAGGAGCCTCTCTCTGATAGACACATGCATAGCACTTTTGATGTTTTTTATCTGATAAAAACCTTTTGCTACTCTCTCTCCTGCACACACACACACACACACACCCCCCAACCCCCCCAAACCCACCCCCCCCCCCCCCCCCCCTTCTCACCCTCTCTTCTCTCTCCCTCCCTCGCTCCCTCCCTTACAGACACACACACACTGTGATTATTGTATGCACACACATTATTTTCCTGTCTTCTATTGCATTTGTGTACATGCTAAATGCATATACATATACATATATATATCTTGGCACAGCTGTTTTTCCTTACTTTATTAGCAGCCTGATCTTTTTTCTTAAAAATTTGCATATGGTTTATATTACATTTGTGAATTGAATGATAATTTTATGTTAAATTGTAGTAATAGCCCCATATCTTTTGGCATTTATGAGAGTTTCATTCTGCTAGAAATAAAGTACACTTGATTCTCACCTAATCACATACTCTTATTTCGCATTATAGTACCTCAATGGTTTTGGTTATCAGCTCGATAATTTGGTTTTAAGTAATAGCTAACTTTGGATTATTCTTCCCCAGGGGCTCCGCTTACATTTATGCTCATCACATGATCTCTTCAACTTTGATTTTTGGGTTAGTAATTTGATATCCAAATGGAGAACAAAATAGACTAGTTCTTTTCACTGGCTATTTATCGACATCCAATTGTGTAGGCAGCTGAAGAGTATCTGGTAGTAAATGTGTCTGTGAAGACTGATATGTTGAGAACTGAGGTAAGCATAATTTTTTTTTTTTTTGTGGCTTTCTTTCTTTCTTTAGTTTATCAAAGTAATACTTTTATGAGTAAACATTTTGTCCTCTCAAATGCACAGAATTTTCCCCCCCTCTCCATCAATACTTTTCCTCTGTTTGCATTAAGTGCCAATATCACTGGGGAAAAAAATGGAGAAGTAATATTAATATAAATTTCCTGGCACATATTTAAGGTAAAAAGCACTATGAATGCAACAAGAGAAATAGTTGACATATGTGGCATTGTCAACATTCATGAAATACTTCTAAGAGTTTTGATGGTTGTCAGAATTGTTTGGTGCATGATAATGGAATCTGCTGCATTGATGGTTCAAATAACGCATATGCCTATATTTCCTGTATGAAGACTATATGTCTGTTGCTTTGATGCTTCAATGTGACTTTTGCATCAACTTTATGAAGGACTATTACTTCTTCCTCGTCCTCATCCTCCTCCTTCCTAAATTATTCCAAACACAAACTCAAAGACTGAAAGCTTTCTGGGGTTAATAACTTTATCCAAATTAAAAGTAGAATATAAATGAGGCACATAGTTCATTTTATGGCCAAAAAAGCATACTGCGGTCAATTCGTTTCTAAATAAACAGAATTGAAGGAAAAGCTCTTTGGTTAGGAAGAATAATCTATCAGTTGTCTTAAAACAACAAAGATGAGGAACAGCAATAAAAATGGGTAACCTCTTGCTATTTGTTATCCCTCAAAGAATTTGTGTAGAGGTTAGAAAATGTAATTGTTGAAAAGTTGTACTTCTAAAAGATATGTTGAAGAGCTTCTTGGGAACATGCATATCTCTACAATATGTGTGCATGTTTTTTCTTCTAAAAGATGAATACCTTTTGTAAACTTTAATGTTGCATATAAACATTATGATGGTGTTATTTCTCTTAAACCATCTGCATATATCTAGACTTATTCGTCAAGTTTTAATTTCTTATTTAATTTCCAGACAGCTGCTTGTTGATAGGATAAAAATGCTCTGTAACATTTTGCACCTTTTGCTTGTGTCAAATCCAACTGGTTGCAAAGACTGCAATAATATATGCACACATAAATCTTTACAGTTTAAATTGGTTTGATGAAGAATTAGCACAATCGCAAGGCGGTATAAAATGGATGCAAGGGCTGCAGTACGCAAAACCCTATCCAATTTGTTCCATTTTATGCATTCTTACATGTGAATTTCTGCCAGGGTCCAGGTCGTGCCTTCAATAGCAACCACTAATATTTCTGTTGTTTATCCTGTTTGCAGGCCATCAATGATGTGGAACATTACAGATTGCAGACATTCTTCTTTTGGTGAGTTATATACTCAGCCATTTCTCATCCTCTTTATTTGTATAATTATAGATTTGAGAGATAGGCCATTAATGAATGGATGTGCAGCTCAAAGCCAAGGAAGCGATTCCAAAGAACCTTAGGCACTACCAAAATCATGTACAGGTGCAACTATTGGAGATGGATGAATCCAAATACACCTCCAGAGAATTATTGCAGAATGGGTTCCATGAGAGTGATAATGGTAGGAATTTTTATGCTTATACCTAGATCTTACATACGTGGTACTTTATTTTGGGTAATGTATATTAGTGTAATGATTATGAGAAATTTATTTACAAAAGCATTTGCATTAAGTTCTAGTGGAGGATAGTAAGTGTCTACTTATGAGGTAATTCAGTAAATATGCTGCATAAATAATATTTGTTTAGGGTTACAGAAAGGGTAGGGTTGTATTACTCTTTCTGCAAATTGAGATACCTGGGAGGGTGTATGCTGGACTTGTTAGGGGGTACAATAAACCTTCAGGCTTCCTTCTGTTGATAAATGCATGCATAATATTTCTTCCCTTTCCAAAATACCATGCAAATCGTGATAAAAAAGTTGGAGTTGTGCAAGGGAAAGTGGTCTCTGACTTCCTTTACCTCTTTGGATATCAATGGCTCCAAGAAACAAAAGTTTTGGTATTTTACTTACTCAAACACTAGTACCGTGCTAAATCATGTTTTTGGCCTTTTCATAAACTTTAGTTTGTGTGTCATGGTGCCAACCAAGGTGCATATGCATGAGACTGTTATGCAAGTTATTAAAAGTAAGTTGAGAAATTGTAAGATTTCAGAGGGAATTTAGTGATACATGGCAATGTATCATCTGAATAAATCCTTTTCTTTCCTTTACTTTTTTCCACCTTTTAAATTTATGGCTTATAGATTGTCATTTTGAAGCCCCTAAGCTGACAATTTTCTTACTTTTATAGATTTCAAGGTATTTTTTGAATTCTTTTTCAATCAACAATTAAGAGTGATCTTTTTTCCTATTGTTGTTTGTCATAGGAGAAAAGACTGGTGACAAGGCTCTGCAGAATGGATTTCATGTTGGGGAAAGCTGTTCCCCTGATTATCCTAATGGAACAGAAAGCTTAGAACATGTTGGATCCAGTTTTATCGTCCCAGGACTTCCAATTGCTATGGCTCAATCTTCTTCAGATGCTGAATGTCCAAAGTCAACTTTGGGTACTGATCTTGCTGCTGTGCAGACAACAAAAGTCAGGAAAATAACAGTTGAACGTGCAGATCATAAAAGGTATGACATATTGACCATATATTCATGTACAGAGCTGATGTCAAATGGTCATTGAACTCCATTGGAAAAGCCATTTTGATGTGCCATTAATATCCCACTCTAACTAATTTAAATATTTATCAATCAATTCCATGATCACAGTTACCCATCGGCTTACATTTTAACAATGGCTATGCTTAAGAAAGCTTAATTTATGAATCTTAACTAACATCAGCTATTTTCCCTTTTTATTTTCATTATTTTTATTTTTCTTTTTTGGGAAGTGGGGGGAGCTGTGTCTAATGTGTCAACCAGAATGTTGCACAACCAATGATCCTATGATTGCAAAACTTGCACTCTTAATACCTAGAATGCTTTAGAAATATGATTATCTTAGGGATATATTTTCTCTTTCTTGCTGATGATTTCACTTAAATTAATGTTCATTTCAGCCGAGGTCTCCTTCTCAGACGACAGTTCTATCATTCTCATAGAGTACAGGTGATAAGTGATTATGACCTACTTTAGATTCATTTCTTTAGCCAACCATATTATTACTATACACTCTTGATTGCATGCTGCATTTTGTTTGTTCTCCTTGCTTCTTTCTAGTTTCCAAGCACAAGTTCCTGACTTTCTTGTCCTACAATTGAGGGTGTTAAAATGTGAACTTACATGGAGTAAAACTTTATGAACCTTCCATAATGGGGAGGAACCATTACCTAGTTGTCAATTCCTGTTAATTATTACACGGTGTTTTTTTTTTTTTTACCCCCTTTTAATCTTTTTTCCTGTATTGGTGATGACGCCTACTATCTAGTCAGCTAGTGATATTTAGTTTTGCATTGTAGATGCTAGATCTTATGTATCTTTGAATTTTGAGGTGGTTTATGTTTGGAAATGGTGGATTTTACTACGATCTGGTAATTGTATTAGGTTAATGTATATTTGCTACCTCAACTTTACCTAAATATACCATTAACTATCTAGACTTTGAATCAATCAATTTTATGCTCAATTGAACTCTTTTGAGTACATAGCTTTGTTAACTAATGTTATACTCCCATAATATAGGAGTGTGATGCGTTCAATGATATATAATACTATTTTTTTTAATAATATTATCCTCATAAATAATATTATTTTTTTTTATTTTTTTTAAGATTATTGTAATTATCACTATATATAATAAATATTGTTTAGTTCATATTTAAAATTATTATTGTCACATTATTATTTTATTTTAGGAATGCTCTTAAGAACCAACTCATACACATCAAGCCCACATCATACTCATTATTTTCTGCTGTTCCTATGTGAGAACACTTATCTGTGCCTTAACATTAACAAAATAGGCTTCTTATAAGAGAAAGCTAAAATTATCAACGTGATTGAATAATTCCTAATGAAAGCCTTAATCCACTGGACAGAGTTGGAAGTCTTAATCCACTAGATAGAGTTGGAACAGATAGGTGTTCTCACACAGGAACAGCAGAAAATAATGAGTTTCCTAAGTTTGTGGTTATTATGCCTGGACTAGACAAGCCTAATTTTTTGGCGAAGCTAGTTGCATGTATTTGTCCCACCCTACTAAATCCCCATCAAACACTCTAGTATATAGTGCAAATGGAGAAGCCTATGGTTAAAGTGGATAAAATTATTGAATAAGTATGGGCTTGATGTGTACGGGCTATTTCTTCCTATGGATCAAAAGTCTTTTACTCTTAAGAATAAAATAGTAATGTTAAATAAGAATAAAATAATGTTTATTGTAGTGACAATTACAATGATTTTAAATATAAGAATAGAATAATAGTTATGAACATTACAATATTAATAATAAGTACATCTATAAACTATTGGACACCTGTCACAATCCTGTAGGTTGAGAGCATCACATTAGCTAATGAACTATGTTTTACTTCAGGTAGAATTTTTATACTCGAATAACGTTCAATTCAGCAGGCTGATTGAAAGTTTGGGTGGTTGTGCATTTGAGTAAAATTGGCAGCAAATGTGCCATTGACCCTAGTATCAATCATATTCAGATTCTATCTAGCATGTTGCTGTTTTTGGCCCTATATAATTCATTAGTTTTCTCACTCAGTTTCTCTTGTCAAAGTTAGCTGTTATTTCCAATGCGCTTTTAATTATTGTCTGTGATTTTACTTGCATTTACTTTAGGTGGCTTACACATATTTTATCAACTTTTTGTCAATAATCATTTCTTTTTGTACTTGAAGCCTATGGCCATTGATCAAGTAATGTCCGACCGTGACAGTGAGGATGAAGTTGATGATGTGATTGCAGATTTTGAAGATCGAAGGGTATGCTGGAGTTACAATTCCCTTATTTTCCCGTTTTAGAAAATAATGGCCGCTTTATGCTCCGGGGTTCTGACTATGAAGTAGAAGAAGATGATAAATGAATGAAAGAAAGAAAGAAATTAGTTGAAGCAGCATATAGT
Organism: Combretum micranthum; assembly: GCA_024138025.1. Taxonomy (NCBI): domain Eukaryota; kingdom Viridiplantae; phylum Streptophyta; class Magnoliopsida; order Myrtales; family Combretaceae; genus Combretum; species Combretum micranthum. The sequence continues at coordinate 133,325 of JAMXBD010000304.1, forward strand.
AAATGTGAAACCATCCTTTTTGTGTGGATTACAATTTAGCTGAAAATAAATGTAGAAATGAAGGGATAAATTCTGCTTAAGTTGATGATCAATGAGCTACATCAAAACACTGAAGATCCCTTTTTCTTTATCTAATTCTACCTTTAGGAAATTGGTATTTGAAGTCTTTATTAAATGTTATCTTGCAGATGCTTGATGATTTTGTAGATGTTACCAAGGATGAAAAGCATCTCATGCATCTTTGGAACTCTTTTGTAAGGAAACAGAGGTATTGCTCCTTTTGACTTTTCTGTGGATGAAACACAAAATGATAATGAATAACTCTGTTTTCCTTTTTGCTCTTTCTTTCTGGTAGCAACATGTTGTCATTGTGGCAGGGTGCTGGCGGATGGTCACGTTCCCTGGGCTTGTGAAGCATTTTCTAAGCTTCATGGCCAGGAGTTGGTTGTTTCTCCAGCCCTATTTTGGTAAATGTTTCCAACCGTGTTCCTCTTATCTCATTTTTTATTTCGTGTTATGGTGCTAGGGGCAGAGTCCATCTTCATATTTTTTTTAATTTGTCAGTTGAAAATAATTTCCCTCTATTCTCATTTTTCCTTCTTGACGCTCTAAGGGGTGAATGATAACTGATAAGCATAGAACAGTTTTTTCATCTTTGTTCCTCCCTTTTAACTTCTGCTTGTGTCAAACACTGCTTGCCATGCCCATGCAGCTTCTTCTTCAGTAGAAAAAGGGTCCGTACCCAAGAATTGCAATTCTCTCTTTGATCTATTTGATTTGATGTAGTTTCTTTGTTTCGTGCTGGAATTGCATATGGATTCAACAGGTGCTGGAGATTATTTATGATCAAACTTTGGAATCATGGACTTCTTGATGCATCCACAATGAACAGCTGTAATGTAATTCTTGAAAAACACCGAAGCGAGCATTTGCCTGCAAAGTCAGAAGCTAACGGGGCTGTGTAGTTAGTCAACAGCAAAATTTATTGTAGGTTACACATTCAGGCTTTGCAACACGCATTCTTGATTACTCAATCAGTTAGGCATCCATTTTTGTACGCTCATTCATATTCAAAATTTTCCATTAACGATTATAGGTCTTTATTTATTCTTATTACTCGAATTTTCGAGGTTATATGATTGTTTTGTTTTTCCATTTGTATCTGTATAATCCTACCACTTTCACTTTAACTTATGTAAATATATCTTACAATTGAACCATCACTCTATCAAAATCCCTAACGTGCCTGCTAAAGACAGTACTTTTAGGTATTTTTTTGGGAGGCCGAAGACGGTGCTTTTAGTTTGTAACGTTTGTTTTTGTTCGTATAGTTATAGTAATTGTGTAAAATCATATGTATCAGATATTTATATAGCTGCTTTTAAAACGTTGAGAGATGTCTTCTACAATACCAAAACTTAACATTTCGACTCTTTCATAGATCACTATTTGAATCATAGTAATATTATATATTTATCCATGAAAATACTCGAGTACTTATTACACTGAAAACAATATAAGGTTCTTAGGTTGTATAAAAGGGGCTTTATAGAATACAATATACATATATATATGTATATAAATGTTTTTGAAATATATTCATACTAAAGTACTACAACATATCCTATTCATAGCAGGCAAATTGATGGTTTGGGTTTTTGAATTTATAAAGAAAAAGAAAAATTAAAATTACTTTACGAAAATTGGGACAATTGATATTGGTTTACAGCCAAATGATTAAAAAAATTTTTTTATTGATGCTTGTACTATTAATCTAAAATATGCTTGCAATTTCCAATATACGATGGATTTAGGTCTTCAATCAATGAAGCATGAAGTAAAAACCTATTTTTCCAAAGTGAGTAATTATTTTAAATTAACCAATCAATATTTTCAATTTTTAGAAAAGCAGTCAATTGACTAATCTTCTTTAGTTGCTTGAACTTTAATTGAATTAAAACTCATATTCTTATGTGATTTTTAATCCAATTTAGATGTTCATAGATTTGATTAGAAAGGATTTTCTCATATGCATATTACACACATTCTAAAGATTAGTCCAAATCACATGCCTGATGAATTAATATCAACAACTTGAATACAAATATAAAATCAATTAATAGCAATGGACATAAACCAATTTAACCAAAACATCAACTCAAAATCTTAATGAGTGCATAAGGAGCAAGTTTTAAACATCATCTATAATATGAACTTAAAGAAAAAGGATTGTATTACCTTTATCTTGGAGATCTTGTACTCAAGCTCGTGTGCAAATGATGTTACCCAATTGGACCTCGGCATTGAATCCTCAAGAAAACGAAGAAACTAAGGAAAAAGAAGAAATTGGTTCGTGTCTTCAATTTTATTCTCATACGAGTCTTCTAATAGATAATTAATTCTATCCCAACGTGTGTGTAATATGAAGAATGGATTATAATTCTCTATGTGTGATTATATGTAATGTGTGAGTGGACTCTAGTATAATGGTCTACTATATTCATATGCACAAGCCGTAGAGACAATTGGCTTAAAACTATTTACACGAAAATGAAATAGAATAAGATAGGATAAGCTGTTGACATAAGTGTGTTCGTGCAAGGTGGCTTGGACTTCTTTATTAGATTAGTAGGGCAAAAGAATTACTCCATTATTTTTGTATATTTGCAGCTTAGTGTGGCTCCCTCTTTCTTTCACATTCACTATGCCTGGGGCACTTACAATTCAATTATGTACTACAAGAGCTTGGTTATTGGCTTTTGTTGAATCTTGGTTGGCAAGGAAAGGTGCTCCATTGTAATTAATTAAGCACTTAAAATTGCCTACATGGGTACTTAAATGATTTTGTATGCGCTCTCCAATATGCTCCAAAACAAACACAGCCGCTTGGAAATCACAATTAAGTTGGCACTTGGTCTTACGGAGCTCCTCATAAGCTCGACATGAGCCCATGCTTTATGTGCTCTCAACTATCTCATGGAACGCTCCTTGTTTCATGCTTGGTTGCTCGACTAAGGTGCTCTAGTGCTTCTAATTCACTTTATATTGCACAAAGATTAGAATTAAATCAAATGGATAGAAAACAAGTAATAAAAATAAAATAAAATAAAAAACACGTTTTGCAACATGGTTAGGAAATTGCCATCAGTCTAGTTGGTGCAAGTTTGAGTAGCTTGGAGTTAAATTCCTTTTTGTTGTTGCTTTTTGATGACATGTGTGAGCATTGGTCAGTGCATCTTTGTAAAACTTAAGCTGATACTTTATGATTGGTTAACAACTACTCATTTCAACCAAGTTAGGATTAACACTTTGTTAACTATCCGAGGAGCTTCATTTATCTACTATGAGCACCTTTTTTTTATTTTGCTCAATGCTCGGTATTAGTCTTCTAGTTTGTTTACTGCTACACAACTTCACACTTGAAGATTGGTTAACATGATTGAGGTACTTCCAATACAACTTGGTCGATAGATAGTGTAGCTCGATACCGACTGTTTAGTTATTTAGAACTATTGTTACAACATTCAACTTGAACTTTAACTTGGTCTTCGTAAGTAGAAGTTTAACAAAGGAGATTTGAGCTATTCGAGAGTTGTGCTTAATTCAGCTTAGAAGAGGAAGACAAGCTGCTTAGATATGCTCAATGAATGTTTGAATGTAAGTCAGTCATATGGTCGTTGAACTCGTAATTGCAATGTTAATTTTGATGAGGAAACGCATTGCACTATTATTCACATGTTAGAGTTTAATTATACTTTGTTAGCAAAACATGTGTGCCTGTTATGAATGTTTTGTGCAATTTATATGTTGTTTTTGCATGAGCTAGCTATGTTGCAGGACCTAGTTGTACTATAATTAGCATCTGGATGCTAAACACGCCTTGGGGCATGGCTAGAGCTGCAAACGAGCTAAGCTATTCGTGAGCTACTTGAACTCGGCTCGGCTCGGCTCGTTTAGCTAAACGAACCGAGCCTGAGCTTGTCCTTAAGCTCGCGAGCCAGCTCGCGAACAGGCTCGTTATAGGCTCGCAGACAAAGCTTGTGAATAGGCTCGTTAAAGGCTCGCAAGCCAAGCTCATGAATGGGCTCGTTTAATATATATATAATATTGATATTATATTATCAATATAATATTATTAATACAATATTATTAATATAATATTATATAAAATTATTTATATTAATTTAATATTATAGATGTAATTAAAAAATAATTATATATGCTAAACGAGCTGAACTTAAGCTCGTTTAACTAAATGAGCCAAAAACAGCCTAAACGAGCCGAGCTCGGGCTTAAAAAAGCTTAACAGGCTCTAGCCCGAGCTTACACATTCCAGGCTAGTTAAAAGCCCGGCTCGGCTCGAGCTCGTTAAAAAATAAATGAGCCAAGCCCGAGCCGGCTTGGCTCGTCTGCACCCTTAGGCATGGCATTTAGATGCTAGCATGACTAAAAATCTAGTAATGTGAATTGCAACTAGCATTCTGATACTAGGGGTTAGAATCCAAACTTTAAGGTTAGCGTCTGGACTTTAAGCATGTTTCACATGATTAGAGCATCTTTGGATCATAGCGTAGTAGGGTAGCATCTAGACTATAGTTGGGTTAATAACCTTCTCTATGTAACTTATTGCAGGTGGCAAATGCTAGTTGATAGAAAACTAGCTGTTAGAGCATTTAACGCTTGAGCAAATAAGCGAGAAATTAGGTGTAGTGACTAGTTTTTGTTAGAGCTTATAAATAGGAGTTGTTGGACAGATTTAATACTCTTTAAAGTGCTCAATAATTGCTTATAAACACTTGTATTAAACCTCTCAATCCTCTTTTGTGTTATTTTACTGTTTATGAGAGAGATAGTGAGTAGTGCTATTTGAGAGTTGTTTTGCAATCTTTGTAAGGTATTGTTCTAGAATTGTTTTGAATGATTGTTTGTGGGTGATATGAGTTGTACCTTGTGTCGGTGTCATATTTGTAAAGGTATAACTCTTATGTAATTGTGCTATAACTCCTTAAGAGCATTGTTTTTGTTTGTGAATAAAATGGTAGTGAAATCCCCTATTGAGAAGAATTTGTGTGGATCGTAGAGATTAGAAGACAGATCAAACTCCACGTTATATCATGGTTTGATTTCTTTATCTCTTCTCTCATTACTGATTGCAATTTTAGTTGTTATTGATTATATTTGTTGGTTTACCTTGTTTTGTATTAAAATTTTCAAAAAGAGAAAAGTTAGCTATAATACTAAATTCATCTCCTCTTAAATATTGTTCTAGGTGTTACATAAGATTCGTAATCGCTACTCACTAGCTTGTATGATGACCCTATTTAGTCTCAGGGCACTCTATTAGACTCCATGGGCCCTCACATGGGTGCACTACAAGTGGACTTTAGCGTCCCACTCAAGCCCTAATTGTTTGATTTTTACGGTGGTAATTTGGATTGCACAAGGAGCTCGGTCTGCTGCTTAGTTGTTTGCAGCAGCTCAGCCTTGCTTCTTAGCACTTGTATATGGGTGCTCCAAGGTTCCGCAATTCCAAAATCACTCAAGTTGATTGGAAAACTATCACTATTATCCTTGTGTATTTATCTGTATCCACTAATTATTTTCTATAAAAAAATATATACAATACGTGTAGTGAAACTATATAATTAATTTTAAATTAACAATCTATATATGGTTAATGTAGTGGAGTCAAGTAGTCAATTTTAACTTACATCATCACTTCACGTGTTTTTTCTTTTAATTACAGAAAAAGGGATTAAGAAAAAAAATATAGCTTTAAAAAAAAATTACACAAATCTTACAAGATGAGAAAAAATCTTAAAAATAGACAACTTAAACTCGTTTTTTAAAGAGACAATGTTGTAAGTGGCTAACCTTTGTTGTAAAATACAACAATAAAATGAACCTTGTCTCTTAGAGATGAGGTTGCTATAAAAGAGATGAGGTCAGTGCTTATGACATTATTTTTTAAAGAGATGAGTTCAAGTTGCCCAATTTTGTAATTATTTTCATTCCAGTGGTATTTTTATAATTTAAAAAAATATGTATATTTATTTTCTTTTCCCCAGGAAAAGTACACATTTAATTCTAAACGTGTACCTACTTTTAAATTTGTGTTATCAAGCTTTTCAATTTATTAAAATTCTTTTGACACGAGTGCTTTTCAAATTTTTACAAAGATAAGCCTTATCTAATTTTTTTTTTTTTTTAAATTCTCCTTCCATATTTAGCATGCTTCAATTTTTGATTGGCCCTAGGTCGAACCAATGTAGTTAAGTTTTGGATAATCTTTTATATTGCATTTTCTTTCTCTTTATTTTTCCATACTTATTTATTATTTATGTAACTAAAGATATTTGATATTATTTATTGATACATATTATGTAAATTATTTTATCTAATCAATTATAATCAACTACAAATTGACACAAATGAAAAATTTAATGGTCTTTTTTTATAAAAGTTAGAAAATTTTAATGAATTAAAAAAAAAAAAGAAAAAGAAATTGATGACTATATAGAAGAACAAGTGATTATTGATTTTTTTCTTTTTTGCTAATCCTAGTGGTATCTTCTTTGATCTCTTAAATGAGGGATACATGTTCAATCCTAGTGGTATCTTCTTTAGTTTCTTAAGTGGAAGAAATATATATTTTTTATATTTTTTTAAGAGTAGAGCATAATATATGTGGGCATGTGTATAGAGGCAGGGCAATCAAAGAAAAAGGGAGTACCATGTAAACAGGTTAATGGGCCCTAGTAATAAATTGGGCTTTCTATCGCTGTGCTACGAGTCGAGTGGACCCACGAATCGGGTGACGTGCAAGTCATTAAGAAAACTGCACCAAGTGCCAACAGTCACATGAAACAGCAACAAAACAATAGAGAAATCCGAGAGAACACACGTGGTACTTTCACCGCAACCTATATATAAACTGTCGCACAACTTACAGCCATTAGCAGCCTCTCTCTCTCTCTCTCTCTACTCTCTTGAATCCAAAACCCTAACAACAACAGCAACAACAGATGGCGACAACGGATGAGTCTCCATCTGCTAAGAGGTGGCTTCCTCTTGAAGCTAACCCTGATGTCATGAATCAGGTTTCTATGCTCTGAAACCCTAATTCGTAACGTGCATCCGTACGTTTATTCTGTTTGCTGTAAAGGTTTTATCTTTTTGCTCTTTCTTGTATGAAATTTAATCCTTTTCTTTGTAATCGGTAGCCATGGAATCTAGTGTTTTGGTGTGCCATAGGTTTCTTACTGTTTTTAGTATGGTTCGACATTTTGTATCCGAGGTTGTTACATATTCTAACCATGTGATCCTAGTTTTAGCGAAATTTTCAATGCAGAGTGTCGGAGACTTATTGAACTTTTTTTTGATAACTTGATTCCTGAAATGAAAATTTTGAAATTAGGTCCTGAAGCAAGAAAATAGGGAAAACTTTGGCCCTTTTAGTGCTTTTTCCCGGGCAATGTCTCATGGGAGTTCGGTCAGTCACAAAAATTGAAAGTTTTGGGGATGTATCTAAGATTCTTTGACACATATGATCTCAGGATCCAGATGAAGGTCACAGTTTTTATATGGTGCCACTATCCTACTAGTGAAAACTGGAAACTGCTAAGTGGATCAAATTTGTAACCTGAAGTATTTAACTGGCGCTATTTTCTTAAATGCATCTAATGAATGATAAAGAAATAGGAGAACACAATATCAAGTGATTGGGTCATGTCATTTGGCCTTAGCCCCCAATTTTTGGGATAAATTCCGTGTCAATTATTATGGTCTGTTTGGATTGTCTGTTTTTGATCTGTATCTATATCTTTTTTAAAATAATATGTGTAAATATATCCGATTTGCATCTAAATTTTATTTATATTTGTTCTATTTGATTTTTTGATAAGAACTGTCAACTTTTTTTTATCTATATTTATTTCTTAATAAATAATTTGTTAGCAAAAAATTTGAAAAAGTGTCTGTATCTGCCAGAAAAAAGCCAAAACAAACAGATCCATTATTGCTTGTGAAAAATGGAAGAACCACCTGTAAAAATATGTGAGGAAATTGTATGGTTAGGGACCCACTCAATAAAAATTACATAAATATAATTTATATAAAACCAATTATATAAATACTAATGCAACATTCTTTAAAATATGATAACATGTGAATCGTATGTTTGAAATGCGATTCATGTGTAAACATGAATCGCATGTTTAACAAGTGGTTCAAGGTGAATCGCTCATGAGAATTGCGATTCATTAAAGCCATACATGAATTTTTGTGAATCACATTTGCGAAATGCTTATTTCATTAAATCATGAATCTTGCCTTGGAAATACAATTTAGCATTGGTAATTAGGTAATTAAAATCATCATAATTATATTTATGTAATTTCTTTTTTAAAAGATTGGTAGACACGTCTTTTATCCTAATATATGGTCTCAAACCATGTTACTTCCACTCCATTTTTTCCCATTATTAATAACTATAAATTAACTTCATCCTACTGAGACCACGTTCTGTAGATTAATTTTATGATTTTTTTTTTTGGGCCAAAGATTAATTTTATGAAATTAGTAAAGAAGATTTGTAAATAACTTTTGTTGAGACAATGTCATAGTGCAAGACTGACAATCCAATATGTATAGTTACTTTATGATCCACTTCCTCTAAAGAGAATTGCTTTGAAAAAATATAAAATCCTAAGTGGTGATGAAACTCAAGAAGCTAAGCAGTGATTAAAGTTTGAGATACGCTCATGACAATTTATATGAGATCTTGGGTTCATATCTCATCAATGATACCTACATGGTGCATGCTATGCTCAAACCAGTGCATGGATATTGTAGGGAGGTTCCATATGCCCAGGAGTCTATGGCCGTTCATTACCACCCCCTTCTTAGTGATAAACTCCAGAACCATCTAAGTGCAAAAACAGTAGAATTTTGCTTCTTGATGTTCACATTATTGTATAGTTCTTTGATTTTAGTTTTACAAAACTAAGTCGTGGGATGACCATTTTCTCGTGTTTTTCATTCATTTGCAGTTCTTGTGGGCCTCGGTGTTTCAGAGGATGAGGTTGAGTGCTTTGATGTTTTGGCTTAGAGGATGAGCTACTGCAAATGGTTCCTCAGCCAGTACTGGCTGTTGTTTTTTCTATCCCCTAACCTCTCAGGTGCAGTTGATTTTCATCGACTTGCTCAGATCCTTATTGAGATGATAAAAGTTCTAATTTTAATGCAATACCAACATTATTTATATTTCAGAGTGAAGAAGAAAGGAGAAGGCAAGAAAATGAGAAAAAGTGAGTTGCTCTCCTTTTCTATAAAGAATTTCTTATGAAAAACCTCTCTTGGTTATGTTTCCCTCACTTAATTTATGCAAATAGCATTGGTGACAAATTTTGGCCAAATGTAAAAAAAAAAAAAAAAAAGTTATTTGTGACAAATGACTTACAAATTAACATGTGAAATTTATTATATTTTTCATTTTAGGTCCCTGTTTATTTTTTGCAACAACTGTAAGAAATTAGGTGAAAGTCTATGTGTGAATTTTATTTCATATGGATCTTTTAATGAGATTTCCATGGGTTTACACTTGTTGTGCTAGTATGAGAATCAATTGAAGTTTGACTTAGTCACATATCAACTCAGAACTCACATCTGCATATTGTTCTGATCTTAGGATACAGCAGTAAAGTCTATTTTATGAGACAAACTGTTGGCAATGCTTGTGGAACAATCGGACTTCTTCATGCTGTGGGAAACATCAAATCTGAAATCAAACTTCGTAAGTCATACTGCTCTTTTAATTAGTCCATTGCTTACATTTTTCACAGGTAGAGTATCAACTGTGTGACATCTTTCTACACGTGTATGTTAGAGATGGTTGAGTTGTCGTGTATATATAGTTAGTTGATATTTTCATTTGTTAGAAGAAACTAGAAGACTCAAATATTTTAGATTAGTTAATTGTATGTTAGATATTTTTAGTACTATAAATAGGCGCTTAATAATAGATAATAAGAGTCAATTGATTATTTTTACTTTTTGATAGTTGGAGGAGCTCCTGGCTCTTGTGAACCTCCATAATTGGAAGTTGTGTAATTGATTTTCACTCATGAAAAACAAAAAAATTTAAAAAACCACCAGTTCTCTGCACCTAACAATTGGTTTATCAATTTCTTTCTGGAAATTGAGCTTGCAACATGTTGAAGATGGGAAATTGAGTTGAAGCATTGTAAAATTCATTGAAAAATTTATGTTAAGAAGTCAAGCATTCGTTTATTGCTATTTGTGAGTTGTCAAAGGAACGCTTAACAATTTGGATGTTAAAGGTTGTGTGAGAAAATTCTTAGGGATCAGAAGAGAAGTTGTCACATGGAAATTTGGACTCAGTTCAATTCATTGATGAACTGGAGGGGTTGCTTGCCCAAAAGCATACTGTTGGTGTGCGAAACCCTGCTTCAACTATTCCCATAATCTCATTTGAATATGACAAGTTTGGCTTCTAGCTTTAGTTTTCAAGGGCAGACAGCAGCAATGATGGAGGAGGAGGATTGCAAGGAGGTTCAAGGAATCATCTTACCTGCTTTTGTCAACATGAAAGATTACATCCACTTGTCTATGTAGAAACATGAATTGTCGTTTGCTTTTGCAGATGAAAAGTTGAACTAGAGACCTAGCTCGTGCTATCTTTGATGTAACACGTAGTGCCTTGATGCTGGATGTGAAAAAGCTACAATGCTGTTTTCGTTGTTCGGAAGGATGCAACAACTACATGGTTGTTGTTTTCTTCTAATGTCTTGTGACCGACCAATCAATAAATCTGGTTTGTTTTCATGGAGTTGGTTTGTGGTTTGTGTTGTTTTTGCAGCTAAAAGGGAGTAGTTTGCCACAAATCAATACAAATTCTTGTGACTTTTTCTTGACCATGGTGACCAAGGTCAATCTTGAGAGTGGTGACATTGATATGTTCCTACGTGTGTATCTAAGGGATAGTTGAGCTAGTTGTTGTGGATAGTTTGGTCTTCAGACTAAAAGAAGTAGTGAATTTATTGATTTAGGGTTGAAGATTTACTTTTAAGGTGGCATGTATTCTTATATCATCTTCAAAGCCTTTCCCTCTCGTAATCAAAACACTACAAAACCGGGCAAGATGTAATTTTGATCATTTTATGCTGTTTTACTGTTTTGTGGTAATATCCTTTGTAAGTTTCAAACTTTCCTCCTGCATCTTCATGAGAAAAGATTACCAGGTGCTATGTGCCTCTTGTTTCATACGCATGGGATCTAAATAGCAAAAACATTTTGACATATACATCCTGTGCAAAAGATGATGTTTTAGAAGCTATTCATTCCACTACTATGGCTGTGAAAGTTTTCTTTGGTAACTTAAAGTCCCTTATATGTACATATCTTGTAATACTCGACGAATCTTTTTTGATCGGTTGGAAATATAGACATTAGTTTAAGGATTGTTAGGATTTTGTTAATTAATTATTTATCATATGGTAGGTGAGAAGATATGTTGCTACCTACCACATTATGTTTATGTGTTGTAACTTCCAATGTACTGTTTTTTTAAGTGAGAAAATTTATCTTTTATCTTTTCTCATGGTATCAGAGTAAGGGAAATGTCCAAACACATTATCCACAAATGAGTGATCTCTTTGAGAAAACATCAATTGATGAAAGACGAAGGCTTGTCTTTAGACCACTTGGGGAGCATCCCTCTAATTCTCAACAAAATTAGTGAAATGCAACCTATATTAAGTGATAACCATTTTCTTCAAATCACCCAACATAAACTTAATGGGGGTGAATTTTAGAAAATGGTTTTAGTTGGTCAAACTTGTTATTAGGGGAAGGTGAAAGCTAGGATATCTCATCGGCACTATCCAAGCTTCTGATCCAAATTCCAACTGCTGTGCAATGTGGGAGGCCGATAATTCAATAGTTATGGCTTGACTCATCAATTCAATAGAGCCAAGAATTGGTCGCACATATCTTTTTTACAATACGGCTAAGGAAGTATGGGATGCCATACAAGATATGTATTTGAATCTAGAAAACACATCTTAATACTTTGAGATTAGATAAAAAATTTGATTGACCAACCAAGGAAATTTGTCTGTCACAGAATATTATAATGTTCTTGTAGATCTATGACAAGAGATGGATTTGTTCTATAACATGCAGTGGAGATCTCCTGAAGATGGGACAAAATATAGTGAAATGCTGGAAAAAGATAGGGTTTTTGACTTTTTACAAGGGTTAAACTCCGATTTGGACGAGTTTAGGGGCTGTCTAATTGGAAGAAATCCTTTGGCCATGCTTCATGAAGCTTTTGCTGAGGTAGGAAGAGGAGAATTGAGAAAAAAGGTGATGCTGCATCCCTCAAATAGTGACATACAAGCTCAAACATCAGCTTTAGCTACGCGCAAATAACACACCCAATCTAAGGAAAAAATTTGGTGTGACTATTGCCATAAGCCCTTTCATTCTCTAGAAAACTGCGGGAATCATTATGAAAAACCAGTAAGTTGGAAGTCAAAAAGGTAAAAAGGGATTAAGATGGCTCAAGTAGCAGAAGCTAATCTTCAAATGTGAGCTTGACAGCTGAACAATTAGAAATGTTCCAAACTTTGATGATTCAGATAAAAGTTACCCAGCCTACTAATGGGTCAAGTGATAGCAATGCTAATTGCTTAGTTGCTATGGCACAAAAAGGTAATATTCCTTTTTCCTTAACTTTGGTAGCTGATCATGAATGGGTGGTTGTACAGATCTTATGATAAATTTAAGGACGTTGTTTCACATTGCTTGGAAGTTGTGACTCATAAATTAAAATATGGATAGCTGATGGTAATGTGTCTTTTGCTGAAGGGAAAGGAGCGGTTTGCTTATCGGATTTATGTCTTAAATCGACTTTTTATGTTCCTCAATTTAAGCATAATCTTTTATCAGTTAGTAAATTGATTAAAGATATGAATTAAAAAGTGATAATTTCTCCACATTTATGTGATTTTTAGGGCCTTTCTTCAAGGAAGATGGTTGGCAGTGTTAGGGAACTTCTTGGCTTATACTACATCTCAGGAGTAAAAAACTCACTAAAATCAAAACCCAATTTGTCTTCTCTATTTGTTTGTTCAAATTCTAGTGTTTTGTTATGGCACAAGATATTAAGGCATCCAAGTTTTTCTTATTTGAAGACTTTGTACCTAAATTTATTCACAAATATAGATATGAGTTACTTATTTTGTGAATCATGTACTTTAGCCAAACTTACTAGATGCTCATATCCATTGTCATCTTACAAAGCTTCTAAACCCTTTCATATCATCCATAGTGATATCTGGGGTCCTAGTAGAATTCCTAATCTATCTAGAGCAAAGTAGTTCATTACATTCATTGATGATCATACTAGAGCCACTTGGGTCTATCTCATGAAAGAAAAATCTTAGGCATGTACTCTTTTCAAATCTTTCATAAATTGATAGAAAATGTTTTTCAAAGTTCCATACACATCTTGAGAACCGATAGTGCTAGGGAATATTTGTCAAATGAGTTGCTTATACTCCACAGCAAAATGGAGTAGAAAGAAAAAAATAAATATTTACCTGAAGTTGCTCGCTCTCTCATGTTTTGTAATTCAACACCTAACTCATTTTAGGGAAGCCATATTAATAGCTACCATCTTATAAATGGATTGCCATCAAAATCTTAAATTTAATACTCTTTTATGTGTGTTGTCAAAGTCTTTCCCGTGTTTGATTGTTTGAGTCCTTACCATTAAAGATCTTGGATGTGTTGTGTATGTGTATGACTCTTTCCAAATAAGTGCAAGTTTGATGAACGTGCACTAAAATGTGTTTTTGTGGGTTATTCTCTTAGTAGAAATAGTACAAATGTTATCACCCTCCAACAAAGAAATTCTATATTTCTTGTGATGTCTCATTTTTGAGACATCAATTTTGGTTCTCAAGTAACACTAGTTTAGAAGAAACACCAAGAAATGTAAGTTGGAACCCTTTGATTTCATTGCCAATTTGTGTGTCTAGATCACTTCTATTTCTACACCTTCTATCTCTCAAAAAATTCACAAATCTCCTGTCACTTCTGTATCTCATTGAAGTCCCAAGTTCAACAAGCCTAAGGAAATTGAGATGCGAGTATATATTAGAAGAAACAAAGCTCAAGCATTGCCATCAGACAACTTAGAGAGGGAAATTGGGAATTCTAGGGGAACAGAAGAAGCTATGGAAGGTGAAAGTAGTGAAAAGGGTGAAGCTAAAGGGGGAGTGAGTGTTGATTTCGGTGGTGCTAATAATGATTTAATAATTGCACTTTGCAAAGGTAAAAGACTTTGTACCTAGTATCCTATTTGAAATTATCTTGCATGCTTAAATTTGACTCTAAGATTTATGGCTTTCACTGCACAAGTAGATAGAGTAGAAATACCTTGAAATATTGGTGAGGCTTTGAAAACTATGGAGTCGAAAGATGCTGTCATAGATGAAATGAAAACACTTATAAATAATGAAACCTAGGAATTGGTTGATTTACCTAAAAAGAAGAAACTAATAGTTAGCAAATGGGTATTTTCGGTGAATATAAGGAAGATGGTACTGTTAAGAGATTTAAAACTCGCTTACTAGCTCAGGGATACACTTAAACATATGGGATTGATTATGAAGAAACATTTGCACCTGTTGCTAAGTTGAACTCAATTAGAGTACTTTTTTCATTAGCAGTGACTTTAGATTGGTCCTTACATCCACTAGATGTGAAGAATGCATTTTTAAATGGAGAACTTGAAGCGGAAATCTACATGAAAATTCCTCCGTGTTTTGAAACTCCAGATTCAATAGATAAGGTATGCAAGTTACAGAAATCTCTTTTTGGTTTAAAGCAATCTCCAAGGGCTTGGTTCACAAGGTCTAGTTCTACTCTACTCCGGCTAAGGTACACACAAAGTGAAGTTGAAAACACCCTATTTGTCAAAAGAAGCTTGGAAGGTAGGAAGGCGATTTTAATTGTCTATGTGGATGACATAATAATCAAAGGTGATGAGGAAGTGGAGATAGAAGCTCTGAGGAAAGCAATCAGATTTGAATTTCAAGTTAAGGAGTTGGGAGGTTTGAGATATTTTTGGGAATTGAGATGGCAAGAAGTTTTTAAGGAATCTTTGTATCTCAACGAAATTATATACTGGATTTACTCAAAGAAACTGGAATGTTAGGATGCAAGCTTATGAGAACTCCTTTAGAATACAATTGGAAGAAAAGGTTGATAATAATGACCTTGAAACTGATAGAGAACGATATCAAAGACTTGTATGAAGACTTATCTATCTCTGTTACATGTCCTGATATTGCACATGCTGTAAGTATAGTTAGTCAAGTTATGTATTCCCCTACTAGAAAACATCTTGATGTTATCTACCATATTCTTTAAGTATTTAAAAAAAACTCCAAGAAAAGGGTTACTGTTTCAAAAGAGCAGAGAACGAAGCTTAGTAGTATTTGTTGATGTTGATTGGGTAGGAGATATTGAAGATAGTAAGTCAACAATTGGATACTGCACTAAGTTATGGGAAAATTTGATTACTTGGAGGAGTAAAAAAACAATTAATTGTGGCAAGAAGTAGTGCTAAGGCTGAATTTAGAGCTATTTCACAGGTAAAGCAATGCGGTTACAAAGACTAATGACAAATTTAAAAATTTAGTGTGAAAGTCCTATTAGGTTGTATAGTGATAGTACGTCTACTAATAGCATTGTCAAGAAACCAGTGCAACATGATAGAATGAAACATGTCAGAATTGATTGTCATTTCATTCAAGTAGAAATTGAAAGAGGAGATATTAGTCTACAATACATCCCTACACGTATCCAGGAAGCTGATTTATTTACAAAGACAATTCATGACCTTGATATGAGTTCCTACTATGTAAGCTTGGAATGATAAATATCTATTTCTAAGCTTGAGGGGGGAAGTGTTGAAAATATAGATATTAGTTTAAGGGTTGTTCGGATATTCTGTTAATTAATTATTTACCATGTGGGAGATGAGAAGATGTTTATAATATCACATTATGTGTTTATATCTTGTAACTTCCATTATACTGTTTTTTTAAGTAAGAAAAATTATCTTTTATCTTTTCTCATGATCCTCTGAAGTATGTCCCCTTTCTCTCCTCTCCCCTACCCAAACCACCCCCCCCTCTCTCCTCTCCTCCTCCTCCTCCTCCTCCTCTTCCCATCCCCCTTCTTTTGGTTGAAGGCCTGGTTGTTTGGTTTCACATCTTCACAAGATATGGTTAGGGCTGTGATTTGTGTCATCAGACCCTCTCAATTTGAATACTTAGAAGGAGAAAATTGATTCAAAATTATACTCATAAAGCTACTTATAATTATTTTAATAAGACTGTTTTTATTCTTTGTTTTTCAACTGATTTGGTTAGTTTCCTGTGTATAAATTCGAGCTTGGACAAGAGAAATGCGCAGGCAATTTTTGGAAACTTCATTTTTGAATTTACTCCTGTCTAATATCGTTTCCATCAAGCATCCCATTTCAGCTTCGTGCATTGTCTGCCCATCAAAATTACTATTGTGTATTATTAGCCCACCTGTCTCTTAATGGTTGCATTTTGCATTACTGAGAATCTGCCTCAGAAAACTTGTTCTGGATGACCTGTTTACGCTTATGGTTTATCAATTATTTGTGGAACTAATGTAATTTGCGAGTATGTGATTCGCTGTTGTACATTCAAGATACCCTTCTTTATCTAACTTTGGTTTGCATTTTCGTTAGGTGAGGGATCATATTTAGATCGGTTTTTCAAAACTACATCTAGCATGGATCCATATGAGGTATTATAAGTCTCAGTATTGGCATAGTAGAAATTGTGTAGTGCATGTTAATATGCATATCTCAATTTAATTTCATTTTGAATCATTTATTTACTTGAATAGTTAAGAAGTTTTTTTATCTTGACATTTTATTGGCAGCGGGCAGTTTTTCTTGAGAAGGACAGAGACATGGAAGTTGCCCATGCAGTGGCCGCGACAGCTGGTGAGACAGAGGTAAGGGTACTGACTATGGGTCTGTTTCATCATATTCTGATCATTTTGATATCATTTTTTTGTCATTTAAAATAAATATTTATCAAGAAGTAAATACCGTTAAAAAATTGACAGTTTTACTCATATATAAACTAAATAGATACTATACAGATATGATATAGATAAATTATAGATGCAGATCAAATACAGATACGATACAGATAAAAATTCTACAATCCAAGTAGGCCCTATATATGGATGTTGTTAAAACCTTAGGTCATATGCCCCCCAAACCCACACGCCCACCCACCCCCACCGCCCCCCAAAAACACCACCACCACCCAAAAAAAAAAAAAACTTTAGGTCGCTACCTTGATAGTCATACAACTTTCTTTTTCTTCCCTCTTTCTTCTTTTAGGTAAGGTCATACTAGCATATACATTATGAATTTGTTTGGATTGTTTGATTTTTATTTGTATCTTATCAGTATTTGATATGCATCTATAACTTATCTGTATTTGATCTTTTTATGAGTAAAAAGGCTTGTATTTTATTTATATATATTTTTTGATAAACATCAGTTTGAAAACAACAAAAATAAGATGCCAAAATAATCACTAAAAGATGAAACAAACAAACCGTGGCTGGAGTTGTGCTGCTTGAATATTTTGATCAAATGGTTGTCAAAGGTTTTTTCTGTTAAATTTACATGTGTTTGATAATTATTTGCAAGGAAAATTTTTTATGCAAAATAACATTGAAAAGGTTTTAATAATGTTATTGATGTGGTGATGACATCGTATTTTTTATGTACAAACACTTAAAGATGATACGACAGTTTGGCAATTCCAGATTAAAATATTAATCATGGCATGAGAGCAGCAGTCTTTACATTTCATTGTCTTTGGAGACTACTTTTTGATATTGATCCTGTCTCAATACTTTTGCTTGACAGGCATCAGACAATGTGGATACTCATTTTATCTGCTTCGCTTGTGTTGATGGTAAAATTCTCCGTCTCTCCATGCCTCCCAACACACAATGCCCCCAGTACTGTGGCTAATGTATTTCAGAGATATTGATAGTTATACTATGAAAGCAAAATGAGAAGAGTTCTCAAATAATTCAGCTTTTTGCCTGGTCGATCCCAATTTCTTGTTTTAACATGCAGGTGAACTTTATGAGCTAGATGGAAGAAAGTCTAGCCCCATATCTCATGGCCCTTCATCGCCTAGCACATTACTTAAGGTAGATGCTGCCATACGAAGCATTTTCAAACTTTTTACTACATCTGAGTGGGCAACTCTTCTATGCAATCTGTTTATTCACTTTTTTGACAAGTGTTTCAAAGTTACTTCATCCTGTCTCTTACCATTGAATTCTACCTGTGGGGTTAAGATTTTGGGAACCTTTCGTTTGCTTAGTCTTGTGTCCTTCCACCTTAGAGCGTTTTGCTTTCTATGTTACATGCTTTTACCTAATTTCACTGATGACTGAATGCAAATCTTTGTGCAACAGGATGCTGCTAAAGTAATACAGGGAATAATTGAGAAGAATCCAGACTCACTTAACTTCAATGTTATGGCCATTGCAAAGAAATCTTGATGCTTTTGTTGAGGTAATTTGAAATCATCCAGATAAATATCACTGGCTGAAGCATGCATATGATCCATTGATGTGCTCTAGAGGCATCTCTCGGTTTTGCCATGCTTTTCACTTTACAGTTGCAAGTGTTTAGTTCCCTGTGGATTTCTTAACGGGGGATAGGATGAGGTATGAACAAACGTTAACAGTAGCATCTGCTTTAGTATGATAAAATCTTCCATTTTGAATTCCCTTTACCGGGCTTGCACCTTGAAATTCTGAAATGGTTCCTTTTGTAATTTTATCTCCATGTAAATCAGATGCTACATATCCAGCTAATTACTTAAAGCGCTTTCTAGTTTTTCTTTCTGTGTGCTTTTGGGCAATCAAGTCCTTCAATGCCTGATTAGCATTGAATGGATCTTGCTTATTACATGCTAACACATAGGAAAATGATCATTTTAATCAAGTTGAAGTTGCTTTTGTTCTATACTGCTAAGGGTTTTCTTCTGCTGCTGCACTAGCCGAATCTGATATAATCCCCTAGTTCTAGCATATGGAGAAGTTCTGCTGTTTTATAGGAATAGAGCTTTATCTCAAATATCGCATGTTCTTGGTTTCATTCAGTAAAAACATATTGTAGTTGTCAGTATTGTGATGAATCCATCGTTCTCTAGTTACTCCAATGTTAATTGCAACCTCTTCACCAATTTGGAAGACCGATGAAATCCAAATAATAGGGATTCATATCACGGTAAGAGTGGCTGCCATTAGGTTTGACCTCCGGAAAGTTTCCAGGTCCCTCTGTGATGTACATCTGGAAAATGTTGAAGTCCAAGGTTTCGATGTCTGTTGTTGTTATTAATGTAGTATTATTTTATAGTCCATTGAGGCTGGGGACCCTACAAATCAGAGAAAGAGTCTATGGAGTTTGAATCTGCATTCATCAAGAGGTACGTTTTTCTTGGGAAAGATTTGCTTCATATTTAAGGAAAACCAGTGAAAGATCTTTCTCTATTCTTATTTCATGAAGCTTTCAAACTAGAATTATATCAAAAGGTCAAATGTATTCAATACAAAATCTAACAAACTTGCACCTGTGACGTTTGATGAACCGAATTTTTCTAGAATACGACTCTGATGGCCGCATGCAATTTAATTTGATGCCAGCCACTTTGTCAATAGTTTCCTTAGGGTAGAGGTTAATGCACCAATTTTCTGCTGTCAGTTTCTAAGTTGTTGGTACAACTGGATAAGGGTGTAAGCATGCGGACAGTCGACCGTGAAATAATGAACCAGAAGATTTGTGGATAACCATAACATGACATCCGAATTTAAAAAAAAAATTTAATTGGATAAGATAAAGTTAGATGGTACACAACAGAACCGACAAAAACTGAGTTTTCATCTTTGCCGAGGTTTCTGTTTCTGTAGTGAAACAAAAAATAAAATAAAGGTGGGGGAGGGAGGGGGGCATCATTCTTGTCCATTATCTGGAACTAGAAGGTAATAATACTATAATTTTGGTAAACAAAAAATAGCTGCACATGTGGACAAATTCAAACCAAATTGAAATTTTATCGATTTATTTCATTGGGTATTCATTATGTAATTTGAATTAGATATTGAGAAGTGGATGAAACAAAACTGAATTTTATCGAAATTTAAAATTTGCATTCTATTTAATTTAAGTTGTGGTTGGAGATAGATATGTGGTTGGGTTTATTTTGTTGAAATAGGCTGATCCATACTTAACCGTTGTATGAAGTGCGTTCTATATTTTTATATTTATGTTTAAACTTTAATTTGATAATTTGAATAAACTTATATCATACTTCGCATCATCATATCTCATAGTATATAATGCTTATATGGATTGAAGTTCAATTTTGAGGATATCAGATGGTCCATTTAAAAGAATCTCCGATTACATAGGTTTAAGATTTCAAGTTCGAAACTTCCAAATGTGCTTACATGCGCATATTCCAAATTCACAACTTCCAAAATGGGATAACCAACCAAAATTAAGGACCTTACACGTCCCAACTCTTTTTAACTTGTTATAGATGTCTTTATAGCCATTGTTTTGTCCGTGTGTCGTGTTTCATGGTCCTCGTACGTCATATTAATAGTCCGTGCTGTCTGTGTCAGCACCATCAACTAACCAATAGCTGTTCACCACTTCTACAACTTGGCATTTGATGCTCCATTATCTTCAAACCTGTTTGAGCCATTACCGGCCCAACCGAGCCAGCCACCCTCTTCTGCCTCTTATTAGAGCCGCTTTCCGATGACGACGACGGTGATGGTGGTGATGACTGTCTTGGCGACGACCGTTTCGATGGCAACCTGACGGGTTCGGGCTCGCCCGAATTAATCCGGAGTGGGAAATTTAGCAATGCTTTAGACCCACGCATCCTATAGGCGGCTCGGTCATAAGCCAGAGCCGCAGCCTCAGCTGTCTCAAACGTCCCTAGCCAAACCCGTGCTCCATTTCTTGCCGGGTCACGGATCTCCGCCGCAAACTTCCCCCACGGGCGCTGTCTCACACCCCTGTAATGCTTCCCCCTCGCTGCAACAACCGCTGGAGCTGCCGTCTCCGGCGGAGGATCGGCGGGAAGCTCCGGCGAGCGGTTCGTCTCCGGTGACCATTCCTGCTCATACTTCACTGGATTGCTCGCCGGAGATTCGATGGAGGAATTTTCCGGCGACTCAAGCTGAGGTGATGGGGTCCATCCGGCTCTTATGGCGTCGCGGAGGACGCCGAAGAGGAGCATGTCTTCTGGGTCGTCTTCTTTAAGCGGCAATTCACCCCAGTTTGGAGTCAGACATGGATACAAGCTACTGAAGCTGGAGCTCCGGCAAAAGACCGGAACTCCACCGGAATTTTTGGTGCCACAGGCAATCCTTTCACTGCCCAATTCACCAACTAGTCTCATGCGTACTGGGTCTAGCTGAGCCTGTGAAAACATGTTCTTATCAGAAAATTTTGCCCTTTTTTTCCCAATAAAATTTGTGTGTTTTTTCAGTGGAAAATGAACACACGGTTTTGAAGCTAAAGAGAGACGAGCAGAGAATTTGAAAATTTTGTGAGGTAAAGATTTGGGAAATTATTTTTTTTTTTCTAGGGATTGAGGTGGTATGAGTATATATAGAGGAGAAGGATAAGTGGAGACATATATTGGGATATTAATAAAATTCTTTTTAAAATTGTGAGGTGTTCTAGAGGAATGGACTTTCCAAGAAAGTTCTAACTTGTTAGTGTGGGTAAATGAGAAACGTGTTCAAATCGATATTGGTAGGTCTTTTTTTTTAATGTTATGATTGATTGGAAGATAATGTTAATATTTTAACAGTGACTTTGTCGTTTTGTTTCAATTTTTCCCTTGTGCCCTCTCAATCCTCAGATCGTCGTTGGCTCCCGGATTGAAATATAATAATATATGCTGCCTTCTTTCTTTAGCTTTTAGAAACATTGTATCAATTTCTGCCTCTTTTAAAAATAATATATGTTTCAGAACGCCTAAAGACATTATAGCCAACTGGTAAAAAGATTCCTTTAATGACATGGATTATGTATTGCTGTAAATGTCATTTGGTAAAGAAAAAAAAAATATATTCAAGTAACGCACACGAGGTGGACCAAATTGGATGGCAATCCATATTTGAAGTAAGTAATCTTGCTAAAAGAGATAATTACACTGTATGTGGATTGGAGGAAGTCTAATGGAAGCGAATGAAGGTAAAGTAAATAGAGTGAAATATTTGTGTTGGATATTTTTTTTTTTTGGGGGATAAAATGTAAAAAACACCCCATAAACTTTATAAGTAATGCGAATCGACTCTTACACTTTAAAAGTATGACTTTTACAATTGATTTATAAAAAATTTGCAAATAAAGACATTTTGTATATTTTTATATGGATTTTTATGGAAATTGTATGAACAAGGATAGGAAAAAAAAAAAAAGATGATATATGTTTATTTTCAAATTGTTTGTAGTTCAAAGGTCAAAAGTCACACATTTAAAGTTCAAGAAGTTAATCCATGCTACTTTTAAAATTTAGGAGGCGTTTTCGCATTCTTTTTTTTTTTTTTTTTTTAAGGAAGAAATGAGATAATAGGAAGGGAAGTAGAAAGAAAGTTGAAATGATTTTTGCCTGGTTTTGAAATGAAAGGGGAAGAAAAGATGGGAAATTAGATAAAATGATCAAAATACTCTCTGAAAAGGAGGGATGGTGAGGTAACATAGATAATGATGAGTACACTCATTAGAATACAAACTATAAATAAATTAGATTCATATTATAGAAAAGTGTTTTATTAAATAGCAAAAATTCAGGGCATTTTGATATCTAAACTTTTTTTGTTTATATAATTAACTAATTGGACTTTGCTTATTTAAAATAATTAAATACCCAAACAAATTATTTCAATTATTATAAAAGACCTTTTTAAGAGTTTGAAAATAATAAATTGATACTTTTAAATTTGAAATTATTTATTATAAAATTGGATAAAATTTAAAAATCAAATGTGATGCTTATAATAAAAAAATAAACCAAATAATTAACAAGATAAATGGAATTAGTAGGTATTTAGGATTAGAAGGTTTTAGTATTAAACACCAGCTTCTCTTAAGGAAACTTCAACTGAGAAGTATAAAAAATGTTCATTCATCTTTTACAAATATTCTTTTTATATCATGATTTTGCTATTAGTCTATTGAAGTTATTTATACTTCAATTAAGGTCTTCATGTTTCGCTAGTTTTTATTAAGTTATTCACCTATATGTGTATATATATATATATATATATATATATTAAAGTTTTTGCTGAGTCTTCCATCTATTTGGAGCTATCGAAAAATTTCCAACTAATTGTCCCATCGGTCCGTCTGAATACAATGAATGGAAAGAAAAGGGGAAAAAAGGAAGACAAAGATAGCAAATGAAATGTCGAGTAATTGGGGCGTTGCTTTGAGTAGAAATGACGAAAGATGAGATGCGTGTAAACGTGAGAAACGGTGAAAGACATGTTTCAATAGCTTTTTTTTTCTCTTGTGGATAAGTCTTCCACAAAAGTCAATTGCCCATAAAAAATCCATTGATTTATAAATACAATGTACGTTTGTGTTTCCATTCTTTCATATGTCCCCACCATTTATATCCCCACTTGCCTTTTCAGGACTTTCATGGAAGGGGAGCAGAAATGAGAATTTAACTTTCATCCACCATTCCATCTGACCTTTTAGACGTAGACTTGCCTAGTTTTCGCTTGGAATTTACTTTTGCCGGAAGGGTGCAGTAAGTGTTTGTGGTAAAAATGCTTACTGTTTTAGCAGCTTACTCTAACTTGATATTAGATTCTAAGTGATGAAAGCATATCAATTTTCCCCTTATTTTGAGTCATTCATTTAAGATCTAATGATTAGAATTAGCATTTCTTTATAACCGTGATTTAATCACTATTCCACTTGTAACAAAGTGAAAATATTCATTCTATTTATATTTATTAATATTTAAAATAAATCGGTATATATGAATTTAAATGGATCTATTAAAATTTTCGAGGAAAATTTTAAGCATCATGCTTATTTAATATATTTTTATAGTTTAACTGTAATAAATTTTACCTCAATGAATGGTCCAACAATTTTTTATTAGTGTCTTCTCAACAACTTCCCAATATTGGTGACCTTTGAACAAATTTAATGGAGGGATTTGAGATAAATTAAATTTTAGAATGTAGATGGTAAAATTTGATTTTGAGATTTATGCCAAGTAATTACTTAGATTTGTCTCTTTGGGGTAAGGTGATAGAATCAAGTATTTGTTAATTGAGATGATGGAGTAGAACTTGTTAGAATTTGGAATTGGTTTGCGTAGTTCCAATATTTCTCAATGATGTTCATGCACTCTAAAGAAAACCTTTAATGGGTTTGACTCCATAATGGAGCCCACTTTGATATCTACTATGAAAGGGACTTATCTTGGCCATCGATTGTTTATACAATCTGATAGACGATATCAATGGCCAACTTTTATAAATATCCTTAGTCCCACTTCATTTGGATGAAGAAAATTTTAGAGATATGTTTGTGTTGTTAGATTTCAAACTCAACTTTACTTTACTAGTTTTATTAGGTTTGATGTTTTACATCTCCCCCATCTCTTAAATGTGCATTTCAGCCAATTGAGAAAAGCTATTCCTCCTCCCCACACACTTTTATCTTAATCATCCCCTTACATGTTATTTTTTCCCAAGATTTGTGTAGTGTGACAGTCACACTGTATGCATGTGAATGTTGTAATCAAATCATTTTACCTACATTTTTTAATTTGATTGGAAAATTGCTATCTTAGATTTAGGATATACAAAATTTGAATTAATTGAATGATGCAACAAAGATCAAGTGCTACCAATTTTGTGATGTTGAAGAAGGTGTTCAAAGAGGAAGTTGGTTATGTAGGTTGTCAAGTGTTAGTATAAGGTTAGATACCAAAGTTTGCTATGTTGGCTATAACTAACTTGCATAATGTTGCAAGTGATCCATCAAAGACTATCTAGACATTTGAAGGCGTGGAATTCCACCATATGGAAACTATAATACGCCTCAAATATAGATGGTGGAACTCTAATCACAAAGATGATTTTTTGGTGTAATGGCTTGGAGTTTGTCAAAACTCCAAAGTTAAGCGTGCTCTAGGAAGAGCAATCCTAGGATGGGTGATCTCCTAGGAAGCGTTGGTACCAAAATGACAAAACTGTGACGTGTGGCCAAAGCGGACAATACCTCGGTGGATAGAGTTTCAAGTCGTTACACGGTGCCTCTAGTATCCTGGTTGTGCCTGAGGGTATGCAAGGAGGGCTAGTATACCTGGCATCACGATCCTTGCCCAGGGTGGCCTGAGGGCTAAGGACGCCTCCTCTATTGTGGTGGAGCCTAGGATGGTAGGTCGTGACAAATTGTATCAGAGCAGTGGTTTTGGAACTGTGTAACTGTAAACCCCGGTATTCCCAGTAGTTAAGAAACCCTGGGAGTTGGAAGCGAAACCCTAATCCGGTCCAGTTGAGTCTAGTGGAAGAAGCCTAGGAATCCTAAATCCGGCCTTCCTTCGGTTTCATAATAAAAGAAATTTTATAAAGTAAATGAAGTTGAATTACTGTTCTAAAGTACATTTTAAACCTTTGAAAGTTTTAAATTCGGAAATTTTTCAATTCCGAGCCTTCCCGAGCTCAATTACGGAAAAGCGTGCCCCGGACTACGGATTCAGAAAAATGTTCCGGAATATTTATTAGAACCGTAATTTTATAAGGATTCCAAAAATATCAATTTTATAATTTTTCGAGCTATAAAAATTACAGTTATAGCTTTTCCTGTGTTTTCGGTACAATCGGTAAAGTAGATGTCTTGTCTACTATTCACAAGTACAACCTCCACTACACACCACCCATACCCTATTCTTACATCCTTACAACTACTCATTTCAATTTTCTTTTCCAAGAAATTTTGTCTCTTAATTAATTATCACATTTATTACATTTTAATTTACTAAATTACAAAATATCAATTTTTCAAACACACACACACACACACTTGAAGTGCCCCCCCCCCCCCCCCCCCCCCCCTTTATTTTTCCCTCATTTGATTTATTTTTTCAATTTTTATTCATAAATAAACCCTAATGCCTTCATATATAAACACATTTTTCTCTCTCTCTCTCATTTTTCACTTGTTTCATTTTTTTCAAAAGAGAAAACTCTCCCTTTCTTCTCCATTGGTGCCGTGAGCCTTCCCCTCCCCCACTCTCACATTTCCAACTTGTTTCTTCTCTTTTTCTCCTTCAAGACTCCTTTGGTATGTGTATTTAAGCTTTGATCCTTCCTAATCTTGTAATGGCAAGATCATTCTTGTGTGTTTTCTCAGTCAATTCCCAATGAGCATGAGCAAGGGACATGAAAACACTACTACAAGAATCTCAAGCCATCACAAGAAGTGGATCTAGTATTTAGAAGAGTTTTGGTTGAAATATCATATTGTTCATGCATGTAAAGTAGAGATCTTGCATATATATTGATGTTCATGCTATGAGATCTATGATTCATGCATTATATATAGTAGATCTAAAGTTTAGACATCCATATCTTCATGTACATGCATGATCCTAGGTTTATGTTGTTTCCCATGCATTGATGATCATAAAAATATAGTCTTGTTCATGTAAGGGTGTGTTAGATAGTGGATCTTCATATATAGAAAGCAAGAACATTGAAAAATGAAAGGTTTTGTTAAATATGCAATGTTGGAAATTCGAATGAAATGGAAACCCTACTTTAAAAACTACCAAAATCATTTTTAAACTCATTTTTCACAAGAAAAATGAAGGGTATGTGTAATAGGTATATTGAAGGAATGATTTTCATAAGTTTGAATGAGTTTAGGCATAATAGGAATGTAAAACAAGTGGTGGAGTTAGAATGAAAAATATTGATATGTGGACCAATAGTCAAATTCGTAACTTAGGTTCATGCCTACAAGAACTTTTAGTATCTAAGTCTAAATTGGTTATTTTATAAGCTAAATGAAGTCCTTAGATAGTATATATATTGGAGCTTCAACTTTTAATGCATTAGACAAGTTTTCCATAAGAAAAATGCAAGAAAATGAAATTTTAAAAATTCGGATTTTCACAAAAGGCTTGTTTAAAAACATGTTTACCAAATGAAAAATGGGAATTTTTATGCATGAATGAAGGCCATGTTAGTATAGACTTTGAGACTCATTTTTATTTAGATAACGAGGATTACAAGATTAAAAATCAAAGAAACCCTAAGGAGTGTAAAGTGGAAGAATGACTTCTTAGAAATAACCTTTATGGAATTTTCTAACACTTAGGAGTTCATAAGAGTTTATTATCACAGAATCATCATGACCATGCATATATTGAGTTCATTACGTGGCATTCATGCTAGGAATGCATTTCCATACCAATCATCTATGAATCATTAACTAGGAACATTTTTTATCAAAAGCGAAACAATTTTTCGGAATGGAGAAAGTGACCGATCAGAACTGATCCCACTGTTTCGTGACCTTACTATTTTCAAAACTTGGATTTGATATATAAAATTTGCGAAATTCCGAGTTAAAATGACCAAGTTATGGCCGTTTTAAGTCGGAACTTCCTCAAATAGCGAGAATTCCGAATTCATCTAGTCTAGATGCATAGTTTGGATTAGCTACATGATGAGAATCTCATTAGGATTATTCTTACTTGGTAGGTGATCCCGAGCAGGCCGACACCTTACCGCCCGATTACTACTACTAGAAAGACCGGCGTCCAATGGCCGAATGAGTTTTACTTCCACTCTCAATTAATGATTGTGATTGTAATGTAGTGACACTAGTAGTGTAGGCAAAGATAAAAATGAATATGAATGATGGGATATATGGGAATTATATATGTATTTGCCTGCTATTAATGCATGGAAAGAAACTTAAGGAATATCGAAACCGGGTGTTAACTATTGACTGATTAGCTAGTATCTTATATTGAATGTTTGTGAACACTTGTTGGACACCTAAAAGAATTGAACTAATGTATATTCGACTGTAATGATAATTGGATTCATTCATATCACGATGGGGATGGAGCATTAGCATTGGTTGGTTTTTCGTGATCCATAAAACGAATATGTTGGTTAATCGTGATCCATAAAACGAATTTGTTGGTTAATCGTGATCCATAAAACGAAATATTGTTAGTTGACCGTGAGCTTAAACGGCGTCGTACCGCAGGATTCGTTAATCTACTAACCCCGGATGGAGGGTGCAAGTCCATCCACATATGATTTCCGGTTGGTCATATGTTTGTTAAAATCATTTGTTGATGCATACACTTGTTTGAATAATCACTTGTTTGAGTGAATTGTACTTAATTGTGTTATGGAAGTTATTACTCACTAAGCTAGTTAGCTTACGCCCCCATTGTTTTTACTTATTGCAGCACGAGTTTATCTGGCCTAGGCCGAGGCAAGCCACAGCACAGGTACCGTAGATAGGAGTTTCTCATAGAAGTTTAATCCATTCTTTTTGTATAGACTTCCGTTGGAAACTAAAGGACTCTGGATGACTGTAATGGACTTGATATTATTTTGCGGGGGAATGCCCCTTAGATTTTGTAAAATATAATTATGCGTTTTGGTTTATTATCTATGGCTAATGAATGCCACTTTAAACTGTTTAACTCCATTTGATGAAGTATTCTATTATCGTAAAGGAACGCTTTACATCTACTTAAGACTTCCGAAGGGCTCGGGTTGGGAACTCGAGAGTCTTATTTAGTGGGGGAGTATGTAATACCCCTCAAATATAGATGGTGGAAATGTAATCACAGAGATGTCTTTTCGGTGTAATGACTTGAAGTTTGTCATAACTTTAAAGTTAAGCGTGCTTTGGGCAGAGCAATTCCAAGATGGGTGACCCCTTGGGAAGCGTTGGCATCAAAAGAATAAAATTGTACGGCATGTCGCCAAAGCGCACAATACCTCGGTAGGTAGAGTTCTGAGTCGTTACACAATGCCTCTGGTATCCTGATTATGCTTGAGGGTGCGCTGGGAGGGCCAGTGTACCTGGCATCACAATCCCTACTCAGGATGGCCTGAGGACTTATGGGCGCCCTCTCTGCTATGGTGGAGCCTGGGGTAGCAGGTCGTAATAGAAACAAAGATGGAATTAACTTCTAATGAAGGGGAAAATAAAGAAAGTCCTATGATAAGTGTTTCAAGTGATCCTATTGAAGTTTTTTTAATTTTTTATTTCTATTCTAGTAGCAATAAGATTTCTACTCTTTGAGATAGAAAATAACTTATTCAAACGATGGCAAAGGAAGAAAAATTTCTAGAGAAAACCACAAGTATTGGGAATGTTAATGAGGAGTTTGACAATATTATTGATGCAAGTGAATTTTCAATATGATAAAGTATCCATTTTGCAATATATTTTGGAAAAGGAACAAATGTTTTATGCCAATGTTCTAAACACTTGAAGTCATATAAAGCAAAAGGTCTAGCTTACTATAAGAGATAGAAAAATACAAAAGGGAACCCGATTACACTATGCGTGAGGATTAGTTATCATTGCAAAATTGCAATAGACTTAATAGCATTTAAAATATATAGGTATTGTTGCATTGAGTAGAGAAATGAAGCAATCCAAAACATTATTGAAGAAGGAAAATGCTTGAAGAGGATTGAAGTTGAGAGCAACATGTAGCTGACTTAAAGAATAGCAATAGCATAAGCAAATAAAAGAAAGAAAGACACACAACACCAATAACATGGTAGAAGAAGTGGTAGGGGCTTGATATAAAAAGAAAAATGATCCAAGATTAACAGCTATTAATTAAAGTAGGTAAAGAATAAAAGCAATTGAAAGAAAGAATAAAGAAAAGGTGATAGTAGTTGTATGTAAAATTAACAATGTAAATAGCAGATAAGGCAACGATGCTTATCAATAACGAGACTCAATGATAATGTGCATTAGCAAAAGATAAGTACATGATAATCCACTAACACTTTTGCATATTAGAAAACAAGAAAGGTTGATGCAGGAAATGAATTGGAATGGTCAAAAAGGGATAAGAACTATATCTAAGTCCTTTAGTACTTATAATGCATAATTGTAATCAATGTTCATCTTCAATATAGTTAAAGAGGCAGTATGATAAAGACACTAAAAGTGATCCACTTTGGCCCATTTCTACTCCTAGTACATTACAATCTATACATTCTAGAAAATGAGCTAAGTAGGGCTTCTAGAATATATTAGTTTAGATATTTTCATGTAGTGTTCTATAGAGTAGTTGTAATATTCTTACTGGTACTTATAGTCTTCTAGAGAGTAATTTGTAACCGTTGGATTAATCAATCTCTACCATCGATTGAAGAGGAGAAGGCTTATAAATGAGTAGTTTGTCATCATTTTTAACTATGTAAAAAAAAAAAAAAAAAAAAAAAGCAATGAGAGCCTATGGAGAAAAATATGATTCGATTGTGATTACTATTGAGTGGACAAAAGATGTACCCTTTCAATTGCTGAATTGATTAGCTCTCTTGAAGCATAAGAAAAGGGATTGAATATGTATGACTACTCTACATTAGAGAATGCATTTCAATCCAAACTAAACTTCAGGTCTTAGAATTTTAAAAGTGGTGAGAGGAAAAATGAAGATAGAAGATCTGGAAATAAAGGAAATGAAAGAAAAAGAAGAAAGCACTCATTATATGTTGAATTGTAGGAGAACCAACCATCAAGAGAAATATTGGAGGCACGAGGCAAGGCCACAATGTCAAAATTGCAATAAATTTGGCTATCTTACAAAAGATTGTCGCCTTAAGGAGAAGCATTAAGCCAATTATAGCAAAGAGATAGATGGCTACCTATTATATGCTTGCTATGTTGCTTTCGAGACCAAAGAAGGCACATGGTATTTGGATAGTGGTTGCAGCAATCACATGATAAATAATAAAAAAAAAATTAAGACATAAACACATCTATTAGCTCTAAAGTAAGGCTTAGCAATGAAGAGTTACTATTTATTGAGGGAAAAGGTATTGTTGCCATCAAGGCAAAGAAAGGTACATATCTAATAAACAATGTCTTACTAGTACCAAGTTTACAAACAAATTTACTCCTATTGGACAATTGATGGAAGATGATACTCTTTATTATATAAAGGAGACTCCTGCACTATATGATAAAGGAGGAAAAGGTAAGGAGATTTCAATAATCAAGATGCAACAATAGAGAAATTTCTCCCATTCAATGGCATTATAAAACAGAAGTGGCTGTGAAAGTAGATCAAGAAGAGTCATTACTCCAGCATAAGAGACTTGACAATCTCAAGTTCCATGGGTTGAAGATTCTACAACTGAAGAACATGATATCAAGTCTACTAGCCATAAAGGAAGCTACAAATATTGTGAAGGCTGTATGCTTAGGAAGCAACTCAAAAAGTCATTTCCTTTTGGTTAAGCATGAAGAGTCAAAGCACCATTGGAGCTCATATACATAGATGAGTGTCGAAACATGAGGACACCATCATTTGAAATTGTAAGTATTTCATCCACTTTATTAATGATTATACTAGGATGTCATGGGTTTATTTTATAAGTGAAAAATATGAAGTATTTTAGATTTTCAAGAGATATAAGAGATTTGTTACAAAGTAAAGTGGATATAATATCAAAACAACAAGAAGTGATAGAGTAAAGCATATATTTCAAATGAGTTCAAAAAATTCTATGATGATTAAGGAGTTGAACACTAGCTTATAGTTAGATATGCATAAGAAAAAAAAGGTGTATCTGAAAGGAAGAACCTCAAAGTTGTGGAGATGATTGGATCCATGCTAGAAGCGAAGAAGATGCCAAAGATGTTTTGGGCTGAAGTAGTGTACACAATAGTCTATCTACTAAACAATATTCTAACTAAAGTAGTGCATGACAAGACACCTATTGAAGCTTTGAGTGGATGTCATCCATTAACATAACATCTTCGAGTATTTGGAAGCATTTGTTATGTGCATATTCCAACAGAAGAAGGGACAGAAGTTGGAGAAGAAGACTGAAAAAAACATCTTTTTGGCTATAGTACACAATCTAAAAGGTATGAAATCTACATTTTGAAGACTAAGAAACTTATCATTAGTAAGGATGTTGAGTTTGATGAAGGTGCTACTTGCAACTGGAATAAAGAAAAAGTGGAGATGCAAAAGCATATTGGTCTGAAGAGTAGAATTCTCTCAAAAATCGAATCACCAAGAAAAGACGGCTCTTAGCACATCTACAACATCAACTTCATCAGGAGAAGGAGAATCATCTTTAGAATTAGCTCCCAGAAGGACAAGGCTTCTTTCAAATGTATATGCAACTTGCAGCTTTATAGCCTTAGAGCCAGAAAGCTTGGAAGATGCAATGAAATAGGAAGTATGGGCTACAATCATGAAAGAGGAGATAAATATGATTGAGAAGAATAAAAAATGGGAGCTTGTGAATCCACCAACTAATAAAGAGGGTAAATTACACCGGAAGGTTACAATGTTTTGAGGTAAGTTCATCTGAGTTTATATTATTTCGGGTGGTCAAAAAGAGGTTACAACATTTATGTTTAGAGAAGTAGGTCAATTGAGATCACTGTTGACACGTGTCAACAGAAGAAATTTTTTAATTTAAAACTTAGAAGATTTAACACGTTATGACATGTGTCAATGGTGATATCAATTGACTAACTTTTCTAAACGTTGTGACTTCTTTTAATCACTTGAATTGTTGAGACCTCAATTAACCCACTTATCTAAATTTTGTAACCTTTTTTAACTACTTAGAACGTTATGATCTCAAATGAACTTATCCCTAAATATTATGATCTTTCAGAAGTGGGTCTACAACATATAGACCAACCTTGATAGTTTAATTTAGAAATATAAAGCCAGATTAGTGGCAAAGGGTTACTCTTATATTCCTGAAGTGGACTATAATGAGACTTTTGCTCCAATTGCTCAACTTAGATATTATTCGAACCTTAATATCACTACTCTTAGATTCCTGAAGTGGACTCTAGTGAGACTTTTGCTCCAATTGCTCAACTTGAGATTATTTAAACCTTAATAGCACATGGAGCACATGAATGCTAGATAATATATGAGCTTAATGTAAAGTCAATATTCTTGAATGGCTACCTAAAGGAAGAAAATATACTAGAAAATTTATTGAAAAAAAAATTAATATGATTAACTATAAAATAGTGGCCACACAGTGGCAACAAACGAGCAAATGCAAAAGGAGGATAGATCACAATCCAAACATGCTGATACGATAAGAAATTTCGTATATGATTTAATAACCGGAAATCTCTCAATTAGGCTCTATCAAAATATATTATTGTATATTTAGATTTTAGGGTTTAAAGAAAACTAAAAAGTAAAGGATATGAATGATATGTTCTTAGTATATTATGCACCAAGAAAAAAAATCAAATTAGACATTTAGTTAATCGATATGATTTACAATCAACAAAATAACAAAACTCTTACTTAATCACATAGACTAAAAGAAAAAGAAAGTTTGAGAAACTCTTAAGCTGCATTAAGATTCAAAAGTGTTAAAATGTTCTTAAACAATGCCTAATATTCCCTTTTATATCCCACAATTAGGTTAAAGGGCAAAATAGTCAATCAATAACTAATGTAACAAAATAATGAAAAATAAAATAACCGAAAACTCTTGTCAGATTACTCCATGGTCCAAGCCATGGGTCGTGGTAAGGGGCATAAAATTCTTGGACCTTAATTAAGTAAAACTTTGATCTTCATATGACCTTGCATACTGGCCGTGGGTGATGACGTGTCCCTCTTGATTCCTAACTTCAATGGATTTTAGGCCCATATGGCCTTGGTAAGGGGTTTTAGGTTAAGCCGTGGTTTTCTTTAGGCTTTCCACCACATACTCATTTAGGTTGGTATGGTCATCGATACAAGTCGTGGTATAATCATACGGTCTACAATATAGGCCAAGGCTATCGGCATGGCCTTTAGTGATTGATAGGAGCAATTGACTTTCATTTAAGGGATATTTGGACTCATTTCGCACTTATATTTATCAATAATCCTAAGAATTTGGTACTTTATATACTGGATGATTTTAGGGTAATTGGAGTAAATTGAACACTTCATCATCATTTGGTAAAGAAACAACACTAATGTCAACAAAATAAAAAAGGTTTGGATACAGAGAGCATAAAATGGGCGTGCCTAAGCCAGTGTGAAAGAATTTTTTCATAGTTTGTTTCACTGGTTAGGGCATTGACATGCCTAGAGAAGAGAGAAGCCTACTGTTGATGGCACTACCTTTTGTGCGACTGTGCTTGGCATGTTACATAAAGACTTACCCATGCTTAACTTGAATTTTAACCACAATTTAGCTCACTGGTGCAAGCATTGACATATGATGCTTTAAAGATCATCTATGGTCTATTTCACTGTCTTTTAATACAATCGTGAGGACTGTTGGAGGTGAACTTTCAAGGAGGACATGGCCCGAGGCTCAACTGTGTTAAGGGGCACGCCTAATGAACAACTTCTTTTAACTGCATAGATTTTACACTTTTGCCGTTATTGCCATGTCAGCCTTCCCAAGACTATATATATTATATATATATATATATGACTTTGACATGAAACACTAAATAGGAGGGAAATTATTCAAAATTTGATAAAGAACATCATCAAGAGAGATTTATAACTTTATCTTTTAGGGTTCTTGAGAAGGAGTATAAGGAGATCATATTAGTAATGTGTCCTAAGCCATATGGATATTATGTCATTTGAATATTTATTATCTTTATAAGATAAGTCCTTTCCTTTAAAGTTATTATTGGCCTTTTTACTCTGATGAAGTGATTCCATAAATAAATTAGTTATTCCTTATGTCATTAAAGTATGTGTCTTTAATAGTAAAATCATAAGGCAAGAAATAACTTTTTCTAAATTATTCCTCATCGTTCATTATATGGAATAATAATGAATTAAGACTAGTATGTTAGCTGAATGATGATCATGTTTTACTAATTATGGATATGAGATATCGATCCAGCACATAGATACATATAAGAATACATTGTATTGGAACAATCGAATACTGAGAGTACTATATGAATCAATATGATAATTATTTCTCATTACAATGTTGTTTTAGTTCTTGGACCTGATGGCACCATGGATTCTGTTGGTCCCGTTAAAATAATCAAGAGGGGGGTGAATTGATTATTATATGAAAATTTTTGCCTCTTTTAAATATAAAAAAAATATTGTTGAAAATCGTGAGAACAACTAAATAAATACAAATCAAATAATTAAAAGATCAGAGTTAGAAGATCAGGCAGCAAATTATAGTGGTTCCGCCTTGTGCGTCAGTCCACTCTTTCAGCTCCACGCCGGGGTCCTGATTGTCTTTACCGGTGGTGTTTCACTATCAAAATTCAAATGAGAGTACAATCAAGCCACCGTATTGGCAAAGTCTCACTATTGAGTTTCCGTAGCTTAAAATCTAAGCTAACACTCAACTATAGTGATAGATAACTCTCACACACTTCTCAAGAAGTAACAAATCTTTAAGGATTAAAAATATAAAGTTCCTCTACAAATTAAACTCAATAAAATATATGAGTAGGCTGTTTTTTCTGAAAGAAGAAATTCTTCTTTTTATGTGAATCTGAATGCTTGTTCTTGTCTTTGCTTCTGATTCCTTAAATATATCTCTCAATCACCAACGGCTATTTTTGTAAAATTCGAAAGACGTGATCTTCTCTTCCTTATCTGTTGTGATATGAATTTGAATTTTAAAAGATATGAACTATTATGATCTTTATCTAAGACATTAGATGTACCGAGATCTTCTCTTCAGATTTAAAACTTAGGTTATCATTCTTCACGGGATTTTCTGAAATGAAAGAAACAAAAACTAACAATATCTTTTTTGATATATCTTTGCCGAAACATAATCTTCCAGGTGAATTTTCAAAAATCAAATCTTCCTTATCTGAAGTATGACGTGATAAGCTTCAGTGGTTACTAAGATATTCTTGTCATAAGCTTCTTGATAGATTTGAACAAACAAACTTGATATTGTAATCTTTATCCAAAAAGTTGGTTGTGATATCCCAAAAGAAAAATATATGAAGACCTATTCTCTTGTAACAAACCTTATCCTTCATATCTTTACTTGTATAACAAATTTTATCATAGAAAAACATCATGATAATTTTGTCATAAAAAAATAATTCATGCATTTTGGTAAAAATAATTTGAAAAATATTATTTTATCTATAAAAAAACTTGAAAACATCTTGATGTGATTTGATCCCCATGATATTAAATCCATCTTTAGTGTAATACATTAAGTATATTACCTAAATATACTTTGACAAATAAAGCTGGGTCTTGACAAATATTAAAACAAGGTTTTAATCACTTTTAAGATCAACAAAAAAAAATCGTATCCAGCTTTAAAGGTTCTAAAATAGCTTCTGTTAACTTTATCTTTCTTTTGAATAAGGTTTTGAAATTACCTCTGACTAGCTTGATAAGCCTATTTGTCTACTAACGTAAATTCTGAAAATGCTTCTGACTAGCATATATGAGTTTCATTGAAAGTTCTGAAAATGCTTCTGAAAGACTTTCTTTAGATACCAAAGCTTAAACGAAACTTCTGAAATAACTTTTGACTTTATAAAAACTCATTTATACAACTATCAAAGGTTCTGAATAAGCTTCTGTTCAATCATACTTAAAAACAATTAATCTTCCTTTTGTTAGCATCAAAATATTATTAGAGAACTTAACATTCTCCCCTTTTTAATGATAACAAAACATCTCTATCTCTCAAAAATTATTATCATAGCAGCTCATAACACATAGTATTAGCAGCAGCACATAACATATAGTGTTATCATAGCAGCACATAACATATATTTCATTAAACTTTCTCTCCCTTTTTGTTGTCATCAAAAAGTAAACTCCCCCTGAATTTGTGCTTAAGAGATTTGAAAACATTAAAAGAAAAAAAAAAGAGAGAGTATTTAAAGAGTTTTAGAAAATAGAAAGTTATTAAAAATACATAACAGATCAATTTTTTCTTGATTTTTTAGGAGAGGGGGAAGAGACTGAAGGCTTGATTGAAGGCTTCTCGGGTAAGGATTCCAAATCTATGACATGAGCTCCCTTTCGAACATACTCTGGAAAATGAGCTTTAAGGAATAGTTGAATTTGTCCTTGAACATTCTTTGCAGCCTTGATATTTTGATCTATCTTTGAATCAAGATGATAAAACCGTGATGTAACAGATTCTCCAACTTTCCTCAGTTGATCCACCAAGTGATTAAAAATTTGTGACACTATGATCAAGATCCCTTTGATATTTTCACTAAATTCATCATGAAGAATCCTATAACTTTTGAAATCAGTGAGGAGTTTCTTGGAATCATCTCTGACTTGTTTGATCAAATTAAGGTTATTCTTTTGTTCCATTCCTTGAAAGGCTCTGAGCTCGTCCTTCACAGAATTATGGATAAGATCTTTCAACTCACCCTTAATGGATTCTTGAATCATATTCTTAAGTTCATCATGGTTCAGGGACTTAATGTCTGATATAGAAGAGCTTCCACTGTCATCTATTTTTTGTTTCTTTGATTTTTCAACATTAACATCCACACTAGCCTCTGGATGTTCCCCTGTCTTTTGAATAGCTGGTGTTGAGGATCCGAAAGGAATTTTCTTAACCCTATGTTTCTCATCAATATAATGTGATCCATCATTAGCATACCACAAAAATCTTTCACATAGATTGACATATGATGAAAACTTCTTTCCCAATTCTTTTCAACTTAACAGGTTCTGTTGAACTAGAAGGTAACCTAATACCTTTAAACTCAAAGAGTTTCATCAACAAGCTTCCAAAAATCATCCTTTCTTGATTCTTCCAAATTTGATCTATAATCCGAGAGGGAATATCTAATTTCTTCTTTTTCATCATGGCATATATAATCTGAGCATGATCAATAGACATGGAGTTAAAACTTCCTTTTCTTAGACATATACACTCGATTATAACTTTGTGTAGTATCCTAGGAAATAACTCAAAGTCTATGATCATTGCCTCCTTACCATAATCTATCTCTAACCCTCCATTGACAGCGGCAAAAAGTTCATTCCTACTCATATTGACTATCTCAGGGTCATCATTAGCATCATGCATAATAAAGCATTTAATAATTTCTATCCTAGAAATTGTAATTTCTTGATCGTAAACAACATAATCTAACTCATTATCATTGGTAATCACTAAATTCCAATAAAATTGCTTCACGCATTCGCCAAAAACCACTAATTGCAAAGAACACAGATTCATGCATCCAATTGGCTCCAGCAACTCATCCTAGTAAAACCCATTACTTATAAAGTAATTGAAATCGATAAAACTGCAACCATAAACCTCATTTTTGCGATGGCTGACAGAACTTTTGCTAGAACTTTTTCCAGAACTTTGTGGAGGAGTTTTGGGTAATTTCTTAGAGGTAGCCAACTTTGCTCCTGAACTCGTGCCCTTAACTTCATCAACCTTTTCTTTGCCCTTGGAAGACGAAGAAAGATCCTTTCTTTTTCCCTTTGACGTTTTTCAAGAATCTAGATTTGGAACTGTTTTAGGGTCTGAAGGGTTTACTATCGGTGTATCTTAGTCAGAATCGGAAGTTTCGTCATGTATTGTTAATGGTGTGG
The DNA here is from genome assembly GCA_024138025.1 of Combretum micranthum. NCBI lineage: Eukaryota > Viridiplantae > Streptophyta > Magnoliopsida > Myrtales > Combretaceae > Combretum > Combretum micranthum. The sequence continues at coordinate 172,315 of JAMXBD010000304.1, forward strand.
TTGAGGGTTTTGTTTTGAATCCTTTTTTACGAAGACGTTTGGATTTCTTGAGCGCCATTGATATTTTGAGAGATTTTGCAAAACATAATAAGAGAAGTTGAAAGGATATTGTTTTGCCAAAAATGAAATGCATGTATCATTTGAAAATCATTTCTTTTAAAGTTGTAGAGAACCAAGAAAAAGTAGGGAAAGTCTTTAATGTTACATAAAGGAGGAGATAAAACACAATTTCCAAAAAACTTTTTCAAAACGGACAACAAATTCCAATTTCATTTCTTATAAATTCAAATTTTAATTTTTCAAGGGGCTTAGTAAAAATGTCTGCCAATTGATTTTCAGTCGATACAAATTCAACATTAATATTTCCATTATTTACATGATCTCTAATAAAGTGATGTCTGATTTCTATATGCTTTGACTTAGAATGATGCACTGGATTTTTTGTCAAGTTAATTGCACTTGTATTATCACATTTAATAGGTATATTTTTATAATTTAAACTATAATCTTGTAATTGTTGTTTACTCCAAAGCATTTGAGCACAACATTTACCAATAAAAATATATTCTGCTTCAGCTGTAGACAAGGCAACAGAATTTTGTTTCTTAGAGGACCAAGAAACTAATTTGTCACCTAAGAATTGACAAGTACCATATGTGCTTTTTCTATCAATTTTACAACCAGCATAATCTGCATCTGAGTAACCTTATCAAATCAAAAATTTGATTTTTAGGGTATCAAATGCCAAATTTTGAAGTCTTTATCAAGTATTTGAAAATTCTTTTAATAGCTGTCAAATGTGTGCCTGTTGGTGTACTTTGAAATCTTGCACACAAACATACACTGAATAATATATCAGGTCTAGATGCAGTTAGATATAATAAAGAACCAATGGGACTTCTGTAGAGTTTCTTATTTACCTTTTTCCCATTTAAATCAGAATCTAACCTTATTGAAGTACTCATGGGAGTGGCAGCTCCTTTACATTCTTCATATCCGAATTTCTTTAGAATTTGTTTTATATACTTTTCTTGATGAATGAAAATTCCTTCTCTAGATTGTTTGATTTGAAGTCCAAGAAAGAATGTCAATTCACCCATCATTGACATTTCAAATTCTGCCTGCATTTCTCTTGTTTGAACACCAATCTTATAACTTCCGAAGTACCTTCTATCTTGCTTCTGACTTAACTTCTGGAAGGTTAGATATTTCAGATATAGGTTTTGTCCAGTTTCTGCTTTAGGATTGAAATCCTTTTCTTCATCTGATTCATCATCCTTTGTATCTTCAACAAACATAACATTAATTGATTCCTCAACAATTTTTGATGATTTGTTATACACACAATAAGCACGGCTATTTAAAGAATAACCTAAAAATATTGCTTCTTCAGATCTTTCATCGAACTTACCAAGATTGTGAGCATTCTTTTTCACAAAGCATTTAGATCCAAAAACATGAAAATAAGAAACAGTAGGCTTCTTACCTCGAAACAGTTCATAAGCAGTCTTAGATGTCATGGGTCGAATATACACTCGATTGATAATACAACAAGCTGTAGACACTGCTTCTGCCCAAAAATACTCAGCAATACCACTCTCATTTAACATAGATCTAGTAATTTCTTGTAAGGTTCTATTCTTGCGTTCTACAACTCTATTTTGTTGAGGTGTATATGGAGCTGAGAAATTATGAGAGATACCATGTTCTTCACAAAAATTTATAAACTTTGTATTTTGAAATTCTGTTCCATGATCAGTTCGAAGACTAATTATGGAAACTCCTTTTTCGTTTTGTATCTGTTTTACAAATTTTTGAAAAGAATCAAAGGTGTCCTTTTTATGTGGCAAGAACATAACCCAAGTATATCTCGAAAAATCATCAACAACAACAAATCCATATTTACATCCACCCATGCTAAGAGTTCTAGTAGGTCCAAAAAGATCAAGATGCAACAACTCAAGAGGTCTTTTAGTTGATATTCCATTTTTACTTTTATGAGAAACAAGATACCATTTTATTTTTTAAACATGTATCACATTTCACATCTTGTTTAATATTTATTTTAGGTAATCCTCTTATTATATTCTTTTTAGCCAATTTTTCTAATGATTAAAATTAACATGTCCTAAACGTTTATGCCATACAAAGATATGATCATTCATAGATAATAGACAGCATGCATCTTCAACTTTATTAGGTTTTATCAGATAAATATTCTTCTTTCTAAAGCCTTCAAATAGTTTTACACCATTTTCATTAAAAGCAAAACATTTATCTTTTTCAAAAACCATTTTATATCCTTTATCACATAGCTGACTGATACTTAATAAGTTATGTTTCAAGCCTTTTACTAAGTAAACATTTTCTATAGTATGAGGAGGCATACCAATTGTTCCAGTTGCTACAATTTTACCTCTACTGTCATCGCCAAATTTTACATATCCTTTTTCTTCCCATGTAATGCTATTGAACAATGAAGCATTTCCTGTCATATGTCGGGAACATCCACTATCAAGATACCATGTTCCTTTGATTTTAGCTTCATGTTCCTGCAAAAACAAAAAGGATTAAACCTTTTTAGGAACCTAAACAAGTTTGGGTCCTTTATAAGACAAGCTCGTTTCATTTCTTTGTTTTACTTGTTGAGTACTGAGCTTGTTTCTTTTATAATAACAGTACTTTTCTATGTGACCATGTCTATTACAAAAGAAACATGTATATGTATTATTGTTATTCCAATACCTGTTGTTTACCTGTCTCCAACTGTTTTGTCTTGGATAACTTCTGATATACCTTCTGGTATTGTATTGATAATATCCATAAGAAGGATTTTTTCTTTCTGAGTAACTTCTGATATACCTTCTGGTATTTGAAATAAACTTTCCTTTTTCACTATGCACTTTATGATCATTCTTTTTCACGTCAGATTCAACATTCACAACAGTTTTAGCATTCACATTTGGTTTAACTTTCATAAACACAGTTTTCTTAGATGCATTTGAACTAGAACCATGTTCATATCCTAAACCATGCTTTTCACAAGATAATCTTTGTGAAGAAATCAACATGTTTAATTTCTTATCACTTTCATTGAATTTATTGATGGTGTTCTTTACCGAATTACATAACTCATCAATTTTTACTTTCAAAACACGGGTTTCATTTTTTAACATGCAATTATCTTTTCTTAGCTTTTCATTATCTTGATAAAATTTTTCATTGTCACGTTTTAAGATATCATTTTCATCAGCAAGCAAAGCATTGGTTTGTTTCAAAGCTCTTTTTCATTCTTAAGAGACTTTATTTCATTATCATACTTAGCAAGTTTTGTATCAGCCTTTTTAAGAGCCTTCAAAAGTTTTTCCATTTCAGCAATCATATCATCTTCAATTGATTCATCATCAGTTTCAAAAGTTACCTCAGAAGTAGCCATGAGACAAAGGTTTGCTTCTTCTTCATTATCACTTATAGCCTCTGAATCAGCTTCTGACTCATCCAAATCGCTCCAAGTTGCCATCATTGCTCGACTTTTCTTCTTGAATTTTTCAATCTTTTTTATTCATACAGGGAACTCATATTTACTACGTCCCGGTTTTTTACATTCGTAACACATAATTTCTTTCTTCGCTTTCTTTTCCTCTTTGTCCTTATAGCTTTTTCCTGCATCAAATTTGTTAGATCTATTGAAACTTTTGAACTTTTTACCTTTCTTTTTCTTCAAGAATTTGTTGAATCTCCTTGTAAGCATGTTAATATTTTTGTCATCACTGTCCTCTTCTGAATCAGATTCAACAACTCTTTTGGCTTTGAAAGCTATTGCCTTTGAACTATTTTCTGGTTCTTCAGTTGTATCATGATGTGACTCGTATGCCATCAGCTTTTCCCTTAACTGACTAAGTGTTAGCTTATTTAAATCTTGAGCTTCTTCTATAGCTTCTTTTTGGCATCCCACGATTTTGGCAAAATTCGAAGCATTTTCCTAACAAGATCAGAATCATCTAATTTCTTTCCAAGTGAGGTTAGCTCGTTAGTAATAGCAGTGAATCGATTAAAGGCTCTTTAATTTTCTCATCAGACTTAATTTTAAATAATTCATAACGTTGAAGTAATGCATTGATTTTTGTTTCCTTAATTGTGTCTATTCCTTCATAAGTTTTTGAAAGAGTATCCCAAATTTCCTTTGCCAATTCACAAGAAGAAATTAGATAAAATTCAGAAGGAGCTATGGTTGTGAGTAAGAGATTCTTAGCCTTATTGTTCTTCTCAATCAACTTTAGCTCGTCATTTGTGAAACTAGCATCATCAGATATTGCTATTGGATTATCTCCAAATTGGATCACCTGCCAAGAAGCATAATCATTAGCTTGTATGTAAGTTGACATTCGCATTTTCCAGTAAAGATAATTTGAACCATCAAAATATGGAGCTCTATTGATTGCAATATTGTTCCCAGTCATTTTGTTTGGATCATTCAATTAGATAAAGGAGTTTAGCTCTGATACCAATTGTTGGTCCCGTTAAAATAATCAAGAGGGAGGTGAATTGATTTTATATGAAAATTTTCGCCTCTTTTAAATATAAACAAAATATTGTTGAAAATCGTGAGAACAACTAAATAAATAAAATACAATAATTAAAAGATCAGAGTTAGAAGATCAGGCAGCAAATTGTAGTGGTTCCGCCTTGTGCGTCGGTTCACTCTTTCAGCTCCATGCCGGGGTCCCGGTTGTCTTTACCGGTGGTTTTCACTATATCAAAATTCAAATGAGAGTACAATCAAGCCACCGTATTGGCAAAGTCTCACTATTGAGTCTCCTAGCTTAAACTCTAAGCTAACACTCAACTATAGTGATAGATAACTCTCACACACTTCTCAAGAAGTAACAAATCTTTGAGGATTAAAAATATAAAGTTCCTCTACAAATTAAACTCAATAAAATATATGAGTAGCTGCTTTTTCTAAAGAAGAAATTTTCTTTTTATGCGAATCTGAATGCTTGTCCTTGTCTTTGCTTCTGATTCCTTAAATATATCTCTAATCACCAACGGCTATTTTTGCAAAATTTGAAAGACGTGATCTTCTCTTCCTTATTGTTGTGATATGAATTTGAATTTAAAAGATATGAACTGTTATGATCTTTATCCAAGACATTAGATACCGAGATCTTCTCTTGTAATCCTAACTTTGGATAAACTTGAAGTAATCTTGTTATAACCACCGAGATCTTCTCTTCAGATTTAAACTGAGGTTATCATTTTCACGGGATTTTCTGAAATGAAAGAAACAAAAACTAACAATATCTTTTTTGATATATCTTTGCCGAAACATAATCTTCCAGGTGAATTTTCAAAAATCAAATCTTCCTTATCTGATGTATGACGTGATAAGCTTCAGTGGTTACGAAGATATTCTTGTCATAAGCATCTTGATAGATTTGAACAAACAAACTTGATATTGTAATCTTTATCCAAAAAGTTGGTTGTGATATCCAAAAAATATGAAACCTATTCTCTTGTAACAAACCTTATCCTTCATATCTTTATTTGTATAACAAATTTATCATAGAAAAACATCATGATAATTTTGTCATAAAAAATAATTCATGCATTTTGGTAAAAATAATTTGAAAATCAAATTATTTTATCTATAAAAAAACTTGAAAACATCTTGATGTGATTTGATCCCTATGATATTAAATCCATCTTTAGTGTAATACATCAAGTATATTACCAAATATACTTTGACAAATAAAGCTGGGTCTTAACAAATATTAAAACAAGTTTTAATCACTTTTAAGATCAACAAAAAAATCGTATCCAGCTTTAAAGTTCTAAATAGCTTCTGTTAACTTTATCTTTCTTTGAAGAAGGTTTGAAATTGCCTCTGACTAGCTTGATAAGCTATTTGTCTACTAACGTAATTCTGAAAATGCTTCTGACTAGCATATATGAGTTTCACCGAAAGTTCTGAAAATGCTTCTGAAAGACTTTTTTAGATACCAAAGCTTAAACGAAACTTCTAAAATAACTTTTGACTTTATAAAAACTCATTTATACAACTATCAAAGGTTCTAAATAAGCTTTTGTTCAATCATACTTAGAAACAATTAATTTCCTTTTGTTATCATCGAAATATTATTAGAGAATTTAACAGATTCCTATATAGTGAGTTTTGTGTTTTAATTTAGTTCTTCATCATCTTTAATCGAGTGATTATAAGATTCTACTTGGGCATGAAATAAGTTATGTGGAGGAATGTGACTGTTTGTGTTCCTCTCATTAATTTGAGAGAGATATCCTTTGGGCCTTTTGATGAGTAAAACTGAGAAATGCATGGTCTTGCTTGAATGGACTGATAAGGAGTTATCAAAATCATTAATTTAAGTCAGTCAAACTTTAGATTCAAGAAATATGTGATTAAACAATATAAGACTGTATTGATCCACACCTTATTTTTATCATAAGATATTATGTAACAAAGGGACTGAATAACTAACTATTTAATGGGTACAGTCGGATCATCGTTTTTCACTTAATTTGAGTAGGCATAATGTCTTATTAGAGACCAATTATGTCTTATTGGTTTAAAAAGTATTTAGGATATACTGCCAACATTAGGTGAACCTGCAGGGTCGCACACAAAATAACGAACAAAATAGGTTACAAATTTATCTTTAAACTTATAGGAATTATTATATCTATTATTTTTAATAGTTTAAGAATAATAAAATGTTATAAGAGAAAATTAATAATTAATGGAATAACGTATTTTATTAAACATTATTAATTTTCAATAATTCTCTAGGGTTTCTTACTTGTCTATTATGGATATATATAGCCTCCCTAGGGTTTAGAAGACATCATTATATTAAATTAGACCCGTAAAGAAAATTCTACAAACCTAAAAGAGAGAAAGAGAAAAATCATTTTAGAGAGATAATTCCTACACGAATTAGATTCGTGTTTTAAGTGCTAGCACACACATCTCAAATCTTGTTTGAGTATTTGTTCGCATGTGGATACCATAGAGGGTGTTCGCATGATTGCATCCCTTCAGATTCGAAAACTCAAAGCTTCGAAAAAGGTATAATCCCATTTGTTTTGATTTAGTTGAATTGCATGGATCTACTTAGGAATTTAAGGTTTAAAAAATATATATATTTCTGCTACAAGATTCATTTTTTGGATCTCTAAATTCCCAATAGACCATTCATCTAGCCTTTACACATCTCGATTGCAACAACTTTTGGATTTAATAGGTTTTTTTCATGCATGTTTTTATATTACTTCTCTAATTTTATGAGATGTATTGCATTATCCATTTGGGGGGGGGGGGGGGGGGGGGTGTAATTCATTAGCTTAGATTTTATGGAGCCCTAAACTTGATTCATATAACTTCTACCGTAATTTAATGGAAGCACTATCTATTTCTTTAAATTGATAGCCTATGCTTGATTTTTCCTGAATTTATATAGTGCACAATATAGATTCTTGACTAATTTCATTAGATTTGTTTAAGAAATCATTCTCTTGAACAAATCTAGGCTATTAATAAGAATTGCTCATAGCATTAGAGATAAAGTAGTTCTTTTGCAATTGATTGATTGAGTTAAGGAATTTTGGATTTTGATGCGACCTTAAGTTGGTATTGATCTAAGAAGAGATTTTGATTGATAAACTTAAGGTTAGAGTTTAGTGATCTTGAGAAAGATGATAACATACATTTAGAACTCTGTAGTTCAAGAAACTACTAAGGATTATATGAGGATTTAGTGGGTTACATGACAAGGTTTAGTGGGGAAGCATAGTCTAAATGTTCTTGCAATTGAATCAATTAATTAATTGAATTGTGAGTGCATTGATAATAACAGTCGTAGTAATTAATAGTATAAATAGTATATTAATAATGCCAATTACTTGAATTTTAACAGTTAGATAATAGGAAAATGATGAGTATTAGTACTTGCTAAGATCCCTGAGAAAATGACTATATACTCAATTCTATGCTACTATGATAGGTGCACTTGCCTAAGTCTTGATCGTAGTTCGATTTAAGATATAGATTAATTGATATTATAACTCGGTCAATTACATGACCAGTGACTTCCATTAGCTTGGGCACAGAACATTCCATGGTTTTAGACATGGGTAGTAGAATTCTCAGCTCAGCTCCCTTGCTTATCTCCAACTTATTCTCCACCCTAACAAGAAAAAACCATACTTCCCTGCAAAATGAATTAAATAGTTATGAAAGAAATCACTTTCATTTTTGGTTCGTTTCCTACACAAGACTTGTTGAACTAAGTTATGTATTCCTTTAACTTTAGCTCCAGTTGTAGCACAAATTGATATATGATTCCTATTAGATGCATCCAGATACAAAAAAGTTTCATAGGAAACCTACTATATCCATACATTATGTATGCCCCTATCCTTTTATCAAAGTTCATGCAAAATCCTAGTCAGGCGCACTTTAGAGCAGCAAAATGGATATTGTGGTACTTCTGAGTGCTAAAGACTACGGTATATGGTGTAAGCAAAGAAGCAACTACAAATTGATAGCATACACATATAGTAATCAGTAGTGTGCATCATGTTATGTGCATTCAATCTTGGATCAAGAGTATTTTCATGGTCATCAAAGAAGCAAGAGACTGTTGCACAATCATCAACTAAAGCTAAATACACATTGTAGCAACGTCAACTACCAATTAAGCAATATGGCTTCCAAGACTACTTGAAGTCATGGGTAAGCTTCAAGGAGATCTAACTACCATATTATGTGACAACAAATTAGCTATTGCAAAAGCAAAAAATCTAGTACATCACAGTAGAAATAAGCACATTGCAATCAATTTTTTGTGAGAGGCCACCACTAACAAGGAAATCAACATTAATCATTGCAAGATGGAAGTTCTAATAGCAGACATTTTTACAAAGGCACTCCCATATGCAAAGTTTGAGATGCTATGAGATATGCTTGAAGTTATGCTAAAGTGTATCAAGGAGGATTATTAAAAGTGATCCACTTTAGCCCAATTTCTAGCTTAAGTTCATTATAATCTATACATTCTAGAAAATGAGCTAAGTAGAGCTTCTAGAAGATGTTAGTTTAGATATTTTTATGCAATGTTCTAGAGAATAGTTATAATCTTGAAGATCGTAATTGAAATCTTCTCGAGAATAACTTGTAACCATTGGATTATATCAATCCCTACTATCTATTTAAGAGAAGAAGGCTTATAAATAGGTAGTCCTCCCTCATTTGTAACGAAGTAGAAAAAACTAAGAAATATCAAATACTTCTATTCATGAATACTTTCTATTATATTCCTTTATTTCGTTCAAATCACTTTCCACTTCAATAATTTTCTATACAAATACTATTCTCATATTTTCCTTTCCTTTCTAATCAAATAACATTTCACATAATATTATTAATATTAGAATGAGAGATTCTTGTAGATTATAATGAACATAAACACAGGATAGGATATTAGGAAAATCAATTTTATATCAATATTCTATACATAGACAAAACACAGATTTTAAATTAGATTTAGACAAGGACCATGTTCATAATATGGAAGACACACAAGCACACACATGGGAATAGTAGAAGAGGTGATAGCGTAAAAGTTAAAAAAGAGAAAGATACTTGGTACCAAGATTGAAATGGAAGAACATTAACATGAACTTAATGTATTGTTTTATTGCAATTGTTGTCCTCTATCGTTAATCGAAAATGGAAGGTAATGATGATATGTTCCTGTAAAGAAAATGTTTAAAAGCTTACAAACATGTGTTACAAAGTGATTGATCTTTCACACTTTAGCAATGTTATAAAAGGTAATAACTTAAGAGAAATATAAGTGAATGAGGCATGAAGAGTGTGAGGTAGTCTACTAGCTAAATATTTGTATTGTCATGAACATTACAGCTCACTTCGGTCATCTACAAGCTTGATGGGGGTGGCAAACAAAACTCCGTAGCGATTGACTATGGCTAGTTGGAGCTTGTTCTAGTCAAGTAGAGTATGATGTGAACTCAAGTAATATATAGTAGTGCTTGACTATAGCTAGTGGGTTGCATCTCAACTCTCATGGGTTCTCTTTATTAGCTATATGAACAACTAGTGTCTAAGTATGATAGTCATGACTTAGGTTACGATGCAATTAGTTGAAGTTGTTATAATGGTAGACCCAACAAAAAAAAAAAGAGAAAAGAAAAAAGAAAGAATGGAATGATGTTGATAAAAAAGGAAGAAGAAGTCATGTGGCTTTTCTACCTTCAATTCTTGAAAAAGACAAGTTGATGAGTTGAAGACATTTTCTTTAATAAATCTTCTTGATGATATTATGACTTTTAGGTGAGAAGAGCATGTAAAATATTAAGGTTGTAAATCATTATCTATTACCCAATAACAATAATGAAAAGCACTTCTTATTGCACTGAAGTTGAAATAGGATTTTGATGCATCCTTGATGAAATGTAGGGTAGGGATAAGAACAATACATGGGGATGAAGATAAGGACACTACATGATGGCGGGAGTGGGAATGGATTGTGTTACATTCTTTTTTTTTCAATAACATATCATACAATACATCAAGATGTACATTGGATGACTCACTTGATTATTCAATATTTAAAAATGTGAGATTTGATTCGAAATATAGACATATCATGAGTCCTCGGAAGTGATGAGGCCTGTTATTTGCACAAAATTGATGAGATTTCTTTAAAAATTAAATAAAGCAATGCTATATAGTGGTCTTGGGAAGCAAAGATGGAAGTATTTCTTTAGTGGTCTTTTTGTTCTTGTGTATATAACGTGGGCTTTTCCCCATATACTAATACATGTAATAGTGAATGTAAAACACTTACGGAGAATGATTTCATAACATTTTGTGTGGTCACTTTAATGGACTTAACGGCACTAAACTTGACCTATTATTCGGTGAAATGGCAAATTGAGCATGACTTGATTCAGACAACCCCTACTGAAACTTTGTCCAACAATCAATTCATGCATGAAGATCAAACATATTAACTTGAAAAAATATGAGCGAATGCAAAACAAAGTCAGTGGGACAGACTAAAAATGTGAATCAAATGGAGAAGACTAACCAATTTATACGAAACTTAAGAAGAATTATTCATCATGTTGCTTTGAGTCGATACAATGGCAATAAACTAAAATGACATGTGCATTTCCATGATGCTATGGACTCACGCAATAAGAACAATTTAATCGATTATTTTGCAATGCTGGTGCTAGGCTCTTATAACATAATCTAGTAGTATAATAAAATACTTAGTCATGAAACTGCATTGGGTGGCAGTACAACTATTATATGCCATGCATGCATCGGTCAAAACCTTAGACATTTTAGAAAATTTTTGGATGCCCATAGCCCTTATGATTTAGTTTAAAGGACTTTGATTAGGAGACAAAATGTAAAAGATCAAATTTGATTTTAGGCTTCTTGTTTGGTAATTTCTTGGACTTGTTTTTTTAAGCTAAGATGACAGGACCCAAATAGTCACGCTTCTATTATTTAAAATGATTAAGGGAGAATTAACATATATTCCACATATCTTACTAGGTAAAGCCGAAGATTAAATAACTTATGTGTAATCTTCTTGAAACCATTGTTCCACTTTTAAAATCACCACTCACTTATTCTTGAACACAACCATACTTTGAAATATGTGGAAATGCCACTCACAACTTAAAAACATCCCTAGATAGCTCGTACTTACTAGAAATACTTGATAACACTCATAGATCTCACTGTTTCTATTTCTATTTCTATGATTATGAGTTTGAAATCGCAAGACTCTTTCACGAAGTCACTTAACAACAGAGGCAACATAAAAAGGAAGGGAAAGAACTACTTATTACCTTGAATTTGTGAAGGAAACTTCTGGATTTCAGGTTGGTTTTGCAAAAATAGAGAAGAAACTGAAAAACCAAAGAAAGATAGGAAAGGAAGAAATGATACTTACGAATGATATAGGCTGTGGTTCAAATGTTCATTGTAAGGACGATTCGTCCTTCCTTTTAGAACATTTTTGTGCATTGCTTATTTTATGTTTACATAATTTTGGTTAAATATCACTTATAATGCTAAGGAAGTCTTAGATCTAACCTTCCTTCTTTCCAATCATTTTACTTTTGGATGACGACTTGGAAGCCTTCTAATAAAATTCTTCCAAGAGTCACATTAAGAATTTTGAGACTTCAGTCGTAAAATTTCTGAAATCGAGTTGGTCTAGTCCATATAATTCAAGCTGATATCAATACATCACCTAATATTTTAGTAGCTAATGGTTAAGTTCTCTTTCTATAAAAATAGCAATCCTTAGCCCTTAAAACCCATTTACTTTATGCACTCTTCCTTTGTTACCAGCATTGTTGTCTCTCCTAATCAACACGTCCAAATTTTTCAATTGAATTTTTTTCAGTGGGACTACAAATAAGCATATTTAAAATTTTAAAACTAGAAAGCCATGCATGGTTCTACACCTAGATTTTAATACTTTGGTACATGATTGAGTTTTAGACTAAGCAGTCCTTAATGTCATTGGAAATACAACAATCTTCCAGGAAAATATTGTCATCACCTATGCATAACTTAAATCTCTTTAAACTTTTCATGATTTGTTAGATAAATAGTTAACGCTTTTGAAAACAAACCTATCAATTCAGATTGCACATTTTGCAACCTATTACCATACAAACACAAAAGGTGTTGAGTGGTTAAAACCTTAACTTGGAACACTGGAATATCGGATTAATTTCATTTGTGGTACTTGAATTTTTTTAATATAATAGTTTTATAACTAAACAAAATTTTGATCCATAAAAATACCTAAACTTTTTAAATCCTCAATCCACATTACATTTAGTCGGAATCCAGCCAAAAATCCTACGACATGTTGATGTGGCATAAAATTTATGTTAAAAATTATATTTTAATTTCTACATCGATATTTTTTTCTTTTCTTTCACTTATCCCCCTCTCTTTCTCCTTATGGGCCAAAATTTCTCTCTCTACTCCTCTAAATTCAAAAACCTAGATCTCAAACACTAATGATCACTTAACTTTTAAAAACTATAATCTTGATTATAGAAAAAAATAATAAAAATCCCATCTTGATTAGCAAATCCCTTTTAAAGCATAAAAATTCCATATTGAGAAGTGAAAAAAGTAATCATTACTGAACTTTTAAAAATTATAATCTTAGTATCGTATAAACTAATTATTTCTAATTCATCTTCTCTTCCTTTAATCTGATTCGTCTGGCTGTAGCTGTTGGGTCAGGAATGGGTTTCTCATATCATATGTTCATGAAAGGCAAAGCTGATTGTTCACGGGGAAAATTGTCTCCAATTGGACCCTTTTAGTTTTAGTTTTTTAGATGATGCGACGAATAGGAGTTTAAAAATTTTGTCTTGTTTCATATCAAGATCTACCCAAATATGCTTTACGTTTGTTCAAAAAAAAAAAAAAATTCCTTTCACATGGGTAAGCCAAACCTAACGCTCCTGTCAATTAATTGTACTATACTATGACCACATCTATTGATTTTCGATTCGCTGTCTTTTATACATTCTTTTCCTCTTTCTCAAGTCACATGATCAACTCCTGCCAGAGCCAGATTAATAAATTATCATTGTAATTGTCGTGTCTGTTATTCATATCATATCTTATGGTTTTTAAAGTGGAGAACGGCACGGTGGTATTGGTTCTCCACGGGATTTGATGTCGAGCTCGGAGAGCATGGGTTAATGGGTTGGTTCACTGATTGACTCAACAAGTAAGATCTTTCGGTTTTGAGTTGTGTGGTTATGAATCTAGTTCGACGACGGAGGTCGCGGTTTGGTGGGGTGTTGGGGGCCGAGAATAGGTTTGCTACTTGATTGGATTTGATTGTTTCCAACTTGTCACTTGGAATTGTTTTGATTTTTTTTTTTTTTTTTTTTTTTTTTTTTTTTAAAGGAGGAGGAGAGGAGAAGGGGAAAGAGAGAGACGTTAAAGGAAAAAGAAAAAGATGAGAGAGAAAAGTAAAAAAAAAAAAGAAAGAAAAGAAAAGGACAAAAGAGATAAATGCCAATCAAGAAAAAAATTATTTTTAATATAAATTATATGCCACATGAGCATATTACCGGATATTTGGCCGGATTTCGGTTAAATGTGGATAAAATATTTAAAAGGTTTAGATATTTATATAAGGTAAATTTTTTTTAAGGACAAAGCTGTTATATTAAAAAAATCTTGTAACATTAAAGAAATTAAATCCTAAATTATCTAATTCAAATCTCATGGGAGCGGGGTCAGGGAGTTATCTTTCACGTAGTATGAGCAATTATCTACCCCTTTTTTTGCCCCCCTTTTTTTTATGGGTTTAAATTAAATATGTTTGTATTACAGTGAGATATTATGGCATTTACATGATCATAATAGTCATTTTTTATTAAAAAATTATTGAATACTCATTATTTACTTATCTTATGAATGACAATTTTAATACTGAAATAATTTTTTTCCAAAATATAATCATTTAAAAGAAAATTTTGAAAATAAAAATTTTATGACAATTCTATTTCATTTTATAATAATATTAATCCTATTATAATCTTTAGTAAAATGTACAGATTGTTTGTTAATAGGGAGGCAGGGTTCTCGGCCAAAAAAAAAAAAAAAAAAATAGGGAGGTAGGGTGAGAAGGTCTATGTTTTTAGGATTATGGCTTCTAGTCCCTCAATAATTGCATAGCTAGGACCGACGCAAGTAATTAATTTTTATTTATTAATTATTCTTTTTAAAGAAGAAGAGAAAAAAAAACTTGTACCAAATTTAAAGGGAAAGAGAAAGGGAAAGAGTAAACTGTACGCAGTCGTATTTAGGTCGATAAGGCACGGTGAAATTAGCAATACGTTTGAATGTTGTAGTTGACCATTGTGGTCAAAATTGAATTTGACTTGGAATAGTCGCAAATTTCCCATTATTAGATACATCGCACAAGTGGAGCACCTTTTCCTTTCCAAAAGAAAGACAAAATCGTGCGTGAATCCTGACAATAATTAATTAATGTTCCCAACGTGATCAATTAGGAGAGTACGGGGTAGCTTCTTCACTCTCTTGGATTGTACGCGAAGTAACGACAATTTCCAACCAATGGCCCAAAAAATAAAAAACAAAAGGACAATTTTCAACCTGTAAGGACTTTTGTATGGTAATTACTTTTGTGTTGTGAAAGGAAGAAATAACAATCATCAACATCAACTTGCCGCTGATTCACATTATCTTATTTGATTATGACATTCATAAGTGTTAGCAATTATCGATAACCAAACTAACATCATTTGTGGATTGATTCTAAATCAAGAACCAATCTAACTCATTATCAACTATTTTTACATAAATAGTAAAAATAAATTTTCTATTTATGACATTTAATGTGTTGTTATTAATAATATAAGTAATAAATATATTTAAAATCATGTGTTATTACTTTTAACTAAATTAAATTTTTCCTTCTAAATAATGTGGAACTTATATTTGCGTTTGTGACTTGTGAGACTTATTTGTATCTTAAATATTTTATAGTATTGCATTGCTAACATAGCAACTAAAAAAGTGCAAGTAATTGTAATGTAATTTTTTTTTTTTTACTAATGAGATATAAACAATTATTGTTAGGTTTAGTGGTATTTCAATTTAAAAGTTTGTTTGCATTTTTTTCTTAAATTAACTAAAGTTATTTAATTTTTTTTTTTTTATAATTTCCCAGTTCCTAGTTCCAGAGGAACCAGAACTGAATTGGCTCCCATGGGTCTTATTCCAGTTCTGGACCTGAATCGATTGATGACGACGTTTAAACCAAACAATGATGGGTTCTATGGTTTATACTTGCCAATAATTTAAGATAAGTCATTTGGCTTAGAAAATTTTCAATTGGGTAAATTACTCAAAAAGCTTTCAACATTTGGAGATAAGTTTGTTTAATACATTAACATTTTAAGTGTTTAAGAAATGAATCAATGTTTTGCAAAATAAATCAAAGGAGATTTCAACATTTTATAAAGATCATTTAAGGTATCAATGTTTAGATTTAATTTTGATCAAGTTCCCTTAATTTTCACTATTGGTTGATTTTTAATACCTTATTTAACTCACTTCGAAAAATGTTGATTTCTCTTTTTAACCACTTAAAATTTTAATATCTTAAATGAACTTATTCTCAAAGGTTGATTTGTTTTTTTATATAACTCAAAATATTGATATCTAAAATGAACTTATCTTTAAATATTGATAAATTTCGATATAATTTACACAATTTCAATTATTAGGTTGTTATGAATTCTTTTCAGCAATATATGAAATAAATGATATAGTAAAATTGATTTATGATGTTAACATGCATAATAAAAGAAAAATAGTTACTAAAATAATTATTACTTGTGATTTGGATTTAATTTCCTAATGACTAAATAAGAACTAAAATAGATTTAAGGCTAAACATATGATATCATATCACACATAAGCTTTTGCTCATTAGCAAAATATAAACATAACTCCTTACTTGTATACACTTAAATAAGCACGGACACAAGAGAACTCAAAATGGGGGATATAGGCCTATTTGGATTGTCTGTACCAGATCGGTTTCGATTCGATATCAGTTCAGTTGGTTCGATTTGATCAGTTTATAAGTAAAACTATTGGTTTTTCATTAGTATCATATCTGTATTGATTCAGTATTTATTTGATTTGAAAACAATGTCAAAATGAGACCAAAACGACAATCCAAACAGGCTTATAACATTTACATATGTCCGTACAAAATGTTTAATAATTTTTTTTACCAACTTACTGTTCTTGAAACTAGACGAGACCATAGAGAATAACAACTAGACATAGAGACCCTAAAAAAGCCTATTCATTTGCGCAATTCCAATTTAATCGGTCAAAATATGACCAATTTAAATTTGGAATGTTAAAACTGAAATTAGCAGCCATGTTTAACTCCATTGATAAAATATTAGGCCCCCTATGTTTTTGGGAAAAAAGCATTTGTCAAGGAAACACGCTTTTTCTTAAAAATAGGGAGGCAGGGTGAGAAGGGTTATGTTTTTAGGATTACGGCTTCTAAGCCTTCAATAATTGGATTGCTAAGACCGATACAAGTAATTGATTTTTATTTATTTATTTATTATATTCTTTTTAAAGAAGAAGAAAAAGAAAACACTTGTACCAAATTTAAAGTGTAATAGTAAACAATACCCGGCCGTATATGTTTCGATGAGGCACCGTGAAATTAGCAGTACGTTTGAATGTTGTAGTAGACCACGACAGTCAAAATTGAATTTGACTTGGAATAGTCGCAAATTTCCCATTATTAGATACATCGCACGATTGGAGCATCTTTTTCTTTCCAAAGAAAGACAAAATCTTGCATGAACCCTAACAATAATTGATTAATATTCCCAACGTGATCAATTAGAGAGAATATTATATGTATAATATACTTAAAAAAAATTATATAAAACTAAATTGTGAAAAAAAATATGGATAGTATCGTTGTATCGCATCTTGAAGGTGTAATACAATTTTTTTTTTAAAATTATCGAGTATTGCATGTTCAACAACATGCGATACTCATATAATTATTAAATGTGTATCGCATAGTTAGACTTATATCGTATGTTAGTTATACGATATACCTATTTTCACAAGTTTGCCTGAGTAGATCGCCATATTACATGTTAGAAATACGATATTTGTGTAAATTCTTATGTCCCATCTTCAACATGCAACATAGCAATAAAAGTTTTATAATTTTTTCTTTAATATATATTTATATAATTTTCTAAAAAATATTAGACATGTCTTTCACCCTTAATTAGGAGAGCTCTTGGGAGCTCCTTCTCTCTCTTGGATTGTATGTGAGGTAATAAAAATTTTCAACACTAGCCCACAAAATAAAAAATGGACAATTTTCAACTAGTAAGGACTTTTTGTATAGTAATTACTTTGTGTTATGACACTATTGAAAGAAAGAATTAACAATCATCAACATCAACTTGCTGTTGATTCATATTATCTTACTTGATTATTTTATGATATGACATAAACTATTAGCAATCACCAATAATCAAATTAGATATCATTATGGGTCGGTTATGAATCAGAAACCAACATAACCCATCAGCACTAGTTCTTGAACCGGTAACAATCCTGTGGATGGCAAGTCCAAACTAACAGGTTATTATGATTCCACTTTTTAAAATTGCCTGATCTAGTGGTTCTAGAACTACGGTTCAAGAACCGATTAGAGAACCGACGATTCCTATGTTTTAACGCCATAAAAGGGAAAAAAAAGGAAAAGAAGACAAGAAAATTATTAAAAAATTGTTATTAAAAAATAAATATTCGAACTATTTTTATGTGAATGTTAAAAATATATTTTCTATTTGCGACATTTAATGTGTTGTTATTAACAATACAAGTAATAAATATATTTGAAATCATATGTTGTTGAGTTTATATAGACTTCTAACTAAAGTAAATTTTTTTTTTTTAACAATGTGGGACTTGTATTTGCATTTATGGGAATTATTTGTATATTAAATATTTTATAGTGCTGCATTACTAATATGATAATTAAAAAAAATGCAAGTGATTGTAATGTAAAATTTTTTTTACTAGTGAGATATAAACAATTTTATTAGGCTCAATGTTATTTCAATTTAAAGGTTTGTTTGTATTTTTTTTTCTTACTTACATTAACTAAATTTATTTAATTGTTTTTTTTAGTTTTACAATTCTTGGTTCTGGTTAGAACCAAAACTAAACTGTAGGAACCAAGAACCAGACTGGCTCCCATGGGTCCGGTTTTTGTTCTAGAGCCGAATCGACCTGTGACGATGTTTAAACCAAACGATGATGGTTCTATGGTTTATACTTGCTAATATTTTTAGATAGGCATTTGGATTAGAGTAATTTCAATTGGGTAAATTACATTAAAAAATTTCAACATTTAAGGATAAGTTCATTTAAAGTATCAACATTTTGAGTGGTTAAAAATAAATCAAAGTTTTGTAATGTAAATCAAATGAGATATCAATGTTTTACAAAGTTTATTAAGGTATCAATGCTTGGATTTAATTTCGATTAATTTTCCTTAATTTTAGTTATTGGGTAATTTTTAATACCTTATTTAACTCATTTTGGAAAACATTGATTTTTTTAACTACTTAAAACGTTGATACCTTAAATGAACTTATCCCTAAACATTGCTTTCTTTTTTATATAACTCAAAACATTAATACCTTAAATGAACTTATCCTTAAATATTTATACCTTTCGATGTATTACACAATATCAATTATTAGGTTGTTGTAAATTCTTTTAAGCAACCTATGAAATAAATGATATCATAAAAATGCTTTATGTTTTTAATATGCATAGTAAAAGAAAAAAATAGTTAGTAAAATAATTATCATCTATGATTTGGATTTAATTTCCTAATGATTAATTGAGAACTAAAATAGATTTAAGGCTAAACATATTATATCACACATAAGTTATTGGTCTCTAGCAAAATATAAATACAACTCCTTACTTGTACACACTTAAATAAGCATGAACACAAGAGAAGAATAAGTTTCATTCTTGGTACTCAACTTTTTGTTTAAATATACTTAAAAAAAGTTTATAACACAAAAATACTTAAACTTTTAAAATCTTCACCTAAAATATATATAGCCAGATTCCAACCATTTTTTTGGGCAAAGCTGACGTGGCAACCTAGAACGATTAAAATAATACTTTTTTCCATTGTGCTGAAATTTTTATTCTCTCTCCCTCTCTCTTCTCCTTCCTCTCTTTTTTTTCTTCTTCTTCTTCTTCCCTTCTCCTCCTCATCCTTCTTCAAAAAAACAAATAAATAAATAAATCTTGAAAAAAAAAAAGAAAGATTAGATAAAAAAATCTCTCTTGCCTCTACTCTCTCTCTCTCTATTCTCTCTCTCTCTTCTTCTTCTTCTTAAATAAAAAAAATGTCGAAAAGGAAAAAAGAAAACCTTGGATCCATCTCTCTCTCTCTCTGCTTCTTCTTCTCTTATCCTTCAAGTAAGAAAAAAATCTTGAACCAAAAAAAAAAAAAAAGCTTGGATTCATCTCTCACTTCTCTCTCCATTCTCTCCTTCTTCTTTATCCTCTTCCCCTTCAAGCAAAAAAAATCTTGAACCGAAAAAGAACTTGGATTCATCTTTCTCTTCTCTCTCCTCTCCCCATTCTCTCTCTCTTCTTCAACTTCTTCTTCTTCAAATAAATAAAAAACCTTGAAGCGACAGAAAAAAACTTGGATTCATCCCTCTCTCTCCTCTTCTTCTTCTACCTTTTTTTTATAAAGAAAAAAAAAAGCTTGAATCACTACAACCATACAAACCTAGAAAAAAAAGGATCACAAATGTTTTTTTCCCTAATTTCTAGAGCTCAAATGGAGCTCCCATGTCTGTAGCTTGATTGGGAGAAAAGGCACTTTTTTTTTTTTTTGCGATTCAAGCTTTCTTTTTTCGATCCAAGCTTTTTTTTGTTTCAAGATCTTTTTTTATTTGAAGAAGAAGAAGGTGTAGGAGGAGGAGGGGAAGAAGATGAAGAGAGAGATGAACCCAAGCTTTTTTTTTTTTTCGATTCAAGATTTTTTTTTATTGAAGAAGAAGAAGAAGCATGGAAGAGGAAGAGAAGAAGAGAGAGAGAGAGAGAGAAAGGAAGGGGAAGAGAGAGGAGAGAGGAAATTAAAAAATAATAAATAAATGAAATTCCAACATGGCATAAAAATATTATTTTAATCATTTCCCCTTGCTACTTCAGCTTTTGGTTGGAAAAAAAGGTCAAAATCCGGTTTCAAGTAAAAGATTTTAAAATTTTAGGTATTTTTGTGTTATAAATTTTTTTAGTTTTATTTTTATTACAAACGAAAAAGTTTAGGTATTATGAATGAAACCTACTCCACAAGAGAACTCAAAATGGGGATATTATAACATTTAAATATGCCCACTAAAATGTTTAATAATTTTTTTGCCTACTTAATGTTCTTGAAACTAGACAACATCGATAGAAAATAACAACTTAGACTAGAGACCTAAAAAAGCCTATTCACAAATTCCAATTTAATTTGTCAAAATATGGCCAATTTATGTTAGAAATGTTAAAACTGAAATTAGCAACTATGTATAACCCCAATGATAGAATTTTAGGACCCGTTTTTTTTTTCTTAAAAATGTTTTCTTGAAAAGTGACATATTTTTATATGTTTGGCTATTTCTATGAAAATGGTTTCTTTTTTTTTTTTTTTGTATAAGTTGAAGGTAACCATATATTTTAAGTATAAAAAATAAAAAAAATACATATTATATTGAGAAATAAATCTAACTAAAGGAAAAATATTTGAAAACTTAATAATAAATGTCTTTAGATAGTCAATGATTGTTAGATGAGTTTATAAATCAGTGGAAAAATGACTTATGCTTTATATCATGTAAGTTATTTTCTCAAAATAAAATAACCTATGACTGAGTCTATGTTTTTCAAAATAAGGGAGAATGATTTCTATTAATTGTCCCACTTTTCCTTAAGCAAACATGGAAAAATGAAATTTCCATGAAAGATATTTTTCTAAAAAATATTTTTATTAAAACAAACGGGCCTAACTTATATATGAAATTTTTATTTAAAAATATGACCATGAAGACCTTGAACCAACTTTACAAGTTAACTTCCCTCTCTTGATCTTGCGAAATTCCTCACATCAAATTTGTTTTGGTCATTTTCCACGTATGATCCCCATATTTAGTGAAATAAATTTCAAAGGATCCCTAAAGTGCTATTGTTGAGTCTCTAATTGGTTAGAAATAAAATTTATATTGTTTTACATAATTTTCATGGTCTAAACTCGGAATTCGTCTGCAGAATGGAGCATTGTTAAATGCTAAGGATAGGTCGTTAAAAGGAAATTCTAAAATTTTTTATAATTATTTAGCTCAACATTTTAATATTATTAAATAGTTCTTGGAAAGACGACCACAATGATATAAAGTTAGTTAAAATTGGATAAAAAAGAAGGAAGTTGTAACGACTAGAATCTAGATTAGGTGGTTTGATCAAAGTTAATGTCAATACGAAAGTGCAAAGTTTTGATGTATGAGTTGCCTTGGATTGAGGATCTTGGAATCGGATGGACTAAGATTTAATATTTTACTACTACAAGGAGATTTTAGTATTTTACAGCGTGTCGAATGATCAATTATGAAACCATATTGACCAATGTATACATTTATCATAAAGTGTTACAAAAAAGTCATTAAAATTGTCGAAACTTAAGCTAGTTGATTGTAAATAATACAACATAAGATTTTATTGTGACAATACAAATGCTACAGATCTAATAAGTGGAGTTTCAAGCTGAAACTAAATTTACTTTAAATTTATATAGCGTATTAAGATAATATATCTAACTCTTATATCATCTTCGTACCATGTCTATAAGGAAATATATGGAAATAAAATAATAGAGCATTAGAAAAGGGTATGGATAGCTTAAAAAAGGGGTATTATGTTGTCTTGAATATTTTGAAAATTTTAATATTTTACAATACTTAAATAGGATTAGGAACAACAGTTGCAATGATATATAGAATAAAAAAATTAGATAAGAAATGAGAAAGATGTGCTATTTTGAAGTTGCTAGTATAAGTGATATAATATATAGTAATTTCTACTATTGTATTGGATTTGTTTTTAACTTAAGCTCTATGAACAAGTGATGGAACTATTTAAGTATTGTAATAATGTAGACTTAATTTCCATCGAAGTGCGTGAGATTTTGTGTTTAGGATATTGAGATTTACCACTCCAGTTAGGTATACCCTTTTTTACTGTAGTATTATGGTGTGTTGTGCAACATTGTACACCACTCACTTAGTAATTAGAAAACCTTGTGTAACCCTCTATTGTGATTATTAAGGAGGATTCAAAAAAATGCATTGATGGTTATCTAGTATATTGCTGACAATTTACTTAATATTTGATTTATTGTGATTGATTGAATGTGATTAAATTGACCAAACAGACTATATTATTATTATGTAGAAATAAGTGCAAAAATTAGACTTTGCTACTTGTAATATTTGGACTAGGTGCCCATTTGGCTAATTGTATTCTATAAATCATGGCACATGCACTTATACCAATCAAGTAAAGTTTAAAGTTGTCACGCCCTAAAAGATACCCTAACGTAACAGTCCACCGTATGCTAAACGAGACTTAAAAATCACCACTACAGTCACTCAAAAGTCTTGTATTAGATGCAAGGCGCTCTCTTATAACAATAGAATATATATGCAGTTGGAGATAGATAGTTCAACTTGAGAGAATAAGTATAAAAACATAAACCACAGATATCTCAGGATCAGTAACAAAATACTAAGGGGCATTCCCTTGCTAAACAAAAGTCCAGATATTAGCTTTTAATAACATCCTGAGCGTTTAAGATTTACTATGAAAGACTATACAAAGCTAATCATAAACTTCTAAGGGAAACTCCTAACTTCACATTTACCTGATTTGGCCAAGTCCGGGGATGTAACCATATGTACGGGAACTGCATCAAAAAGAAGCTATGGAGGTATAAGCTATGGTAGCTTAGTGGGTTTCACTTCCAAATTAAATACTTCAACAAGCAATAAGGCAAGCAAGTTATATTAATAATCATATGAAATGCAAAAGCACGTGAGCATACAATACATAAGACTTTCAGGAGTCCTATGTTGAATGGATTTACGCCCTCCATTCGGGGTTAAGTGTTTTAGGCCCATACGACCATAGATTTCAATTTTTCTCATTTATATAGTGGTTGATTCAGGTGCCCACCCACTCACTAATTTTGTAGTTGATTCAAGTGCCTACTCCACCTCCATTTTGATTCAGGCCATTCCATGCCAACAATCGAGTTTTTAGGCCCACTCATTGCCTAGCTATTATGCCTTCTTCCTACAAAGGTATAATAGAAAATGAAATGTGACTCAACATATGTTATCCATGGGCAATTTAATTATAAGATCATGGCATATTATTTAAGCGAATTTTAGGTGATCATAGATATTTCAAACACTTCAATTCTATACTAAATCATACAAATATTTATAACACTTCCCATTTCGATATTCTTATCATCAATTCAACCAAGTAGAATTCACATGCACATTCTCATTTTATCTTGTCCTATTTCTAGTGCCACTATCATTACAGGCACAATCATAAACATGTAATATAAAGATAGTGAACTCACTTGGCCATGGACACCAGTCTCTAATGGTAGCAATCTGAAAACAAGAATTTTCCCCCGATTCAAAGTCGCCTAAAATAAAGAAATACCCAAATGAGTATTTCATACCATAACTAATTCCAACTTATTAAATAAAAACTCTTGAGTTCGTAATTTTCGTGGTAGATGAAAATTCCAACTTAAAATGGCCATAACTTGGTCATTCTAACTTGAAATTTCGTAAATAAGCTATCGATTTCTATCTACTTTGAAATATCTATCTATTTATGATGTTATTCTTAAGTTTTGAAAATGTTTAGGTCTTAGAATGCTTGGATTAGATCTTATCAGTAGTTAAAACTTGCATTTCCGAAATTGTTTTGTGAAATTTGCATTATTTCTACCAAGTATATTATATGTGCATGCATTATCTACAAGTTATTATCATGAATGACATGATATGAGCTATCTATATGTATTTCCTTAATGATTTTTGGTTAAAAATAATTTTCGGAAAACTTTTACTTTGCAACAACGGCAAGAACACTTGTTTGAGAAAAGTAGCTTTATCTATTTGAAAATCATCCATAATTTTACTAGGATAAAGCCTTGGTGATCTATATACCTACTTCATTATCTTAATAAAATTCTTATTTAAAAGTTGGAAAGTAGATATTTAAATATGGGTTTGCCTAGTGACGATTTTACACAATTTTAGAAATGAAAATATTATTTGATCCAAGTTTGGAAACCTTTCCTTTGTTTTAGGTTTATACTTTGATAAAATACATTTACTCTTATCAAAATCAAGTCTTTATTATATCTATTCCCTAAGCTTCTGCTTTTCTATTAAAATTCTTATTTTGACATTTGGAAACAGATGTTTAAATGGGTCATTTTTAGATCCGAATTTTGAAACTTGTTTTTGAGATTATTTCTTGCGAAAAACTCATTTTTTTTCTAAAATTAAGTCATAATCAAACCTACTCCCTAAGCTTTCATTTCTTTAATAAAACTCTTGTTTTATGGTTGGAAAATAGGGGTTTACTTAGCATTTCACTAGTTATGAATTTTAATTTTTTGTTGGTGTTGAAACATAGATTAACTTAACTTTTGTAATCTTTTTCTTTTTTTGAAAATTTTCTTAGTAAAACTAAGATCAAGTTATAAAAATCACTGCTTTATGATATATCACCTAGCCCTTTCATTTTACATATAAGATCTTCGTTTTGGAGTTGGAAAATAGGTTTTCTAAATGGTTATTTCTCAAGATCCGAATTTTACAAATCACTTTTTGATAGAAACAAAATAGATCTTGAGTTTTGGCAACACCTTCATTAAGACTATCATATTGCAAATCTTTTATGTATGTAAGACAAGTATCTATGGCATTTATGTACTATAAACAAGTAGATCTACTATAGTACTCATGTCATGGATGTAAATGCAACATAAACAATATGTAGATGAGAGTAATAATAAAAATATATGCACAAAATTTCCATAAGAGCAATATATAACAACAAAATAGCAAAATACTAGTAAATCAACTTAAATAATAAGATCAACACATTGTGATGGCAAGAATACCATGCTTTAGTGTTTCCACATCCCTAGCGTAAAGCTCATAGGGATTTTTTGTGGAACCACACATGTATGATCTTTGTCATTATATGTTTTTATTATGGTAGGGTCAAGATCTATTATCTAGTGTTTGGAGAAGAAAACTTAAAGGACAAAAAATTATGTGTGTGCGTGAGAGAGAGAGAGGAAGCTCACAGCAAAGGAGAGAGGAGAGGGAGAGAAAATTTGTTTTTCCAAAAGTTTTATTTGTGAGAAATGAGAGAAAGTGAAAAGTGAAAGTGAAAGAGATATTATATAGGAAAAGAAATTAGGTTTTGTATGAATAATTAATTGAAAAAAAATCAAAAAAATGAGAGGGTACAAGGGAGGGGGTGTCGGTTCATGTCAGGAGGAGAGAGAGATTTGAGTTTGTTTTGTGTAATAAAATTCAATTTTAATAAGTAACTTTAAGTAATAAAATGTATTAGAAAGGTAAATTTGTAAAGAAGTGATGTAAAATTGTAAGAATAGGTTGTAAGGATGTAAGAATAGGGTATGGGTGGTTGTACTTGTTGAATAGTGTGAAGGAAATAAAAAAGTTGATTAGATAATTAAATTATCGGTAGTGATGAAAATACGAAAAAGGCTATAACCGTAATATTTATAAATCGAAAAATTTTTATAATTATATTTTTGAATTTCTTATTAAATTTTGGTTCTAACGAGTTCAATATTATTTTCTATTTCCGAGTCCTAGGGACCGAATTTCGAGAACAGATCCCGATCTAGTCCGAAACAAATGAATTGCTCTGAAATTAATCTTTTTATGTTTTGATAATTTATTTAGGGCTATATTCTGGAGTTAACTCATTTCTATTATTCCGAGGTTTCGTTCGGGATTGCCGGACTTAAGGTTTCCAGTCCATCTGGTCCTAGAGTATTTGTTTACGGTTTCGGATCCGGCTCCAAATTCCAAAAGAATTAATTGCTAAAGAGAACGAGGGCTTACAAAAGTAGACTATAAGTAATAGTCTATTTTATATATGGGAAAGAGTAGTAACCCTAAAGCATCTGAAGAAACTAACTCCAAAACATTACTTGGTAAGTTTATGGTCTAATCTTTAGATTAACATGGTACTTTTGTGCCAACCTTTGAGGTTTCTTAGATGGTTAGAGTGTACAATCAAAGAATTGACCTGGCTTTGGTAATCCATTAAGATTGATCCCTAAGATTTGTTGATGGTAGTGGGATAAAACATTGAAAATACCAATTGTTCATTTGCAAAGTTGGTTTTAGAAATTTGTGAAAATTAACAATTGTTTATTAATAGGTTAAAGAATGAAGTGAGATAGCAACATATCTAATGAATGGTTTAATTGGATTTTAAGTGTGAACATTCCTTAGAGAAAGCGACCTTAAAAGCATAATTGAAGTGAGAAGCAAATTAAGTATAACATAGGATTGACTTAATAAGTAGAATCATAGCACCATTGCATGGCATACTTTCAAATCATCAATCATTTTAAATGTAATTGCCATTTAATATTTGAATGATGATATGTGTTAGATTTCGTAGATTTTGTGTGTGTTACATTTTTTTTTCTTTATATACTTAGTTTTTATATTAACTAAGAATGGTTAATTTTATTTTAACCTTAGGTACAAGAAATGAAAACTGAAGCTATTGACTAGGTAATTACCAATCTTTTAGATAATTCGGTTAGTTAAGTAATGTAATATCTTATAAATAGCTTAAGATTTGCAAATATCAAAGTATGTATAATTGTAAATGATTTTTGGAGTCTAAGAGCATATTGAAAAAAGGAAAATCAAATTGCTTGATCCATATTTTAGAAAGTGCATAATGTCTCCATTTTTAAGTACTATGACCATTACAAGTTGTCAAATGGTTATGCCAATATTATATCATTTTGTGCATTATTTAAATCATTGTCAAATGCTCTAAATATTTGAAGGCAAATGGAAAAAAAAATTTAGCATGTTTGATGTTGCTAATTTCTTATAGTTTCACTTCTTTGTCAGCATCATATATCCAATCATGTTGGATTGTCAAGGTGCATATTCGAGTAAACTCTTGAAATTTTTTAGTGAGATAGTTCATGTTTTGTATGGGTGTGTCAATGTTTCAAGACTAGTCTTACCGATCCTTTCCTCTTCATAGATGAACCTCTTGGATGTGGAATGCAACCAACTTCTTCAACTTCTTCAATAATAATAATAATAATAATAATAATAATAATATAATAAGTCATATGAATGCTACAACTACACATAACCTTTTAAGCTTATTTTATACTAAAGCCCAAGCCCACTCTTAATATACCCTAAATATATAATCTTCTTCTTGCCTCCTTACACTTTTGCCTCAGTAAGTTTCCACTACTTCTTTCTTTATTTTCTTTACGTTACCTAGGGTTTCTTTGATATTGCTAATATGTATTGTTTTCTTGCAGATGATACAAGCCATGATTAAATTCAAGACTAGCCAAGTGACTCCTAAAGAGAAGACTCTTTCTTATAGAAAAATGATTGGTATCTTTTCTTTAGTTTGTTCCAGTATTTATAGATTATAGATCTGCTTACACTCTATTATAGAATTGGTTACAATTAGTTACTTGTAAAAGCTGTTAATAGATTTAT
This sequence comes from Combretum micranthum, assembly GCA_024138025.1. Lineage (NCBI taxonomy): Eukaryota > Viridiplantae > Streptophyta > Magnoliopsida > Myrtales > Combretaceae > Combretum > Combretum micranthum. The sequence goes on from JAMXBD010000304.1 coordinate 200,884, forward strand.
GACTACTTTTAGCCTGTTCATGTCATAATTCCTAGTCTTTTGTTTATGACCTTTTTTTTTGGGAGTTGCGCAAGTTGTAATAATTTCTCCTCCTATAAAAAAAACCTTGTCCCAAGGTTGAAAAGTTGTTGTCTTGCTCATGTTTGCAGAGTTTTGCCAAAAGAAAACCCTGCTACACATATAGTTTTTTTTTTTTTTTTTTATGTTGTAGTAAGGACATGTGTAAGAAAAACCCAACTGCATGTTGTTCGTCATAAGAACTAATGGCTGAACAAAAGTTGATTGTAATATACTTACTAACATAAATCTAAAATATGATGAAATAGAATAGACTATCTAGTAGCATACTTAAGGATTGATACGTGAACAATGTGGTGTGGTTAACTTTTACCAGAAATCCATTTGATATATGTCTAATTCATATAAGCAAGGTACCTAAAATGTTTGTTTCTTGTAGAAAAATGATCCAGATGAGCCGACCTATGTTTGTACTGATTCTTGAAAACATGAAAACGTACTAGAGATAAGGATAGAAAATTTGAGTCTAGATTTAATATAAAGTTCAACCCACTTCCTACTCTACACGATCTACCAATGCCTCCAATCGAGGATTTCATCACCACTTTATTAATCATCAAATAAACACACACAAGCTGAGCACTACACCACTTTTACAATACTGAGAAAATAAAATATTTCCTTTCTTTCTTTAGATGCTCACTAATAAATAGAAAATACAAAGAGCACTAAAATGTTTTTCTCTTTCTTTCTAGATAGTTACAAGTTAATGAGTAAAAGAAAATATAAGAAAATTATTGATTCATCTGTTCACAAATAAAACCTTTTCACTTTTGGATTTGTCTTTTTTTGAATCTCCTAATAACAGAGTATTTATAGCCTTCAAAAATTCAAATATCTGTTAGAGATAACATCTTTTAGTCTCCAAGCATTAAATGTGCTTCAACGACTTTTTTTGCCACATTCGCTCATTCATTTAAACTGTTGTACCCTAATGCTTGTTGCATCACAAAGTATCACGCCTTCATTTTAGCCCTCGACCAAGTCTTTGGTCACGTGGACTTCATCGAGCCTTGAATTCAAACTTATTACACCTCAGACTTGTCGTGCTCTGAACTTGTCGCGCCTTGGACTTAGCCCTTGATCAAAGTTGTGCTTCTTTGATCTTGTCGAGTCTTAGATTTTGAACTCATTGCGCCCTGAACAATGGACTTGTCGAGCCCTTAATGAACCCTACGACCAAGGCTATGCATTTTTGAATTTCTTGTGTTCTAAACTTTGAGTTTGTTGTTCCTTGACTAATTGACTCGCTAGAGCCTCAACATAACCCTGGACTAATGACTCTGTATTTGGGCTTGTTAAGCTTTGGTCTTGAGTTTATCGTGTCTTAGTGAATGAAGTAGTCTAGCTCTCGTCTTGACCCTTGACCAAGATTTTTCATCACTAATTTGTTCCAGCTAAAACTTGCACAATCTCCACAAATACACGCAACATATATTGTTTGATTAATTAAATACATTTTAACATAATTAAATAGTTAATTATGCATTATATTATCTCATCAAAGTCCATATTGAACATACAAGTTCAACAGTTTCGTCATCCTAACTTGGGATGTTAACAAATTAACTTGAGTGGTGCTTCTTGATGGTTTGATGCTTCATGTTCCTTTGATGTTGAAAAAGAGGCGATGATTAGAGAGAATGTTCTAGAAGGGTTAGTTAAAGATAATGGACTAGACTTTTACTCATAGTTGTCAAAATCACGATTTTACCCATACATTTCTATGAGTTTACAATTTTAGGAAGCTCTTCAAAGTTGACTCATAAGTAGAATAGTTTTTTGTAGACTCTTATGATTTCAACCGATTTTACCTATTTGAGTCAAATAGGCAAAAATATAAAAAATACAATTATAGGGTCTGTTTGGATGGTTTGTTTTTCATCTGTATCTGTATCTTTTTCAAAATGATATGTGTAAATATGTCTGATTTGCATCTATATTTTATCTATATTTAATCTATGTGATCTTTTGATGAGAACTGATAACTTTTTTTTTATCTATATCTATTTTTTAAGAAATAATTTGTTTAAAAAATTTTTGAAAAAAGTGTCTGTATCTGCTGGGAAAAGCCAAACAAACAGACAGTTTTATAAGCTCGTTAACTATTATGATCATATATATTCATTATCGTATTTCAATTTTGGTTGTACATGCTCTCTATCACTTTTCCTCTCTCCTTCTCTCCCACAAGTTTCAAGTTTTACATTTATAAAATTCATTTAAGTCAAGTTATAATACTAAAGTTTATAATAAAACCTATTCATCTAATTTAAATAACTAAGAATTAAAAATAAGTTGAAATTTTTATTTTTCTTCAATGTATAACTTCTTTCAAACTAAATAACAGAAAATAACTTAATTTTGACTATACTGGTTTTTTTCTCCTATATGTTATATTATAAATTAAGTGTTATCATAAGAAAGTGAACTTAATTTTTTTTAATTATATACTTTATGTATTTCAAGTTTTTTATGACTTCTATAAGTATATCTATAATTTTTCAAAGCTATATTGCATAGGTTGTAGAAACTTACGTTTCTATGTTTCAATTATATATTCCGATTTTACAAATCCTTCGACGATTCTACGTATAATCGCGAGTTTGACAACCTTACTTTTACTTGATCAATTGTACCTAACATAAGCCATAGCACTAAAACAAAGACAACCAATTATCTCATAGAATGAAAAATATGTCTACAATTTTGATTAAAAATTAAAAAAAATACAAGTTAAAAAAATTACCAAGTTACTAATAATTTATCACATTTCTAGCATGCGATATAACAATATAGTCTGGCAAACTATTGAAAAAACCTATATCGCATGTTGGTTATAAAAGAAAAAAACCGCATTTCAGTATGCGATATAACAATGGTAATTGTGTAATTATTTTATCCAGGATTTATATATTTTTTTTAATTAATGGTTAAACATGAAATAATTTGATTTCATTTGTGTACATGTAACGACATTTTGTATTGATGTTTTAATTATAACATTTAATCTCTACTCCACAAGTATGTATTGTTTTAATTACACACTTTTTATACACCTCATTGAAACATCTAAAATCTTTTGTTACTAAACATAACAACAACAACATCATCATCATCATCATCAACAACAACAAAGTTATTTTCATTAGGAAAGATTACCTACAAAAGTATCAATTTTTGAGGAGAAATTTAAATAAGATATCAACATATATGAATAGATATTTTTACAAAAAGAGTCAAATAAGTGGTTAACATTTTAAATAGTTAAAAAAAAGGAATCACCATTATATAATATGGTGCAAATAAGAAATCCTTTTTTTGTGTATATTTATCTCCACATAAAATGTTGATTACCTTTTTTTTAGCTATTTAAATGTTAGTACGGTAATACCTTATTTGAACTACTTTACAAAATGTTGATGCATTTTTTTAATAAGATGGTCCTTCACCCTCTATATATTAGAGTACTAGTTCTAAGGTGAGTACAAAGTATGAAAATCTCATATCCACATCCTATTTTGCGAAAGTGTATTATAAGAAATTTGTACTCATATCTTACCTTATAACCTCAATACCTACTTCACAATACCGACTGAGCAACATACGAGCAGGTAGCTTGTTTGATAGAATTACTTGCTTACCCTAAGTTCAACTAGTTAATTGCAAAATTTAACAAAATTTAGGAAATTAATTATTAAAATGAACAATGCTTATCTATCAAATTGACATACTTAAACTTTAAGAAGTTAGTAAAAAAAATAGATAAATTTTAGGTTAATAATTATCTTATAAAATTCGAGTAGCATGTCCTACTAAAGTAAAAGAACCATTGCCTTACTAGTTATAATGTAAAATTAAAATCCTTGTAAATGGTAAAGGGGAGGGAATTAACCTAATCCTAGTTTCTAAAAGCTAATGAAGTGAAAATGATGGAATTTTGATAATATTAGCTCTAGTTATACATATATATTGATAAACTTTTGTATCGCATACTACTATAAATTAATGAAACAAATAAAAAAGACTACTTGCATTAATTGATTATAATATTATAACAAAGCAACTATGACAGTATATATATACTTAATGCTAGGGGATCATACCATGTGTCGCGCCCCGAGGGTAACCTAAACGAGGCAGTTCTACTATGCACAACACCAAAGCCTAAGATCAATTCCCTTATCGCTCAAAAACTTTGGATATCCTGCAGAAGCATATCATAACTAAGTAACCGATGAGGCCTAATAGCATTTAATTGATAATTCCAAAAGATAACGTCTAAAAGAAATAAATAAATAAATAGATAAATCTAGGATAATAGATACTACCAAAAGCACTAGTAGGCATATGCAAAATATTAAGTTAGGGTCTATGCCCTACAATATAATACACATTTCTCTAGCTTACCAAATATAATCTTGAGATTTTCATAAAAAGAACAAAGAACTCTTAACCCTCAATTCCTTGCCACATATCCCTTTTCCAAAAGAAAGCTAAATTATGGGTAATTGTGCCTAAGTCGGTACAAGAGATAATCCTACGATAGCAACTATAATGGGGTGGGTGTCCACATGCTCGGTGAGATATAATCCTCACTACATATCATTCATGCAAATGACGAGTAAGTTATATTACACAAACATATGCAATGAAATCGAGTCCAATGAACATGTGTGTGTGTGTGTGTGTGTGTGTGTGTGGCCAACTAGTGACCGTATATAGATTAGATTTACACCCTTTAAATCAAGGGTTGGGGATTATCCACTAACGTTAGCACCCATAAACACTACCAATTGATCATAAACACTACTACTTCAGGATCCAAAATTACACAAGAAATACCTAACGATTAGCGGTAAGTTCATTTAAGGTTCCGACATTTCAAAAAATTCAAAAAAGGTCCCAACATTTAGATAAGTATCTTATGAGTTTTAATTAAATATTTCTCTTGTTGATACATGTCAATGGGGACCATAGAAGAAAGGTTTTCAAAGTTTTAATTAAATTTCTTTTGTTGACATGTGTCAATGGAGACCTCAATAAACCTACTTCTCCAAACATTAGAACCTCTTTTTGAACAACTAAAAAATATTAGGACCTTAATTGACTCACTTTTCTAAACGTTGGGATCTCTTTTGAACCACTCGAAAACATTGAGACCACAAATGAACTTACACCCAAAAGTTGGGACCTTTTGATATAATTTACCTTATACATATATAAAATAGAATGGGTAAATTACACTAGAAGATCACAACATTTGTAGGTAAGTTCATTTAAGGTCATAACGTTTTAAGTGGTTAAAAGGGATCACAATATTTAGAGAAGTCGATCAATTGAGGTCACCATGACATATGTCAACACAAAAAATATTTAAAATTAAAATTTAGAAAATTTGGTACGTTATGATACATGTCAATGGTGACCTAAATTGACCTACTTCTCTAAACATTGTATCCTTTTTTTTTAACATTCAAAACATTGTGACCTAAATTAATTCACTTCTCTGAACGTTATGATCTTTTTTTAACCACTCGAAACGTTATTATCTTAAATTCACTTATCCCTAAATGTTGTAACCTTCTAGTGGAATTTACCCAAAATAGAATATACATGTAGTCATATTCCTATAGCAATTTATCTGAATTAATGATACCGGCAAGTCCCTAGAAGATAGGTTGCCTTTTCCAAGATGACTTAGTTCTCACCCCTTGGGACAGGGCCCATAGTCACATGAAGCCTTCCATGATCACAACCCGTCTGACCCATTGCATAGTGGTGATGGCCTTCGATAATACAATCATGCAATCCATACTCAAAAATTTTTTTCTTAGTGAGCCAATATTTATTAAGTCCATTTATTTAGTGACCAAGCGCATGTTAGACATTCACAAGTAATCAAGTACAACCAATAGTTAATGTTCAAGTAGAGTATGGTATAACCACGAGCACAATCTTCCCAATCCCACACAAGAATCATTTATTCACATTAATTAACAAGGTGATTATATGCTAATCTTATATGCACATATAGATATAAAATTCACATGAATATACTCGTTGGCCCATGTCACTTTTGAATTGTAGTAATCAATAGGCAAGTCGGTATCAAAGTCAAGGTCAACTTAATACAGTAAGGAAGTATAAATAAGTCACAAGGATCAACTAAAATAACTAATCCTGTGTTCTATACTACGGTAGTTCATTTATTTTATTATTTTGATGTTGAAACTTCAATCGCCTTGAGTTAGTTCATTTCAAATCCATTTTTTTTGTATAAAAAGTAAACTCAATACAATTTTTCGAGTACTTTTCAAATATGATGTTATTTTTATGAAAAGAGACAAGTAAGATGAGGAAATAGCCAAGGACAGTTCGTGATTTTTTGCGATTCTAGGACAAGTCCTAATGAAAATTTGTTTTCACGATATCCACGTCGTTTCTAATCCAATTTTGACATGTAATAGTTGATTTCATGGTACTCTTCGATTACTTTCTAATAATAGTGTTGTTTTTGAAGAAAGAAATGTGTAAGATGCTCAAATTTGTAAAACATGTTTGCAATTTTGGAGTAATGAATGGTAACTTTAATTAGAATTTGTTTTTGTGAAATCTAACTCATTTCTAGTCCATTTTCAATGAATGAAGAGTCATTTTTATAGAATTTTTCAAGTACAATCCATTGATGATGTTGTTTTCACTAAAAGAAGTCTCTAAAATGGTAAAGTGCTATGGGTCAGATTACGAAATTTGCTAGTTCCTTAACAAATTTTAGATATCTTTACTCTCTAACCAAAGTAACTGTATAGTGCTTATTTAAGATAGTTATTCTATATCTCAAGCATGGCTATGGGTATCCATTGTATACATTTTATGCAATAATCAAATTAAATTTATTCACTACCAAGCCCATGTGAAACTCTAAGTTTATTTTGTTGTATTATGTGTTGTGTATGTCCTATTTTAACTAGGTGGGCGAAGCCAAACTAAAATAAAGATAAATGATAGGAAAAAGTAGTAGCAAGCATGAAAGGAATAGAGGGATTAAATAGGTAAAGCAAAAATCAACAAAGTGTGTGTTGTGTGTTGTCGGTGTGTTTGGGCAGTTGTTGTTGTTTGCACTTGGTCAATGAAGAGGGAAAGCATAAGTAAAAGAGAAAAAAAGGGCAGAGCATGAGGTAAAGCAAGAACAAGATCAATTATAAACTAAAAAGATAATTAAAAGGAACAATTTAAAATGATAATATAAATATATATAGGTAGTAGCAAGTGAGTGTTGTTGTGGTTACATGAGGTGTTGCGTGAGTATGTTGTGTAGTGGTGTAATGTGCGAGCGAGCTATTAACCAAGCCAACAGTAGCAGCAAGTGATACCTAGAGGCGTGTGATAAGCACTCAAGCTTGGGGATATTGTATGTTGTGTATGGGGTGTGTGTTCTAGAAGTGATGCGAGTGATAATGTGGAGCGAGCAGTGAGCACTTAACAATGATCACGGTGAGCCTGTATGTGAGTCATGGGGCATTTAATAGTAACGATAAGGAAGCAATTGATGTTGCTGTTGGTTCGTGTAATAGTGAGTTCCTTATGTGAGTTGTGTGTGATCATGCACTCATGTTAGTGTCGATGTGAGTGTGGCTGGTGCGTGTGTAATGTGTGCTATCTTGTGAGCTACTATAAAGCAGCTATGGTTGGACGAAGTAGCAACAAGCAAGAAAAAAAGAAAAGAAACTAGAATAGAAATAGAGAAAGAGTGGCCAGAGGAAAGATAAAGAGGATAAAGAAAGAGAACATATTAGAGAAGCTTACTTGTTGTTTCAAGTTGATGCTTGAGATGATGGAAGTAAATGAAACAACAACAACAGTAGTAGTCGCGGGTAAATTATGGGGTATGTTGTTTATGTTGTGTTTGTCTTTGGTATGGGTTAGTTGTCATCAATAAAAAAAAAAAAAAAAAACAACAATTCATTGATCAATCTCTTCAAATCTACAAACCCAATAATGGGCATTGCTTGATTGCATTCAAAATGTGGAAATCACCTTTAAGTGTTGCTAGAGCAATAAAGTTTTAGTGCCCTTTAATTGAATTTTACATACTGAAATTCAAAGAAAATAAGGAAATGTTGTAATATTATATTCTCCTACTGCTATTGTTCGACTAAGTCCTCTTACTTTACATCCAGTATGTTCTTTTATATCGGTCCTCTTTCTTTTCTTCTCTCTATTCACATCCTAACAATGGGCCTAGTAAAAGGAATATTCAAGGCCTATGATTTATATCCTGCCATGCCTTGAGGGTACCCCAGTAGTAGCAAACAAGCCACACTTGAATACTATCTTTATATTACCTTCATAGTGGACATGTTTTTCAAACAACAGGATCTGTTAGTTGCTTTGCTAAGAAAGATAAATACATGTAAGATATAAATTAGTAAATAACTGTCATCACAACTAACAGGTATCATAAAGATATGACAAACCATATAATTCTTCTGAAAATCTTCAAATTCATAACAAATAATTCGTAAACTAACTAATTTATACTAGGAATAATAGAAAACAATTTATCCCGATTTGACCCATGAGCATCCAGCTCCTAACTCTTACTGTGGTCATACTCCTAGATGTAACTAGCCACGGTTGTAGAGTAAACCTGAAATGTCTTTAAGAGTGTGAGCAAAACCACGGGTTCAGTGAATAACCAGACATATTACACATCAAACAAGTTTATTAACAAATTATATGTAATGCAATGAATCAAACATATGCTCAAATACATGCTTAGATGATCTAGAATCCAAACAGGAAAAAGATCTACGCCCTTTTTTTAGGATTGAAGAACTATTACTTTATGACCCACCTGCTCTACAGAGACTAAGTTTACAGGAAAATCAACGATTTCTCGTTTTAAATTTATCACTTTTAGCTTAAAGATGCTTTAACTGACCATTTCCCATATCAATCCTTAGAAACTCTCTAAGTATTAATCATTTCAAAGTGACACTATGCTCGACGTTCTTCATTACCACTTAGTTCCGATAGAATTGACAAAACAAAGAAAAACTTAGAAGAACTAACACTTTAAAAAAACTAAGCATTAATAAAGAACCGAAATATTAAATGTAATAGGCTATCACCCTTTTGTATATGCAATAATGCAGTTCGTGTGTGCATGATTGTTTTAATTACAAACCAATAAATTTTAATCAAACTTAGAGTGTCCAAATATTACATACACGGCCGATAACATGCTTATCACAATCATCAAGCAATCACTATTATCACTTTCGTTATCATCGATTAGAAATCGTCCAATCAGATCATAACACATCACAACTATAACACCACAATGGTCATGTTATTATCTTGCATTACATATTCAACTAATTGACAAGCATAAACTGTATAATATGATTGAGTTACTCACCTATTCATTTTGGCTAGTCATAATAGTCAAAGGGGAAGTCTACACAAATATCAAGATCTCCTATTGAGATGAATAAAAATATTCATCAATAAGACATAAATTATATAACTAAACTCCTATGAGTGTCTAAGTGTCCTATATTGGTATTTGGTTTTATTTTTATTACTATTTTGGTCCTTTAATGGTCTTATAATAACAATTATTATTTAATATTTACTTTAATTTTGCTTTTCTTGATCTTGTTGAATATTTATATATTTTTTAGGGTAGTTGTAGAATTTATATTTAGTATTTTGATACTTCATTATTATCGTTATCACTACCTTTATATTGTTCTTTAGTTAACCCATTATGGTAATTAGTATTTATTTCCTATTATTTAGTTTCGTTATGTTTCTCTTGATCTCCTTCATATAATTATTTTGTCATTTTTAGATATCACATTATTCATAAATTTAGCTTATTTAGATTTCCATTCTTATATATTATCTATATAAAGCAAATATTTAACAATTATAGTTGCTAATAACAATAATATTTTCCTATAGTTTTTAGGGATTAATACTTCTCAAATATTAAACCTACTATTATTATTTTAAATATTTTGTATTTACTTATTTACTTAGTAAAAATTTTTTTTTTGTTTATACATATAATATATGTTTATTATTATTATTTATATAATTTGTTTGTGTAAAACGGACTTTACACAAGAAAATTATGCGTGTTTGCATCTGCGTACGCTGGTTGTATGCCGGCAACTTTTCAACGTACGCCGACTTCTACGCTACCAGTGTAGAATTTAAATTTGCCGGCGTTCGTTCATTTTACGTAAAAAAAAAATTTACGTAGCTTCTATTTCAATGTAAGCCGTCTCAACACTGCTGGCTTAACTGTGTACGCCACTGGCGTTGAGCGTATACACTGCCGACGTAAGGGCAGTGTTGACACTGTTCATCATCGTCTCCGGTTTTCTTCAATTCAAAACTTAATTTTCCTTTAACATATATGTCTTATACTTGTATCAAAGATTCTCCTAAGTGTTTCTCTACATTCTACATGTATCATACATGATATATCAGTATATATTTCTATAAATCATCATTCAACCTAGTTTCTAACTTCTATAAAGATGATATCGTATATATAAGGGTTAGGGTTGAGTGTTACCTTGTTTGAGTAGGTTCGGAGGTACTAACCTCTCCCTAAAGTTATGATACAAACCTAAGTTAATAGAAACATAGCTTAGACTAGTGTTTTTTATATAAACTAACTTAATACGAATTTCCTTACTTTATTTGCCTTCCTTCTAAGCTTGTTAATGGTTGGTTTGGTATATGTTTTAGGTGAAATCTGATTGCTTTTGAGTGAGTGTTGTGGATTGTCTTTGAGCTTGTTTTTGTTGTAGATCAGGGTTGGTTTTGTGTACTTAAATTTCTTTGTTGGATATGGTTTATATGGTTTGTTTGTTACTAAGTAATTGTATGTATATATATTGAGGAAGGAGCTGCATCTTACGGGTAAAATGAGTAAAATTTCCACTGAATTTCAGCTTGTTTGAATGCATTTCATCATGCATTAAATGAGTTGTTGATTTAGATTATTGCTATTGGTTTGTTCTTTACTTTTCTTGACATTTTGTGTTGCTTGATTAACTTGTTTTCGGCTGGAGAAAATTGAGGTGATTCCAACCACATATTGAGCACAATTTGCACCGAATTGTGCAAATATTAATATAATAATATTTAATTAATTGATCAAATTAGTTTTAGGATAGTTTATTAAGTTAAACGAGTACAAATATGATAATTATTTGAGAATTTTATCTTCAAAAATTATATTTAAAGTTCTACAAATTTTTTAGATTGTTATTGAGTTTAACTTTAGGTTTAAAGTTTACGCGATTAATTATTTTTAGGGTTTTATCTCACCCGATTAGGGTTTTCTAAGCTTAATAGGTCAATTTTCGTTTCAGTCTCCAATAATTTAAGAATTTATGAACTAGAATAATAGTGTGATCCAATTATTTATTTGGAGTATATATTATGAGTTATGGATCTGTTTTTGTTTTCATTGTGTATTTAAAATCTTAACAGTTCATCCATAAATTATCGTTTTCTAACAATAAACTTAATTTTTAATTCACTTGCTAATACACTTAAAGTCCTATTTAAATTATTTCTATACTTTGAACTTTTGATACTGATTATGAAAATCTATTTTTACTATCTGTTATTATTTATAGTACTTGGTTTTAGGATTTGAAATTATATATAGGCTCATTACTACTTGTAGTTTTATTCTAAAACCTTGGTTGAGTCCTATATTAACTTTCTATTTTTATATTTTCATCTATTTCTATTTGTTTGAAAAATCTCGAGGTCTACACATCCAACATATGTCTATAAAATCTTGCACGTGCACCATTGTTTAGCGGCTAAGCCTTCCCTAAAATTAAGGGTCCCACATGAATTCTCTGTACCAACAAGATAACAACATGACGTGTCTTTTAAATCATATTAAACAGGAAATTGGCCTCCTATTATAGTTAATAAAAATACTAGAGGCTCCATGTGCAACCTTAATGAGAAGATAATTGCAGGTGGGTTTTTCCTTTCAACCAACTATAGGAATTTACTCATTATAGCACCCTTTTTAACTATATAACATGCCTCTACGTCTACCAAAAACTACTGTCATGTGGTTAAATTTGGTTTTGTCCTTCGATGAACTCATGTAAGGTAAAATAACTACTGAATTCTTATTGTTGAGACAAAATTTTGAGTTCTAAAATAACCATCTACTTAGTTCATCTTCTCAAATCATGCTCTGATCAAGTCTTCAATTACTCAACTTGGTTTGCTGTTACGAGAAGTTTAGCGGCTTGTTGGTATGGTTTGCTTGCAACTATTGTTGATAGAAGTGTGTTACTAGAGCTACTATTGCGGTTTTGTTAGAGTGCTCGGCGGCTGCTCCTATAAGGGCTCTAGTCGGTTGCTTGCTTGCTATTTGTACGTGTTAGAGTAAGTGGTAGGTACTCTTAGTGTTTGTGAAAGGAGCTGCTATTATACTAGTCTCGATGTGGCTATGATAGAGGCATTTTGGTGTGCTCGCTTGTGAGTTGCTAGTTGTTGTGTTGTGGTTGTGCTGAGTGTTTGTTGTCCTTGTGAACATCGAAGCTGTTTTCAAAATTTATAAAAATGATAAAATGCTAATATTTTTTTTCAACTTTGGTCACAACTATTATTTAGGCAAGTGCACCTACCAAATCAGCATAGAAAATATTAGGTCATATTCCTTGAAGACCATTAGCATTTACTATACTCGCTTTTAATCTATTATCTAGCCAAAAGAAATTCAACAAAACATGGAAAACATAAATTTATAGACTAAGCTAAGGTTAATTATACTTTTATACTTGTTCTCAAGGAAAATTTTACAAGATAAGTTTTAAATGTAAGAAAGGACCTAGGATTTGTTTCAACAAGCACTTATCATAAGATTTATTAACAAACTTAACGAGTTCTTGCTGGGTATACTTAGATTGTTGAATTCACTAGTGTATGTTAATACCTCTCTTAAGTGTCAAGAAATTCTAAAACCTAGGTCAGACCATCAGAATCTCTTCACAAGCTATTAACAATCTAGATCCGCATTAAGATCAAGAATTTTTTTATTAAACACCATTTTAATGAATTTAGAATCAAGTGACAAAAAGTTTCATACTCCTATCTTTAGGTAGTTATGAGCAGCTTTATTAGAACCTTAGATCTATTCAAAACAATGATTCCTCAATCTATTTAATTGAAATCAGACCTTGATCTACATGATGCACACACATAAACCTACGAAAATAAGCTTAAGCTACCAAATATAAGTACCTAAACAATATTCAATTAAAACATAATTGAAATCACATGAATCAGTCTTGGATTTACAAACCCTAAGTTTAAGCAATTTAGATATAGTATAGGTTTGACATTTAGTGAATTGTTAGTTCATTCATTAATTGTTTTATCCTATAGTAAATGAAGAGGAAATAAAAATGATCAAGATAGTTTATGTTGGCACATATCCAATTCAAGATTTATACGCAGAAATTTTTATCCTACTCAATTGATGTATCAAATGTGATTTAGGTTCTAGTATTTCTAATTTAAAGTTTCAATTACCCTGATTTGAGTATAGAATGAAAATTTCAAATTATGATCAAGTTGACTAACCGAATCGACATTCGAAATTTTTTAAAGGTTTACACCATGAAATACAAATATAGTGACATTGTATAGAAACAATACTTAGATTTATGGAGATTTCTATAAGATTTCCTTTTACACTTATAAATTAAGGTAACATTGATTGTTCATTACAAGAAAATAGAGTAACTTCGTAGCTATGATTTATCCGCAATTGTTGCAATCGCTAATGCATGGTGATAAAACTATTTTTAGAAATATTTGCTGCTGTATATATTTTATTATAACGTAGCTTTTGTATATTGAAGACTTTGATAAAAATTTGCAATATATATATATATATATATATATCTTGTTATAAAGATAACTTGTATATCAAAGACATTGTTCAAAATATGCAATATAAAAAATCACTGCAAAATTTACTTTACTATTATAAAGTTTGTCCATCATTTTTAGATTGGATCAATGTCACAGATGGTACATAAACTTTGAAAAAAAAAAATGCAATTAGGTACTTAGACTTTGAAGAAATTAATCAATTTAGACCTCACAAAACTTTTTGTGCATGTAAATAGTATCTATTTCAAAGTAAGTAATAAATTAATCAATTTTAAAGTTCATATACCAAATTGCATGTCTTGTCAAAGTTTAGATACTATTTATAGTATTATCCCTTTAAATTGTTTGTAAGTAGTGATGATTTAAAAGTATAGAGCAAATGTCACATAAGGTATTTGAATTTCATCTATTTTTGAAGCTCACCACCTAAACTTTAAAAGTTTTAGTTTGGTACTAAACTTTATCTAATTTTATAATTAGCTATATAAACTTTACTAAATTTTTTACACTATAGCTACTTGAACCATTATTGTAATTAGTTACCTAATCTAAGTATTATAGTTGACCTTGAAAAGATTTTAGATAAAAAAAATGATACTTTTAAATTTGAGGTAGTTAATTATACAAAAGACAATATTTATGTACCAAATGTAATATCGACCCTTAAAAAGTATTAGGCATATGAGGTTAAAAAAAGAAAAAAAAATTACAACAAATACTAATTAGAAGTAAAAATGTTATTGCAAATGGATGATGGTGGCTCAAATAGGAGGATCGATACTGAACCAGTGAACCCATTACTAAACTACAATGAACATTGCCGAGAAACACGGCGCACATGATAGTTGAAGCGCGCATGCACGCACACACGGGGGACTACATCTTTCAAGTCACATGGGAGAAAAACGTTAATTTTTTTTTTTTTAGAGGTTGAATCGAATTAAATAAACCAATTTTCAGTTTGAACCAGCTTTTAATTTTATAAAAATCTTTATTTTAATATAATTAAGCCTTGCAATATTTGATAGGCCCTGATGGATCATGACTAAGGATATGAATTAGTACGATTTTAAATTGAAAAACTCCAACTTGAGTTCTAAATTCAATGTTTGAGATTAAAAAGAAAAAAAACTTTAGCTTGGTCAAACTTAGATTTAATTTTGAGTCCAATTTTAATTCAACACGAAAAGATGAAAGATGACCTCGACTAAATTAACCTTATCGAAGTTTTTATTTAGAAAAAAAAAAAATTGTTATCTTTTCTAATTGTATTTGCAATTTCCTTAATTTCTCACACAAAAGTTTGTGGTTTAATTTGAAACAAAGTTTGATTTGCTTTTTATATATGAGATGCGATGGAGATCCCTCATTGGAGTTTTATTATAATATGGTACACATATTAACTTTCACGGATAAATGAGTCTTAGTTTAATAAATTCGGTCATATAGAAAAAGACCGCAGCTTGTGTTTGTGTTGTCTTTTTGTGAAAAAGCTAAATTAATTTTATTGTTTAACAATCCTTCTCAAGTTAAATTACTACTTTTTTCAACTTCATGTTGAAATTTCATATGCTCTGCTAAACAGTATACATACATGCATTTATCCATATTTCAATGAATGACGTATAATATTAATATTAAATGAATGTAGCTAGACAAATTAGAATGTCTAACTAAACCACGTCAACTTTTGAACTTTTCAATGAATGACGCATATATAATATTGAAATGTATTTTTAAGCAAAAAGCCAAATTATTTCAGGGAGGAAGGCGTAGAAAAACCATTAAAAGTATAAGAATGTAAAAAGGATCAATGAATTGCCCAACAAGAAATCAAAGCAGTTGCTTTCAAGTTCTCATCTTTCTTTTCTTCCTACTTTTTGAATGGGATTTTATGGTCGTGCGGTCATCATCATAAGTTTTGAATTACAATTTCACCAATTAAAAGTTCAAATTTATGAAATCTAATATAGTTTAAAATTTTAATAATAATTTTTCCTCATGATGTGAAACTTTTGATCGAACCTATTAGATACACATCATTGCTTGTGCTTAAACGAGAGGACAATTTGAATGTTGACCTCTCGTTTTGATACCTTACACAAAACAACCTTAAAAACTAATTTATAGGGAACCTTACACTTACAAAATCACTAAGCAAAATTTCTATGGAAATGTGAAGCCTTTATACCTCTCATTATAGATACTTATGGTAATTAGAAAAGATGCGATTTTTCACAACGAAGCTTGCTCAACAGCCAATATAGATGGGATAAATCGATTACTAAGTAAACTAGCTCTGATAAACGTCAAGCTTAAATTCTATAACCGTCCAACATAAGAGTTAAAGTTGATCGTCAATTTAGATTAAGTGTAGTAGTTTGGTTCTCCACGTAAGATGATTTTCAACCATGAACCATCCATATCTTCATTGACTTTTATAATAATTTGACGGTAGTGTTATGTGAAATGATAAAATTGTGACCAAGGGCTCCTAATTCCTTAAGAATACATTCTTTAGTTTACCATAATTTTGTAGGGTTTTGAACAATTGGAAATTACTGAGCAATACTTTGTGGATCATTTCAATCTACAAGATCTTATTAAAAGAAAAAAAAAAAAGGGTTTTTGATGTTCCAAAATTCCTCTTTGAGGAAAAAAAAAAAGGTAATGATATAGTTAGGAGTGTTCATGGATCATGGTTCGGTTGACTCGTCCGTGAACCTATTTTTTTAATCCTAACCATAATAATCGGATTTTCAATATCTTGATCTTAAGCCGATCCATTATAAACGGTTAACTGCCTTAATGGTTAATCGTTTTTTTTTTGTTAATTTTTTTGGTTTTCGGTTTTTAACCCTTTAACATAATGGTTGTGCAAATTTTGCGGTTAACCATATTTTTCAATATGTCCATAAAAAAATTAGAGTATTTTTTTATATAATTATATTAAAAACTATAAATTAAGAATGTAAGACATGTAAAATAGTTATTAATATATATCGGTACCATCAAGATAATCATCATAATAGCCTTTTACTCATGTGTTCTTATCAACCTTGATCAATTGAGCTCAATACAAAATCTCAATCAAACACCACCATTCCAATTTTCAAACATATATCCATTTGTTTCTTCTTATTTGAATCATTCATTTAACATAATTCATATTGATAACACTAAAAAAATAATTATATGGGTATATTATAAATTATATATATATATAATTACGATTGGTTAACCAAATCTATCGGTTTCTAGAATCTAAAAACCAAAACCGAAAAAATAAAAATACTAATCCTAAACGGAAACCGATGGATCGGTTAATCGTTTTTTTTGGATTGGTTTCAGTTTCGATTCGGTTATCCTAAACATTTCGTTTTTTTAACACCCCTGGATATAGTTTAAGATCTTAAAAATTAATAATCACATACAATATCTACGCACACCAGATATGGGCATAATTCATACGTATTCTGCGCTTTGAATCATCCACCACGTTGAATGTAAGAAAGCTTAGCTCAATTAGGTTATTACAAATTGCCCATGAAATTAATGGATCAGTGAGCTAGGATCTGGTCGGCTAGGCCCATGACACACCAGGTCCATAGATGGATCTAAACATCTCACAAGCTAAGTCCAAGGATCTACGGGGACCTATCCTAGTGGGTCACCAACATTGACACACCATAGTTTGACTTGTTGGTTAGTTAGTCTCATGCAGAACACATTGGTTAAAAAAAAAAAAAAAGAAAGAAAGAAAATATAAACAATGCATGAATTATTTATTATAAAAATAAGAAATGAAAACAATTATAAAATATGAATTAATTATAAAAGCAAAGAAAAAAGAAAACATTTAATGTCTAAACTATTTTGCATGTGAATAAGATATTTTATTATCTATTCACAACATTTAATGCATTAAAATAAAATTATAAAAACATGTATGATTGCTTTATATAAAGTTTCACCAAAGAATAATTCTATTTTTAAATAATGTGGGACTTTTTTTTTTCTATCCTTTTTTAAAGTATTACTGCAATCTTAGATTGCTAATATTTTAACTCAAATTAAATTCTTTTTTGTATAAAAAAATGGATATTTTTAATGATATTATGTGAAACTAGGCTAATGACTATAATTTTCTTAGGCCAATTTAAGTTGTAAGTTTTAATATTAATTTTAAAAAAGTCCTTATTTTTCTAATTTATTTATTAAAAAGAAATTGGCTAGTTTGGACCCGACCTGACTTGATGGTAGGTCCATAGGTAAAGACTCGTCTTATCCTTAGCAGGGTGGTCATGGGTTCGGCTTTTCAAGAATGACTTGTGGAAATATCTAGTTGGATCTATTAACACTATTTATCAAGGAAAAATATTTAAAAGCATTATAAATTGTAATATAATATCCACTTCACTCTAACTGCAATTTTGGGAAGAAGGTTGACAATGAAGCAGGTAAGTCAGTCTATTTGATTTCACGTACTCATAAAATCTAACTTCTTGTCCTATTCTATAAACTGTACCTTAAAAGTGGATCTTCTCCATTGACCTCCTCATTATTTCTTTTAATTCATCTTTTGTAAATATTGTTATATATGACTAATGGTTTAAATTATAAGGTAAAAGATGATGATAATGTCACAAGGTATTTCACTAATAGAGATGATTTCAACTATTGATATATGAATTAAGAGGAATTGGAAGAAAAAAATTTAAGAGAACTTAAATCTTATGTCATAGTCACGTATTCTTTCACACTTATCAAAAGACCATGTGTAATGCTTGCGTTCATATGATTTATTATATGAAAGTACATGAAATCTAATTGAAAACTAATTTAAGCATTAATATCTTAAATGAACTTTACAAAACATTGATACGTTATATGATTCGCTTAATGAAACATTGATTTCTCCTTTTAACCACCCAAAACATTAATACATTTTAGTATAATTTACTTTTTATGTATGACGTTGACATTTACACTCTAACTATTGGTTCTATAGCCTTTGGATGGATTGCATTTATGGATATTTTGTGTCGAGTTTCACACTAATGTTTAGGTGCTTTGGAGTGAAATGATCTTTATTTTGTATTATATATGTTAATGCTTTAGTTGTGCTCACTTGGGTTTTTCTTGTACTTTTTTTCATAGCGGCAAATGTCTTAACTAAAGACTATACTTTTGCATTTTTCACTCTAACTTCCTCTTTCTCTTTATAGCCTAAAACTCATTGTAGATGACTAAATTTGATTTTAGGGGCTTTAGGCCTAATTTTTAATTTTGGATTTAACTCTTTAGGCTAAGGTGATAGGGTTTGGAAAGTTAAGCCTATTTGGTTAGGATGATCATGAGAAAATTGGCATGGTAGGCTTAGAGTAAAGCTTATTGGAATTGACCTATCCAATTCTAACATTTCTCATGAAGGCTCACGCATTATAAAAATGTCCTTAATGGGCTTGAGTCCATAATGGATCTCACTTTAATATCCATTATGAGAGGATTCATCTTAGCTGTTCGTCATCCATCTAATCTAATAGACAACATCAATAGCTAAATTCCCTATAAATACTATTAGTCTCACCTCATTTGGATAATAAAAAATCTTGGAAAGATGTCATTTTGTTACAAGATTTTTGTTGTAGTGAATTAATTACTTGTCTTAATCAAGAACAAATATCCATTAATCATACTTAATGGGGTTGATGTTTTTTAACTCCTTTACTTGTCATACATGTGTTAGAGCCTGTTGAGATTGTTTACTCTTCCTCCCTACACACTTCTCTTTTAATCATCTTTATATGAATTATTTTCGTAGGTCACGTGTAGCGCAACAATCAAGTGGCATGCATGTAATTGTAATAATCGAATCCTTACACTCACACTCATCATATGATTTTAGGATAAATTACATAGAAAGTCATCAATGTTTAGGGGTAAGTTCATTTGAGGTATCGATGTTTCAAGTGATTAAAAAGAGGAATCAACTTTTAGAGATTAATTCATTTAAGGCATTGACTTTTGAAGTGGTTAAAAAGAGGTATCAACATTTTGCAAATTGAGTCAATGAAGATATTAATATTTGACCATTAATAAAAAGTAAGGAAACTTAATTGAAATTTAATCCAAATGTTAATACCTTAAATGAACTTTATAAAATATTGATACCTCATTTGATTCACTTTGTGAAACATTAATTCCTATTCTTAACCACTTGAAGGGTTAATACCTTAAATGAATTTACTCCCAAATATTGATACCTTATAGTGTAATTTACCCTATGATTTTAATGAGGCTAAAGGGAGAGAAGAATTGAATTTGCTTAATTAACATGTTTATGTAAGCCTTTAAGAGTAGCTTTTCTCAAAAACTTGTATTCTTTTAGTTAAGCATTAAATTTTTGAACCTATATTTGCAAACTTATTTTAACTTGATGCTTACCGAGCGAAAGTACTCAGTTGATGTAAAGGTAATTGTGCAATGGCTCTCCTCATTAAAAAGACGGAGATTATTGAATAGGAAAATTCACATTGGATTTTAATGAGGTAAATCAACCTGAAGCTATTCACACAATGTAGCTCGCCTCGGTTACTTAGGAAACACTTTCATGATCTCCGCT
Organism: Combretum micranthum; assembly: GCA_024138025.1. NCBI lineage: Eukaryota > Viridiplantae > Streptophyta > Magnoliopsida > Myrtales > Combretaceae > Combretum > Combretum micranthum. The sequence continues at coordinate 221,552 of JAMXBD010000304.1, forward strand.
ACCTCCACTCCTAAAGAAATTAGGAGATGGTCTCATGATTTAACACCTATGACTTTGGCAACTGCCTTTAACAACCTACTCTCTAATAACTATAAGATCTCCTTCTCTATGATAGGTATCTCTGTGAGAACAACCATTAGTATTCAAAATTAGTTACTCTTTCACTCTATTTCCTTTTACTCTCCACCTTGAGCAAACACTAACTTAAGCATTGGAGAGTCTATACTAGACAATCTCTCAGTGCCCCTTGGCCTTTTTTTTTTTTTTTTTTTTTTTTTTGTAGGTCTTTTTCTACAAGACTATATCAAATCCAACTACTCAAAAGTCTCCTACTGGTTTTAACCTAATGACACAACACATGTTCCTCTAGTTTAATTTGCATCATTACTTGGCAAAAATGTGGACATTTTAGTACTATGTCACCACCACATCAATATATGAATATTTTTTATTAAATATTATAGTTCCATGTACATATTAATAGGCTAAAATACGAAATATAAATAAATTAAAAAAGAAAAAGTTGATTCTTTTAAAGAAACAATACCAAACTTTATATATAGTGCAATAAATTTAATATAAAACAACAAAAAAGGAAAATTTTAAATAAAAGAAGAAGAAAATATTGCTCCAGCAAATGCCAGTCATCTTCGAGGATAATGTACATGGTGGAAACATAAATTTGTCTTTGCTTCAACCATAATGAGACTAGTTCAAGCTCAATATTGATTGTTTCTGTAGCAGGCTCTAATGGTAAATGGATTGTGGCTTTGGTTGGAAGTTAGACAGATAGACATTCTTATTGCAAAATTATGGTGTAATATATTGGGTTGACCTTCTTTTTATTTTTATTTTTTATTTTTTGTAGAGAGGCTTTTATTAAGTTGAAAATAAGTGTGATTCTATGACGATTGTTGCTTTGTTGCTTAATTGTAATAATAATTACAAATTGCAATATTATAGTGTGAAAATGCATGCAGGGACAGATTCTTTCAATTAAAGCTAACCTGAGGAGTTGAGTTTTGTTTTTGATGCTCTAGTTAGACATGCTCAACATTCTGAGGAAGTTAAATTTGTTTCAAATTCCTCCTAGTTGGCTTTTATGGAAACTTTTGCATCAAGACAACAAGGGTTGTGGGTTCTGAGGCATATTCAAACTCCAGTTATAGATTCAGTTTGCTATCAGTCCGGTTGGAATATAAACAGCCGTCAAGCCGCTTTTGTTTTTTATCTGTCTTGGGCCGTAAATATCTCTTTCTAAATGCATGTGGGGTATGTTTGGATGGTCAGTTTTTATTTGTATTTATATCTTTTTTAAAATAATATCTGTAAATATGTTCGATTTATATTTATATTTTATCTATATTTGATATTTTTTAATAAGAACTGTCATTTTTTTATTCATATCTAATTCTTTATAAATAATTTGTTAAAAAAAAATTTAAAAAAGTATCTGTATCTATAATCTGTTTACAAATAAACAGACTCATCATATCATATGTTGAAGTTTCCATATATGTTGAAGTAGGTAACAAAAAAGGAGGAATGTTTAATTTATATGGATGAAAGTTTGTTGTCCTAAAAAACTGTCTTGTATTTATTTCTGCCGATTAATAGTGATAAAATTCTTGTAAAAGGCATGTAATAATATATCATTATAACAGAATTCGAATATTGATTAGTTGGAACAGAAATATGATTGCTTTTTTAGAGAAAACGTCGATCCTATTCTATTTCTAGCCCTGTAATAATATTACACGTATAATACAGTTTTTAAAAAGAATTACACAAAACTAAATTGTGAAAAAAAAATTACATAAATGGTATTGTTGTATCGCATCTTGAAAGTGTAATAATTTTTTTAAATTACATTAGCGTCGCATGATCAACATGCGACACACATGTAAATATTCAATGTGTATCGCATGATCAACATGCGACACATGGTTATACTTATATAGCATGTTAATTATATGATACACTTATTTTCACAAGTTTGCTCAAATAGGTCGCTATGTCGCATGTTAGAATTGCGATATCGGTGTAAATTCTCGTGTCTCGTTTTTAATATGCGACATAATAATAGTAGTTTTGTAGTTTTTCCTTCAATTTTTATTTATATAATTTTTTTTTCAAAAATATTAGACATGTGGTTCACCCAGCCTGGCACGTAAAATCCAGCAGTACTTTTGAATATTGAAGTTGGCCATTTAAGTCAAAATTTGAATTTGATGTGGAATATTCACAATCTCCCCATTATTATTAGACACATCACACGTGTGGAGCATCTTAGACTTTGAAGGTTTTCTTCCCAAAAAAGACAAACTCGTGTGTAGCCCTATTAGTTAATTAAATAATATCCCAACGTGATCAATTAGGATAATTTCTAGGAATTTCACTTTCTTTTTCTACGCGAAGCAACCACAATGTTCAACCTACATTACTTTGAGTTTTGACACAATTGACAATGAAGAATTGACAATCATCAGCTTGCTGCTGATTCAGATTCTCCTCTTTGATTGCTTTTGACATAACATAAAGTACGATCAATCACCAAACACTGATGTTATACAAAGAATTTACTTTTTAATATTTGTTAGATTTCAGGCATTAATGTGATAGTAAATTCTTTTCTAAGTTTGGATAATTTTCTAACATTAGTAAAACATATGAGGGGATTCAATATAGAGGTTAAAATAATTGAATCTATCTCATGTCCATTTTTGGAATTTCTCTAGACAAAAGATGGGGTATTCATATCATTTTTATAAAATTTGGGATGGTTTATGGGTGTTGTTAACTCAAGTTTGGATGTTTAAATTTATTTTTCCAAACACATTACTTATTTCAATTATTTAATTTTTTTAATAAATATATGATAAATAGTTAACTTTCTAGACTTTATACAAAATCTCATCTCAACAATCTGTATAATGACAATCAATACAAAAGATTAAGATCTAACAAACATGTTATGGCTCTGTCGAGGAGCCGTCCTATCATTAATCAATAAAAAAGATTAAGATCTAGTAAACATGCTATGGTTTCGTCGAGGAGATCATCCCGTCATTAATCCAACTGTTAAAATACATATAATAAATAAAATATTAATTATTTTAATAATTCTATTATAATTAGGTATAATGTGAGTCCTTGAATGATAGCATGACCGGTCTCGTCAAAACATATCATGATGATGGAATATAATAATGTGTTATATTTATAAATTTTATTGTTTAGTAAGGGTTCAATAAGTGAGGGAAATTTGATGGTCTCATCGTTAATTTTGATGGGACTAGTCCTGTCATCATCCAACAGTGCATACTATACCCAACCGTAATCAAATAATCGAAATAATTAATATTTTAATTATTATATTTATTTTAACGATTAGATAGTTAATTGGATAGTCCCTTCGATAAGACCATAAAAGCTCTCTGGAAGTGAATATCAGATTCTATATTATATTTCTTTAGTATGATCCTAAAATAGTTTTTCCGGTAACTTTTCCTAATAATTTTCTTTTTCTTTAAACAAGAAAATAAGAAAAATATACTTGGACACCAAATCAGCCTAGAATTACTGGGTCCTAGTACTAAATTTTATGAACTGCACCTGTCCCCGTTAACGTCTTCCCGACTACAGAACCATGGGCCTAGTCACCTGATAGTTTGCGGTCCGAATCTGGCAATTGAGGCTTGTGAATATAAATTTTTTAAGTGCTTAACTAAATTTGAAAACTTAAAATTTTAATTTTAAATAAATTTTTAAATTTAATCTATTATTTAAAGGAACTGTGAGACATGCATTTATATATATACAAACACATCTCATTCTAATTATAATATCAATGGCATAAGTCTAAAATATACTGAAAAAACTTTAAAAATGATTATAGAAGAAAAAGTACTCTTATATTGTGAAAAAAATAAGATTATTCTTTTGGTATAAATACATATAAAGCAAATCCGAGATGTTTTTAAAGTATATTTATTTCTTATGTTATTATCAATGCGTTAAATGATGTGAACAAATTATAATTTATTTCTATTCAAATGAAAAATTTTCTAAATGTTATTTAACTTTTTTTCTTTAATTTTTCATCACTTTTTTTTTTTCATAAGGACCCTATGAGTAGCTTTTTTTCTTTTTAACCCCCCAACCCATTGGGTGTATAGTTTATAGCTAAACACCTAACCTAGAACCATACATTTGTATAGGTCCCTTCTTAGTGAATGACGAGGCTGGATCACCGTCTTTCTAGTAGGGCGCAAACAAGTCGACTTGAGCTGAGCTTTTAAAGGCTTGACTAAGCTCGTTTAAAATTTATTGAGTTAGAGTTTGAGCTAAGCTTTTTATTGAGCTTGAAATTTAGGCTTGAGCTAAATGAGCTTCGCTTCAAGCTCGAGCTTGGCTCATTTATTAGACGAGCTAGAGTCAAGCCGATCTTTTTATTGAGTCATGGAGCTTTTATTGAGCCTAGTTAGACTCGTTTAAATAGATTGTTTTCCAATTTTCGAAAACACAAAATATAATTCATGTGTATTGCTATTAATATATGTACATAAATATTAAATAGAAAATTATTTTTTTGTTGTTTTAATTATGTAGTTATATATTATATATCTTGTATCATGAAAAATACATAAATTTGCTAACAAATTATCAACAAGCCTACTTGTGAGCCTACTAACGAGCCTAAATTATCTTGTTCATGAACTGAGTCGCGAGCCTAAATCAAAGCTTGAGCTTAACTCGTTTCGATAAATGAGCTTTACTTTAGGCTGGAGCTTAACTTGTTTATTAATTGAGTTTGAGCCGAGCTAATCCTTGTAGTAAGTTGAGCTCGACTAGTTCGTGAACACCTCGAGTCATTTGTAGCCCTACTAATCGTTGTTTTGGGTGGCCATGGTTTAGACCCCCTCGAAGATGTCTAACTATGTTCTTCCATAGATTTCATAGATTAAAATAATCATCCTATATCTATCCTCATCAAATCCATCCTATTGTGCGCAGAAACAATGGATTTGGTTTTCATACTACTTCGCAGGCATCTTCACGGACCGGACTGGGGATTCACAAATTAAAGAACCCATAACCATCTCGGATTGACATGGCAGGTCTAAGCATATGGACCCATCGGTTCAAGGCGAGTCTAGATGGTTAATATCCATCTACTCTTAGGTCTTTCCTTACAGTCAACCACATGGTGTCCTCTTTACTCATAATATGCGCAAAAGATAGGCACATTATCGGATTTTTACACTCTGAAACTCGATATTCTTCCTTGCCACAAGCAAAACACGCTTGTGGGTTCCATTTACATAGTGCCAACTCCTGTGGTTCAAAACATCTAACATATCTTCTTTCAAAGGTAGTAGAAGGAGTAGAAACTTTCGCTAAAGATCCCAGATTTGCTTTCTTTCCCAGAAATGGCCTTTTTCCCTTGCTAGAATAGTCATACCTTCTATAAGGAAAAGATGATATTGGTCTTTTGCCAAGAAATGCAGCTCACTTGTTTCTCTATGTCTTATTTTCATTTAAAATTTGCTCTACTAGCTTTACCTTGGTCACTACGTCTGCTAGTGTCAGTGTAAAACCCCTAGATTTTATGTTATGTTTTAGGATTAAACCCTAGAACTAATAGTCAACTGAAAACCTTAAAGTCAATAAATCTCTAACAAACCCTAGTGAATCTAGATCCGGCAATCCCACGCTCTAAACCTTTAAACACTAAAATTGAGTTAATCATAGATTATAGTCTGTAATAATGTAGTAAACCTTGAAAATATCAGATTCATCAAATTTAGTTCATTTCGGACTCGAACGAGAACAAATTTCGAAAATCGTGTCCAGATGCACTGAACGCTAAAAATATTCTGATGATACTATTAAACTCGTAATAATATACGGATTTTAAAAATATCAGTTTTAGAATTTTTCAGTATCTAAAAATATCATATATAACTGATTGCGCGTGTTTTTTTACTACCAGTATTAATTTGCCTTGTCTACTATTCATGTTACTATTCTACATAATTCACTACCATTCTTCTATCTCTACTTTTCCTTACTACCTATTCTTTTACTCTACCATACCTATTTCTTACAATTTATATTTCCCATAAAACTTTATTCACATCATACCTTATATATTATTACTTTTCATTACAAAACAATAAAATAAATAATTTCTCCCCCTCTACAACCCCAAAACCGGTGCCCCCTTCTCCCACACTCTATCTAATTTTTTTTTTCATTTTATTTAATTACAACTAATTTTCTTCTATATTTATCTATAAATACCTCACCTTCCTCTATTTCTTTCGCGCACTTGTTTATCATAACAAAACTCTCTTAAATTCTCTCCTCAAATTTCTTTTCTAAAATTTCTTCCCAACTTTCTTTTCTTTGTTTTCCATACCATTACTATTTTCATACAACAACAACCACTTTTTCTTCTACCATCCACTTCCTTATCTTAGGTAAAAATCTTAATATCTTCTTCATGTTTATGTTAACGTAACATAACCACAATGTATGTTTCCTAAACTCATGGGTATTATGGAAGCAACAATATATTCATGTCTTGTTTAACAATGTTCAAATGTTATTTTTATTATTGTTATATTGTTATGGTTTATTTATTACTTCTAATCTAACTTTTATATATTAGTAAGTATATTTATGTATATATATTCTTAGAGTATATAAACTCACTAACATAACTTTTATTTATGCTCATGCAATTTATTTATTTCTTTCTTGCAATTTATTTATTTCATGCAAATTTATTAAGACTAGTCTTTTTAGTCTTAGACTTATCCTTATCAAATCAAACCAGTTTTTCTTTTCTTTTTCTTTATAGGACTAGTCTATCTCTAGTCTAAAGTCTTGATACAAGCTAAGACTTCTAATACTTGACTTTATTCATATGCTCTTTTGCTTATTTAATTTGCTACATCTTTTATTTTTCATATAAGTTATTATTCTATTGTTATACAATATGGTCATATACTCATATTCATGCAAGACAATAATGTTATTGTCTAAATAAAAGAAGTTCATTTCTTTCAATAAAATTAAAAACTAAACTCTTTACAAAGGTAATGTTGGCACTTAGGAAAAGATTCCTTTTTAAGAGTTTAAATAAATTCAACCTAGATTTTTAAGAGATGATATTATGTAAAATTTTTCCAAGGCATAGTAAGTAGTTCCTTTATTCTCTTTTTCAAAACACTAAAAATAAGCTATTATTATTATTAAATCTTAAGGTTGATAATCCTTTGTTAAACAAATTTTTCTTAAAAACTTATTTAAGAGAATCCATATTACAACACTATAATAAGCACTAAGAACTAGACAAATTTCTAAGTCAAGATAAAAATCAAGTCACTAGTCAAGAAAACACTTAGAAAAGTAATAATGTTAAATAACCTAAAGAAACAAGTTTTCAATAATATAAAAGTTTATTTTCATAAAAAGTAAGAAGTAGAAAATGATAGTTAATATAAAATACTCATCTAAAATAAAATAAAAACTTAGTTTTCATTTCAACAACTTATAAAGGAAAATAGTAAATTCCAATCTTCAAATTACTAAAAGAGATTGTTTTACAAAAAATCATAGTTTAGACAATAATACTTGAATCATGCATGAAATGTGAGTTTATATATGTACAAAAAGGATTTTTCAACTATATATATATATATATATATCTATATGATTGCTATGGATTTTAAGTGATACAAAGTTTGTAAAAAATTATGTTTTAAGGGCTGAGAATTTTGTGTCAGTTCTGTACCATGCCTTTTTGCTAGGGCTGTGAAAAAAAAACCAACCAAACCATGAACTGAACCACAGGACCAATCCGAACCAAATTTTGGTTCCTTTTTGAAATGGTTTGGTTCGTGATTCGGTTTGGAGAAAAGCAAACGGTTCCTTGTTCGGTTCGAGATCATGAACCGAACCGTTTTATTTAAAAAATTAACAATATTTTTATTCTTAATTGTTTTTATTAATGGTACATATATGTATCACAAATTTTAAAAGAAATTAATTTTTTAAAATAAAAATTGTTTTTTAAATTTTTTACTTAATATGTTTAATTTTAAAAAAAACCATATGGTTTAATACAAGAGGTCGTGTTTTTCAGTCGTGTATCTTATATAAGCCATTTCCTTTTGAAAATAGGGAGAAACACGGTAAGGTGTACAAGCCATGTCCAAACCATACTGTTATATTTTTCTTCTTAGATTAATGCACAACGAGAAGCACAGTTGAATACATATGCCATATTTCCCTGGATTCTCCTTGAGTAGTTTAATTTCCAAACTCTATAAGATACATAACTAAATGTTATACCCCATGTTTCTCTTGTGTTGCCTTTTGAAAATAATGCATGTATATATCGAAACTTAAACATCAAATTTTACTTTCACCAATTTACATACACCCAACACATATACTTATCAACCCAAATATGCATAACTCACATCCTCACCAACATCAACAAATTCTCAATCAACATTTGAACATTTCACAAGCATCACCAACTCATTCACTCTCTAAAACAGTTTTAACACTTCCAAGAACTCATTTTTCACAACTTCAAGGGTCTATTTAGCTCTATACACTAACTTAGATCACTAACACTATATATGACTTATTAAGAGAGCATTTAAACAGAAATTTCATCTTTATGTAGAAAACAAATACATAAAGGATCATATAAATATGCAAATCTTTACCTTAAGAAGTTTTAACTTGATTATGAAGTCTTGATATGAATTTTGAGTGAATTGTTTGTAGAAATTTGATGAGAATTAGTGCTTAGGAAGGGTTCTCAAGGGAGGGTCGGTTTTTGATCTATTTTGGGATTGTAATTTTGTAAAGCTTAAGTTAGATAATCATCCTAATATCTATCATGACTTTGGGGAAGCTACCTGAAGGAAAAGGGGGCATTGGGTTAGGCTTAGTTTGTGTTAGATTTGTTTTATTTTGATAGAAATTTGCATGGGCTTGAGCTTAATTTGTGTGGCTTAACATCATGCACAATACAATAATTTGGCAACTTATTTTAATGCATTCAATTTATTTAGCTAATTACGTTCACAATTATTTCACATATCAATAAGTCAATATATATATATATATATAAAATACAATTTAAGCAACTTAAACATACATAACATATTTACACTAATCATGCAATTCATATATATTTAAATATAATCAAGCTTAATGAATTGAGGTTATTTCAATCAAGCTCCTTATCCATGGCCTCAACCTACCATACATCTTAAGATGTTTGAACATAAGATGATGGTTCTTCAGTTAAAAACACATTAGCCAATGATTTAACATACTTAGTAAGGTAAGAGGCAAAAGAAGAAAAGGAAAATAAAGGATATTTAGGAGTGTTATCTGAGCAAGCTGGTTTAAAAATGTATGCACTATGAATAAAGCGTACTTAGCCATTGATTAGGTCTCATAGTGCTTGTGGATCTTCTAAGACCAGAAGAATAAGGATGAGAAACAGGAAGTGAATCTGACACAATTGACTTAGAAGGAAGAACAATAGGATTTTAAATATAAACAAAAGAGGTACAATAAGAAGAAAACTTAGTGGAAACCAAAAGGACATTTGAATCAAAAGAGACATGAGGAAAAAGAGATCTATCTTGATAGGAAATAATCTCATTAGAAGGAGTAAATGAACACGTGTCTGATTCTTTGAAAGGAAATTGGTCATCAACAAAAAAAATATCCCTGCTCCTCTGTGTAATATCATAAACTCCATAACTATTGTGGCAAAAGAATATCCCAAGAAGACACACTTGTGTCCTCTAGGCTCAAACTTATTTCTGTGAGGTTTTACATCAGCTACATAATATAAACACCCAAAAACTCTTAAGTAATCATACTCATGAGCAAATCCAAACAAAATTTCATAAGGTGTTTTCCATCTCAACTTCATTAGCATGTAATTAATCAAATAAGTGGCTACTTATATACAATACCCCCACAAAGATTTAGGTTATCTTGAATGTAAAAGCAAAGCATGTGTAGTCTCCAAAAGATGTTGATGCTTTCGTTCTAGTCTTCCATTTTGTTGAGGAGTATAAGGGGTGGTCTTTGATGCACAATTCCTAGCTTGGAAAATGGATTTTGGCACTCATTTCCCAAAAACTCAATTCTATTATCATTGCGTATATATTTTAGACACACTTGGAAATGATTCCGTGTAAATGTAAAAAAATTCTCTAAATGTCATTCGTGTCTTATACTTCAACAAGTAAGCCAAGTTTCTCTTGTAAAATCGTGAAAAAGTGTTAAAAAATAATGCTCTTCAGTTCTAGTAGCTACACGGTACGATCCCCATAAGTCAACATGCATAAGTTAAAAGCAAAATCAGACTTGTGTTCATTTCTAGAGAGGGGTTGACGATGCATTTTAGCAAGTTTACAAGTTTCATAAAGAAAATGATCAAAAGTGAAACCAGTACAATAACTCAAGTGTTTAAGTTTTAACAATAAAGTATGTCTTAAACTTTCATGAAACAAATGAAGATTAAAGAAAGATTTATTTGACACTACATTCAAAAGAACAGACGACAACCGAGTTTAGGGAAATTGAACTATACTAGACTAAGTATTTGACTTCCTAATAGGCTCTAAGTTAAGCCCATACAATCCAAATATAGCTTGAGCTTTAGCTATTTGCTCATGAGTTCTAGGGTTTCAACGATAACAAAAATTGGTATCAATTATTGCAATGTGGGACATATCAGCAAAGAGTTTAAGAACTAAAAGAATGTTGTGTTTAAACTCAAGGACGTATAGAACATTATGAAGTATTAGTAATGAGGTAAGTTTAATGGTTCCCGCTAAATGAACAAGCTTTTGTGTACCATCGGGTAAATTAATAATGGCAAGTTGTGCTTCAGTGCAAAAGAATTCAAGATGTGGTGTCATGGCATCATTAGCACCTGTGTCTATAATCCAAGAATCATCATTTATGTTAGAAAAAGTTAAATGACCAAGTAAGGAATGCGTACCAGCAATTGAGTAGTTGCTAGCTTAGTCTACCTTCTACCATCTACAATAGTTCTTCCTTTCATCATCTTCATAAATTCTACAATTAATAAATTGGACACCTACTTTTATTTTTCTACTCGTGTCACTAAGTAAAAGGCCCAATTAATTGATGACAAAGGATCTACCAAAAAGATTTGATTACGAACAGACTCATAGACTTTGGACAAACCCATTGAAATTACATGAATTTATTTTGAGACTCAAATTCTTGCATCCTATCCTTCCTATCACAGTTACCACAATTTGTTTTTTTTTTGTTTTTTTTTTTTTTTTTTGCCAAACAAGTACCATAGTTCAAGCGGCCACAATTGCACAATAATTCACCAGCAACCGAAAGAATTTTATATCTTGACTTTACATTGGACGGTTAATAATTTGGCTTTACTGATAAATACGCATAATCTTTATCACGGTTGAAATTTCCTAAGCTATAATCTTTATTTTATTTTATTTTATTGGATAAATTACATTATTCACTCCTGTATAATTTGTTAGAAAACACTAGCACTCTCACTTTTTTCAAAACACAATACTTTCCCAGTGAAAAAGTTGACTTTTTTAAGAAACGACATCCGCTTTATATATATTATACAAATAATTTAACATAAGCAAGAAATATTAAAAAAAGGAAAAAGGAATTTGTTGTGCTCTTCCGTTGCCAATCACCCATGGGCAAGGGTAATGTACGTGATGGAAACAAGAAATTTATGTTGGCTTCAACCAATACTGATGGTTTTGTGGTTGAACATATTTTGGTTTTACTGCAGAGATATGGGGTACATTAACATTGGGATGTGATTTATTGTTTTCAGAGAGTTTTTTTTTTTTATCAAATTGAAATTAACTGTGAATGTACAAGGCTTTGATGCCTAATTCTAACAACCTTCAATTATTGTATTATAATGTGATAATTTTATACAGAGGACGATTCTCCCAGTTACAACAGATTTTAATTGTTTTTTTTTGGCCAAATACAACAGGTTTTAATTGAAGCTATATGTTTGTGGAGTTAAACTTTGTTGCAGATGCTCCAGCTTAACATGCTCAACATTCTGAGGAAGCTTTTTTGTTTGAAATCCTCTTCGCTGTTTTTTTTTTCCAAACTTTCCAAACATTACAGTAACATTTATGGGTTGTGGAGACATTCAAACTCTAGTTATAAAACTGGGTTGCCTGATGGGAATATAGACAGCCGCTAAGCCGTTAAGCCGCCTTTCTTTGTGATCTGTCTTCGGCTGTAAATATCTCTTTGTAAATGCATCTGTTATATATATATTATTTGGTTGAATAATTTTTTAGAGTATTAAACTAGACAAAAATCATTATACATGTTTAGTTTACAAAATATATTTAGGACCAGACCGAAACAAAACTTAAAGTTTTTATCATTCAAATTAGATCGCGTATTCAAAACTATCTAGTTCTATTTATATGAAACATGGTATAAAAGAGTTGTTTTTTTAAGTACTCTTAATATTATGCTGTGCAATTTTCATTGTCTTGTTTGGGAAAAAATATTAGATTGGTATTATACACCACATGAATATACACATAGTGTATAACTTTTAATTATATACTAGTACATGAATAATATAGTAGGTGATTTTTAAAGTAACCACCACCCATATCCATGAAATAAAATTACATTAGAAATTATACATCACATATATATTATATATAACGTGCAACATTTACTGAATCTTTTCTTCTTGTTCGGCCTTGCAAACAAACGCCCATAATGAGTGAGACTTATCGACATTTTTGTCTCCACTGGCCAAGATGTACAACTTGAAGTGGGGAAGATGGAAAAAGGAGGAATATTTAATCTAATAATCAGCCGTATATGCCGATATTACGCATTGAAATTTAAAATTGGCAGTAGTACTTTTGAATATTGAAGTTGACCATTTTAGTCAAAATTTGAATTTGACGTGGAATAGTCATCATTGGCACATTTACACGTGTGAAGCATCTTAGACTTGGAAAGTTTTCTTCCCAATAAAGGCAGACACGTGAGTAACCCCAATAATTGATTGATTAATTAATGTTGCAACGTGATCGATTAGGAGAGTTCCTGGCACTTTCTCCACTCTCTGGGTCTCTACGCAATGGACATGAAGGATTAACAAGGATCAACTTGCTGCTGATTCATATTATATTCTTTTGTTACTTTTGTACAGTGATTGTTTAGATTTTTTTTTTTTTAAATCCATAGCTTATTCCATTTCTTATTAATATATGATAATTAATTATCTGCATAATAAGAATTAATAATTAGAATAAGATCTAACAAAAATATCATAATACTTGAATGTATTAATAATGTGTTATGTATCGACTTTATTATACACTAAGGGTTGAGCAAGTGATTACTAGTTCTCATCTTGTGCTTCATATAGTTTTTGCGAGTGGCTTTTAATAATGGGATTTTTCTTTACTTATATATAATATATATATATATAGAAATTCATTTTGGTAATTGGATGTGGAGCCCAGTTTAATTCGAAGAACCTCTTTTTCGGCTAGTGACAAGACCCAGAAGATGAGTCTAATAAGGAATGTAAGGAGATTTGGCTTGGTAGGCTTAGAATATGGATCACTGAACCGATTCATTCCACTCTCAGCCAAATTTATTTTTCTCATACTGAAAAGTAAACTCTAAAAATATATTCCTAAGTTAATTTGGGTTTTATTTTATTAAAATAAACCTTAAGCCCTTTCATGCTGAAGATGCGCTATTTTAAATAAAAAAATGGGTTTCTTTCATATTATAAAAGTCCTTAGCCTCTTTCCAAGCCCATTTGCAAGCCCTAATCATTACTAAAGAAAAAAAAGGCTTCAATATCAGCTGTTGGATCTTTAAAAAAGATCCAAAAGCTAGCATCATCTTCCAATATCTATAAATAAGAAGCTATCGTATTCATTTAGGGGAGGATTCGACGTAATACTAAGATTGAAAACAATGTGGAAACTCTGTCAAAATAACTCCAGAAAGAATCAAAGCAACTACTTCACAAAGAATGACCAAGAATAATCAAATCCATCTAATTTGCTCTTCTGTTGCAAGCGGTAGCGTGCTTAAAAGATAAATTGAGCTGAATGCAGCTCAATCACAACAACAATATACTCGGATGCAAGTATGTTTGAAGATGCACAGAGGAATTTGTATTCAATGTTTTTCAATGCTTTCTGTATTACATTGTAAGGTATTTATAAGCTATAATGCCAGCTAATTAGTTATAACAATTTGTAACTAGAAAATATGTAGCACATGTGCTACCCGTAATTTGTTATAACAGTATTTCCTTACAGTATACTAACTGCTTATACTAATGGCCTATACTATAATTGGCCCATTCTTATTCATGGCTAAAGCCCAAGGCCCCTGTTACAGCCCAAGCCTTTTTCTTTACTACCGACAGCTTTTACTTTACTCACTTTCCCAAATCAGTTCTTCCCGTACCATGTTCCTCTTCTTTCTTCAAGTACCATGTTCTCTTCTGTTGCTATCCGAACCCTAATTTTGTGTTCTTGTTGCATTTCCGTCCCCATTTAAATCCCTTGACCACAAGGGATTATCTGGAAAACTTAAGAGGAGGTCGTGGTAGAACTCCCAAGTGGCTTCACTCACATCCTTGCCTTGCCACAGGATAAGTACCATCGTTCTGACTTCATTCCCTTGTTTAACCATCTTCCATTCCAAGATTGTTTTGGGTATTAACTCTTCTTCATTGTGTATTGCAGGTAGGGTGGTTGAAATGTCAGATCTGGGGCCGTGGTAGCGCTTAAGCTGCAAGACATGGAATTTCGGATGGATAGCTACATTTGGAGGTAGCTCTAAACGGTAAGCTATTGATCCCACCTTGTTTAGTATTCTGTAAGGTCCATAATATCTTGCTGTGAGCTTGTGGTAGTGGGATGTCTGAGTAGATTTGCGTCGATAGGGTTGTATTTTGAGCAGTACCCAATCCCCAACTCTAAACTCTCTCTCACTTCGTGTTTTGTCCTCCACCTGTTTCATCCTTTGCTGAGCCCTTCGGAGATGAAATTTCAACAATTTCATCTGATCTTCTCGGTTGGTCAGTAGCCTGTCCACTATGGCAACCCTAGAATCCCCTGGGATGTAAGGAAGGTGTATAGGGGGAGGGTAGCCATATATTACTTCGAATGGTGTGAGCTGGGCACTAGAGTGGAAGTTGGTGTTGTACCACCATTCGGCCAAAGAGAGGAATTGAGCCCATTTGGTAGGAGCTTCCCCTGTAACACACCGTAAGTAGGTCTCTAGACACTTGTTGACTACTTCGGTTTGGCCATCCGTTTGGGGATGGTAGGCCGTGGACATATTCATGTTAACCCCTTGGAGTTTGAAAAACTCCTTCCAGACAATACTGACAAATAAGGATCCCTGTCTGAAGTGATAGATTCTGGAAGACCATGCAATTTGTAAATATTGTCTAGGAATACTTGAGCCACGGTAGTGGCTGTATAGGGGTGAGCTAGAGCAATGAAATGGGCATACTTGCTTAGCCGATCTACCACAACGAGTATCACTTCTTTTCCACTGGATTTAGGCAGTCCCTCTATAAAATCCATACTGATTTCCTGCCAACATTCGTTAGGAATAGATAGGGGTTGCAAAAGTCCAGGAGTAGCAACATTTTCGAACTTACAACGTTGGCAAGTGTCACATTCCCGTACAAATTGTCTGACATGTCTTTCCATTTTGGGCCAGTAAAACACTATGGAAAGTCATTTGTAAGTAGCATTAGCCCCTGAATGACCTCCCAATGGACCACCATGGTATAATTGGAGTAGCTTGGCTCTGAGAGTGTTGGAGGGTCCCACCACTACTCTTCCTTTCCTCCTTAGAATTTGATCATCATAGGAGAAGTGTCCCACATCTTGTCCTTCTTCTAGAAGTTGGATTTTTTGTTTGTAGGTTGTATCCTCATGCACACTGGCTTTGATCTCATTCAACAAATCTGGGGCAAAAACTTGTACAGCCATCTGATTGAGAGAACTGGAGTCCCTGCGAGAGAGTGAGTCAGCAGCAATGTTAGTGTGACCTGATTTATATTCAATGGTGTAATCGAGGCCAAGTAGTTTAGTGAGCCATTTTTGCTGATTAGGAGTCACAAGTCGTTGCTCAAGTAAATACTTGAGACTTTGGTGATCAGTCTTGATCACGAAATGTCGGCCTAGAAGATAGTGTCTCCATTTATCTATAGCGTGTACTAAGGCCATTAGCTCACGCTCATAAACTGATAAGGCCCTGTGCTTTGGTGCTAGGGATTTACTCATGAACGCAATTGGGTTTTTGTCTTGCATTAAGACAGCCCCAATGCCTTCACCACTAGCATCAGTCTCAATAACAAAAACCTTGGTGTAATCTGGTAGCCTGAGGACAGGGGAGTTAACAAGAGCATCTTTGAGTTGATCAAAAGCCAATTGAGCTTCTGGATTCCATTTAAACTGATCTTTCTTCAATAATTGTGTCAGTGGTCTAGCAATCAACCCAAATCCTTGGATAAATCTCCTATAGTAACCTGCCAATCCAAGAAAGCCACGCAACTGCTTTAAAGTCTTTGGAATTGGCCACTTTGCCACAGCCTCCACTTTTCTTGGATCCTTAGCCACACCATTCCTAGTGATAATATGCCCCAGGTACTCAATTTGTGTGACAGCAAACACACATTTGGAGCGTTTAAGGAATAAACGTTCCTTCATGAGTATTTGAAAAACTGCTTTCAAATGAGTGACATGCAAGTCGAGACTGTTGCTGTACACTAGTATATCGTCGAAGAATACCAACACAAACTTCCTCAAATAAGGCCTAAAGATAGCATTCATGAGCCCCTGAAATGTAGAAGGAGCATTAGTCAAGCCAAAAGGCATGACTAGGAACTCATAGTGGCCTTCATGAGTTCGGAATGCCGTCTTATATACATCATTGGGATGCATCAGGATCTGATGATACCCAGATCTGAGGTCCAATTTGCTAAAATATGTTGCACCACTGAGTTCATCGAACAAATCATCAACTATAGGAATAGGGAAGCGATCCTTAACAGTTTGTTTGTTAAGATCCCTATAGTCTACACACATTCGCCAAGTGTTATCTTTCTTTTTAACCAATACTACTGGCGAGCAAAGGGACTATGGCTCGGCCTGATAATGCCACTCAGCAACATTTCTCTGACCATTTCCTCCAAAACAGATTTCTGTAAGGAAAATGTCTGTATGGTCGTAGATTAATTGGATTAGCCCCTTCTTGTAAGTGAATTCTGTGGTTGCAATCTCTGTGGGGAGGTAATCCATGTGGTTCTTCGAATAAGTCATGGAATTCCTCCAGTAAATCCAGAATTTGTGGAGAATTTGTCCCAGATGAATCAAGCAAGTTAGATTCATCTGCCTTGATCATCCAACAATATAACTCAATTGGTCCAGTAGTACCAACTAGAATATGGCTCAATTCTTGTCCTGAAATATTTTGGACAGTTTCACGTTCACCCCACAAGATACAAGGAATTCCCTTCCATATAAACTCCATTATGTGCTGTTTGAAATTCCAACTCATCGTTCCCAATGTCATCAACCATGGCATTCCTAAAATTAAATCACAGGATTGCAGTGTTAAAGTGTAAAAATTAGAATCAAATTCCTTGCCTTCCATAAACCAATGGAAATTCTTGACAGCACTAGTACTATATATCTTAGTACCATCTGCTAATATAACAGCAATAGGCTCCAATGAAGATAAAGCACAATTTAATCCAATAGCGAGGCGTTCATCAATGAAATTAGATGAACTACCTGTATCAATAAGGATATTCAAGAGTCTGTTCTTGAATTTACCTTTGATATGCATGCTGTGCTCATTAGTACCCTCCTCTCCATCCACGGCACATAAGGTCAATTGAGAGAGTTCAGCTTCCAATTCCTCCACCGCACCCTCATTCTTTAATTCCATTACATCCTTCTCATCTGGAGTGACCACAAGACAGTTCAACCTCTTACTCTTACACCGGTGTCCTGCTCCAAATGGATCATCACACCAGAAGCATTGCTTTTTTCTCCTTTTTTCTTCCAGTTCCTCAGGTATTAATCGTTTAGCTCTGTTACCTTGAAAGTGGGTTCCTCGGTTGGGATTGGAAGGTAAAGTGTTTGGGGTCTGGTTAATGATTGGTTGGGGGTAAATGCTTGGTTGTGGTAAGTGTTTGGTTTAACTGCACGGTTAGTGTTTGTGTTTAGAGGGTAAGAATAAGTGTATTTGGAATTGGAGGGAAATATTGATGGTGTTTTTGTAAGATTTCAGGTTGTGTTTAGAGGAAAGCAGGGTAGCTTCTTGAAGTTTGCAAGGGTATAGGCCTGGGTTAGTGTTTTAGGTTGAAACATTCTAATGGGGTACTAATTTCTGCTTTTAACCCACTAAGGTAACAATGACTAAGTGTGATTCCGATAATTGAACTTGAGTGGATAAGTGTATAAATTCGTCATTGTACTCTTGTAGTGGTCCTACTTGCTGTAACTCTTTAAGCTCTGACATAGGGTCTTCAAAACCCCTGTCATTGTATCTAGCATTCAACGCTTGGGTAAGTTCTTCCCATGTTAATGGACCTACATCACCTCTAGTCCTAACATATGCACTGAACCACTCATAAGGCTTGGTGTCTAAGTGCATTGTTGCAATCCTCACTTTGAGGTGTTCGGGAGTTTCATCTAGAGCAAAAAACTGTTCTGCTCTTGAAATCCAGCTCCTAAATCCTTCTCCATCAAACATAGGAAATTCAATTTTAGTATTTCTAGTGGGTACCTGATAAGGGAGTGTAGGATCTGGGTTAACCACTCTAGGAGTCATCATCAGTGAGCTTCCTTTGTTGCTGGACTCAGATTGAGTAGTCATTCGATCATTGAAGGAACCTTTGCCATGTAATTGTTGTTTGAGAGTATCAATAGTTTGATTTTGTTGCTCAATCAATCTTTGTTGCCGCTGCAGGTTCTCGAAAAACAGTTTGATCCAACTGTCCTGTTTTTCCGATTGTTCTTTGAGAAGCTTTTCTTGCTGCTCCACTTGTTCTTTGACTACTCCTCTCAGGGCTTCCTCAATCTTTTTGAATTCACGGGTTTCCATAGCTATTTGGCTCTCGATACCAAATGCAAACGGTAGCATGCTTAAAAGACAAATTGAGCTGAATGCAGCTCAATCACAACAACAATATACTCGGATGCAAGTATATTTGAAGATACACAGAGGAATTTGTATTCAATGTTTTTCAATGCTTTCTGTATTACATTGTAAGGTATTTATAAGCTGTAATGCCAGCTAATTAGTTATAACAATTTGTAACTAGAAAATATGTAGCACATGTGCTACCTATAATTTGTTATAACAGTATTTCCTTACAGTATACTAACTGCCTATACTAATGGCCTATACTATAATTGGCCCATTCTTATTTATGGCTAAAGCCCAAGGCCCCTGTTACAGCCCAAGCCTTTTTCTTTACTACCGACAGCTTTTACTTTACTCACTTTCCCAAATCAGTTCTTCCCGTACCATGTTCCTCTTCTTTCTTCTCGTACCACGTTCTCTTCTGTTGCTACCCGAACCCTAATTTTGTGTTCTTATTGCACCCATAAAGACGACGGGATGGGTCCAATGCATGAACCCACCAAGTCTTGGGCGGGTCGGACTAGATCCGACCGGTGAACACGTTTTCATTCATTCTTTTTTCTTTTTCTTTTTTTTTTGCCAATTCTGCTGTCTTGTTTTTTTTTTCTTTTAAGATAACTAATTTCATCTCTCATCAATCGTAAAACTTCTTTCTTTGTTTGCTCCTTCTTCACCTACTTCTCCCTTCTTTCTTTAAAAAAAAAGGAAAAAAAAAAAAACTAAGAATTCAAAAGTCAATCGCAAACACGTCCTAAGATTCAATTTTGCTATCAACCTAAGTTTCATTTAATCCGCATCTCTGATTCAAAACCCAAAACTTATTGTTCTTGAAAACTCCTCAAAATGCAATCAAACGACTCGGATTCAACATCACAATAGCAAAAGCAGCCGCCAAAGCAAAACAATAATAACAACAATTTTCATTTAGTGGTCTTGCAACGTCCAGGGCCTCCAGGCCATTGTCTTGTTTGCTTTATTTTTTTCCTAAATGGTTGCCTGCATTGTCCGTGCGATGCAAAGATGGGGAGCCTGCAACATGCAAGCATTTTGAGTATTTTTCTTTCTCTTTTCTTTTCTTTTGGACCTTGTTGGATCCACCGGGCGTGGCCTGGTCCAGTTAGGTTCCGGTTCAGACCAAACCCTTGGAGATGTCTAGCTAGGTAGGTTAATAAGCTCGAGAGAGAGAAACTCATGCCATGGAGGCAGTAGTAAGTAGTAACAGAAGTGTTGAACAAGACAGAAACCTAAGTGGTTAAATGATTTTGCGTCAAAGTGGTTGCATGTAAACTGTTAACAAGCAAATAGCAGTTGTAGTAGTTTCGAATTATAAAAAAACAACAGAAATAGACTATTATCTCTAACTGCATGTAACCAAATAACAGATTTATCATAGAGATCTGCTATAACTATAGATGATGGAGGGAATTGGGTTTTATTCTGTTACCACAATTCTTGGTCTCTTTTAGATATCAGGAGTGACCAGGAGACTCAAATAGCCTTGGAATTATACTGCAAAACAAATACAAACACGATTCGAACAAACCCTAGGAGAGAGAGTGAAACACGAAAAAAAAAGAGGGGAAAGTCGATAGTATTATAAAAGGAAAAATATTTACTTGTATGGATAGTTCTAAGTTTGAAATAAACTCAAAATAAAACTTATTCATTTAAATGAGCTAAACTCATGTTTGTATTTTAGATTTGATAAAAAGAAGTTCAGGTTGACTTGATCTTGATTTGTAAGTAAGTTGAGCTCAAGCTTATTATACAAATCCAATAAAAGCTCAGCTCAAGTTATAGTTTGATAATTTTCAAACGAGTTAATTTCAAATCTTGAAAAGCTTTGCTTAACAAACTAGTTTGCAACCCTACCAGTCCTATAATTAATCCTAAGATATTGCAATATGGGAAGCGTATAATGTAAATTAGACAAACCGAATACAGCTTGTCTCTAGATAACAATTACCCGAATGCAAGTAATTGCGGGAATGAAGTGTATATATTTTTCTGTATCCTTTTGAATTACATTCCCTATGTATTTATAGCAGCAAAATAACTAATTCTACCAGCTGTCATAACTAATTGTTTGCCACTGATACATGTGCATTTTAACCAAATTGGTTATAACCGTATGCTATATTAGGCTAAGGCTAAATTACTACTTGAGGCCCATAATCGGCCCAGTCCTATTTCCCCAGCTCAGGCCCTTGCCCCTTTCCTCTGTTCAGCTCCTGGTTCACTCGTGGTCCTCTCCTTTGGCTTAGGTTCACCCGACAAGACACAACTCCACTCTCCTTCAGCTTCAGTTTGTTTCTTTCCTTCTGTTTTCTTCGCAAGCCCATCCTTCTCCTTCTCAAACCTAATTTCCCTTGCTGACCCGAGCTCGGTTCTTCGACATGCATGCACCTCAGTGCAGATATTTCTTATTTCATATCTTCCACTCCTCTCTTACCTTATTTGTATGATTCTTTCTACTGCAATTTAATGTTTGGAGCAAGACAAGCATGATGAAGATATCCATAACAAAATCGCCAACATTCTTTGGAAAATATGGAAAGAACGGTGAAGATATCCTTTAACAAAAGTACCATCATTCTTGGATATATATGGAAAGAACGGAGTGCAGGTTGTTTCCAAGCTTCTCCTATAAATTTCTAGGCAACCATGAAACGTATCGAGGAGTCTTGTTTAGAAATAAAACTAGCACGAGCAGAGGGCTAACATTGTGCATTCACAGAGAATAATCTAGAAGGTTGGATTGGTGGTTTGGCTTGTCATTCAAACATTGTAGAATTTAACATAATAAGTATTTTAACAATGCAATTGCAATTTGATATAAATTTATCCATACAATAAATCGCAGGACTAATTCCATAAAAAAAGAAGAAGAATGCAAACATAGAACTTTTCTTTTCTCTAGTGCCTTGTACCATTAACTATCAATAGTAGTTGAAATCTTTTGGAGTTTTCTTTTTTAGATTAATATGATACTATTTATGTCGTCAGTTCAAAATCAGTAGTGGGCTTTTGGATAATCAAGCTTGGTTATAGGTTTATGAAAATGGACTCATAAGACAAGGCATGGTTAGGGATGTATTGAGGGGTTGCCCAATGTGGCTACGCTGACGCTTAAGTTAGTATTCATTCAGGAGGAAAATGAGTAAAAATAAAGTATAGGAGTTAGTTATTTATCTTTAGAGCTTGCAAAGTGGGTTATAGGAGAAGAACTTCTTATAATTATCAATACCATGGAGAATGTGGAGTAGTAAGGGATTAAGTGCGGTTGTTCGGGACATAGGCTTTAAGCAATGAAACATGATCCAACCACTCCCATAGTGAGAATAGTAAAGTTATGAGGGGAATATGCCGAGTGATCTTAACCGACTTTACTAAATGTTGATATGGTAGGTTAGCTTATTGAGTAGAAGGCCACCCTTAGTAGCTTGTAATGAGTCAAAACTGAGTCATAATGAGTTGGCCCAAGCCTTGAATAGATTAGGCTTGGGAAGCCCATGTCCTAAAATTAGCATCAAAACTTAACCCCCTTCCCTAGGTACTTTATATCCGTGAGTCTACAGGGGATGAGTCCTGTTGGCGGTTGTCTAGGCATAATTAGAGTCATTTGCAAGGACTTTAATCACGAGCATTGTTCTTGGCATTGTTGATAGATGCAAAATGTCGTCGGTGGCCGATTAGGGCAATAGCAATTACCAGCAGTTTAGACACCGTGACATGGCTGGTGGTGAGTAGGAGGTCGAGTTGGTTGATATCTTGTTTTACCGAGCCAAACAATAATTATGTACTTTTGAGTGAACATGGAGAAAATGGCTGGAGTGAGTAATTTGAGCCAATCATATCACGACACCTAGTCAACTTGGTTGGGCTCTACTCATCAGATTAACATTTCATGATAACTTGAGTATTACACAGTAGAACTCAAGTAATTTAACACATTTTCGATCAGCTTATTATCCAATTATTGAAATGATTATAGAATTTAATATAATAAATATATAAATGGTAATCATGATATGATATTAATTTGACCTTTTGATAAATTACAAGGCTAGTTTCATAAAAAAAGAATGAGACTATAAGACTTATCATTGCTCTATAGCTGTATCATTAACGATCAATGACATTTGAAATCTTGTAGATTCTTTTTAGATTAAGATGATATTTTTTATTAATGATTTACCTTTATACTTGGCAATAAGATCTCGTTTAAGCTTTTGAGGTGTTCATGTCAATTTTTAAGAAAAATCTTTTCGTTTCAACTAGTCCTTTACTTTATTTGAAAATCTTGTTCTCAGGCAACGTGAACTTATTTATTCCCCACACCACGCCGCCCCCCCCGCCCGCACACCCACCCACCCACACCACACCCCCCCACCTCCCCAACCCCCCCCCCCCCCCACCCCCCCACCCCACCCCACCCCCCCCCCCCCCCCCCCCCCCCCCCCCCCCACCCCCCCCCCCCCCCCCCCCCCCCCCCCCCCCCCCCCCCCCCCCCCCCCCCCACCCCCCCCCCCCCCTTCCTTTCCGGCCCGGACCAACTTATTGTCTATTTACAATTTAATCATTTTTATTTATTATTTTTTAAAGCTACTATGATATTTATAAAAAATTAAGAAAAATAAATAACCTTTTAAAAGTAAGTTCTTGCCATATGTTTACTGTGATATACATATCCTTGCAATTAATGTTGACATATTTGACAAAAGAAAAATATGGCAAGAGTCTTGTCAATAACTCCCAAAAAACATTTTTAAATGCATTTTTTAAGCAAATTTTTAAATGCCTTAATAAAAGAATTTTTGCGCATGCAAAGCGGTACAGTGTCCCCTATATATATACACAAACACATATGAAAATAAGTAAATTTATATATTTTGCTTTTATTTCATTTTTTAGTAAAAAATTCCTCCTTTCCATCAATGGAATTTGATGAGAACATATAGTGAGTGGGATGAAGAAAAGAAGGTGGAGTTTCTAACAAGTGACCTAAAGGAGAAGAGACCATTAGCTCCACCTTCAATTGAGGTGATGGCAGGAAAATGTTGTTAACCTTATGGTTGGATATAGCCGTAACTATCTCTGCTTCTTTGCTGGATGGCGTGGATTCTAGTCATCGTTACTTGACTTATACCTTAATATTTCTTTTTTCCCTCCACAGAGAAATACTTAGGAAAGTATCAAAATTCATTAGGAATATCTGTTCTATAGGTGCCACATGCATCTATAGAATTAGAGATATACACCACTGCTGTGCTGCTTTCTACTCTGCAGCCTCCACAACCACCATGAGAAGAAAAATGGCACTCTCATGGAGGAAATCTCAAGGATCAGTTGCCAAAGTTACCGCAACACTGTGTACGAAAACCCTGAATTTATTGCCTACTTCAATGAAGCAACATCGCAGGCTGAGCTTGGCTTCCTTAATTAACATCGGAAGCTGTCCCACTAGAAGGAAGAGCTCAAGAGGTATAGGACATCTCCGAGCAATTCCCTGAGTGCTGAGTGATTGCGTGGGCTCAAACCAGATTTGTTCTTCCGTCTTGGCTTGGAGTAGGATCTGGCTTTAAAGGTGTATGTAAGAAGGGTCATACTGAGGACCTACAAGCGATATAGAAAGAATGGCCTTTCTTTCAGTCGACCGTTGACCTTCTAGAGATGATTTTAGGTAAAACACACATTCCCATTGCGAAACATTATGAAAGTGCTAGTCTCGGAATCCGTGCTGAACTAAGGAAGGAACTATCAACAACAGAGAAATACGTGTTGGTAATCAGTGGACATGGGAAACTCTTGGAAAATAACCGGAGCTCGGGGAGGCTGATTGAGAGCAGGCTACCTTTTCTAAATCCAACGAACATTGCTCGGAGATACTGAAGAGACTCATGGAACGCTGCTGTGTATCTCCGTAACTGGACAACAACACTGACTTTACATGCTTGCATGAGCTCTACTACTTATATTCATTATCATATTTTGGCTTCCTTAAGTTTGTGTATTCAATAGCTAATCTTTTTTGCTCTATTCAACTGAAGCCTATACAAAAGCCCCGGGATGGGGGAAATTCGGGCATATTTAAAAAGTAGGGTGTCCGTGTTTTTTCAAAAGTTGATCGGAAGTGCTCAATATAATTTGTCTTTTATTCCAAAACTAAACCTTAACCCTTAAAAACTCACTTCACTCTCTCTTCTTTTTGTGGCATCTTCTTCATCAGACAGTTCATTCCGATGATAGAAAAATCCAATCCATTTCTTGTTTTCATTATTTGATGCACTTAAAATCTTGTATTGGTGTTAAGAGGACAGGGATTTTTTATAAGACTTAATAAAATAGATTTCAATTAAAAACTGCATTTTTTGCATGTGCATTCTCTGTGAAAATTATTCGAAACCTACTTTGAGAATAGCCTTTGAATTTACACGATTTTCGATTTTTTTTACCCCTAAAATCGCTCCATCTGCATACAAAAATCGAGAGATATGCATGAAAAAGGAAAAATGAAGGAAGGGAGGGAGAAGAGAGAGAGAACACGCAAATGATTTTTAAAAGAGTAGAATGTAATTTATTAAAAGAAGTAAAAGAAAATGTATTTTTAGAATAGAGATATCTATGGCCAAAAAAAGAATAGGGATATCCAATAATAGAGAAAAAAGGGAATGAGATTCAATGAAAATTAAGGAATAGGATCAAATTCTCGAGACATTCAATCACTCTAGTTGTCAATCAATCCAAATAGCACCTTAAGAAAAGGGGGGAAAATATCCAGGGACGATGGAGACGTTGATCCAAAATATACATTTTAAGTTTTTGAAATTTTCAACAGATTTGTGTTTTTTTTTTTTTTTTTAATAGGAGTGGCCTAATCTATCTCGTAATATAACTGCCTAGGTCTATTTTAATTATGATCAAATCTCTAATATATTTTTTTATATTAATACTTTATAATTAATTTATAGCTAGCATTATGAGCAAGACAGTCCATGACATAATATAATTGATTTAGGTTTTAAATTCTTTAAATGTTTTATTGGGTTTTGAAAAAAACTTAACAATTTGGGTAAATTACAACGATCATCGTTAACTTTTGGAAAAAAACATGCACATCCCACTTTTTGAATTTTTTTATGTAGGCCTCACAAAACTCAGTGAAAAAACATATGATGGTAATAAAATAAAATATTTATCAAATTTTATATCATTTTAAACTTAATTAAAAATTATGAAAATAGGAAAAAAAAAAGACAACTTATTAAAATATATATAAAAAATTAAATCTAACACATATAAGCCAAACCAACATATATATATATATATATATCATTCGTAAGCCAAAAATAGAGATAGTGTTAGAATCAAATTAGTTCCTATTTTTAGACATAAACCATCTATATTCTTTTTTGTGTTGTGTTTCTTCTTAATGTTAATTTTTTTTTCCATGAATCATGAAAATGGAAAAACAAAAAGAAGTGAGAAATGATGATGATATCATCTTTATACCTTGATATTTCTACATCCGAGTTTTTTTTTATCATTTTTTCATAAGCATAAACCAGGAAACCATTATGTCACGCTTGGTACCAAGAATCATTTATTTGGATACGGATATAGAATGAAACAAAAAGAAATTAATTTATATCAGAATTTACTAAAAATACTATTTATAGAAAATAAAATAATAAATTCATAAAGGATAAAAAAGTCATTTTTTTGGCAAAGATAAAAAATGTCATTTAATTAAAAATCTTTAATGAAAAGCAAAAATAACTTGTGATTTCGTCTTTTCAAAGGCGTTATCAAATTCCACCTTACAGCAGAAATCGTCGATTCGAAGGAATCACGATTTCGGTTTCTCATAACGCCTCCAAAGGTAGGAAAAAAAATGGAAGCCGGAATGCACAATTCTATTCTGGTCTATTCCTATATACCAAATAAGCTGTAAGTGTTTTATTTATTTAGCTTATACAAATCGTAATTCATTTTTCTTTTTATTTATTAATAAGTAGTATTATTTTACTATCTTTATTTTTTAATTGATAAATTTAAAATATCATGGAAATTGATAAGTATTTATTTTGTTACCATACCAACATAATATTTCCACATCATAAACCATTTACTTAAGTTTTGTGGGGCTACAAATGTAATTTCGCCTTACTTATATGGTATACCGTGTTATATTTTAGAAAAGGCACACTTAAAAAAGATGGATTGAATTGCTATATTTTAAAAACCTCTATGACACAACTGAATATTTTACAGGTTCTAAATTTGAATCTAATTAAAACGCAAGAAAAATAAGAACTAATTTAGTATTCTATTTTCGGTACATAAGCCAAAATAATATATTATTAATGAGGACTCATCCCAACATATGTGTATATATATATTCACCTTAATTGAAAATATATAACGTACTAATAAATACCATTATACATAATATTATTTGTTAAAATAACACTACTTCTTTGTTTGTTTATTTATTTATTTTTCGCCAATTACTTTCCCATTATAACTTTTGGGGAGGGTTATTAAACTAAGTTAAGGTGACTAGTGTTTATCCACTCCGGCACAAAAGTTCTGTTATATATACGCAGATATAATGGAAACATGTAGCATGTATTTATCTATGTATAGTATTAACTTAAAACATTATATTATCTAATATAACAATTATATGTACGTAGTATAACACAAAGCTATATGTATATTATTAGTATAAAGTAAGATACGTCAGTACGATACTGACATATCATGATTAGGAATAAAATGAAGCATTTTCGCGTAATAAATAGGATAGTACTCCAAGATTAATAATAAGATGTTCATGTTTTAAAATATTCTGATCTTAATAAGTCCTAATGGCTCTAACATTTAAGATTAACCCAAAGTAACTTACCAACAGCCAACCTATCAAAGGGAATTAAGGAGGAATTAGTAAGTAAAATCCAGAAATTTGGCTTTAAACCAATGAAACATGTTCTGTAAGCTCTTAAATACTTTAAACAAAGCGCAAATGATTCAGTATAAGAGGTGGGTAAAATCGTCTGTATAGATTATGAGTTGATTTGATTTCAAGTTGGTAGAATTGTCATGTTTGTATAGATTAAATAAATTGAGATAGTTAATTTTTTTTTCCTGCATTTTAGTAATTTGTAGACTTGAGAATAAGTGACACACTGGACTAGTTCCATTTGGAGAAATTAGTTTTTTAGGTATTTAACATTGAGTTTGGAGCATGACAAAATGTTACTAATACCTATAATTTCTTGATATTACTATAATAGTATACCATATTCTAAGGTTTTGATAATATCAAATATATATATAACTATACCATTGAGTTTGAAGCATGACAAAAAGTTACTAATATTTAAATTTTTTTGAGATTACTACGATAGTATATCATGTTTTAGGGTTTTGTTTATAACAAAAATATATATGTATATAACATAGAAAAAGGTTTCCAAAACACACCCATAATTTGATGCTTTTGCACATGTAGCTAAATTACATATTTCACAAATGATTCACTTATGTGTAACATTAAGGTTTCAAGTCATTTATTCGACCAATTAGGGAAAATAAAATATGCTTGAGGATACATACATCATCTATAATAATGAAAACGAATGAGCATCAAATATTGCCAGAGAAACAAAGATCAAATATTCTCAAGCAAAGCATCTGATACACACATCAACATCTCAGTCACAAATCGATGAGCTCATTGAAGTTGCAATTATTCATATTCCGTTGAAAGCTCTTTCCAAATTTACTATAAATTGAGAAGTGTGTGCTAGGGTTTGCTATCAGTGCAGCAAGCTAGACAACTTCCTATTGTTATTATTTGGAAGAAAAAAAAATGGCATCACTCAAGGCCGAGAAACCTGCTAGCACTCAACCACCGGTCCAAGCAAAGCAAGAAGGTCCTAAATCCACTGGCAGCTCAACTAAGGCGCCGGCCTCGAAACCGGCTCCTAAAAAGGTTGAGTCTAAGCCTCAACCCAAGAAGAAGGTATTGCATGATTCCCAATCTATCTATATCTATATTATTTAAAGAAAAATAAAAAAGTTTTACATTTTTGTAATATATTTTGACTATAAACTAAAATAGCTTTATTATTATTATTTTTGCTGTAAAATAGATACATTAGCCTCTAAAACATATGCTTTTATAGTTTATCAAATTTATTTAAAGATAACTACAAAATTTTCCATAAACTTTGTTTTTTTCTTCCTCCAACTTTAAATCTAAAGTTTAGAATCACATAATTCCATACTCAAATAAACTTTTACTTACCAAATTTACCTCAAACCTCTTTATTTATGTTTTTACTTCTTCAACTAGAGAATATTTGATTGATATAAAAATTAACAACTTAAAAACTTCTAGCATAAAATTTAATACGTCAAATATTTATTGAAATGATCCTGATAGCCTTCTTCTTGCATGGTTCATAGGGTTCCGGTTCCAAGAAGATGAAGAGCATGGGGAGACACCTTATAACAACGTAGGACCACATTGAATAAGCTTTATTATTCGATGGTGATCCTACTGGACCTACGAATGTTGTGTTGTACTTTATTTCAGCCATGTTTCTACTTTCAGCATGCTTGGTAGAATAAAATTATTATGATAGCAGTTTGAAGAATTTCCCGCTATATGTACCATGGCTGTCATACCAAATCATGATCAAGAGATAATTAAGTAGACTTGTAGCGTGTTGGGTTGACCTAATGAAAATAAAATAAATTATTTCTCTTACAAAGATCTATCTGCATTTTCTTTTTGGGCTGAATAATCATCTCATGAAAATTGCAAAATTGCTAATCGTACAAAGTAAAAAATTGCAATTCTGTCGCCCAAAAAAAAAAAAAAAAAGAAACTATTTCTTAATATTTGTCGGCATATTTCCATATCTAGTTATAAAATTCTTGCCCAATAATCAAGTTTGGATTATGGTAAGGGTATATTACACTTAGATATATTCCTAATATATCACTAATGCCATTTTTTAATGATCTAATTATTATAGTAATAATCGTTACTCCCTAATTTATTCTAATTTTCCTCAATAATTCTACAAACATCTATGGTCATCCATCAATTGAGTTAGGTAGTTATAGACATTTCAGCACTCTAACCCACTATATTCAAAATAAGCCATTTTTTAAGCTCCAATCATTGTTGTTTTTTATAGAAGAGAACTCTGTGGATGCATTCATTTACTGAGGCGTGAGGGACTTTATAGAATGGAAATCTCGCTTTTTGGATATTATGACCTGCACAGATGAACTATACATATATATATAACTTATTCCACATGGGGTATAAAAATTAAAGTAGCTTTCTTTTAACTTTTAGATCTTTTGATTGCCCAATTGAGCAATCCGTAACCTATGTATTTTATTCCATATGCATGGACATCCCCCTCTTACTTAGGTATTTTCATCCATGGTTTACAACACAACTGGATGATGATCACAGAAAAATTAATTGATCCATAGCACATGTACCCTACTCGGATGAAGAGTAGGTGATTTGGTCTCAAGTGAGCCTAGTCGTTGTCGTTTCTAACTTTTGGGTCCACTATAATAACTACATTAGGCTGGTCCATGACTTGGAAACCCCTACCCCATATGAAACGTTAGCCAGCGTTCACAGCCGTATATCATGCAATAAATCGACATGGACAATGAATGTGTAATATAATCCTAATCCATTTCAATAAACGAAATCATAAAATAAACGGTAAATGTAAAATTTGGTACCCTAATTTTGCATAAAAATTTAATTTAGTATCTAAATTTTAAAATGATCAGTTTAATACACAATTAAGCTTGTTATTTTTACTAGCTTCTTAACATCTTATACTCTGTTTGTTGATTTGGAAGAGGTTAAGTATAAAAGAACTTTTACAACTTATCTTAAAATAGTCTAGCACTGACAAACTACTTCTTCCACATTAAAAAACATATGTTAATGGGGTAGTAAAAATAATTATGAAAAGTTTCATTGGGTATGAAATCGATGATTTCAAAATTTAAGTATTAGATTAAATTTTTGTTATAGGTACCAAATTTGACATTTCTATAATAATGAAAATGCTATAAGTGAGGGAAAAAATATCAAATAATCTATCGCAAAGGTAGTTTTTCTTAACTATGCTATTACGTGCACTTTTCTAATGTAAGGTCCCGACTAACCTCAAATTCAAATATGAGGTAATGCCAAATCCCCCTGCTACATATAATACTTTAAGTATTACATGCACAGGCCTTCTTGAATGATATGTTTATCTTGAACAATCCTGACAAATTTTATACTCCAAAAATCATATAATTACATTTTAAAAACAACTAGATTTATAACGGGAAAACAAATTTTATAAAAACATTTCTAGCTTCTACTCACTTTAGTAGATCAACTTTTTCAAAAACAAAGCTTTAAAAGCTTATTACAAAACATATGGGTTCCAATAGGCCCTTAAGGAGAAACAATAAACTTAAAAGATATAAATCCAGTTCTTTAAACAAAACAAATAAAATATAATAATCTATCGGCTCCATCTCAATTCACTCCTCCTCCTTCAAACCTCCAGGATCGCCCATAACCAAGTCAACATCATCGTCATAATCCAAATCAACATCATCATCATCATCAACATCATCATCATTATCCAGCCGACACCTAAAAAGTAGACAATAATGAGTCGAAGCCAATACATAGTGACACAACCACACACAAGATAACACACAAACTTAATCTAAATGCAATGTATCAAATAACAAGTTATTATCTTTCCTTTAAAGTAAATTAAGCATAATGGGAGCACTCATACTATGGAACAATTTCTAGGAATATGGGGGTCTTGAGTAATAGCAATTACTTAAAGGGGTTGATATAGGCAGTCTGAATACATATATTTTTATATTTAACTAAAAAGGAAAATAGCCTCTTCTAAAGTTCACAGCCATTGCTTGCTCTTTACTTATCTCAATCTATAACATCACTTAGCTCAACCGGTCCCATAAATATGAACTAAATCATGTTACTTCACTCTAAGCTTAAGCAAACATTATGCTGATACCGTTTGCCCATCAGCTACCCGCTGAGCTACTTATAAATGTCATTGCATCATGATGGGGGTAGACTAAGTGCCTAAACTACTGTACCTCGCTCGGGATAAGGTTGTCACTCATCGGATGAGATTCAACGACACAAGCATAAACATCACTCATCAATTAGACAGTCTTTAAGTTTTTAATCCATTCTAAAATGCCTACCCTAACAATCATCATGCAAGTTACTACGTATCTTATCTAAGACTTGAAGGAGATCAGAAGACAACCTAGGAGATAAGACAGAAGGTAGGTTCAAGCATCTATTCATGAAATTAAACCTATACAAGCAATTATATTAATTATCCATTTACATCAACTTTTATTAAAACCCTATTTGATCAAACACTAAATAGGAACCCCGCTATGGCTGCGAAGATCACCCCACAAAGATACAGATAGTTCTGCTTTGTCTATCAAATTATTTCTTTTCACTTTGACTATTTATTACAAAGTATCATCACATCACTTATATTCAAAAACATTCATATTCAAAGAAAACAAAAATCTGAAACAACGTATTTCTTATGTTAAACTAGATTATCCTAACATATTAATATAATTCAATTATTAGTTATTAAGCTTATTTTAATTTAATCTTAGCCAAATTGATTAGAATTAATCATTTAATTCATTTATTAGGTCAAGTTGATTAAACTTAATAAATCTAATTCATTTTAGCTTATTGAAGTCTATTTAGTCGAGTTGAATTTATGATTATTAACTAAATTCATTTTATATCTAACTTCTATATTTGAATCCAATTATTTATTAAATTTGTAAATCCACTTAAATCATGCTTAATTATATCAAATAACTAATATAACATATTAACTGTCATTTATCTTTTTCATTTTTATTTTATTCTATTTTATTCAACTTTTTATGAAGAACACGGGTAAGTGCACGGCTATGTTTCACCCTGTGTATATACATATGAAGAAGCACGGTCGATACATCAAGCCATGTTTCTATCATGTTTCAATTTACACACTCAAGGATCAAAGAGAAGCATGACAAGATACATATTATCGTATTCTAGCCGTGTTTCTCTTGATATAATATATATGCAAAAAATAGTGAGAAACACGGTAGAATAAAGCACCCCGTGTTCTAGTCATGTTGTTCTAGGTTTGTACATGTTAAAAGGAACAGGGAGAAGCACAGTTTGATACATTTGCCCATGTTTTAGCCGTGTTTCTTCTTTTATATGTATTTTTCAAAAAATTTCAATGCAGAAGGAAGAGCACAACTAATACATCTCCTTGTGTTTCTCCCCATGCTCATAGCTCTGTTTTACATTTTCGAAAACTTCACTTCATCTCTTTTTTTACATCATTTTTTAACTTCTAACATCTTATAATCCAGCTATAACCCTAGAATCATCATCATTAACATTTATATATAAGTTTTACTTCATTTAACTTCAAATCAAGTCATAAATCATTTAACCTATACATGTATATACTAACCCAGAACATTAATGTTCATATATCCATTATACACCAACTTCATCACAATTCTTACATATAAATAACATCAATCTATCATATATACTCAGAAATAACAATCAAAACAAAATAAAACAATAATACTTAGCTTTTACTTCATATAAGTTCAAATTACAGTATAAATCATCTAACCTAGGTTCTAACTTGCATATTCATATATCCATGGTTTATGAACTCTATCACAATGCATACTTATATCCAACTTCAAGACATCATATACATGTAATAACAACAATTAAAATAAGAAAAACAACAACACTTATCTTTTTAGCAAGTTCATGCAATTGAATCTTCTTTTCTTATTGTTAGAGTTACCCCTAACATGATTTCCACTTCCTATCTTCTTTTCGAACTTTGATTTCTCTTCTAACTTTCATGAAATTGAGATTTAGAGAGGCAAAAGAGAGAAAAGGAGAGAAATAGAAGAGAATGAAAAGAAAGAAAGAAATGGACAAATAGAACAAAAAGGAAAAGAGAAGAAAAGGAAAAACAGAGGAATGGAAGACAAAAGGAAATGACAAGAATAAATTAAAATATTTTAGAATACGGGTATTGGTTTTAGAATTGTCATATCAATATCTTTAGTTCTGAAAGTATTTAGGAAATAATTTTAGAATCTTCATGTTAGAAATTAAAAACTTAAAATAAGAGCTTAAGGAACTTAATTTAGATCAAATTGATATTCAATTTGAGTTTGGCTTAAAAAACTGATTTTTTAAGCAAGCAAACGAACTCAAAACTTATGGGGATTTATGAATTAAAATTTAGACTAAAGTTTAAAAGTTTAGGAATCCACTAAATATTTAAACATGTTTAGGAGTTTAAGGATTCAAAATCTCAAATTTCAACTTAATTAAATATTAATCTAATTATGTCAACTTATCTTTACAACATATAATTCATTTAATCTATCTGAACTCAATTTCTAACTTAGGTAGAGGTCTGAGATATTTCATCTAAAGTTCTATATACAAAGATATTGCATTCCAAATGTAAACTAAGGTAGTTCTTGAATAAAAATGATCACCTACCTAATGTAATGGAAAGGATTTAAACCATAAACCACTAAAGACCTCTATCACCTAATTAAATCCATACATAAAACCATAACTTAATAAAATAATTCCATTTAATGTTACTGATGCAGCAGATTAATTTAGGTTTTATCGCAAAACCGTAGATTCATGCACGGATATCTAGCTTGTAATCTTTAATACCTATTGATTCTGAAAATTCCTATGTCGTTGGTATTAAAATTCAAAATTTTGGGAAAAGAGCAATGACGGCTATGAAACTCCTTTTTCTGAAAAATATGATATCTGACTATCCGTTTGTCGTAGGATATATAATTTATAGGCTAGCTTAAGAGCTCCAAAAAGTAGAATCGAAATTGCCAAAAATTAAAAGGGTCTTAAAACGAAATACATATAAAGACAAGTAAAACGCCATAGAAGGCGTACAAAACCAATACTTCTATGAAAAGTTACAAGAAAAATAAAACTTGCAAAAATATTAAAAATGGCCGTTTGAGGTCATAAACGAAGAAATTTGGCTAGAAACCGATCTAACTCACCACCAAAGAGAGTGACTTCTTCGAGGTAGCCTGTTTCCTTCAAGATAAGGACCTACAATTATGGATTGCCACTGACCAGTTTTTACCTTGCTTTTTTAGGTATCTATTTGCCACTTCTTTAACTTTATCAATTATACAAATGGCATTTTATCTATTAATAGATAAGAGGTTGATGCCACTATATATATTGTATCCTCTATTAATATTAATGGGTTGTGATTTGCAACCATTTTACTTTGGAATCACTTGTGCAGTGAAGACACATTTGCTTTGGTCCAATAAGAATGACCTTAATCATACAAGGTGTTGGTTTAAGCATTTATATCATTCTGTATATTTATTCAATCAATGATAAGTTTTGAATAATATGAAGTCACCAAATTCCCATTAATAAGATATGTTTAAAACTTCATTTATCTATGAGATTTTATTATAAATCATAATACATGTAGAAAATATATACATGTACTACAAATACTTGTATTGATAATATTCATAAATTAAACAAAACCACTTTAACAACTTATGCAAAAATTACAACCACAACAGACTTCATAGATGTCATGGTTTCAAGTCGATTTATAATTGATTAGGGGTGTGAAAAAAAAACAGATGAAACCAAAAAACCAAATCGAAACCATAAAATCAATCCAAAAAATATGATTAACTAATCCGTTGGTTTTAGTTCAGGATTACGGTTTTTATTTTTTTCGGGTTTCGGTTTTGGTTTGTAACCACAAAAAACCAATGGTTAACGATTAACCGTTTTAATATTTATAAATATATTATATATATTATTTACATATACATATAATTTTTTTAAAAAAATATATATATACACACATATGATTTACATAGACATATGATTTACCTATATTAATATTCCTTAAATTTCAATTTAAATACTATTATCCCATGTTTGATGGAGTTAATGTGGTAATTGATTTGGTTTGATTTTATTGATAACGATACATCCAAAGGTTTGTTTTTCCTCTTTTCTTTAATTTGAATTTTTTTTTTTACTCTTGTAATATATATATATATATATATATAATAATTTAAAGAAAACTTTTTGATAAATGATAAAAAATAAGGTTTGTTGAAACTATCAATTTGATTTGTTGAAACCATTATGTTAAATAGTTAAAAACCGAAAACCGAATAAATTAACCAAATAAAACGATTAACCGCCTTTATAATGGACCGATTAAGGATTGGAATATTAAAAAACCGACCATTACAATTAGATTCAAAAAAATAGGATAACGGACTAGTTAACCGATCCATGAACACCCCTATAATTGACCAGTTGCACTACTTTCTAAACCTACTTTTTGTTCTTTGTTTCTCACTTAAATGCTTGGTTTGATTAAACTTTAAAATTTCATCTTGCTCTTTTCTGTCGGACAATTCATTTATGAGGACATCAATTCATCTCTGTAGTGTTTGCGCGATGGAAAAAAATCATTAAAAAATAATTAAAAACAATTAAAGAAAGGACATAAAAAAGGACACAATATAACAATAATTATACCGGAAAGAAAAATTATGAAATAAAAAGAAAAGTCATGAGTGAAAGAAGGTGCAATACCCTGTGTCATGCCATGCTAAAACTGATAATTTTGAAGAAATTAAAATCAATGACCACTTGATTGTTTATATCAGTGTTCACCTAGGCTGATCAAGGAGTTGTCAACAAGACGCCAGGAGCTTACCCTCTAATATCTTTGATTGCAACACTTTGAGATGTCTTCTTGGATTCCTTGATTGCTTGTCACTAGTGCACACGCATCAATGTGTACGCCAGTTATTGTCCATTGAATGTATTCTATCTAAAGGAATCATTATGAACATCCTTTAATTAACAGGAGGTACCACATCTGATTTAGAACATTGCAAAATTTGGCTTAAATGCTTACTGTAAGGTTCATCTGGTTGCATGCAATTGAAATGGCATGGGAACAATCCTTAACATGTAGCTGATTGTAGCTGAGGAAAATTTCTGCTGCAGACATGAATCAAAAGTCAGTGACCTAGGCAACATTGGATTATAGCAGTGAGCATAAACTTTAGAGGAAGAATAAGATGTTTCATGACGAAAATTACAAGAAATGCTAATTCCCTCCACACCCCCTCCCCCCCAACTTGAGAAATAAAATTCATCATTAAGCTCACAAATAACATGTATTCAAGGCATGGATGGACTTACCATAAAGAAGGGGACTAGAGCCCAGTGAAAAGCAGGCACATCACCTGTGCAAACAAAGAGAATTACCGACGCATGACACAGAAACTCTTATGTACAGGATGAAAATCTGGAACTTTCACTACAAAAATCTTGCATAGACAATAAGCAACAAGATGCTAACACAAGAAAACAAACTAAAAGCTTGGGCAGGTCCACTCCAAACCAACCTTGTTGACAGCAAAGGAAAACCTTTCTTATTCTATATGAAAATTCAAAATATCAAATCTAGCTGCAGAAATAGGAGCTAACAACCAGGCCTGGAGACAGAGCCATCAAGCCAGCACTGGTGATAGAAGCATAGAAAGAGAGTCAGAACTCAGAAGGAGATCAATAAAGGGAGCAAACAACTGGAAGAAGATAAAAAATGTGAACAGCCAGAGAGGAAAGAAGAGCAGAGCAGATGGTAGTCGATGGCTGACACTGCTATTAAACTTTTGGATAAGTACATTGGCCAAAAAATAAAAAATAAAAATAAGAATAAGGATGAGTAGGTGAGAGAAAAAGTAAGCAGAGATGAATATGACAGAGGTGATAAATCGACACATGATTTTATTGACATGAAGACATGGTGTAATGAAAGCCCATCAGCCCCCTAGTGCTGATACACTTGAAAGACCATTGTTTGAATAAAGACATTTCTATACATTGTACAATGTATTAGGATAGTATATAACAAGGGTTTGCAAAGTCAAAATAAGCAAAACCCAAAACCTACAAAGTATTTGACATTTTCTCAAACCTCATCTCCAAAAGAAAGCATCATATCAGGTTCAACCAAGTTCTGTTCAGTCAAATACATCACTAAAGCCGAACCATTGAAATCACCAGCAGC
Source organism: Combretum micranthum (assembly GCA_024138025.1). Taxonomy (NCBI): domain Eukaryota; kingdom Viridiplantae; phylum Streptophyta; class Magnoliopsida; order Myrtales; family Combretaceae; genus Combretum; species Combretum micranthum. Next base: position 260,125 of record JAMXBD010000304.1, read on the forward strand.
ATACATTCAACATCCCATGAAAAACATATGAATGAAATAGTAGCAATAATACTGACTGCGCAATTGGCAAACCATTTGAAAACAGCCTGGAGCTCAGTCCATAGGGAAAAAATTGTTCCTGTAATTGATGCATGCTACCATGATGTTTCTTCGGTAGCTATTGATCTAAAAACCACCCATACTTTGTTGCTGGAACATGGCAAGTTTAAGGACTGTATCTGGCATTTTACATGGATCAAGCAAGATCTGATGCAGCAAACGTGACTGCACAATTGGCAAACCATTTAAAAACAGCTATTAGCTCAGTCCATAGGGAGAAAAGTGTTTTTGTAATATATGCATGCTACCATGATGTCTCTGTTAGCTGTTGACCTGAAAGACTTGAAAAGAGCTTCTGAAAAGGGATTCTCTAAAAGTGCTTCTGAGGGACTTCCAGTTGTGTATGTAACAATGTGGCTACTGCAATCCTAAGTCAGCAAGTATGATGTTCTTTCTGTGCATGTAGTGGAGAATTGAAGTAAACAACTTGTACAGGGAGAGGAGTTATGACTATCACTATCTCCAAGAGTGCTCAAAGCTGAATTTCAGTAAAGTGCCCCCTGAACTGATTTGCTTCAAGCAGAAAGTAGGTGAATATCCTCCTTTCCTTATAGGATAACTGCAATCACATTTTGACACTTTTACAGCAGCGAACCAAGCTTCAAATTAATCCTTGCATTCACTAATCCTGCAACTGCTTGAATGCCAATACACAACATCATACTTCAGCCTATAGACTTCCAACATGCAATTGCAAGTGATATATTTCAAAGAACAAAAAATTTAACTGAAGAAAAAGGCAAGAGAAAACAAAAATACTTGCCAATATCCAGCATATTCAGCAACAAATCTAATGAAAGAATTTGGCATCGCCTTTTAAATATTGTGCTTAGAACTGACGGATGACCACACAGAGGTTTAATCAGTTCAGATGTGGGAATGAGGCCTATCCTGACATAGCCGATGAAGCTGTCTGTTGAGCATAATACCTCTTACCAATCAAATAAAGAGGCAGCACACATGCAAGAGCAGGAAGCACCCAGCTTCGCCACATCTAATGTCCCTGAACATACTTTTAGCCTTCTAGTTGCACAGAAGCATATTTCACGATGGTATCATCAATCAATAACTGGTCTGCCTTAAATAGCACAGCTAATCACAGTGGTTCTTGCATCAAAAGCTGAGAAAATCACTTCCCAAAGAACCATCATCCACAGCAATTGTTTGGAAGTTTCTTAAGAAGTTGAGAGCATCGTCAATTTCCAAATTTGATGTATCTCCTGCACTAAACCTGTATGCTCTCTTCCCAAGCTCAATCATGCTGTATCCTGGAACTTTCTTCAAATCTGAACGATCCATTATTGATCTAATCTTCCTTCTTTCATGCCAATTTCTTTCTTCTGCATGAATATTAGCCAATAAGGTATAGTATCCTGTATCGTCAGTATCAACATCAGAAAGAATTTTCTGAACCTTTTTAATAATATCCATTCTTCGATGAACTCGACAACCATTGAGCAAAGTTGCCCATATACTAGAATCTGCAAGGAATGGCATGGACAAGATGAGTTTATATGCTTCGTCGATGTTACCAGCACGGCTAAGAAGATCCACAAAACAAGCAAAGTGTTCCATTTTGGGATCAATTTCCATCTTTTTCATCAAGTCAAAGTAGAATTTCCCTTTCTCTGTATATCCTGCATGACTGCATGCTGATAAGATGTTCGTGAAGGTCACATCATTAGGTTTTATTCCGAACTCCATCATTTGCAAGAAAAGAGAGATAGCACGATCCACCTGACCATTCATTCCACAGCCTGCAATCATAGCACTCCAAAGTGACACGGTTCTTGCTGATGTGTTATAAAAAATTGCTTGGGCATTTTGAAGTTCTCCACATTTGGCATACATGTCAATTAAAGCTGAGTCTATGTAAGAATCTTGCTCAATCCCACCAGTAATAATCTTGTGGTGAAGCCATTTTCCCTTTTCTAGAAAACAAACCTGAGCACATGCATGAATTGCACTTAAGAAGGTAACTTCATTCATAGGAAAGTTATTCTCATACATTTTGTCCAAAAGATAAATAGCTTCTAATGAGAAACCACATTGAGAAAATCCAGAAATCATAGAATTCCATGTCACAACACTTCTTTGCTCGACATCATCAAAAACACCATATGCTGAGTCCACTTGTCCACATTTGGCATACATACCAATCAATGCATTATGCACATACTCATGTGAAAATCCAGTTTTGATGATATGCTGATGCATTTGATGCCCAAGCTGAATAAGTCCCATATTTCCACATACTGAAAGCGAAGTTACTAAGCTAAACGAATCTGGCATCCTTCCTGCTGCCAGCATTCTCACCAACATTAACACACACTCTTTAAGCATCCCCTTTCTAGAATACACGGACATTAGCATATTCCACAAAATAACATCATTCTCTTGAATTAAATGAAAAATCTTCTCACCGTCGCATACTCTTTCACAGTCAGCATAAAATTCTATCAATGCTGGTCCCAAGAACCCGAATTCAGGGTCAGAGTCGTTCCTTATTATAAAACCATGAATTGACTTCCCGCCTATCAGCCACCTTAACCTAGCACAAGAACCTAAGATAGCCATAAGAGTGACTGAATTTGCTTCCACCTTACACTCTTGCATTCTAAGGAAAACATCAACTGCTTCCCGGAAACAGCCACCATAGTTATAACTTGATATCATGGCAGTCCAAGAAGCAGTGGTCCGACAATCAACATTGGTATTACTAAACAGAGTCGCCGCACTAGACAAATCCCCACATTTACTATACATCACAACAAGCGTATTATTCAGCGATCCATTAACTTCAATCCCCCGCACTATGACCTGTGCATGCACTAATCTTGCCAAATCTAAAGAACCCAATCCCGCACAAGCCTCAGCCAAACTCAACATGGTAACAGAATCCGGCTCGATGCCTTCCTCAACCATCAAAAGAAACAAACGCAAACCATCACGTACTCCCCCATTAACGAAATAACACGATATCAACGAACTCCACGAAACAACATCTCTCACAGACATATTATCAAACACATTCCTTGCATCGTGTAACCACCCAACTTCTCCATACATAGACATCAAACTAGTCTCAATAACATGATTCTCCAACCCAGATTTGATCACAGTACCATGAATCTTTCTACCCGTGTAATCAACATGCCCACAATAAGAACAAGCTCTCAGCACAGAAGGGTATATGAACCTACTTCTAAAACGGATATGCTCTTCTTCAAAAGCCATCAACATGTTGTAGTAAAGAGAAATGGCTGCATGAAAAGAGCGGTTCCATACATGGGTCTTGATGAGAACAGCCCACATAAAGGGATCGGGAGAGTGGAAGCTATTGAAGAGTAGGTTTGAGGAATGAAGATGACCCATTTGAGCATATGACTCGACGAGCTTGGTAGTAGGAAGTGGGTCTCTTAAAAGGCCGTTTACTAAGAGATGGGCGTGGAGTTGGGTTAGGTTTCTTAAGGTTGTACATGACCTGAATAAGGGCATGTACAGAGACATTGATCGTTGGATTCCGTCTCGTGAGTTTTTACGTTTCAATTCAAATCGGTAGCGGGAAAGAACAGGAACGAACTGAGAAGACGAGAGGAGAGCTTACTAGTATCAGTATATTTTCAATGCGGTGTCGGTCCATTTTGCGGTTTTGTCCCGAAGTACTTCACTTTTTTAATCTTAATCCAAAATTACATTAGTTTGTAAATGGGACCTTTGGAAAAATTTGTCCCGAAATGGGACATTCTGGAAAATTATTTCAGAAATAGGTTGGTAAAGGCACTGTCTGAGACATCGCCTTCGAGTTTACAAATAAGGCGCCGTTAGGTGTAAACAGTGAAGGCGCTTTTAGGAATGGCGCCTTCAGTTGATCCAGCCCCCCCACTCCTCCTTGCCCTGCGAAAAAAGCCCGATATACAACCAATGTCAGCTATAACCAGTAAAACAGATAAAAAAGTATGAATCGAGGATTTTCAACTTGTAAAAATATCAATACTATCTTCTTGACTCCACAGAAATAATTCCAATACCCAAAATACAGAAATTGTAACACCAGCAACAACACATCCAATAGCTCAATCCTGCAAACTTAGTTCAACACCCTAAACGTGCAGAAGCAACATTCACTGACAACAGAAATAAGATAAAGAAAATATAATTACATACCATAAATACATATGAGTTTAATAGTTTAAATGAAAAGCAAATACAAAGTAGGAAAATATAAGGCTATATCCTCCTAAGGGGCCTCCATACGCTCCTAGAGATCCTAGACAATATGGATCGTGCACCACGCTGTGCAAGTGCTGGCTCAGGAGAATCAGCCTCTTCAGTAGGTGATGTACTAAAATCTGGTGGAGGGACAGGGGAGGCATGGATGGGTCTCCTATGTTGTGATAACTGTGTAACTCCCTCACCCATATCGGCATCATCAGATGGAGGTACTGGACGCCTCTTCTACGGCGGTGGTGGAGGCTGATGAGATGAAGAGCCAACCTCGCTGTATGGAGTATGGTAGGAAGGCAATGATGAGGTGCTATGGCGTCCCCTGACAACTGTAGATGTGGATCGAGCTAGTGATGGAGCATGGCGAACAGTCTGGTACTGCTGCTGATCATGCTCACTCTCATCCTCTGCAGCAGCTTCAACCTCGGTAGGTGCGGTGTACCGAGACTCAGGATAAAGATGGTCGATAACACCATGCTCATCTACAGTCTGTATGGCCTCATCTGCAATGGAATGAGCTTCTGCTATATCAGAAGTCATCCTGATCCGCCTAAATCGATCGGCCTGCAATAATGGAGGAAGTAAGATTCGCAATTGCATATCTTTATATATGAGAAATGAAATATAATATCTATGTCTCACCAAACCACCGACCATAGCACCAGTATGGCTAATATATCTCCTGGTGACACGTCTAAACCAACGCAAGTAGTCAGGGTCGACCCCGAATGGAAGGTCAACATCGACCAGGCGATCATGTCTCTCATTCCACATTTCATGATACACAGCGTGATGAACAATCCAATTAGTGTCGACCCGCCCCCTCAAATCTATCTTATGCAGGTCCCTATCCGTGTTACATCCAGTTGGAACTGTCTGGTAACCCCCAAACTGTCGAATGACACGATCTGGGAAACACCACTCGATGTATGAAAAGCAAATGAGGGGGACCCGGGCTGTCCAGACATCCATACCCTGACGACAGTATGGTGGAAGTCTATGGAGGATGTCATCTGTGTAAGGGAGCCAAACAATCTGTGCCATAAAACAAAACTCGTTACACAAAGAAACAATAATACTTATGTAATTTTGGGTGAATGTGAAAGGATTTATACCTGTTCAGACCCTATCATGTCAAACGCCTCCCTATAAGCTGAGATGACGTGAGATGGGTGCGAGTAGTGTCCCGGATGATCGACCATCGTGCAGCAAGGGGCGCTGCAGCATGCAATGGTGGACCAAAACGTGCTCGAGGTGCTATAACAGGGAATCGATCCCATGCCCACACCTGCAATAGCACAAGCGCTCCACCAATCTGCTCCACACCCTCGAGAGAAGCACGACAAAGCTGACGTATAACCAGCTAAGGCAAGCACTACCCCAGCTGTACTGGCCCGCCTGAGCGAAGTCCTCTAACAATGGCAGGAACATAGAGTGTACTAGTGAACCAGATTTATCTGCAAATATACACCCACCCATTAGCTGCAGTATGTAAGCACGAGCATGCCTGATGATCTGCTCCTTGGTGCATCATCCGGTAAATGTGCAAAATGTGACCGTAGCCAAGTAAGGCTCAACGACCTCCACGAGAAGTACCACCCTGTGGGTAAGCCCCTAATAGCCTCATGCACTCTGACTGCCACCCGGTAGCAATGGATGTGCTACCAACTACTGGTAAACCATGTACTGGCAGTCCTAACTGGACCTCCACATCCTGTAACGTGATGGTCATCTCCCCATGAGGCAAGTGGAAGGTGTGAGTCTCTGGACGCCATCTCTCCACCAATGCAGAAATGAGATGCCAATCAAGCTGAATGTAGGGGACAGTGCAAGACCAATGAATCCAGCCTGCTCCAAATAAGGCAATATACGCTCGTCTATAGGGCGTCCAACCTGGTCGTGCCTGGAGGTCGGTTCCCTACGCCTAACAAGGAGCGCTGTAGCGGATGCCTGGAAGAAATACATGAAACGTTATTACCCATGTTGATATTGTGAATCCACAAAGCTTAAAATGGAAGTGCAGTATGTGATTTGGTACCTCATCTAACCAAACAGCTGAGGAACGATGTCTGCCCTGCTGGGAAAGTACTGAATCATCAATGGGGCCTGGCTCCATCTACCCTGCATGTAAGAAGGAAGTGAGATTACATGAAATGAGAAAATGTGATTAAAATATGATAACTACATAATCGAAAATGAAACAACATTCGACAAATTCAAACCACGATATCACCAAACCTTGACGAACTTTGTCCTGCTCTGTCTGGACAACTCCTCCTATTGTGACCGTCTACATAGGCCACAGGTTACTCTATCGGGCCGTTCTCTCCAATCCATTTCCATTGTATATCGCTTTGTCCTAGGTTTTCCTTTTCCCCTTGCACTCGCGGGATCAGGAATAAGGCAAGGGAAGTTGGCTGGGGATGGCCATTCGAGTTCATCTCCAATTGGTAGAAATGAGATTCATAACATTGCACTTCATTCGTCCACCTATACCATGGGCCGACAAAGGAAGTCCAATCCACATTAGCAAATCCTGCAGCTGCCATTACATGGGAACATGGCAGTCGGTATATTTGCCATTTGTTGCATGTGCATGAAAGTTGCGAAAAGTCAACCTTATGTGTTCTACCACCACGCTTCAAGCGACCTTTCTCCCGTCGAGTACCCGTACGTACCTCGAACAATCCAGTACCTCTATTAAATCGAGTTACTTGATGTGAAGTAGCCCGTGAAGCCCATAAATCTATCTTCTTCTTCGCATAAGTTGTGAAAACCTCGCCGCTCATAATGGCATTCCTCGCAGACAGTCTTTCTTCCCAATACATGACACAGTTGTAAAAGATTTTTTTCACCAGCCCACATACAGGTAATCCTCTAGCTCCCTTGATGACAGAATTGTATGTTTCTGACATGTTTGTAGTCATGTACCCAAAACGGTAACATCCATCAAATGCTAGTGTCCAAGACTCCTTGGGTAGGATCATATCTCCATTTGATTGTACTTGATTGAACCACTCTACTGCTTCTTCGTCAATATTCTTCACAAGCTCCATAGACTTCTCGAATTTTCGCGCCTGAGCCTGAAATGCAGCATATGTCACTAAGTTTTTGCACCTTTGATTCTTATAAACTTTGTTGAAATTGCTGGCAATATGCCGTACGCAAAATCGATGCACCGCAAAGGGAGGTTGCCACCCATTTGATTCATCCGCAACAGCCCCAATAATACCAGCCCCCCTGTCTGAGATGATGCATACAGTCTCTTCTCCCCTGTGTCCTATAACCCCTCGTTTCAACTTCCTCAAAAACCATGACCATGCTTCTTTAGACTCAGATGGAGCCAGACAGAACGCTAATGGTAAGATGTGATTGTCTCCATCTACACCACATGCCACGAGTAACACATGCTTGTATTTGCCGTATAGAAACGTACCATCAACACTAATAACAGGCCTGCAATGCTTAAAGGCCTCAACGCAAGGACCAAAGCTCCAGAAAACCCACTTAAAATGCGCCTCATCGGGTATAGGTGATCTTGTCCACCCCCACTCTACTATCGACCCCGGATTACTTGACTTGATTGCATTGAAAAGCTTTGGAAGTTCATTGTAAGATTTGACCCAGTCACCATAAACCATAGCAATTGCTTTTTTCTTTCCTTCCCAAATCCTTCTACGAGAAACCATATACCCATATACCGCCAAACAATGAGACTCGAGCTCCTTTGCTTTGCAATCTGGATTTTTCCGGACAAAACTGATAAACTCTCGAGCTAGGATATTCGAGTCTATCTGTGAATGGTCCTGTCCAAGTAACGGATTAGTGCAAGAATGGGGACCATCAAGCTTGGTGATTACAAAAAGTCCTTCTAGTTTTTTCAAACAAGCTCGTATCCGCCACGGACAACCTTGATCACTTTTACTGCAATGAGCAATCCATAGATTTTTCTTGGACTCATCAACTCGGAAGTTGCAGTGTGTTCTAATGTGAGCAGCTTTCACAGTCTCAATTAGATCATTCTTTGTCTTGAACATCATCCCCTTCACTAATTCTTGGCTATCACAAATATTTGCAGACATAGCATCCATTTCATCTTCAAATGTCACATAGCCATCACCGCCTCCACCTACATTGAAATAGGGAATTGAGTCTCTTACCGAAGCTGACTTGACATTGAATCTCGTGGCAGTGAACTATGTGGGCCAGCAACACCTGCAACGTTTCCCCTTTGAACTTCTTCTCCTACTGTATTGTCATCCTCCTCGTCTACCTCATCTTCGATTGTATCCCCATTTTCATCCACATTAAAACCACCATCAGAGTGATCATCTTCTATCCCGGTAGCAAACACTGGTGCCACTTCCTGTGCTACTCTATTCTCAAATTCTGACAGTGTCTCATCAAATGGCATGGGTTCATATTGTTCACAATGCATGGGCGAAGCTGGCACAGCTCCTTCATTCTGTGAGCGAATATTCGAAGACGAACCAAGCTGCAATTGAAACTGCTGCCCACCAAACATGTCACCATGTTGTTCATTCAACTCATATGGAGCATGAGCTACATTTTCATGAGTCGCAGCTCGATCAGTGATCTTCACAAATATTTCCTGAATTAGCCTAGCACCCAACTCAACAGCAAGCGAAATCAGATCCTCAAAACTGTCATCATCTGCAATTGGCATCAACATATACACAACCCCATGACTCATATAATGTGCGTGTCTGTGTATTATCTCCACATCACTATGATTACAATCCACACCTATCTTGCCACAAATGATTGCCTTAAAATTTTCGAAGTTGGCATTCACCCTAACCTTCACCTTCCCGATGGGCGGCCTGTCATATTGTGGCCCATAATTTCCATCCACTATGTTGCCATGAGCATAAACAATGAACCTTACATAATTAGCCATTCCAAAACCTATCCACAGCAAACTAAAATGTTAACACAACACTTCAAACAGCATTCACTCACATTTTAATTCAACAACATGAGTCACAAACCGATATCTTTTACACCACTTCACCACTCAAAACCACTTCCCATCACTACTCCTACACCACTTTTAATCATTCGCATACACTACTCCTACACAACTTTACCGATCTACATCATTCACTCAAAACAAACAAACTCACGTATAATCACATTCCTTATCACTCATGTTCATGTAAACATCATAATCCTCAACTTAAGCTATTGAAGCATTTCATCGAACACCTTATATGCATGAAAAAATTCTCCATGAAAACTCCCTAGATCAGCCAATGCAATTCCGCAAATTTCACATATACACTATATACTACTCCTACAACACTAAAACATCCAGATCTGACAAAATTATACAACCACATACAAGTTGATTTTTCATGATTTTAACACCGAAATTGTGAAAAAATTATACTACATTGATAAACGATGAACTTACCTGAGATTGGAGAGCTTAATCCGCGCAAAAATCGGCCGGAAATGGAGATTTGGTGGAGGAATAGAGGCTGACCGGCGGAGGAGAGGAAGAGAGGAAGAGAGGAAGGGAAAGGGAGAAAGAGAAATGGGGCTGGAAGAGATTCTGGGGAAATATAAAGACCTAAAGGCGCCGTCACAAACGGTGCCTATCTTCCAAGCCTAAAGGTGCCGTTTCGAACGGCGCCTTCCTTACATCCCAAAGGCTCCGTTAACAACAGCGCCTTGCCCTCAGCCCAAAGGCGCTATCACCGACAACGCCTCCACCATTCCCCACCCCCGAATATTTTCCCTCCCCGTCCCATTTCGGGACAAATGCGAAAAACTTGACCCATTTTTTGTCAAAAACCCGTATTATTTATCAAAAGTGCATTCAGTAATCATAATAGCGATCAAGCAAAAATTTTTTTTTTTCATAAAAATAAGATAGGACACATTGACGGTTGCGTATGTGTCTGTTACCATTTTATTTTATTTTTTATTAAAATCTATCGGATGTATTCAATGCATGCATTCGTAACCTTTTATTTTTTTTAAAATCAATTGAACACTTTACTGGATGCGTATGACCTTTTTTTTTTTAATTCTTGAACGCATTCGATGAATGCATTTGATCTTTTTTATTTTTTCCTCAGACGCATTCACTGAATGATTCCGAATGCATTACATATCCCTCTCGCAATCCAGACCTACTATTCCGTCACTTAGGCGCCTAAAACGCACTCACTTTGCTCTCTTGCTCAAAGGAAATTCTACCGCTTGTTTTTGGTAAAATCTCTCACACAAATTCATTTAAGGAATCTGTAAGATCAGCTTCAGATAAAGTCAAAGTCAGTTTCTCATAGTTATTAGTTAATTTTGTTAGTTTTTTAAATATTTCAATATGAAACCCTAAAATTGAAAATAGAGTAGATTTACATATTTAGCTGATGATGCATAGTCTTTAGTGTTGATTTGAGTTCATTAAGCTGTGCTGTGATGATTTTGTAACCTCTTATGTGTTGATTCTCAAACATGCTTGATAAGTATTTAATACATAGTTAGTAAAATCGCGATTTTATCCATACAATTTTACGAGTTTATAATTTTAGGAAACCCTTTCGAGTTGACTTGTGGGTAGAATCGTTTTTTGATAGAATCTTACGATTTTAATTGAGTCTACATGTAAACTTGGTAGAATCTTATGATTTTAACCAAATTTACCGATTCTACCTCTTTGAGTCAAATAAGCTAAAATATAAAAAATACAACCGTGTGCTTACAATCTAATCAACTATTAGGAATTAGGATGATGTATCTCTCTTATTGTTGTTTCTATTTGGTTTGCACAAACACTCTCTATCTTTTTTCCTTCCTCTTCTGAAAACCCCTGTTGTATATTTATATAATTTATTTGAGTTAAATTATAGCTATAAATTCATAAGAAAACTTATTTATTTTATTTATATAATTAAGCATTTAATAAGTTGAAAATTTTAATAATCCTTCAATTGATCACTTATTTCAAACAAAACAATAAAAAATAAATTAATTTTGACTCTATTTACTCTTTTTTATATATGTTATATCATAGATTAAGATTTATTATGAAAAAAAAGAACTTAATTTCATTTTTTTTCCACATCCATTATGTATTCTAAGTTTTCTACATTTTTTATAAGAATTTTCATAAATTTTCAAAGCTATTTTGGAAAAATTGTAGAAAGTTATGTTTCGATTCTACGTTTTGATTCTACTAGCCTCTTGGCTATTCTATATAGAGTCGCGAGTTTGACAACATTGGTTCGATAAAATATCTGCATAGGATCAAATGTGGGGGATTTTGTTCGCTTCATTGTGTATGCTCATGGGAATGTAGTGATTGGAAAATACGATCCAAAGTATGACCGAGCTCTCATCAAGAAGGTCCGAATGAGAACTAATACTAACTTTACTCTTTTTTTAGCAAGATATGTGGTAGTGTTAGGGTAGATCCAACTATGGGAGGTGTCAAAATAATCTATACACACCTCCATTACATATTAAATAGGCCATCATTCATGCTACTCCCTATTGTAGATGATGAAGGTGTTGAAGACTTGATTGACCAAGCTAAGGAACTTGGTACAAGTCTATTGAAAGAGTTATACATGTAAGTACAAGGATAGTCTAGTGTACAGATTTGGTACATGCCATCTCAATTGGAATAAGTTAAGGTTCCAAACTTAGAAGACTAGTAGAACACGTGGCTTCAACCCATTGGTGGGGTTGATGTGTGTAACCAAACTCCGCACCAACAAGGTATGGTGCATCATTCTCCTATGAACTTTGAGGAGTATAAGTCAACCTCGTAGAAGAAGGGATGGTGGAACTTGAAATGAGAATTGAACAGGAAGTTACTCTAATTCTAAATCCCAAGGTTACATATGAAAATTGGGATGGTCGGTATTATGTAGATGAGAATGGACATCTAATAAAGGACAAGCAAAGTGGCAGTAAAGATGATGACACTCCCGAATAGATCAATAGGCATCATGCCGATGTTGTGACTAAGATGGCATCACAACAACCCTCCAATTCAAGAGAAACTCCTCTAAGTAATGATGCCGCTCAAGGTGGTATTAGCGATAAAATACCATTTTCAATATAGGTAGTAGTGATGGATACATAACTTTTGAGGAAAGCTTGAGTATAATGTGCATAAACATATGAAACCCAAATGATCTCAATAAAGGTATGATGTTTAACACCAATGCAGATCTTATTAACAATGCGAAAACATTCCATGTGAAGCAACTCAATAACTTTCAAGTGGATGAATCAACTAAAGCTCTATGGTCGACATGTTGCATCAAATAAGATGGGAGGCATAAATGGAGATTGTGTGCTTGTAAGAAAAAGCTAGAGGGCCTCTTTTTCATCACTAGATTGGAAGGACCTCATACATGTCTTCTCCCCATATTTAGTCATGATCATTCTTAGATAGATTCTAATGTCCTGACCAGAGAGTTCTTGATAATGGTTAGGGATGATGTGGATGAAAAACAAAAGCAGTATAGGGGCATGCACATGATCTATTTGGACACCAGATATCGCGATGGAGAGTGTGGGAATAGACGAAGAGAGCGATTGCCATGGTATATGGAGATTGGGATGAAGCATACAATGAGCTCCCAAAACTGTTATATACAATGAAAGCCAGCAATCTTGGAACATAAGTTGAGTGGGGATGGACAAGATCCATAGATCCTAGAAATCGATCCTCAAGTGGTTATTCTAGACATTTGGCCCTTGTGTGGAAGCCTTCAAGTATTATTGACCTATCGTATGTGTGGATGGAATATTTCTATACAGGAAATATAAACATATGCTGCTAGTTGCATGTGGGGTGGATGGTGACAATAGAATTGTTCCCTTGGCATTTTGTTTGGCTTAAGCATAAACAACGGTGTCATGGAGCTGGTTCCTTATACGGTTGAAGCAACATGTCATTGGCCATCGTGGTGAGGAGATGATACGCTTGATATCAGATAGGGGAGCAAAGATTATCTCAACATACTAAGAACAATGCAATGGAGGGTCGACTCCATTTACTATTCATAGGTTCTATGTTAGACATGTTGCTAGTAATTTCAACAAAGTGTATAAGACCACGAGGATGTAGAATTTGGTTACATATGTTACCCCTCAAGCACAACCACATAAGTTTGAAAAAATCATGAATTTAGTTAAATGGTAACTACCATTTTGGTTACATGACTGCTGACATGGTAGCAGCTTATAATTCTATGATCCAAGGTACAAGGGGGCTTCTTGTGATGACACTTGTGAAGAAAATTTGTGTAATGCTTTGGGAGAATAGGATCATAGAGGCTACTGATGTTGCCTAAGAAAAGCTAGAGGTATGGGGTTAACATTCTACTAATCATTAGGTTACTAGTTTCTATAGGAACACTGGACTGTTTGAAGTACGAACTGGGCCCTATCATGTAGTTAGTGGATTGAAGGATAGACATTAGACACGGAAGGTCGACTTGGGGAAATAAACATGTACATGCAACAAATGGCAAATTTATAGGATACCTTGTTCACACGTTCTAGCTGCAGCAGGTCACATGAGATTGGACCTATCAACCTTAGTGGGACCATAGTATAGATGGACGAATTAGATTCGGTGCTACGAAGCACACTTCCATCCTATTGGGGGTGAATTGGAGTGCCAACACCAGCCAACTTCCCTTTCTCAGTGTCTGATCCTATGATGACTTATGTGAAGGGTAAACCACGAACATGCCATTTCTGGATAGAGACGAACATTAGAGGCCATCTGGACGAGGTCACATGTAGTGTCTACCACCAGCAAGGTCATAATAGAAGACAATACCCCAATATAAACTAGCATGGTAAAGACTATAAACCGCTTTTTATTTGTTATTAATTGTAAATTGTGGTAGTTATATGCTTAATGTCATCTTTTAACATTTATTACTTTCATCTATAGGATAGATGGAGCCCAGGCCAGTAGATCCATCAGTTTTAACACATCAGACAACACATCGATATGAAGATTTGCGGACTACAGAGGTACAATGTTAGGAGCCATGTCAATGTAAGTATTTTTATGAAAGCAACTAATAGTTGCATGGTTCGCACTTGTAGGGTAATGCTGACCCTATCATTTTATCTCAAACACTAACTATTAGACATGAAAGATGAGTCTTAGGCATCCTGTTCCTCATATAGTGCCATATCTTTAGCAAACTGGATTCTATGAAGCCAGTAGATTGCCATTTATAGAGTTAGACTGGCACTTCATTACAGCACTTGTCGAGCATTGGAAACCTAGAAACATATGTTCCACATGCTGATAGGTGAGATGACAATAACTCTATAGCATATGGAAGTTCAATTAGGATTGTGGGTAGACGGGCTACCTGTGATAGGGAGCAGTAATCTAAACATTCCAATGCTATGTTACAACCTCTTGGGAGTTGTACTAGGGGACACCCGTACAAAGGGAGGGCGGATTAACCTAAATTGGACTGCTAACCAGTTCAAACATATACTTAAATATTCTGATAAGCAAGTACTTATTAGACACACATAGGCATATATACTTCAGCTGATTGAGGGTTTCATTTTTGTCAACAAGTCAAGAAACGTAGTTCACTCCATGTTCCTTGGTGTATTAGGGGATCTTAATGCTGTAAGCCAATATGAATGGGGGGTTGCATGTTTGGCTTGGTTGTTATGTCTTGCAACTATATTAGGTGCCCAAGAGATAGCGAAAACAGCTATGTTGCTGCAAGTGTGGGCTTAGGATAGATTCTCCCAGTGTGCTCCTCATAATAGGTGTGGTATGATGGTACTTGCTGGCAAACCACTAGTGTGTAGATGACGAATGCATAGGAATAACACACACCATCTACACATGTGGTCACCACATATTGGCTAGCTCTTGATCTACTCTCATCTCACCGAAAATGTAAAACACATGTAACATTTCATTATAGACTTTTTGCATTTGTTGCAAACTCCTTCTTCTTCACTTAGTGCTAATACTTTCCTTATATGCAAGTGGACTAGGAGCCATACCCCGAGAACTTGTTGGAGAGACTCCTTCCATTTTGTATTGTATGGTGATAAATATGGATAGCTCGTGTCCTACTTATTTGCTTCACCATCGTTGAATGGTACTTCCCAAAAAGAGTAACATGACAGTTTGGAGGTCTTCAACATATCTTGGATAATGTTAACATGGATAGAGTTATCCATGACATTGACCTATGGGGTAAGTCAGACTCAAATTAGTAGCAGCTTCACACAACATTTGTTGCTATGTGGCAGGAGCACCATGCACATGTTGCTGCGACTGAGGAGGGACCTGATATGGATGTTGAATACTTGAACTAGTATTGGTACATCACACGTAGATATATCTCCCATATAAGAGCATTGATTGGACACATGGTGAGATCCCAAACATTCAATTTACTTTCAATATTGTCTGATAGCACCATTGTCTTAAAGTGGTTATTTTTTCAATTTCGCAAATAAGCACAATGGAAGAGATTAGTCGAGCGAATAGTTTGGATGATACATATGCCCTTGCAAATGAATCAATGGAAAATATAGAGGAGGAGAATGGGATTAAGATGTACTTACCTTAAGTTAACATCAAAGGGAGGAAGCCAATACACCCTACACAGAGGAAGGAGCTGAAGTAAATGTTAAACAACCGTATCCACAACACCGAAGGTTAGATTGGCCTCATGGAAGGTGTCAAACACATCCTCTATACCCACCTAGCAATAATACCCCATGCATGCATCATTTCATGATGTGCTTTCAAGTAGCATATACCCAAGTGATGACTCATACCCGGCTGATCTGATGGGCGGTGCAATATATGATCCTACTGCATTTATGATTCCTTCGTGCTGTTGTAATCTGTATGAGCCAACTGTAACTCTTCTAGCATCCAGTAGAGAGCGGCCACTCCATATTGCAAATGAGCTTGATATGGGAGAAAGGGTAACATAGCTGACACAATAGTTACCTCCATTATGTTATAGTCTAATGGCCCCTAGGGATTTTGAAGAAGGTTCTAGTGAAGTGAGTGAGCAAAGGGGTGATTGTCAAGATAAAGGCAAAGAGAAGGAGTTGACATTTAGGAGATTTGGAAAAATCTTTACTAAATGTTCAAAGAAAAAATAGACCAATTGCACTTCTCATTTTTTATATCTTCATTACTATATCTGAGACTGCTTTTGATTTATGTAATTTGTATTTAAACATTTACTTATTATAATGTATTTACATTGGATAAGTTACACCAGTGAGTCAAACATTTGGGGGTAAGTTTGTTTTGGGTCACAACATTTGGAAATGTTCATTTTGGGTCACAACATGTAAGGACCTGCTATCACCCCTATAATTAAAATAGGTCATAACAGTTCCACAACCACATATAACCTGGAGGATTATATGTAAAGTTGTCTAAAAGAAGTGTTTGAGGAATTGTTTGTCTAATTCCACATAGTTAATATAATAGAAACTAGAGTTTTTCAAAACTTTTAACAAAACATACCACACCATTAACATGTTTCACAAAAGAAATAAGATCAAGTTATATATAGCTAAGTACATATATATATATATATATATATATTACAACCAAAGGCTTCTTACAAGCCTTAACAAAATTATACATATAATCCAACTAGAACTTTAAATACTATCACAAGAGCTATCATAACTAGTCTATTACAAAATTAAGATCCTATCAAGTCTAAGGTCATCTTAAGTCCTCCAAATCATCAAAGAAATCCTCGAAATCGGTTCCATACCCCATGCTCGTGTAAAACTCGTCGGATTCATCACCTGGAATGGTTAAAATATGAGCCAAAGGTCCAGTACGCAAGTAACGAATACAATGCAAAGTGATTCACATATGCTTAAGCTAAATGAAAAATGCAATAACCAATAATTTATTATTCAATCTTTATTTAGTCATACATCATGAGAGTATTCAAACTCAAACATCAATGATCTAGTATCACGTCCGCCTCCCTAAATGGTCCCTACTGTTCATACAGATTAGACATCCCCACCTTCCGACGTAGCCCGTAATACTAGGGGATCCTGAGTAACGCATCACGATGCTTAGGGGGTTGATATAAGTAGCTCGGATACTCATATCATCTTAGATAAATTTATCCATAACGATTAAGTAATCTCATTTAGGGTATCTAGCCGTTTCTTGATTTCACTTAACTCGATCCATAATATCACTTAATTCAAGTGTTCCCATAAACATTGAATTAAATTATATTACATCCTTTCAAGAATAAGAAAATGTTATACCGATACCAAATTCCCTATCGATTATCCGCTAAACCACTTATGGAAGTCATATCAAAATGATAGGGGTGGTCTAAGCGCTTAAAACTACCATACCCCCAATCTGAGCAGGGTTACCGCTCTTCGAACCAGATTCAACAGTATAAAAGACACTGGACAAACAATTATTAAATTTCTTAATTTAGAGTAACTTTGAATGATGTTTATCCTAGCAAAGAAACAAGCAAGTTATCGCGTACCTGTGATAGCTCGGGAACTAATGGGGTTGGCCGAGCGAAGATCTATCACTATACAAGATAATATCGAATTTCTCATTTAGTTCAAGTACTAATTAACTAGTTCCAAATATAACTAATTAAAGAAATTCAAATAAATTATTGCGAAGTCATAACTGAGCATTTAAACATCATATTATATCATACAATATACAACAAATATTCAATTGATCATATGTCAAGCTTTGAGAAATATTGAAGAAAGTTTTTGAAAATGAAAACTACAGGGGACATGCTGGCCTTCAATGCTGGTGCCATTGAATCGGTGCACAATGCAATAAAAATCAACATTTGCCAACACTGGCAGCATTCAAGGATATGCCGGCAGCCTTTAGTATACGCTGACAGTGTTGAGCCGGTATAGACTATAACTCCAAATTTCTAAAAAAATTTCGAGAGTTCCACGAGGTTGGTTCACGCCTGTGGATACTCCCAACACTGGTAGCGTATCCATGTATTACTTTTCTTGTTTTCTTTACAACATCAACTCATTTAAAAAATTCTTCAAACTTATTCTAAGCTTCCCAAAACCTATTATATGTTCTAAACACCATTCAAACAACACAAACTCCGCTTCTAATCATCAAACACCCGACTACAACATCAAACACCAATTACACTTCAATTCCTCAACTCAACTTCACTACTCACCAACACTTCTTACAACTTCCCTAATACTCATCCAAGTTCACAAAATAACAAAACTCTACCTAACATATGTCAATGCATAAATCAATCAACTCCAATAACATTTACTCATTCTATCATAAGTTTTACATTCAAAATACAAGAAAGGAAATAAAATAAAAAGATTATGCTTGCATTAACTTACATGAATAGACTTTAGCTTAGAGTAATTTTTATTGATTCCAAGAGATTGATTTTGGTTGTTGGTTTAGGGCTTATGGTTTGATGAAATAGGAAAAGAGAAGGAAAAGGAAGGAAAGAAAGAAATTCATATGGAAAAATGGGACTGCCAAAAGAGTCCCTAATTAATCAAATTTGAGGTCTATAATTATCCAAAGTTTGACTTTAGGAGTATGTTTGACTTAGGTTTAATTTGCTTAATTTGGAATGCATTTGAGTTTAATTTGGGCTGAAAAATTAGGCTTAAACTTTGTAAAATTCTATCAACAACTTTCTTAGAAAATTTAAAAGTTGTTTTGACAAATTCTAAGCATAACACACACATATTAATTTACAAAAGACACAAACATTCATTACATTATACACACATTAATATACATAAAACAACAATATTAATTTCATTGCACATACACACATATAAAATGACACATATTCAACACATGCACTAATTATATTGTTCATGCACATATATCTCATTTTAAAATCATATATAATTTCAATAGCACATTTATAAAATGTAATTTGGGAAATGTATGGCTATTTCACAACGTTTGCGGGGTAAGTTCATTTTAGGTTACAAAGTTTAGAAAAGTGATTCATTTTGGGTCACGTTGGACACATGTTAATAAGAGAAGGATGACATGTGTCAATAGAAGAAGGTGACACATGTCTACCGTGACTTAAAATGAATCACTTTTCCAAATGTTGTGACCTTAATTGAACTTACCCTCAAACGTTGTGACCCAAAATAAACTTTTCCAAACGTTATGACCCAAAATGAACTTACCTCCAAATGTTGTGACCTACTAGTGTAATTTACCTTATTTACATTGTTACAGCCATTTTGATTCAAAATGCTCATATTGCTATAATAAGTTTTGGCCATAACTTCACTGGAGTTATTGTGTATTGGATGACAATTGTTGATTTTAAGTTGGAGTTTGATATGTATCGTGTAGTTGTATGCAGGTTGGACTGATGAACAATAATACACAATTAAACCCTAATTCCTTAATTTCATAATCGTGCTAAAAGAATCTATAAACCTAAATATAAATCTACGAAAAATAATTAACACCTGTCTCCTTTGTTAACAATTCAAAGAAATCATCCAACACAATTTTTCCAAAAACCCCTATTTATCTCCACAATTCCTTCAACATACATATAAATCTTATATTAACAACTTGAAAGAGATAAAATTCCTTAGAACAACAAAATTGGAATAGATCTTACATACTTAGAACTTGTAAATTCAAATCGAAATTAAGAACCCTAATCCACAATTCTCCTGAGTTTCATTAATAAACGAAATCATAAACCTATAATTCTCAAACCGTAGGAGTTATAAAACCTTAAGAAAGATATTACCTTTTTCCTTTGAATTAGAGTCTCCTAGATCTCCAATCACTCTAGGGTTTCACCACAAATCTTAGATCTCTTTCAAATCCGTAGAACAACTCATATGAGAAAGATCGAACTAAAAAGAATGACTAAAAAAGACTAGAGAAAGACCCTTTATCTAGGGTTTTGCTGAGGAAAAGATATGACAAGTTCGTGGGGTCTAGGGTCTATATATAGAGAGGGTTGGCTTTGCAAAAACACAACTCTAGCTTAAGAAAAACGCCATTGTAGGCCGGCCAGTAAGCTGGCTAGAAACTCTTGAAGATTTCATAATTCTTAGAAAATAATCCTAAGAGTAAAACACCAGAATCGAAGCCCTAAAAATCAAACCAAGATAAAACTTAATTCTAAATAAGATCAAAAATGAGATTTCTTAATCTTGAGAAAAAGTGAACCCTAAAAAACAAAATAGAAAATCCAACTATCGGTTGAATTAACATCCGTACACCAATCAAATCATCTACTCGATTCCTAAAACGCAAATCAAAACGATATATCCAAATAATGCTCGACAACGAAATGCTAAGATCTTAAAACCCTCAGAGAATTTTAGAATCAGAAATTTAAATTTTCACCAAAAGTCAAATTAAGTCAACTCATAACCCTAAACTCGGTTAAACGATCCCAATAACTAAAAACTATTAAATAATCATAAATAAAATGAGATAAACCATACATATTGAACTAAAAATATAATACGGTCAAAACTCCAAAATTATATGATCTTGCAAATAACTCAACAAAACCGGAAATCAAACCGGAACTCTAAAAGTCAACAAAGCTTATAACAAACCCTAGTATTTAAGATCCGACAATCCCGTGCTCTTAAACCCTAAACAACGAAATGAAAATAATTGTTGATAATAGTTCGTAATAATATAGGGAAGATTAAAAATATCAGATTCGCAAAATTCTAGTATCCTTCAGATCCGAATGGGATTGGTTTTCAAAAATCGTGCCTCGATACACCGGATGGTAAAAATATTCCATTAATACCAATAGACTTGTAAAAATATAAGGTTTTTAAAAATATCAGTTTTAGAATTTTTCAATAGCTAAAAATTACAGATATCACATTTATACACGTATTTTTATTACTACCGGTATTTTTATTGTCTAGTTTACTATTTATAGTACTTTTCTACTATTCATCCTATTCTTCTATCTCTACTTTTTCTTACTATCTATTCTTACACCTACATACCTATTTCTTACAATTTTCTTTTCTCATAAAAATTCTACACCACATATTATCAAACTTCTCTTACACTTTCATTCTAAAAATAATTTTTAATCAAATTTCTCTCTCTTCCATGCATGTGTCATCCATTTCTCTCTCTCTTCCCTCCTCATTTATTTTCATTTTTAATTAATTTAATTACATCTAATTTTCACTCCAAAATTCTATAAATACCCCATTCCTCTTTCATTCTTTCACACAACTTATTCTACTATCAAAACTCTCCCAAAATCTCTCCATAAATCCTCTCTCCAAAATTTCTTTCTACCAAAACTCTCTTAAACCAATTCTTCACAAAAATCATTTCTTATACACAAACTATCTACCACATCTCACTACTCACATAATACCCCATTCATCTACCATCATCATACCACATAAACAGTTTAGGTAAACTCCTTCCAACTATTTATTTACTCATGCCATGTAACTTAACATGACTATGGTGTTGCTTTGAAACTTATATGAGTAGTAAAAGCAACAACATGTTCATGTTTTGTTCTTGCACACGAACTTCCTATTTTATTATATTATGTTGATTTTATTGTTGTTATAATGCTAATTTCTTATTCATATCTAACTAAATATGTTTATGTATTTATATATAATCTTTAGAGCATATAAGCTCACTAGTTATTTATTTAATTTCATGCTTTGCAATTTATTTATTTCATGCTATTTTTTTAAGACTAGTCTTTCTAGTCTTAGACTTGTCCATATTAAGTCAAAACAGCCTTTGCTTTATTTTCTTTATTCTTTGGGACTAGTCTATTTTTAGTCCCAAGATGCCTTGATGAAACTAAGACTCCCAATACTTGACCGGGATATCTTGATGAAGCTAAGTGTAAGGACCCGTTATCATCCCTATAATTAAAATAGGTGATAACAATTCCCCAACCACAGCTAACCTGTAGGATTATGTGTAAGGTTGTCTAAAAGAAGTGTTTGAGGAATTGTTTGTCTAATTCCACATAGTTAATATAATAGAAACCATCGTTTTTCAAAACTTTTAACAAAACATACTACACTATTAACATATTTCACAAAACAAATAAACTCAAGTCATACATAGCTAAGTACGTATATATATACATTACAACCAAAGGCTTCTTACAAGCCTTAACAAAATTATACATATAATCTAACTAGTACTTTAAATACAACCACAAAGGCTACCATAACTAGTCTATTACAAAATTTGGATTCCATCAAGTCTAAGATAATTTCTAGCCCTCTAAATCATCAAGAAAATCCTCAAAATCGGTTCCATACCCTATACTCATGTAAAACTCATCAGATTCATCACCTGAAATGGTTAAAATATGAGCCAAAGGCCCAGTACGCAAGTAACGAATATAAATGCAAAATGATACACACATGCTTAAGCTAAATACAAAATGCAACAACCAATAATTTATTATTCAATCTTTAGTTATTCATACATCATGGGAGTATTTAAACTCTAGATATGAAGGATTTAATATCACGTCCGCCTCCCTGAGTGGTCCATACTATTCATACAGACTAGGCAGCCCCACCTTCCGGCGTAGCCCATAATACAGGGGATCCTGAGTAACGCATCACAACGCTCAGAGGGTTGATATAAGTAGCTTGGATACTCATATCATTCTAGATAAATTTATCCATAACGATTAAGTAATCTCATTTAGGGTTTGTAGCCATTTCTCGACTTCACTTAACTCTATCCATAATATTACTTAATTCAAGTGTTTCCATAAACATTGAATTAAATTATATTACATCCTTTCAAGAATAAGCAAATGTTATACCGATACCAAATTCCCTATCGATTACCCGCTAAATAACTTATGAAAGTCATATCAAAATGACAGGGGTAGTCTAAGCGCCTAAAACTACCATGTCCCCAATCTGAGCAGGATTACTGCTTTCCGAACCAGATTCAACGGTATAAAAGACACTCAGCAATCAATTATTAAATTTCTTAATTTAGAGTAACTTTGAATGATGCTTATCCTAGCAAAGAAACAAGCAAGTTACCGCGTACCTGAAATAGCTCGGGAACTAATGGGGTTGACCGAGCGATGAACTATTACTGTTCAAGATAATATTGAATTTCTCACTTAGTTCAAGCACTAATTAACTAGTTTCAAATATAATTAATCAAAGAAATTCAAATAAATTATTACAAAGTCATAACAGAGCATTTAATTATCATATTACATCATACAATATACAACAAATATTCAATTGATCATATATCAAGTTTTGGGAAATATTGAAGAAAGTTTTTAAAAATGAAAACTGCAGGGAACACGCCGGCCTTCAACGCCGGCGGCGTTAAACTGGTGCACAATGCACTAAAACTCAACACTTGCCAACACTGGCAGCGTTCAAGGATACGTTGGCAGCCTTTAGTTTATGCCGGCAGTGTTGAGCCGGTATAGACTATAACTCCAAATTTCCAAAAAAATTTTAAGAGTTCTACGGGGTTTGTTTATGCTCGTGGATACCCCCAACACCAGTAGCATATCCATGTATGCCGACAGCGTGGGATTCTGTGCCGGTGACTTTAAGCCCGGCATTAAAGATTTTGATTTTGTTTGCATTCCACACAGCCTCTAAGCTGGCGGCATTGGAACCTTAATAGCCAGCATATGATTTGAAACATCAACACTGGCCAAATTTCCTTACAAAAGCTAGCAACGTTTTAAGCGGCTTTAAGAAAATAGGTTCTGATCACCTTCAACACTGCCTCTACGTTGGTGGCGTTGAAGTACCAGATGCCGGCATATGCTAAAAAATAGGCCTATTCGAAAATGTTTTACTT
Source organism: Combretum micranthum (assembly GCA_024138025.1). Classification (NCBI taxonomy): domain Eukaryota; kingdom Viridiplantae; phylum Streptophyta; class Magnoliopsida; order Myrtales; family Combretaceae; genus Combretum; species Combretum micranthum. Next base: position 284,360 of record JAMXBD010000304.1, read on the forward strand.
CCTCTGTTTTCTTTACAACATCAGCTCATTTAAAAAATTCTCCAAACTTATTCTAAGCTTCTGAAAACTTGTTATATGTTCAAAACACCATTCAAACAACACAAATTCTACTTCTAATCATCAAATACCTAACTACAACATCAAACACCAATTATACTTCAATTCCACACTTCGACTACTCAACTTAACTTCACTACTTACCAACACTTCTTACAACTTCCCTAAAACTTAACTAAGCTCACACAATAACAAAACTCATCCTAACATATATCAATGCATAAACCAATCAACTCAAATAACATTTACTCACCCTACCATAAGTTTTACATCTAAAATACAAGATAGGAAATAAAACAAAAAGACTATGCTTGTATTAACTTACATGAATAGGCTTTCGCTTGGAGTGATTTTTGAATCCAAGGGCTTGTTGTTGATTTTGGTTATATGGCTTATGGTTTAAGAGAATGGAAAGAAAGAAAGAAAAGAAATGAGAGAAATTCGAATGAAAAAAAAGGGCTACCAAAAGAGACCCTAATTAATCAATTTGAGTCTATACTAATCCAAAGTTTGACTTTAGGGGTATGTTTGACTTTGGGGGTATGTTTGACTTTGGTTTAATTTAGCTTAATTTGGAATGCATTTTGGTTTAATTTGGGCTTGAAAATTAGACTTAAACTTTGTAAAATTTCTATCAACAATTCATAGGAAATTCAAAAGTTATTTTGATAATTCTAAATATAACACACACATATTAATTCATAAAAGACACAAATATTTATTACACTATGCACACATTAAATATAATAAAACAATAACATTAAATTCATTGCACATACACACATACAAAATGACACATATTCAACACATGCACTAATTATATTGTTCACACACATATATCTCATTTCAAAATCATATATAATTTCAATAACACATTAAAATATATAAATTGAGAAATATATGGCTATTTCACTAAGGTTCCCAATACTTGATTTTTTATTATCTTGCTTATTATTTGCTTCTAATATCTTTCTCATATTTTTATTTTACATGCTCATGTACATGCATAACTATAATGATATTGTCTCAACAAAATTTAAAAGTAGAATTTTTCTTTAATAAAGGAAATTTGGAACCAAATTTTCTATTAAGAGGCTTGTTATTAAATAATGAAGTTATTATCAACAACATAGAAATATAGTAAATACAAGTTTTTTTCAAAGTTTTCTCGAATAACAAAGATAGCTTTACCAAGGAAAAATAAGAAACAAACACTTTATTTGTATATTATGGTAACCTAAGTTTTAGTAAAATAATTTGTTAATATTCAAAGTTTTCACAAAATGCTTAAGATTAAACTATTTTTAACTCCACAACAAAACCAAGAAAAAAAACTAGTTTTCAAAATTAAGATGAATTCAACCCCATCAAGTTATAAACCCACTTAGGAAAATAATGATTTTCAAGTTTCTAAAGAAGAAACTTATTTTCAAAGAATATAAACAAGATAAGACAAAAAAAAAAAAAAACAAAGGATTTTATTAATAAAGAGGATTCTTTTCAAAGGAAATAAAAGACCAAGTTTTAGAAAACAAAAACTTATATTTTAAATAATAAATATAAGAAGACAAGACTCGCTTTCTAAAACCATTCTAAATACAAACTTATAAAAAGTTTTTCAACAACTTAATACACTTTTGATAACTTTGATCTTTTATCACTAGAAGTAGAAATTATAAAAGACCAAAGTTAAAGGAGAATTATACTTGTTTTGGAAAAAGGAATGAGGAAAATAAAATAAAAATATACTCATTTATAATAACCTAGGAAAATATAAAGTTTCTTCAAAATACTTAAAAGAGAATTTGTCAAGTTAAATTTTAACACTTCAAAATGAATTATTTTATGAAATAAATTGTTGAGACACTATCATTAGAATTTTTGCATATAAAGTGAGCTTATTTATATACTAAAGGGATTTATCAATCATATATATATATATATATATATATATATTTATCAAAAGATTTTTGAATGAAGTTGAGTTGGAAAATTATTTTGCAAAATCTAGAATTATTCGTTTTAAATGTACCTACATTTTTGAGACCTAAATGACCTTATATGACAAAAATAACCTTATAGATGGACAGATCTTTTCAAATAGGTAGAAAAATGGTATATTATATGCGAAATTATGAGATAAAATAAGCAAGTTATGACCATTTTAAATTAGAATTTCATTCTATGCGATTTTGATGAACATAGTGAAATAGAATTAGAAAGTTTAAGTAGGATTTCTACAAAAACTCATCTCGGGTATGTCTTTTTGTCTAGGTGACGAAGGATACGAGATTACCTTTCCTAAGGATTACTATGACTAAGAAGATCACGAAATAGACGAGTGAGTTATTCCTCTTAATTTCGTTACCTTGCTTGTGCTTATAATAGTGGCATTAGTATACTAAGAAAAGATAAAAATGGATATATATGGGGAATTTAGGGATATATATATATATATATATATGTAATTCTATGTTTATGCGTGAAATGAGAATTAAAATATCGCAACTTCAAACTGCCTATTTGAGTGTTTTTGTTTACTTACTTGATGACTGCTTATTATTTGCTAAATTGATTTATCGCCCCCTAAGAAACCTTAATAAGGTTTGGCTTAAGAAAAATAAAACGCTCATGCATAGTATCCATTGAGTCACATCTCTTTTGGAAGGCTGCTAATCCTACGAGCAGAGTTGGATTGGTTGTTATCATGCTGTGACACGGGCCATGTTCCTTCCTAGAAAATCCAAATTGCCCAGGGAATGCAACTCTAGGTTTGGAGCTGAGCCAACCGAACGCTTTGTGTGGGGACCTAGGGACTAGCAGTAGAAGATCGAGGATCTTCATCACCGATTCCCTAGCCTTCGATACGGAGGGGTAAATATGTTCTATATATAGTTTCCAAATAACTATATATATTTGTGTAATCACGTGATTGTTGCATTGTACGCATAGCATATGTGTGAAAATTTAAATGAACTTGTTTGAAAACATGGTGCGAATGAAAAGGAATATCTCACTAAGCTAGTTGTAGCTTATACCCCCATAGATTTGTATTAAAATAGGTATACCCGTGGCTCTATTTGATGAACATGACGCTAAGAAAGTCATGGAAGAATGTTAAACTTTTATGAAGGCATTGAGAACATAGGATGAAGTTATCTTGTAAGGTTTCTTATATGTAATATATGCTATGTTAGTGTTTTGGAAATTTCTAAGAAGTGTATTTATTTTGACTTGAAGACAATAGAGAGATATGCCCCTAAGAATTGTAATTTACTATGTTTATGTTTATGATAAGTATTCTCCTTGTCTTGTTACTTAATTATTATCAATGTAAATTGTGCTACCCCGATGCGTTCCCTTGGTTGTGATGTACGCCTTGTACATGATATGGAAGCCTTTGCGTGACTGATGTAGTCATTCTTAGGCTTTAGTATTGTATATGGCGGACTGTGACGTTTAGGATACCTCTTGGAGCGTGACACCAACGGCCTACCATGATAGACCGGCAGCCTTTCTTTCTACGCCGGAGGCTATCATGCCAGCGTAAGTCTAATTTCCTTAGCAAATTCGTGACACTTCAACACCGAAGCTTAGGTCTTCGTCCATCATATTTAGGCTGGCGGCTTAGAATTCAAAGCTAGCAGCTTAGATGCGGCCTAAGCCAAATTCATCCGATCATTCACACGTGACTTCCTCGTATCCAATTTCATCTATTCAATGACAAAAATACCCTTTTATATATCACTATCTTACAATTCTACCCTTCATTATGAATTATTTATTTGTACTTTACAGACTCGCTTTATAAAATATTAATTTCTTTTTTTAATCATTTGAAATATTAATACCTTAAATTAACTTACCACATCGATACCTTTTAATATAATTTACCCTAAAATATCAAAAAACAAAATTTCATGAATATTTATCTTTAATACATGGGTATATTTGTGTGTTTCTAAAGTTTGATTGTGTATGATAATTATGTACAATCAAATTGCAATAAAACCATATTATTTTATGGCACCTACTAGAATTAACATAATTTACATTTATATAACCGATGAAATCACTGTTGCATATTAAAGAAGATAATATTGTAGAATAGCAATTGGTAAATCTAAAATTTATCAATGACCTTGAAAGATGTTTTAGTGAAACTATTATAAATATTATTAATATACTAGTTGAAAGGGAATTTACATATTCAAAAGGAAAAAAAAAAGAAAAGAAAAAGAAAAAGATTTTTCTTAAAATCACAAATAGTAAGAAAAAAAATTAAAGACATGGATAAATTAGAAAAGGAATAGTTTAAACAATTTATTATTTTAGTACTATGGTAAAGAATAATTTATGTGATATTTCATTTCACATATTAACTTATGTTTCATTTGGTACACAAAAAATCGTTCAAAATGAAATGGATTAGAATGAAATGGAATGAGAAGCAAAATGAGAATGAGAATAAGAAACAGAATGATAAATTCATTCCTTTGTTTGGATACATCATGGAATTGAATAGAATTGATAAATAATAAATAATAAATAATAAATAATAAATAAATAAGAGGATAAAAAAAGAATTTGATGAAAATTATTTATGAGAAAGAAATGGAATCGTGATTCTTCTTCCTCAAGAGCAGAATAGTGATTTCCCATCAAAGCCGGAATCATTGATTTTCAAGAATCGCAATTCCAACTTAAAAAAAGCAAAATGGGAATGAATCCCGAATCACGATTCCATTCTAGGGTCATTCCTACATACTAAACATAACATTTGTGTAACTACTAATATTAGTAAAAGTTAATTAATCGTAAATTAGAAAGTTCATAAGTAGGGTACCTTATGGAAATTGTAGAATTTTTTTTTGCAAAATATATATATATATTTTCTTTCTTTCGTGAACTCCAAGTTCATAATTTTTGACGTTGTTTCATATAATATGTAACACTATCTTATTTCGTACATTTAATATAAACAATACGTAAAAAGAAATTTGAAAAATAATTTGTTAATATTAGAAGTTCCGCTATATGCAAAATCTATTTATGCATGAAAGTTCAAACCTGTAACAAATCCATGTGAACCCTATTTATGTGATATTAAACAAAATTATAAAACTTGCAACAAATCCCAAAATTAAAAACTTTAGATCTACTTTTATATTAATTGGTTTTAGAAGATAAACAACATCTCTATATAATAAAATAGTAAAAATCCTTCTAGAATAAAATTTTTTAAAAGGTAGTCCACAAATCATAATCTTGAATAAAAGTGGTCAAAAATTGAAAAAAAATGGAGTATTTTTTTTTATTTCTCATATATTAACAACATTTTATAATATTCAATAGTATATATACATGGTAACCTGCAACCTATATACTTACAGTTGAGTACAAATTTCAGGATATGCAGGTTTCGAATGAATATAAGGTATAAAAACCTCATATCCGTACCCTACCCTGTGAGAGTAGATTTTGAAAAATCAATACTCGTACCCACTAGTACCTTTACCCAGTCATTCAGAGTACGGGTGGTACCCCATACAACAAGGTTACTCACTCACCTTTAATAAGTATTATGATTGAATTAGATTATGAGTATTGAGCAATAGAAGTATATATAGCTCAAATTAAAAAATGATATAAAATAAAGTGTTGGACATCACTGATGGAATTTTGCCTAAATTAATTGCATTTCAATTATAAGTGTGCTTAATATTAACAACTTAATATAAGAATTACCAAAACTAAAAAAGTATTTACACAATAATTACATGTAATATCAAAAATAAAAGAATATGTTAGTCGCACATTTTTAAACATACAACTTTTGATCTAGTTATATAGGGAAATTCTACGATGTAGTAACTTAAAAGCGATTGTATTATATAGCCAGTTTTTAATCTGCAATAATAGATTAACAAGTTAATGATTTCTATTTTTGCTTTTCACTTTTTTCTTTCCTTGCCTTTCTTATTCAATTTTACATACTTCTTTTACACCCAAAACTAGTTTATCCTTTTGCGAATTTTCCTTTATTCTTTATTATCTTTATTACATCAAATTTTCATTTTGTAATTTACATGCCTTTTATTTTTTATTGAAACTTATTTACTATGGTTTATATTTAATATTCACTTTCTTTACTATCATTTTATTTCCCCTATTTTTCAATTTGCTTTTCACTTATAAATGTACAACGTATATGCACATAACATATATCTATATAATAATTCGTTCATTCTTTACATGTCATTTTCCTTTTTATTGAAACTTATTTCTTATGGTTTATATTTAATATTTACTTTCTTTACTACTTCATTTTATTTTCCATATTTTTTAATTTGTTTTTCACTTATAGATGTATAATATATATGCACATAACATATTCCATATAATAATCCGACGTATTAATTCAAAAGATATATATATTTTTAATTTTTATATATACTCTTATATTACATATTAAATAAAGTATTTGTAATTTTATACAATAAATAATTCCACTTAATATATTTTTTTTACACTACTATTACGCATACACTTATATTATATACTATATCAATAAATTAACATCAACAAAATAAATTGTAATATATGTCATTTATTACATGCGTATTATATTGCCACCGACAATTGTATATGTAATATAATATTACCAAAAAGTAATTTTTAATATAGGATCTACACAATTTATGTTTGTATTCATATTATATTTAATATAAATTGCTACTGAAAATTGCATATTTAAGTCTGTTACATCCCTAATTTAATAATACGGCTAATCTATACCGTAGATCCAGCCAAAATGGAAGGCACTCCCAATGTGATCATCGTGAAATATTTAATGTGCAGTTAAATTTTGAGGCTTTTATTTAATAGTAAACTTTTATGATAAAATTTGGCATATGATATTAGGAAAAAAGACAAAAAAAAACGAAAAGCGTATAATACATTTAACGGAACCAATAATAGTATTTATCTGGAGATGAAGACGTAGTGCTAAAGAAGACATTTTTGTGTCCTTCAAATTTACTTCAACTTTTCCAATATTTTTTACAACGATTTGTCATTTAATAATAATTATTGAATTTATTTTGAGGAATCACGTTTGATTACACCTATGCATGTCAAAATTTGGTCTTGTCCAATGTAGAATGCAAGTTTTATTGCATTGACAGGATCAAATTTGAAACTGGCCACAACTTGTAAATCGCTTTTCACGACGTTTAACTTATGACTCAATTCAGCCCGGCCCTAGTGGGTTTATCCTGTTGGTGTGGTGCAACCAGAACCAGGAGGTATGAGCAAAAAGGATGGCAAGGAGGATGCGCGATGAACAAGCTAAAAAACGAAAGGAATTGAAAGTAAACATTAAACAGAATTAGGGTTCGTGAAAGAGAAAAACAGTACGAAGTACAATAGATAAACATGCATCTAAAAGTATCAGACAGATAGTGACAAAGGTAAATTCAAAGAAGTTGCCTAAAAGTCATGGGCTGGACATGGGCTGTGGAGCTGTGGCCCATCCATAAAATCTGATTACAAATTAGCATGATAAAACGCTTATAAATAGGCTATTGTAATACCAGGAGATCATCAGAAAAATTATTACAACACTTTTGTTCTAAACTTCGTATTCGAACTAGTCTGCTGTATTCGGTTGACTTGAACTTGTTTGTGTTATTATTATTTTTCTTTTCCTGAGTTGCTTCCGTATTGCATCTGGTATCAGAGCCATTTGCAGCCATGGAAACCGCGAACACAAACGTATCGAAGAGGCAATAAAGGCTGTCCTTAAGGAACAAACCGATCGCCATCAGCTAGCCATGAAAGAACAGTCTGATCGTCATGATAACTGGGTCAGGATGTTCTCTGAGACCCTGAAAACACAGCAAGCAATACTTGAGAAACAAAATCAAACAATTGAATCATTGAAGCAACATCTCACTAATAAGGCAACCATTATGGAACAAACAGCAACAACACCAGGAAGTGGTAAAAGTTCAGGTACAACCATGCTGGGTACCAACAGTAATACAATCAATGTGACTACATACCAAGTACCAACTAGAAATACTCGAATTGAATTTCCTGTTTTTGATGGTGAAAGTTTTAGGACGTGGGTTGCTAGAGCTGAGAAATTCTTTATTTTAGATGAAACACCAGAAGATCTTAAAGTAAAAATTGCCACCATGCATTTAGCTGATAAGCCCTATGAATGGTTTAATGCTTTTGTGAAGAGCAGAACTGATGTTGATCCTTTAACATGGGAAGAATTTATCAGAACCTTAAATGCACGATTTAATGACAAAGGATTTGAAGATCCTATGTCAGAACTTAAGGAATTACAGCAGGTAGGATCCTTACAAGATTACAATGATGAATTTCTGCATCTATCTACTCAAGTTCAATTAACCGAACCTCATTTGATTAGTTTTTATCTTAGTGGTCTCAAACCTGAAATACAATACCCTATTCGAATGTTCTAACCAAAATCTCTACCACAAGCTTATACCCTTGCAAAGCTACAAGAAGCCACTCTTTTATCTTCAAAACAGAATTTAAAAACCCTTAAAAGCACAACACACACCTCTTTTCAAAGTGTCAAAAATACCTACCCTATTATTCCTCACCTGGCAATTCAAACACTTCCCAACCCTTAACCACTTCCACACACAATCGTACCCTACCACAACAACAAAGCTACCAGAACCACCCTACCACTAACCGACCTGTGAAGAAACTTACCCAAGAAGAACTTGAGGAGAAACGACGTAAGCAAATTTGCTTTTGGTGTGATGAACCTTTTGGACCCGGTCACTGCTGTAAAACCAAAAGACTTAATTTACTAGTTGTGGAACAGGAAGATGAGAAGGAGGTTGAAGAAACTATGGAAGATTTGGGATTAGACCTGTCGCAGTTACATCTCAATTCCTTGAACAATGAGGTAGCAATAGAGAGCACTGTATGCGTGTGAAAGGAAGTTACAAGAGGAGCAATCTTAACATATTAATTGATACTGGAAGTTCTGCTAATTTCATGAATGAAAAGATAGCAATGAGTGGACTGTTTACAATCTGAGGTCATCCCAGTTTCTGTTATATTGGCAGATGGAACTAAGATTCAAAGCACCAAAATGTTGAGAGCATTTGAATGGCATATGCAGGGAACAAATTTTCAAGCTGATTTCTATTCCATTCCTTTGAATTCCTATGATCTAATCTTGGGAATGCCATGGCTAGTCTCGTTAGGAACTGTGATATGGAATTTTAAAATTTATGGATGAGTTTTGAATGGCAGGGCAAGAACTGTACATTGAATGGATTAGTGGAGGAACTCAAGGTCATCTCCGGGCATACATTAAATACCCTATTAGAAACATTCCCTTCCACTATGGAAGTGCAATGTTGGGTAATTACAAGTATTGATACTGAGGAGAAAAGTACCAATGCTACATTACCTCCACTAATCATTGATCTCTTAGAAGAATTTTATGATTTATTTGAGGAACCTAAGGAATTGCCACCTGATCGGGCATGTAACCACAGGATCCATTTGATTGAAGATACTGCGCCAATCAATTTGAGGCCTTATAGGTATTTAATGATACAGAAGACAATTCTTGAAAACATGGTTAAAGAATTGTTGTTAAGTGGAATGATCAGACCTAGCCACAGCCCATTCTCTTCACCTGTGGTTTTAGTAAAGAAAAAGGATAATTCTTGGCGGATGTGTGTGGACTACAGAGAGCTTAACAAACACACAATAAAGGATAGGTTCCCTATTCCTATAATTGAAGACCTCTTTGATGAACTGCATGCAGCTAAGCATTTTTGTAAATTAGATTTACGATCAGGTTACCATCAAGTGTTGATGCATCCTGAAGACATCTACAAAACCGCTTTTCGCACTCATGATGGACATTACGAATTCCTTGTCATGCCATTCGGCTTAACAAATGCTCCATCTACATTTCAAGGGCTAATGAATGACATATTTAGATCTTACTTGAGGAAGTTCGTTTTGGTGTTTTTTGACGATATACTAGTTTATAGTACTAGTATGAAGGAGCATGAAAGCCATTTGAGAGTGGTTTTCAATACTTTAAGGAGGGAACAATTGTTCTTAAAGAAAAGTAAATGTAAATTTGGTGTTCAACAGGTGGACTACCTGGGACACATCATAACAAAAAAGGAGTATCCACCGATCCAAAGAAAATTGAAGCGGTAGAACAATGGCCAACTCCACAAACTCTGAAGCAACTACGTGGGTTCTTAGGGCTGGCTGGATATTATAGGCGATTTATCCAAGGATTTGGAATCATTGCTCGGCCACTGACACAATTACTAAAGAAAGATCAATTCAAGTGGAGCAAAGAAGCACAAGAATCATTTGAGAAATTAAAAAGATCATTGGTACATCACCAGTATTGAATCTACCTGATTATTCTAAAGAGTTTGTCATAGAAACAGACGCAGATGGTCTAGGGGTTGTCCTAATGCAAGATAAACATCCAATTGCCTATATTAGTAAGACATTGGCACCAAGGCATAAGGGAATGTCTGTATATGAGAAAGAGTTGTTAGCTTTAGTGTATGCTATTGACAAATGGCGCCATTATCTAGTTGGAAGGCACTTTGTGATCAAGACTGACCATCAAAGCCTCAAGTATCTACTTGAGCAACGTCTGGTGACCACGAGTCAACAAAAATGGTTAACTAAGCTATTGGGACTCGACTATGACATTGAATTTAAGAGTGGCAACACCAACACAGCAGCTGATGCACTATCTAGACGAGACACTAATTGCTTGAATCATTTGCAAATACATTGTGCAATTCCAGAAATTTTGGAAGATATTAAGTCTAGCTGGTTCCTTGATGGAGGCTACTCTAACATCATTCAACAATTACAAAAAGGAGAACCTGCGGGACATTTCACTTGGGAAAAAGGGATACTAAGGAGAAGAGGAAGAATTGTTGTGGGACCTTCCCTTATCCTCCGAGAAAAATTATTGAAGTTGTACCATGGAGGGGTCCTAGGTGGTCATTCTGGAGCACAGGCTACCTATCAAAGGCTCTCAATGGTTTTTTATTGGCCTAAACAGGAAAGGGAGGTAAGAGAGTTTATTAGAAACTGTGAAGTCTGGCAGCGTTTTAAATTTGAAAACGTGTCTACCCCAGGCCTCCTATCACCACTAAATATTCCTCAGGAGTATTGGCAAAGTGTGAGCATGGATTTCATTGAGGGTCTTCCTAAATCAGAAGGGAAAGATGTTATCCTAGTTGTAATTGATTGTCTCAGTAAATATGGACACTTCATGGCTTTATCCCATCCCTACAATGCAATGATAGTCGCCCGAATTTATCTTGACAATGTGTACAAACTACATGGAATGCCTGAAACCATTATATGTGATAGGGATCCTATTTTTACAAGTCTATTCTGGAAGGAACTTTTTAAATTGCAAGCTGTGGAGTTCAATATGTCCACTGCTTACCATCCTCAAACGGATGGCCAGTCAGAGGTTGATAACAAGTGTGTAGAAACATACTTGAGATGTGTATCGGGTGAGAAACCTAAGCATTGGCATCAGTTCCTCCCATTAGCTGAGTGGTGGTACAATACGAATTTTCATTCGAGTACCAAAACAACCCCATTCGAGGCTTTATATGGCTATCCACCACCCTTGCATGTACCATACGTGCCAGGGGATTCTAGGAATGCAACGGTGGATTCTATCTTATCTACCGGGGAAGACAGACTTAAGCTTCTTAAGTTCCACTTAAGAAGAGCTCAACAGCGTATGAAACAAGTAGCAGATTTAAAGAGGACAGATCGAGCATTCAACATAGGCGACTTAGTCCCACTCAAACTTCAACCCTATAGGCAGCATTCATTAAAGAACTCTAGGGTACACAAATTACTTCCTAAATACTACGGTCCCTACAAAATAATTGACAAAATTGGTTCAGTGGCTTACCGTCTTGACCTTCCACCAAGCGCTGAGATCCATCCCACCTTTCACGTCTCACAGCTCAGAAAATACCATGGCTCAAGAACTAACAGCTATCCAACATTACCTACAAATATACAAACAGAAGAGTTAGTTCCCGAGTCGATCTTAGCAAGAAAGATGGTCAAACGTGGAAATCATGCGGAAACCATGCTACTTATCTCATGGAAGGGTTGGAGCACAGAGGAAGCCACCTGGGAATTCTTTGAGGAACTGAAATTACGTTACCTTAACCAACCCTTGTGGTCAAGGGTTCTTGAAGAAGAGGGGAATGCAACCAGAACCCAGGAGGATATGAGCAAAAAGGATGGCAAGGAGGATGCGATGAACAAGCTAAAAAACGAAAGGAATTGGAAGTAAACATTAAACAGAATTAGGGTTCGTGAAAGAGGAAAACAGTACGAAGTACAATAGATAAACATGCATCTAAAAGTATCAGACAGATAGTGACAAAGGTAAATTCAAAGAAGCTGCCTAGAAGTCATGGGCTGGACATGGGCTGTGGAGCTGTGGCCCATCCATAAAAATCTGATTACAAATTAGCATGATAAAACGCTTATAAATAGGCTATTGTAATACAAGAAGATCATTAGAAAAATTATTACAACACTTTTGTTCTAAAGTTCGTATTCGAACTAGTCTGCTGTATTCGGTTGACTTGAACTTGTTTGTGTTATTATTATTTTTCTTTTCCTGAGTTGCTTCCGTATTGCATGTGGCTTGGCTCTATCGGTCATGATCTGTCAACTGACTTAATGGATTGCTAAATCTAAGCCAGTTTAGGTCTTTAACCATGCCATCCACTAGACCGGCCAAATTATCCCAATTAAAAAAAATAAGAAAAAGTGAAAAGAATATAAATAAAAAGAATATTTAAACTATGATTTATGTAAATAATGAAAATTTATTATAATTTATAATATCAAATATATTATTTTTAACAGCACTATCAAGAATGAAAATTTATTAGTATTCATTCATAACATCAAATATATATATATATATATATATTTTAACAGAACAAGTAATAAATATGATTAAAGAACTTGGGTAGTTAGATTTTTATAGATTTCTATCCAAATGATTTTTATTTTTTTAATAATGTGGGATTTATTATTTTTGTGCGAATTGTCTTTGTGTTGAATTTTTCATAGGGAAAAAGAAAATAATATTATATTTTTTTAAAAATTATGAAATTGCCACTGGAATGAAAATAATTTCAGTTTTAAGCAACTTGACCTTATTTCTCTAGACCAATCTCATTTCTTCAAGAGACGATGTCGCCTCATCCTAGTACCTTGTCTCTTCAAGAGATGAGTTCACTTGCTAATGACCTCATCTCTTCAAAAGACCAAGTCAACGGGAATAAACTTCTCATCATCTTCTTCCTATTGCCAATTCCGACATTAGATTGGAAAAAAAAAAAAGAAAGCCTAAATCTCTCTCACACCCTTATGCTAATTCCTCCATTGTAGCTCATTTGAACCTTCAATTTGGTGCATGATCTTGAGTTATTTCGATCAGCAGGTGTTGATTCTCTATATATCTAAAGTTTTGATGATAACAAAATGCTTAAAAAACTAACTACTTTAATAGTGTGCAGAATTATATTCATAATTTTTTACAGAATATTGGTGGAATTGTTGAACAAATATATAAGGTTGAATGATATTAATTCTTGGATATAAACAAGTTTTTAGATAAGTTAGACAAGAGTTGTTATACGATATGAAGATTTCAGATGATGTTTAGAAAGGAAAAAGGTACACAGAATGTTTTCCAGAATGATACTTAAAGGATAAAACAATCCCAGCAACACAGAACCTTTCACAAAACCTTTGGGAGAAACTCAAAGCAACCATTCTAAATTGAAGTTAGTTTCCAGAAACACAAAAGTTTTTACAGAACCTTTTCAAGAACCTTCAATTGTAATTCTGAGTTAAAGATAGTTACTGTTCATCTTCTCAAACAAGATCTACATTTTTTTATAAAGAAGATCAATGATTTTGAAGACCTAGCTCCGAGATAATAAGTATATTCGGACAGTATACTTATTCGTTCCACTAAAGTTGGATTATCCTAGGGGATTAAAGAAATTGTCGGATTGGTTGTATTCATCAAAGAAGTTTTTCTTGAGATAAAGACAGAAGTTACGATTGATTAACGATGGATTGATTTCAAGACAGAACAGTTATGTTTTCTGATTTTTCTTAAGATAAAAACAAATTCGAATTGGATATTATTAAGAAAATCAAAATAAGAACAATGTTATCTTTAAGAAGATAACACACGAAGATCATGTTGAAGACCGTGATATTAGCAACAGTTCTCCAGATCTATCTTCAAGATCAACGTTATCAGAAGTTTTCAAACAGAAAACAAGTCGATTATCTCAAATCACAAAATTCAAGCAGATCTTATCTTACTTCAGCGTATCAAAAATTCAAAATTCAAAATCTGGAACCAAAGTAAACAAGAAGAACGAGATTTTCTCTTGAAGATAACAGCAGCGTTTGATAAATTAAATTAAGGATAAGAAGTTACAGATTTTCCATCCGAGATTTTTAGGATATCTGTCTTATCTCAAAGCGCAACAAATTCTGAACGATAGAAGGACATGATATGCGAACAGAGATAAATGAAGAAGGAGATGCAGAACTATATACTGTTCAAAAGAAAAACAAAAACCCGAGAGCAGCTTGACTCAATCATTGATCGAAAATTATTAAGAATTGAAAAAGCACACTTTCTTTATCGTCTTCCCACGTGCAGAATTGTAGCAAATTTTATTGCAATCTTTACACTTTATTCTTTTATGAACGAAGCAACTTGTTGTTGGCTTCAAGTGAATTAGTTTAATTACTAGTTTAGACTCTGTAGATCGATTGAAGTTAGAGGATAGCTGTGAGAATCGAGCAGAGAGAATTGTACAAGCTTATAATTGATTTTATTGGATATAGTGGAACAGAACCCAAAGGATAACGGGATCCTCGGCTCGGAGCTGGAAGAGTGGATCGACGCACAAGGCGGAACCACTATAAATATCTGCCTGATCTTCTTATCCCTTCTCTATTTATATTTCCACAGTTTATTGTATTGTTGTTTAATTGTTCATATTGTTCTCTTAACTTAAAATCAAAGGGGATTGTTTTTAAAAAGGCAAAGATTTTAATTTCCAGAAATAATCAATTTGACCCCCCTTCTTGATTATTTTCGGGACCAACAATTGGTATCAGAGCAGGGCTCTTTTATTAAATTGAGTAATCCAAACAAAATGGCTGAGAACAATATTGCAATTAATAGAGCTCCATATTTTGATGGTTCAAATTATCTTTATTGGAAAATGCGAATGATAACTTATATAAAAGCTAATGATTATGCTTCTTGGCAAGTGATCCAATTTGGAGATAATCCAATAGCAATTTCTGATGATGCGAATTTTACAGAAGAAGAGCTAAAGTTGATTGAGAAGAACAATAAGGCTAAGAATCTCTTACTCACAACCATAGCTCCTTCTGAATTTTATCTAATTTCCTCCTGTGAATCAGCAAAGGAAATATGAAATACTATTTCAGAAACTTATGAAGGAACAGACACAATTAAAGAAACAAAAATCAATTCCTTACTTCAACGTTATGAATTATTTAAAATTAAGTCTAATGAGAAAATTAAAGATGCTTTTAATAGATTCACTGCTATTACTAATGAGCTAACCTCACTTGGAAAGAAATTAGATGATTTTGATCTTGTCAGGAAAATACTTCGAATCTTGCCAAAATCGTGGGATGCCAAAAAGACAGCTATAGAAGAAGCTTAAGATTTAAATAAGCTGACACTTAGTCAGTTAAGGGAAAAGCTGATGGCATACAAGTCACATTATGATACAACTGAAGAACCAGAAAATAGTTCAAAGGCAATAGCTTTCAAAGCTAAAAGAGTTGTTGAATCTGATTTAGAAGAGGATAGTGATGACAAAAATATTAACATGCTTACAAGGAGATTCAACAAATTCTTGAAGAAAAAGAAAGGTAAAAAGTTCAAAAGTTTCAATAGATCTAACAAGTTTGTTGCAGGAAAAAGCTATAATGACAAAGAAGAAAAGAAAGAGAAGAAAGAAATTATGTGCTATGAATGTAAAAAACCGGGACATATTAAATATGAATGCCTTGTTTTAATCAAAAAGATTGAAAAGTTGAAGAAGAAAAGTCGAGCAATGATAGCAACTTGGAGCGATTTGGATGAGTCAGAAGCTGAACCAGAAGTTATAAGTGATAATGAAGAAGAAGCAAACCTTTGTCTCATGGCTACTTCTGAGGTAGCTTCTGAAACTGATGATGGATCAATTGAAGATGATATGATTGCTAAAATGGAAAAACTTCTAAAAGCTCTTAAGAAAGCTGATTTAAAAATTGCTAAATATGATAATGAGATAAAATCATTAAAGAATGAAAAAGACGCATTAAAGCAAACCAATTCCTTGCTTGATGAAAATGATATCTTGAAGAGTGAAAATGAAAAGTTTTTTAAGGATAATGAAAAGCTAAGAAAAGATAATAACTTGCTAAGAGATGAAACAAGCGTTTTGAAAGTAAAAATTGATGAATTATCGAATTCAATAAAGAACACGTTCAATAAGTTCAATGAAAGTGATGAAAAGCTAAAAATGTTGATTTCATCACAAAGATTGTCGTGTGAAAAGCATGGTTTAGGTTATAATTATGGTTTAATTCAAATACATCTAAGAAAACTATATTTGTGAGAGCCAAACCAATTGTAAATGCGGAATCAAGTGTTAAAAAGATTGATTATAAAGCAATACGTGGAAAAGAAAAGTATGTTCAAAAATCCAGAATGAATTCCAGAAGTTATTGAAAGAAAACATTCTTATGGAAATCATACAGAAGGTATTCCAGAAGCTATTACAGAAGTTATCCGAGACAAAATAGTTGGAGACAGGTAAACAACAGGTATTGGAATAATAATAATAAACATATACATGTTTCTGTTGTAATAAGATTGGTCACATAGAAAAGTATTGTTATTATAAAAGAAACAAGCTCAGTATTCAGCAAGTAAAACAAAGGGATGAAACGAGCTTGTCTTTCAAAGGACCTTGTTTGGGTTCCTAAAAAGGTTTAACCTTTTATTTTTGCAGGAACATGAAGCTAAAATCAATGGAACATGGTATCTTGATAGTGGATGTTCCCGACATATGACAGGAAATGCTTCATTGTTCAATAGCATAACATGGGAAGAAAAAGGATATGTAAAATTTGGAGATGACAGTAGAGGTAAAATTATTGCAACTGGAAATATTGGTATGTCACCTCATACTATAGAAAATGTTTATTTAGTAAAAGGCTTGAAACATAACTTATTAGTATCAGTCAGTTATGTGATAAAGGATATAAAATGGTTTTTGAAAAAGATAAATGCTTTGCATTTAGCGAAAATGGTATAAAATTATTTGAAGGTTTTAGAAAAAAATATATATTTGATAAACCTAATAAAATGGAGGATGCATGTTGCTTGTTATCTATGAATGATCAGATCTTTGTTTGGCATAAACGTTAGGACATGTTAATTTTAATCAATTAGAAAAATTATCCAAAAAAATAATAAAGGTTTACCTAAAATAAGTATTAAACAGGATGTGAAATGTGATACATGTTTAAAAAATAAAATGGTATCTGTTTCATAAAAGTAAAAATGCAATAACAACTAGAAGACCTCTTGAGTTGTTGCATCTTGATCTGTTTGGACCTACTAGAACTCTTAGTATGGGTGGATGTAAATATGGATTTGTTGTTGTAGATGACTATTCGAGATATACTTGGGTTATGTTCTTAAGACATAAAAAGGATACCTTTGATTCTTTTCAAAAATTTGCAAAACAAATACAAAATGAAAAAGGAGTTTCCATAATTAGTTTACGAACTGATCATGGAACAGAGTTTCAAAATTCAGATTTTATAAATTTTTGTGAAGAACATGGGATATCTCATAACTTCTCAGCTCCATATACACCTCAACAAAATGGAGTTGTAGAACGCAAAAATAGAACTATACAAGAAATGACTAGATCTATGTTAAATGAAAGTGGTGTTGCTGAGTATTTTTGGGCAGAAGCGTGTCTACAGCTTGCTATATTATCAATCGAGTATATATTCGGCCCATGACAACAAAGACCGCTTATGAATTGTTTCGAGGTAAGAAACCTACTGTTTCTTATTTTCATGCTTTTGGATCTAAATGTTTTGTAAAAAGGAATGTTCACAATCTTGGTAAGTTTGATGAAAGATCTGAAGAGGCAATATTTTTAGGATATTCTTTAAATAGTCGTGCTTATCGTGTATATAACAAATCCTCAAAAATTGTTGAAGAATCAATTAATGTTAAGTTTGTTGAAGATACAAAAGATGATGAGTCAGATGAAGAAAAGGATCTCAATCCTAACAGAACCTATATCTAAGTATCTAACCTTCCAGAAAAGAAGTCAGAAGCAAGAACAGAAGGTACTTCAGAAATTGTAAGATCTGAACCAGAAACTTCTAAAGGTTGGAAATACAAGTCTGCTCATCCATCTGAACAAATAATTGGTAATATACAAACTGGTGTCCAAACACGAGGTAAGTTACAAGATTTTGAAAATCATTTTGCTATGTTATCTGAAATTGAACCTAATAATATTGAAGAAGCTTTAAATGATAATAGTTGGATTGATGCCATGCAAGAGGAATTAAATCAATTTCAAAGAAATAATGTATGGAATCTTGTACCTAAACCTGAAGGAAAATCTGTAATTGGAACTAAGTGGGTATTTAAAAACAAACTAGATGAAAACGGAAAAATAAGTAGGAATAAAGCAAGATTAGTAGCTAAAGGATATTCACAAGAAGAAGGAATTGACTTTGATGAAACATATGCACCTGTAGCTAGATTAGAAGCAATTCGTTTAATGCTTGCATATGCATGTTTCAAAAATTTTAAAGTTTTTCAAATGGATGTAAAAAGTGCATTCTTAAATGGATTTATAAAAGAAGAAGTATATGTTGAACAACCCCCTGGTTTTGAAGATCCTATTAAACCAAATTATGTCTTTAAATTAAATAAAGCTTTATATGGTTTAAAACAAGCTCCAAGGGCTTGGTATGAAAGATTAAGTCTGTTTTTAATTTCAAAAGGTTTTCAAAGAGGAACAGTTGACACAACTTTGTTCTTAAAAACTTATGAACAAGATATTTTGGTTGTGCAAATATATGTAGATGATATTATATTTGGTTCTACTAATGAAATATACTGTCAAGATTTTGCAAAGATATGCAGGCAGAATTTGAAATGTCAATGATGGGAGAGTTGACATTCTTTCTTGGACTACAAATAAAACAAACAAAAGAAGGAATTTTCATACATCAAGAAAAATATACTAAACAAATTCTGAAGAAATTTGGGTATGAAGGATGTAAAGGAGCTGCAACTCCCATGAGTACTTCAACAAGGTTAGATTCTGATTCTAATGGGAAAAAGGTAAATGAAAAGTTATATAGAAGTCTCATTGGCTCTTTATTGTATTTAACTGCATCTAGACCTGATATTCTCTTTAGTGTGTGTTTATGTGCTAGATTTCAAAGTGCACCAACAGAAACACATTTGACAGCTGTTAAAAGAATTTTCAAGTACTTGATAAATACTTCAAAATTAGGCATTTGGTATCCTAAAAATCAAATTTTGATTTAATAGGATACTCAGATGCAGATTATGCTGGTTGTAAAATTGATAGAAAAAGCACATCTGGTACTTGTCAATTTTTAGGTGACAAATTAGTTTCTGGTCTTCTAAGAAACAAAATTCTGTTGCCTTGTCTACAGCTGAAGCAGAATATGTTTCTATTGGTAATTGTTGTGCACAAATGCTTTGGATAAAACAACAGTTAAAAGATTATGGTTTTTTTTCAAAAATATACCTATTAAATGTGATAATACAAGTGCAATTAATCTAACAAAAAATCCAGTGCATCATTCTAGATCTAAGCACATTGAAATTCGACATCATTTTATTCGTGATCATGTAATTAATGGTAATATTGTTGTTGAATTTGTACCTCAGATATGCAATTAGCCGATATTTTTACAAAACCGCTTGAAAAATTGAATTTTGAATTTATAAGGAATGAAATTGGAATTTGTAATCCTTTTTATTGAAAATAATAATATAATTTAATATCTTAAAGTTTGTTCACTGACAAATGATAATCGAGATTCTTAATAAAAAGAAAGAGGAAGACATTAATTGTTCGCAACTTTCTGTACGGGAACTCGTGATTTTTTTTTGGCGCTCAAAGTTCTGTCTTTCGTCTCTCCAATACTCTGTCTTCTTAAGTGTCATCCTCGTCTTGGCTCTTCATAATTTCTCTTTTCATTTCGAAGAAAACCCTAAGAAATCCTTGCAGCGAACCTTCTGTTTTCAACATGGCTCCTCGCAAATCTCAACGTATCACTAACAAAAAATTCAAAACCGTGAACCTCTAAAGATCCTATCTATTCAAGATACACAATCCTCCGATTCTCAACAAACCCTCTCTCAATCAGTTTCATCATCTAGGGTTCGTGAAGAACGAACTAAAAACAAACAAGAATCTGGACAGAGCTCTCCACAACCTAAAGAACAGCGAAAAGAAAAAATCCAAGGAAAATGTGTCAAAGTTCTGACCCAGAACCTATATCAGAACCTGTAAAGCAAATCAAGAAGGTGAAAACTTCCAAAGTTTCCTCCAAGAAAAGGAAAGAAGTACCTTCACCGTCAAAGGAACAGACCCCATCCAAAAGGAGCAGACTGTCAAGAATCTGAATCAAATGTCCATATAAGAAGGTAAAAATCCATGATGTGCCTTTATAGATTTTGAATATTTTAAGAGGAATGGATTTTACTGGAATAAATGGCTAGATAATGTTGGTTGTAGAAAGTTGTAATCTGACTGGAGATGTGATTGGAGAAATGATAGAGGAATTTTATAGGAATTTGAGGTATGTCGATTCTAGGAGTTGAAGTCAAGGGTTCAAGATGAATATAACAGTCTCTCTGATGATCTAATTAAATGTTTTGGTTTGAAAGATTGTCATGATGATAATACTGTTGTTTCTTTGAGAAGGAATGATATTTTTCTGAAAAAATGGAAACGTAGGACAGTTTCCAGATGATGATGTGTTTGTGTATGAGTTTGAACTAGTCGTTAGAATGCTCCACAAAATTGTGCGAGAATGTATTCTTCCTCGCAAAGGGAGTTCTACGACAGTGACAAAAGATGATGGATTGATTATCTTGAGTATGATGCAGAAAGTTAAGATAGATTTGGCCAAGAGAATTTTGAAAAGAATTTGGAAGGAACAGAGTACAGGGTATATGGGAATGTTCTTATGGAATTCAAATTTAAAGGAATTCCCATTCCTAAGAAAATAAAATTTCCTATAGGTCTAAAAAGAATTGGAGAGAAAAGCATGCATCATATGCAAATTAGACCTTATAAGAAATTCTGGTATGCTGTTGATGGTGCGATTTACTTGCACAAGAAACATAGGAAAGAAATTAACTGGGACAAGGTTAAGGCAACAGTTGAGGGGGAGCAAAAACCAACTCCAGAAGCTTCTCCAGAAGTTTCATTAGATGAGGAGCAGATCAAGGAATGCACAGGGCTGGTAAAGAACCAATGAAAAAGAAAAAAGAAAAGATATAAGCCTATGACTGGTGGCAAATTTCAGATAAGGGAAAATTTGCAAAAGGATTCTTCCTCGGACAGTGAAGATTCTTTTCCAGAAGGTCCAGGAGAAGCATCTTCTTTTCAATCCAAAGATGCTTTGCAAGATGCTGGCGCCTCTCTTGAGTCTTTTAAACAGGACTTTACAAAGTTCATATCTTCAGAGATCAAGACTCAGATATCCTCTTTGCAACAATCCCAACCTCCACCATCTAGGATGCCTTCTGATTCAGCCCTTCATTCTGTCGATCTTCACCACCTGAGCAAGAACCTATTCCAGAAGCTGTCACAACTGACACTTCAATTGATCATGGTTCTCCTCGATCTGGACAGCCCTATGAACCCACTCCTCCAAACTTAAGTCTTGTGCCGTTTTTCCTCTTTGATGTGCTTCAGCATCCAGCAAATTATCTTACTCCACCTCCACAACATTTTGCTAATCAATCCTCTCTTCCATCCAATATCGCAGGCGTGTGAAAAGGACAGCTCGAAAGTCCACAAAAAGACCTAAAAAGCATTAATTTTTGTTATGTTTTCTTTTTTACGGATATTTTTTATGTTTTTGTTGATATTTCACATCAGACCTGTGATGTAATTTTGATAGACTGCTTATATCAACTTTTAATGTTTTCTCCTAATTTTGCTGATAACAAAAAGGGGGAGAAAAGGTTAATGATATGAATGTGCATGTGTGATGAATTGTGAGTAGTGTAATTGTATGTGTATTGTATGTGTGATAAATTGAATGTGTAATGAATGAATGTTTAATTGTTTTGTTATCATCAAAAAGGGGGAGAATGTTGATTCTCTATATATCTAAAGTTTTGATGATAACAAAATGCTTAAAGAACTAACTACTTTAATAGTGTGCAGAATTATATTCAGAATTTTTTACAGAATATTGGTGGAATTGTTGAACAAATATATAAGGTTGAATGATATTAATTCTTGGATATAACAAGTTTTTAGATAAGTTAGACAAGAGTTGTTATACGATATGAAGATTTCGGATGATGTTTAGAAAGGAAAAAGGTACACAGAATGTTTTCCAGAAGGATACTTAAAGTATAAAACAATCCCAGCAACACAGAACCTTTCACAGAACCTTTGGGAGAAACTCAAAGCAACCATTCTGAATTGAAGTTAGTTTCCAGAAACACAGAAGTTTTTACAGAACCTTTTCAAGAACTTCAAGTAATTCTGAGTTAAAGATAGTTACTGTTCATCTTCTCAAACAAGATCTACATTTTTTTAAAAGAAGATCAATGATTTTGAAGACCTAGCTCCGAGATAATAAGTATATTCGGATAATACTTATTTTCCACTAAAGTTGGATTATCCTAGGGGATTAAAGAAATTGTCGGATTGATTATTCATCAAAGAAGTTTTTCTGAGATAAAGAACAGAAGCTACAGTTGATTAACGATGGACTGATTTCAAGACAGAACAGTTATGTTTTCTGATTTTTCTCAAGATAAAAACAAATTCGAATTGGATATTATTAAGAAAATCAAAATAAGAACAATGTTATCTTTAAGAAGATAACACGAAGATCACGTTGAAGACCATGATATCAGCAACAGTTCTCCAGATCTATCTTCAAGATCAACGTTTATCATTTCAAACAGAAAACAAGTGGATTATCTCAAATCACGAAATTCAAGCATATCTTATCTTACTTCAGCGTATCAAGAATTCAAATTCAAAATCTGGAACCAAAGTAAACAAGAACGAGATTTTCTCTTGAAGATATAGCAGCGTTTGATAAATTAAATTAAGGATAAGAAGTTATAGATTTTCCATCCGAGATTTTTGGATATCTATCTTATCTCAAGCGCAACAAATTCTGAACGATAGAAGGACATGTAACGAACAGAGATAAAGAAGAAGGAGATGCAAACTATATACTGTTCAAGAAAAACAAAAACCGAAAGCAACTTGACTCAATCATTGACCGAAAATTATTAAGAATTGAAAAAGCACACTTTCTTTATCGTCTTCCAACGTGCAGAATTGTAGCAAATTTTATTGCAATCTTTACACTTTATTCTTTTACGAACGAAGCAACTTGTTGTTGGCTTCAAGTGAGTTAGTTCAATTACTAGTTTAGACTCTGTAGATCGATTGAAGCCAGATGATAGCTGTGAGAATCGAGCAGAGAGAATTGTATAAGCTTATAATTGATTTTATTGGATATAGTAGAACAGAACCCGAAGGATAACGGGATCCCCCGCTCGGAGCTGGAAGAGTAGACTGATGCACAAGGCGGAACCACTATAAATATCTGCTTGATTTCTTATCCCTTCTCTGTTTATATTTCCACAGTTTATTGTATTGTTGTTTAATTGTTCATATTATTCTCTTAACTTAAAATCAAAGGGGATTGTTTTTAAAAAGGAAAAATTTTAATTTCCAGAAATAATCAATTCAACCCCCCCTTGATTATTTTTGGGACCAACAACAGGCATCATAGAGTCATCATTTGGAGCAAAATTCAATCGATTGAAGCAGAAATTTCAAGCATGAAGATGCAAGTGATCTCGTGGGTATGCCCTATTTCTTACTCTAAATTGATTACATGGGTGATGATGAAGAAATATACAATATTGGTAATCATGCTAATTTATGTTTGAGTTAGGTTAAAACAAGCTTGAATTTAGATTATATGTTATATTAAATAAAAAATTATTTAAACTGAATTGAACGAATTTTAATCAAGTCGAATTTAATTGTATCAACTTCTGTTTGAATCAAGTCAGAGCTTTAATTATCGACCAATGTAGATGATTAGACATTATCATCGCAATCTATAAAAGGAAATTTTATGGTTTAGAAAAACAAAGTAGCATGCCAGTACTATGGTTAGTATTGATTCACACTTCCTTAAGTAAGCTTTGTGATTGTTGTTGAAATTTGATAAAGTATCTCCTATTCTTTATAACCAAACTTTTAAAAAGACATTAATACATTATGATTCTAATCATCTCATAACGAAATATTTTGATAACAATGAGATGGATGAACTTGCATTGGTATACATGGTCGATATTATGGGAGTGGAATTCATAAGTCATGATTTCATTTCATGCATTCAACGTATGTTTTATGAGCTAGCAGGATAGGTAAGGAAATGGATGAGGCCAAATCCACATTCAGCCTATCTTTTATGAGCTGGCAGGATAGGTAACTAAATGGATAAGGCTAAATTCATATTGTATGGTCATGGCAACATTATGGATGCACACTTCAGAGTTCTACTTGATCATGTAGATGATATCATCATTTGACGCCATGCTAGGGCATACATTCTATTGCTACTGGGGGGTTTGTTGTTGGGGACAAATCATCTAACTTGGTTCATGTTATATACCTACAGTTGCTTGAGGAGTTCGATAGAGTAGGCTAGTATGCATAAGGAGCATCTTGCTTAGCATGGCTATAAAAGCAGCTATGCATGGCTTCCCATATTGATACGGGTGATATAGTAGAGCCCTTAGTAGTTTTGCAGATTTGGGCCTGGGAGCAATTCCCACACATTGCCCCCTTGCGATGCCAGATTACAATAGTTACCGAGGGTATCCTCTCATCATTACTAGGGTACCACCTTTGATGTCACTCGACCCCTACAAATTTGTTGTTCAAGTATAGGGGACACTTTGATTGATAGGTCCGTAGATAGGTATGGTTTTGTATGTCCTATTTGTTCATATTTGTGCAATTACATTAACTTTATTTATATGTATCTTACTCTTTTAAGCAACAGGTTATTTGGGACCGTAATTTATTATTATAGATTCCCTACCTGAGTACTATCACACTGGCAGCAAGGTATGGTGTGCGTGGGCTCCCTTTATTTGCTTTCATGTTGTCGAGCACTATTATCCATATAAGGTGCTCAGACAATTTGGTGGTTTCCTAGGGGATACTAGACCCCCCGTTTGATATGAGAGCCTTACATCAGCTCGACTTACAAGGGCCTTCCGAGTGGAATTAGGCGGTAGAACACACCAGGTGGATCATAGAGTGGAATGGCAAGCGTGATCACATTGTGGAGATGCCAGATATCCCCATTAGTACATCAGGAGATTATTTCGATTGGTATGATGGGATCACTAGGCGTTGGATCAATTGTATGGGGCCATTATATGATATATGGTAAGTTCGGTGATTACATAAGGTATATGGATGTCTATTGGATTCGTTATTTCCTGATCTACATGTTTATTCTTAATTGCAAGCAAATTTCATTCACTAAATCCCTAACATGCCACCCGAGGACACTCCTGACACTGCACGAGATGTTATTTGTCTAGTGGATGAGTTCATGGGGCTCATATCGACAATCCAGCATAGAGACGTAGACCACATAAGGAGAGGCATGGATAAGGATGGGGTCAAGAGCAAAGGCAAGGACGGGGTTGGGAGTGAGTGCCGATACAGAGTTGCAAATATCAGAGACAAGCCTTCACCTCCACATGTACACCATGATGAACCTGGCCCTTCGCATGTTTAGCTTGATTTACCTAGTACATCATCATCATATGCTCATCTGGTTGACACCCCGATGCCAAACATCTGTGTTGTTCATAACCTGGGAGCTCCACATAAGAGGCGACCATCGCCTTCATGTGATATGGGAGAGGGACTCACCTAGTTGGATCCAGACCTTATCCTATTTTACCATGTAGATACCCAAATTTTGCCCAACTTAAAGGCTTTAATTTGTAATTAGAATTAGTATTGTATCAAGCTCACAAAAAATGAAAAATCACAAAAATCAAGAAAAAGCCAAAAAAGTCAAGAAAAAAGCAAAAACTAAAAAAAAAAAAAAGAATTAGTGGAAAAAAATGAGAGAAAAAATAGAAATTATTATTTAAGCTTGATATACAAAATTCTAGTTATAAGTTGTTTTAAAGTTGATTAAACAAATTTCAAAAATTATTTGTTTAATTAAACTCATCATTTGAAAGCCTTAAGTATTGATGAAGTTGGCTAAGTGATCGAGGCACAGGCCAAATGGCCTGTTGGTTAAACACATTGACCCAAACACACACCCAAGCTCAAGGACCTAGGTTCAAATCCTAGCAAAGGCAAATTTTTGCCTTTTCATCATCTTATTTTTTTGCCTTTTCATCTTCCTTAAAGTGAATTTTCGCCTTACTTTGCATCGATTTTTAACTGACAAAACATCATTAATTGTTGAAATTGATGATGCCATTGCAAAGTAGACATGGAATATGAAAGATCAGTACACAATTCATGTGTAAAAGCAACCCAAAAGTCACAAAATTCGTGCTGGAAAAATTGGAAAAAAAATGCAATTTATGAAGCTTCAATGTCCATTAATGGTGATTTGCAAGAATTGATGAAATTAGACATTCATCTACCCAAATTGGATGATTTGATGAAGAATATGAAAGATCAATCATCAATTCATCGGTTTAAAACGAATTAAACACGAATTATCGGATTAAATTCGTGCAAATGAAGAGGCAAAAATCGATTAGTTTCTGAAGCAATACGAAACGTCAATTGAGCTTGCAATCTATAAAAAGAGGATACTAGGATCAAAAGGCACAAGTCAATTCGATGAAACACTCACTGAATCAGATAGAATTGAAAGCTTTCGTAAATCTTAGAATTTGAACAAAATGTCAAATTCGAGGTTGATAACTGAAATTAATCAAATTAAAGTGTTTAGAGAGCTTTAATTGAGTGTGTGTGAGGTCTTTATTTTAGAATTGATCGAATTAGCCAAAGGAAAGCTCTGCAAATTTTCCTTCCATCGCCGCCATAAACCACCACTTTTGGTGGTTTTGGGTGGAAGCCACCACCGCTAGGAGTTGCCCAGCCACCATCCATGTCGGGCCGACAAGCTCCCAGAGGTCATGCACCACCACATTCATCAGAATCAGCCTCGAAAACCACCGCAGTCTTCTTCTTCCCCCGACCGGGTTAATTCGACCCGACTCGATCCTACCCAATCAGAGTCAAAGTCTACCCAGGATCCAGTCAACAGATCTGACGGTTGATATTGAGTCAACAGATCCAACGTCCCAAATTGGTCCTCGCATCTAACTGTCCAGATCAGATCAATCTGATCCAACACACCTGATTAAATCAAGCAATCAGAAGGTCCAGATTCAAGTCAACACAGATCTAACGGCCCAAGGTAGTCCACAGATAAGATGCTCCAGATTCAATCCACCTGCATCTGACGGTTAGGATTCGATCACGCGATCAACGCCTCTGATTCAGTCAAAGACGATCCAACGGCCAGATTTAGTTCGCTGATCTGACGGCCAAGATCACGTCCGCTTCATCCAACTGTCCAGGTTGGTCCGTATTTATAAAATATGTATTTTAATTAATAAAAATTACAGAAAATACAAAAAAAAATTCCAGAAAAATATAAAAAAAAATTCCATAAAATTATGAAAAAAATTAGAAAAATATTTTAATTCATTTTTAGACATATTTTAATATTTTTTGTGATATATTTTGTATTTATATGTCTAATTATACACACTTGTGTTTGGAAATAAAAATTCAAAAAAAATGAAAAATGAAAAAATATGAAAGATAAATACTTTCCAGTATTGATGTATGTTATATGTGTGATATTGAATTTTCATAAATAATTTGTATTTGTTTATCTTGACTTAAAAATGAATAAAAGCATGATAAAAATAACAAAAAATATGAAAAGTACTTAGAAAAATCCTGTTTTCATAAAAATTAAATAAATGATTAGATCTTTAGGATCATTATAAATTTTATTTATAATAAAAAATTAAGGAACTTAAAGTGAAATAGTTCCAAAATTAAAAACAAATCAAAAAATTAAAGTTTACTAAAAAAAACCACGTTTTGTCTGATCTCGATGAGCAAGTATGTAGGCACCTACGGGGCGACATAAAAAATGAAAAAAAAAATTAGTTTATTATTTATTTGTTTATTCTTTGTAAATATTGTAGTTTACTTTCTAAAGAATATAAAAAAGATAAAAATTATTTGATTATTTATCCTGTATAGTTTATTATGCTAAATAATAAAAAAGATAAAAAATGGTGAAAATGAAAATAAAAATATGAATTGTACATATTGTTGATAATTGTAAATATTAGAGCAATTGAAGGATATTTGGTAAATTCAAAATTTTAAAGTGATAACCGTTTAGGTTTTAATAGGTTAGCCCCAAACCCAAGATATCTAGTTTTCAAATTTTTATTTTTTAAATTAAATTTTTTTCGCAGACTAGTAGCTAAGTTAAGATCAACCGACCCATTGATCTTAACTTTTATTTTTTCCCGATTTTTATCCGGTGGCAACTCCAAAACATTTTTAAATTAAATTTCTTTTAATCCCTAATCGAGAATTCATGTTAAATGGGTTAGGATTTAATATGAATCGGATTAGAAGAAATTAACCAGATAATGAGAAAAATCCAGGTCGACATACCAGTATAGTGTTGGTGGTAGAGATAGGATGCCACAGTCACACAGGTTGATCCATTTATGGAGCATCCCTAGCATGGTTTGCATCAGCATACCACATTTGCTCGTATTTTCACCAAGTAGAGATGAGAGAGACATAGCACACATGATTAGATTAGATTAGATTTTATTTATATTTATGTTATACAATGATTGAATGTATTACTATATATACATTTGATGGAAGTAATTGAACAATGTTGCAACTTTTTTCATATTATGTTTTATGTGTTTTCCTTTATCATGATTGGCTGAATTGGGTTTGGGAATACCATTATGATTGGATGGATTAGGTTTGGTTGTTTTATGTTGTTTCAAAGTTTTTTCTCTATGGTGTATTATGATTTATAGCTAATTATGGCAGGTTATAATTTTTTCCATTTATAAGGAGTGAAATATGAAGTTTAAAAGGGAGGAGGGGTATATGAGGGCTAACCTCATCTCTTGAAGTGACGACGTTAGTGCAAATAATAACCTCGTCTCTTGAAGAGAAGAGGTACTAGTGTAAGCCCTCGTTTTCTTAACAAATTGAACTTGGATTCGAAAATCGAAACCGAAAACCAGAACCCTAAAAGGATACCCTAGGGCTGGTTTAGACCTGGAAACCTTAAGTCCGACAATCTCGAGAACGAAACCTTAGAACAATAAAAATGAGTTAGCTTTAAAATATAGCCCTATATAATATATCAAAATATAAAAAGATCAGATTCTCGAGAAATTCATTCGTTTTGAACTTGATTAAAATCTATTCTAAAAAATCGGTCCCCAAGACTTGGAAATAGAAAATATTATATAAGACTCTTTAGAATCGAAATTTAATAAGGAATTCAAAAATATAATCATAAGAATTTTTCAATTTATAAAAATTACAGTTATAGCCTTTTTATCGTATTTTCATTACTACCGATAATTTAATTTTCTAATCTACTTTTTTATTTCTACCATACTATTCACCAAGTACAACCACCCATATCCTATTCTTACATCCTTACAACCTTACATCATTTCCTTACAAATTTGCTTTTTCAATACATTTTATTACTTAAAATTACTTATTAAATTTGAATTTTATTACACAAAACAAACTCAAATCTCTCTCTCTCACTCTCCTCCTTGCATGAAAGCAGCGAACTAGCGGTGCGCCCCCCCCCCTTGTCCTCTCCTTCAATTGTTTGATTTTCTTCAATTAATTAATCATACAAAACCCTAAGTATTTTCCTATATAATCTCTTTTTACCTTTCACTTTTTCACTTTCTCTCATTTCTCACAAAATCAAACTTTTGGAAAAGTCTTTTTCTTTCCCTCTCTTCTCTCTATTGTCATGAGCTCCCTCTCCCTCTCTTACACACACACAATTTTTTTTCTTCAAGTTTTTCTTACTCCAAACACTTAATAGGTAATAGATCTTGACCCTACAATAATAAAACATGTAATGGCAAGATCATACATGTGTGGTTTCACTAAAATCCTCATGAGCTTATGCTAGGGATGTGGAAAACACTAAAGCATGATATTCTTGTCATCACAATGTTGTAGATCTCTATATTTAAGTTGTTCTACTATTATTTTGCTATAATATTGCTTTATGTTGTTCTTATGGATATTTTGTACATATACTCTTTCATTAAACTCATCTACATAGTGTTTATATTGCATTTGCATCCATGACATTAATAACATAGTAGATCTATTTGTTTTAAGTCCATAAATGCCATAGATTTTTGTCTCATGTACATAAAAGATTTGCAATATGATAGTTTTAATGAAGGTGTTGTCAAAGCTCAAGATCTATTTTGTTTCTATAAAAAAAATAATTTTTGAAATTTGGATCTTGAGAAATAACCATTTAAAAGACCTATTTTCCAACTCCATTTTGCATGTAAAATGAAGATTTTGCATGTAAAATGAAGGGCTTAGGTGATAGGTATCATAAATGAATGATTTTTATAAGTTAAGCTTAGTTTTACTAAGAGAAATTTTCAAACAAGAAAGAGGTTATAAAAGATAGGTTAGAACTTGTTTCAATCCCAATGAGAGCTTGAAATTCGTAACTAGGGTAAAATGCCAAGAAAATACCTATTTTCCAACCCTAATACAAGAGTTTTATTAAAGAAATGGAAGCCTTAGGGAGTATGATTAGTGAGGACTTAATTTTAGAAAAATTAAATGAGTTTTTCACCAGAAATAATCTCAAAAATAAGTTTCAAAATTCGAATCTAAAAATGACCCTAATTTAAACACCTATTTCCAATGGCCAAAATGAGAATTTTAATAGAAAAATAGAAGCCTTAGGAAATAGATGTAATAAAGACTTAATTTTGATAAGAGTAAATGGGTTTTATAAAAGTACAAACCTAAAACAAAGGAAAGATTTCCAAACATAGATCAAACAATATTTTCATTTCCTAAAATTGTGTAAAATTCGTCACTAGGCAAAACCTATATTTAAACATCTATCTCATAACTCTTAAATGAAGAATTTTATTAAGATAATGAAGGTATTAGGCATATAGGTCATCAAGGTTTGATCTTAGCAAAAATATGGATGATTTGCAAAGGGATAAAGCTAGTTTTTCTCAACCAAGTGTTTTGAAGTTGTTACAAAGTAAAGGTTTTCCAAAAAAAATCTTTTTAACCAAAAACCATTAAGGATATACATGTAGATAGTTCATATCATGTCATTCATGATAATAACTTGTAGATATTGCATGCACATATAATATACTTAGTAGGAACAATACAAATTTCACAAAACAATTTTAGAATTTCAATTTTTAGCTACTGATCATATATGATCCGAGCTTTTCAAGACCTATAAGCTTTCAAAAATTAAGAATAACATCATAAATAGATAGATCTTTCAAAGTAGATAGAAATCGATAGCTTATTTGCAAAATTCCGAGTTAAAATGACTAAATTATGGTCATTTTAAGTTGGAATTTCCATCTACCAAAAATTACAAACTTAAGAGTTTTTATTTAATAGGTTGAAATTAGTTATGGTTTGAAATACTCATTTGGGTATTTCTTTTGTTTAAGTGACTTTGAATCGGAGGAATTCTTGTTTCCAAAGTACTACTACTAGAGACCGATGTCCATGGCCGAGTGAGTTCACTTTCCTTAAATTTCATGCTTATGATTGTGATTGTAATGATAGTGACATTAGAACTAAGGCAAGATAAAATTAGAATGTGTATGTGAATTCTGCTTGGTTGAATCGATGATAAGAATATCGGAATGGGAATTGTCATAAATATATGTATGATTTAGTATAGAATCGAAGTATCTGAAATTTCTATGATCGCTTATAATTCAATTAAATAATATGTCATGACCATATAACTAAATTTCCCATGCATAACATATGTGAGACACATTACATTTGTTATTATACTTTTGTGGGAAAAAAACGTAATAGCTAGGCAATGGGTGGGCTTAAAAACTGGGTAGTGGCACGAGATCACCTAAAATAAAATGGAAGTGGAGTAGGCACTGGAATCAACTACATAATAAATGAGTGAGTGGCCACCCGAATCAACAACTATATAAATAAGAAAAATTGAAATCTATGGTCATATGGGCCTGAAACACCTAACCTTGAATGGAGGGCGTATATCCATTCAACATAGGACTCCTGGAAATTTTTTTGTATTGTATGCTTACGTGCTTGTGCATTCCATATGATTGTCTAATATAACTTGCTTGTCTCATTATTGGATTGAGTATTTAAATTTTTAGAAGTGCAGCTCTCTAAGCTAGCATAGCTTATACTCCTATAGCTTTTTTTTGATGTAGTTCTTATACATATGGTTGTGTCCCCGAACTTGGCCAAATCAAGTAATGCGAAGTTAGGAGTTTCCTTTAGAAGTTTATGATTAGCTTTGTATAGTCTTTCGTAGGAAACCTAAATGCTCCAATTGTCATTGAAAACTAGTATCTGGACTTAATATTTTGCAGGGGAAATGCCCCTTAGTATTTTGTAAATGATCCTGAGATATCTGTGGTTTATGTTTTTATGCTTATTCTATCAAGTTGAACTATCTATCTTTAATTGCATATGCATTCTATTGTCGTAAGGAAACGCCTTGCATCTAATACAAGACTTTTGGAATAACTCTGGTAGTGATTCTTAAGTCTCGTTTAGCATGCGGTGGACTGTTACGTTTAGAATAACTTTTGGGGCGTGACAACTAGCATGAAGCGACCTTGTCTCTTGAAGAGATGAGGTACTAGCATGAAGTGACCTTATCTCTTGAAGATATGAGGTTGGTCCAAAAAATGATCTTGTCTCTTGAAGAGACGAGGCACTTGAGAAATATAGGACCTCATCTCTTAGAGCTGAGGTTAAGTTGCCTAAAATTAGGATTATTTTCATCCCATTGGCAATTTTGTAATTTTTTAAAAGATATAATATTATTTTCCTTTTTCCTGTTTTATAATCCCACCTTACTAATTTCATAACTAAATATAAATGTGCTTTTTTTATAAAGAAATACACATGTTGAACAATTTTGTTAACAGATGTACTAAAGAATGTTTTCTTAGGCCCAATTTATATTAAGTTAAAAGTTGTTTTATTTAATTTTATTTTTATTTTTTTCCATAATCTTTCCTATTACTGTTTAATATTATTTTTAAATTTAAAAAATATTGGCTGGTTCAATGGGCTTTGCACCAGCCGATGAACTAGTAATAAGCCTACAATTGGTCCATGACCTAACAGGTCCAGGCTAGTTCGACCCGATGCCTACATCTAGTTTCAACACTTTATAAACAATTACACAACATCTAAATGATAGTTAAAATCATCATATTCATGGAAAAAAAAAAAAAAAAAAGCTTTGCATAGTTGAAATACTCTAAATCCTTACCTATTTAAATTAGGATTGGCTTAATTGAATAACATAGGTAATTAATTTTAAACTTGAATTTGAACTTAGTTTAGAAATTCAATTTAGATGATTTTACTAAATAAAACAAGTAAACAATAAAGTAAATTAGATAATTTAACATAGCTAGATTGGTAAATAGATTTAAATTTAAATTGAAATTGAAATTTTAAATATTCCTTTCAAACTTTCTATTTGCTTTAGTCATCTATTTCAAGCATCAAAGTATTCAATTCTTTCCAACCATCAATTTTAAACTTCTATTCTTTTTCAGCTTCAATTGCCTAAACCTTAAAACAAGTAATTTAAATGTTTTGCAAATTCCTAAACCTTTGAATTTTAGTTTAACTTCTATTTTCTTAATCCTCATAAGTTTTGAATTCATCTGCTTGTTTAAAAATATTAGAACTTAAGTCAAGACCCAAACTAAATATCAATTTCTTACAAATTAAATTTCCAAACTAGATTTTTAATTCAAGAGATTAATTTCTACTATATAGATTTTCAAATTATTTTCTAATTATTTATGATACATTAAAAAATTACCAGAAAGATTTAAGTCTAATGCCCTATCACGACTCTAAAATGCGCCTAATAAAATTACCCTGAAGTTATCATATCATGTGTGCACCTGAAGTATGAGAACTTCTTGCAAGTCAGAGTTTGCAAAACCTTAACTAATTATACACTCACTGTGTTATACATATATATTTATGACAATAGTTAAAGATACCAATATTCTATAGACCACGCAGATCGTGAAGAGTTGGATATCCTACCAAACAATAAGATAAGGTGAACCCAGGTTTAAGAGAAATATTGATTATTGGTAAGAAAGAAAACTGTAGTTTCAAAATACATCTCTCAATATAAGTTCAGCATTACAAGTTCCTATCTACTACTTAACTCGTGGAACACACATTGCATTGAGAACCTAGCCCATTCCCAGCTTTTAAATAACCTACAGAAACAAACTATGGAGTGGTTAGCAACAACCAACCGAGTGAAGTATAATTTGTACTATAATAAGTAAATACATATGGTTTATCAGTAACCATATGTAGAACAACTTTACGCCCTTCATAACAAGGCTTTTTTTTTTTTTTTTTTTTGGTGGGGGAGGGGGGTGGGGTGTGCAGGGGGCGCTCCAATTTCATCAACTTCCAAAGAACCCTCCGTTTTGAGACCTGAACTATGAGAAAACTGTTTAACCAAACATATAAATAGAGTTAACGTATATACATATATTCCTGTCACACCCCAATACCCTAGTAGTAATACATATAATATGATACAGCCTAATACCTAGACAATATCAAATACACATATTATTACTAGAACTACTTTAGAAAATGACATGAGTTTAACAAAACAGGATCTTTTTGGTTGTGTGATAAGAAATGGTAAAAGCAAATAAAATCACAATACGATAAATAAGTCTTACTGTCTGAATAATAACTATTACAAACCATGAAACTTTCTAAGTTCTCAGATAATAAAATTGATGTACTAACACCAATTAATACATATAAATAATGAAACTACTCTCCATGTTTCCAAGACTCTTCCAGTTTTAGAAACATACCATACCGGCTCTAAGCTCCTAGAAGCCCACCAACCAAGGCTTAATTGTCATCCTGTAAGGATTGTAGGAGTGTGAGCATAAACCACGAGCTCAGTGAATAACTAGAACTTATCACACAACAAGCAAGTTATTATTAAACATATGTAATGCATCAATCAAACACATGAACAATTACAAACTTGGACAATCCAAAATCTAAACAGGATGGAGATTTACGCCCTCTCATCGGGGTTGAAGGAAAACCAATCTATGAATCACCTACCTAGGAGAAACTATGTACACAGAAAAGCCACAATCCTCACAATTATTATCTCTTTATGTTAATGTTGTTTTAAACACTCATTTCCTGTTTTAAGCCTTAGAAACTCCACTAAGTGTTAGACATTTCACAGCAATACCATGAGTGGCGTCCTTTATTACCAGTTAGTTCCCATAAAACCGACAGAACAAAGGTAAACTTGAGTAGAACTATTAGCCTCTTGCCTAGAAAAACCAAGTATTATCAGAGAACCGAAATTCTAACACGTAGTAGGCTATCACATAATTATAATGCAGTATGTGCAATTTATGCAATGCATGTTTCATTTATTTATGATTCCAATAATTTTTAGTCAGGTTATAAGTGTTCAAACTTCATTCAGACACTCAACATGCTTCACATATAGTAAATTCACAAGTCATCCATTATCACTTTTAGTTAATATTATTTGGCAAACAAATAATTTCAAACAGCAAGCACAACCCATAACCCATATACACACGAGTTCATCATTATTATTCTGGTATTATAATGCAGCTAAACTACAATCACAAATAATGTAATAAGTCTGAGTTACTAACCTGCTCATATTGATCAGTCGTAGTAATTGACCGGGAAATCCTCGACAGTATCGAAATTACCTATTGAGATGAAAATATTCTCAATAATATTTATAAATAGAATATTAAATTCCTATGAGTGTCTAAGTGTCCTATGTCGGTATTTGATATAATTTCTATGCTTATATTGATTTCTTAAGGTATTGATTCTTATAGAAAAAGGATATCTAATGTTTAGTTCTATTAAGTTTCTTTCGATTGTATATTATTTTGGATGATCTCATTTTATCATTTAAACCTTCATTCATATCTTAAGCTCATTCATAACTTGTAGAAGCATCAATATGTGTAATTTCTATTAATTTGTTCATAATATTTTGCTTGTAATATAGAACTCCTTATCATGCTTTTAATGTTTGTTTTATCAAGTTTTATGTTCATATAAGGTCTTAGAAGCATTAGACATGAATTTAGACTAGTTTAGATGAAATTTGAGTCTTGTTTTGTCCACTTCATTCCTAAATCCGAATTTACTATTACCATATTTATAATATGTCTAAGTTGTTGTCTTCCTTAGTCAACAATATCTGAACATTTCTAATTCGTCAACAATCCATCTACTTGGATTCATCAATGGATTAACAACTTCTTCCAACCACATAACTTTTCTTCAATGCTAAACAATTCATCCTAATATTTATGCACAAGTATAACAAGGATATGTTGATAGTTTAGAATTTACCTTGTCTTGGAATGGAAAAAGGATTTCCAACTCCCTTTCTAAGCAAGAATCAAACCTATATCAAAGGTTAGATGATAAGTTCCTAACTAAATTATAAGTTAACTACATTAACTATAATGAAAGTTTACTAATTCTAACAAATATTTTTACCTTGTTGAGCTAGGTTCCCACTTGGATCTATGATAAACCAAGACTTTTTAACTTTCTTTTAGATGTTGTTGGAGAGGAGGAATTGATGTTCTTAATGTGCTTAGTGTATAGATGGAATATGGGAAGTAAACTAGAGGTTTA
Source organism: Combretum micranthum (assembly GCA_024138025.1). NCBI lineage: Eukaryota > Viridiplantae > Streptophyta > Magnoliopsida > Myrtales > Combretaceae > Combretum > Combretum micranthum. Next base: position 322,015 of record JAMXBD010000304.1, read on the forward strand.
TGTTTTGTCTTAAAAGGTTTTTAAGCTATCTAAGCGGACATGTTGCAAAGGAAAAGAAAAAGAAAGGGCTGGACGCACTTCCTTTGTAGCTATATTTTTAGAGTGATTTTTGAGGGAGTTGTGAGCTAAATTTGTAGCTAACTTAAGATTATATATATGTACTAAGGCTAGACTAAATTTAGGAGACTAAAGAAAGTGTTTGGGCTTAAGAAGAACTAAAATTTGCAGCTGGAAAAATTTCATACGAATTTTGGCAAATTTGAATTACAAATTTTGACTTTGTTTTGATAGATTTGTGGCTAATTTTGAGGGGCATTAAATTGTGTTTGTTTGGTAGTTAATTAATGTCATTTATATGTGTAAATTAGGAGCTCAACTTTTTTGAAAATTGGGTAAAAAATCGGATGGAATTTGAAGTTGAAAAAGTTGAATTTCTGAAGTAGTTTTTCTTGATTTTTTGGACAGATTTTTATATCCGATTTTTAATTAATGGTTGGTGTTTGAAGTGTCTATTTAAAGGCCTTCTATTGGTGTTTAATTAGTAAAAAATATCAGCTTAAATGAGCCTAGGAATCCTACAAAAATCGAAGCTCAAATTAGGTATGTGTGCTGTTGTACTTTGGTTTAAATTTTCCCACACTGCAGCTTGTTGGATCCGATTTTGCAAGAACATTTGGAGTTTTTTTTTGTTGTTTATTTGAGCTGAAATTCTTGTCATTTATTGTTGATCACACGTGGACTGTTGTGGTTGGATTATAGGTCAGTTTCACTTAGATTTTACAGCTCAAATTTTGGATCAAAGTTGGAAAAATTTTGGAATTTTGCAGCAGAGAAGTTCTTTTTTCTGCCGTATCATGAAATTCAACTTCAATTTGCAGCTGTTAGTACTTTTTCATTTGGTCAAAATCTTGTATATTAAATGTGAGTTATAGCTGTAGCTTTTGGGTTGGTTGGGGTGTCTTTTTCAAGTTGAATTTAGGTGTTAAATTTGAAGCAAAGTTGGATGAAAGTTGGACTTGCTGCAGTTGAGAACTCCTGCTGTTGCTGCACTTCCTCTCTTTTATATGCTCTGTATTTTGAAAGGCATACTGTGCGTGAAGTCCAGCAGCTTGCCCTTTTCCAATGTGGATGCTGCAATATGATGCTGTGCGTGGGGGATTGCAGCATGAAGCCTTCGTGATTTCCATGTGCTATGCGTGGATTGTCTTCTCTATTCCCACATGATTCCACTTTCCGTGATTTGCTTCACCTTTTAGCATCGGTTTTCATTTTTTTAATTGATTTGCTTATTATTTGATTAATAGTAATTAACTAAAATATTTTTACTAATATTGAATTATAAAAGTATATTTATAACTGTTACGTATGAGTTTTACTAGATAAAATTATATAAGTTATACAAAAACTCTAGATTATTTATATATTCAAATTTTTAGTTTAAAGTTTACATGATTAATTATTTTTAGTATTTTAACTTACAAATTAAAATTTTCCAAATTCAATAAATAAATTTACGAACCAAGCCTTAATAAATTTAGAATTTCCTATCAAGTATAACAGGGGTTTGGAATTTTTAATTTTAGATCTAGATTAATAATAATTATTGGTCGGTATTAATATCTATTATGTATTTATAATTTAGTAATTCCTCTTTGGATTATTGTTTTATACCGATAAGCTCTATTAATAAATTGTATCTTATTGGTTTTGAAATTTTAGAGCTACTTCTGATTATATCTTGAATTATCAATTCAAGATACGAAATCTCATTTTTGGTAGCTATTAAGATTAAGGAAATTTTTATTTGGGTTTTTCAAACTAAGAATGAGTTTATTACAACTCATAAATCCATTCTAGGATTTTTATCGGGTTCTAAATTCATTATCTAATTTATGTTTTCTATTTTATTATCGTATACTATTGTGAAAAATTTCGGCATTTACAATTCCCGAAGTGGGTATAATATCAAGTAATGATACTGACACGGTCTTAGATAATAGGTTGTACCCCTAAATACACTTTAGTTCCTACTTGTCAAGGATAGGGTGTAATCCCTTAGTTATTCTTTAAGTTAAGATAGAAATTAGAAATTGAAAATCTATATAAATCTAATATGAAGAGGGAATGGAAAGTAATTCGGTAAATCCAATTATAATAGCATGGGCAAGGTGAGTTAAGTAGAAATAAAGCTAATGTAAAATCTTCTATTTAAAATACTTATACTATTGTGAAATTCTTTATAAATTAGTATTTATAAAGCCTAAACCCTAAATCCTAAATCCTAAATCCTAAATTTTTTATTATGAATTAAATTAAGGAACTTTTGTACAAATAAAATTTTTAAATACAAATGGGATAAACTTAGTATCAATCTTAGACTTTTATTTCTTTATTTTCAATGCAACAAGAGGCCCGCTTTTAATATAAGAACCCAAGCCTAATTCTTTATGCAAACCCATAGCCTTTTTTCCTTGCCATGACAAGCCTACACATGCACATGCACAATAACTCTTAATATGTCTTAAAAGTCAAAAGTAACTTTATCAAAATTAAGGGATAACTATCAAATTAAATTATCGAAAATTATCTTCTTCTCCTTCTCATAGCAGACGCCATTTTTAGATACAAACACACCCCCTTTCCTTCATCTTTTTCACTTCCAAAGTTCTCCAAAAATCCATTTCAAGCTTCATCTTCAAGTCAAAGTTTCAATTAGGTAAATAATACTTACTTTTGCTTTGTTTATTTATAAGTAGTGTCCTTGTTATCTAGTGTTGTATATAGGGTTGTTGATGATATTGGTATTAGATAAGTGAAGATAGATGATGAAAATGATAGTTTAAGGCTTAAAGTGAAGATACAATGGATTTTGGTTGGTTACCTAAGGTTGAAATTGTATATAGTCGGTGTAGTGTAAGATGGTATGCGTAAAATCATTTTGAAGTTGTAAAAGAAGCATATAAACCTTATATGAAAGTGAGAAGGTGTTTTTTTTATGGATATAAGGTCATAATAAGTAGTGGGAAAGTGTAAAATTTCAAAATTAATAATATAATTTAGGATTACCAAATACTGGGTATGATGGAGGGACAATCTTCTTGGATCACATTGTTTTGTCACATCATGGGTATGATGGAGCCTGTTATCTTTCCGCATGAAATTTTCTCAAATGATCATAGGTGTGATCATGGCCATATGCATGATACGACTTAGATAACGATTGTAATAATAAATGTGATCCCCTTGAGCTGTTCTTTCTCAAGTGATCGTGAGCGTGATTACGACCGTAATTCATGATACGACTTATATCATGGCTGTAATTCATGATACGACCTATGTCATAGTCGTAATGAGGGCCATTTATCTCCTATGTGCTTAGCCAAGTTTATCCTACCCTTGATCACGGGCGTGTTGAGGATCGTGGGTCACGACCGTGATATTTCCCCTGTTTCATATATAATAAATAAATAAATAATATATATATGTAATATTACTATATATATATGCCATTTTAAGAACTTTTAGAAATCTTAATCAAGTTAGATCATAGAATCATAGACTTAAGATATGCTAAATTGCGATACCTAGACTTAATAATTAACCTATGGCAAGAAAAGACTTAATAATTAACCAAGTTTATATAGTTGAGTAATACCTGTGTCTTAATAGATGTTCTTATTTAGTTATGTACTTAGTAATGTATGTTTATTGTTATATAAGAACATTAAGTCAAGACTCAGACTTTTTGTTTGATTATTATGACGACTAGCCAGGATGTATGGGTGAGTAATTGAATTCTTCCCACTGTATTTGTGATTGCAAAGTAGTAGCACATGCTTTTAAAAAAATTGAAATTGGTGAAATGCACGGGGTTTATTTAATGTTGCATGCTGTGTTGTTAAGTGAATGCTAACATTTAATGTTACAAGCAACAATTAATTGTCTGATATTGGTTGTTATATTTAGGGTTAATGTTGAATTTGGTACCTGAACTTTGTTGAAAAATTCAATTAATTACTTGAACTTTCAAAAGTTCAATTTCGGTACTTAAGTGAACTTTTCAAGGCTATTTTTAGTACCTCATGTAACTCTATTAGGTTCGTTTGCACATGTGGACATATAGACCAATTATGTCCTGACATGTGTACAATACAATAAAAAAATTGTGAGAGTGAGATTAGCTGCAACACGATGCTCTTCTTCAATGGTTCCCTCTTCATAACCCTTGTCATCAGCTTCCACTTGTCTCCTTACTTCCCTCCAAGACCTTGCTCTATCGTTCTCATCCTAATTTCTTCTTCTTCTTCTTCTTCTTCTTCTTCTTCCTAGCACAACAAAATCCATCACCATCATCGTCGTCGTCATGCATTTATCTGTTCCATGAAATAGAGTGGTTTGATAAGATTAGTAGCCACCATGATTGGGATTGGTCGAGATTGTCAATTGTGGCAGCTTGCGTTTTTCAATAGTTGAGCCCCTTTGATGCGTCAGATCTGTTGAAAAGATCTAAGGTTGTTGTTGCTGGGGACTCTTAAGCCCAACTACTGACACTATCCCTATTGAGTCTGGTTTTGAATGGTGACGGGAATGGTAGTGGGATTGAATCAATCTAATAGGATCTGTTTAAAAGGCATAGTAACTACCACATTCACACCCATCGAATTAGAATGTCATTGGATTTCTTATGGATACTGTCGTTGTTCGTCATCATCAACCATTGCGAGAAGCTTATTGATTTCAAACACTCTTGGTATTCAAATGTTCACTAATGTTCATTTGAAGCCAACAGCGTAGCTCTTTCTTAAGTTTTTAAGAAAAGATTCAGTCTTTGATCAGATTTAATGTGATTAGATTATAATCTTTAATGGGTATTAAAATTGGGAACCAAACGCACTGGGTATTACAAATTTCAGAAAAATAAACCAATATTAATGAAGAAAATTAAAGAAAAAAGGAAAGTTGTGGTGAGAGTAGAGAGAGATAAGAGGAATAAGGAAGGTTAGGGCTGTAGGGAAGGGACAAGGTGCGTAGTTCCACACGTATATATTTTTTTTCCCTCTCTTTATTTTTGGACATTTTTTCCTCTTTCTTTTTAGTGAAATTATATGTGTTGTGTTCTTATTAGGTGAAAATTCCACATGTGCAAACGGACCTAACGGAGTTACGTGAGGTACTAAAAATAGCCTCGAAAAATTCACTTAGGTACTGAAATTGAACTTTTAAAACTTCAGATAATTAATTGAATTTTTCGGTAAAGTTCAGGAATCAAATTTGACATTAACCCTTATATTTATTGTTAATTGTCTAAAATTAATTGGTCACTAAGAAATTAAACCTAACTTTCATTTGATTACTAATTAAATTGGACATGCATTACACGAAATCATACTTGCATTAGCATGATAATTATATCATGTGTTAATATTTGGATTATGTGGTAGTACTTTGATGAATTCGGTGAATCTGGTTAAGGTTACTATAGGGTTGTCAACTTCACAAGAACTAAGTAGACAATGAAGGATGTCGCCTGTGTTAAAGTTAGCTTCAAGGTATTAATACTTAGGGAGTTTTCGAATTCTAAATGAAGTTGAGAATATAAATTTATATTTAATTATAAAAAAGAAATGAGTTGCGAAAATTTCTTCTTCTTTAGTTTTTGGATCCTCTTGGGCATAAATTACTTGAACTAATCTTTTATCCCTCAAGAGAGGGCATAAAATTTCCATGGGCTTGGATTATGGTAATCTAAACTATGCATGTTTCTTATGATTGATTTTACATTATATCAATACAGACTTCTTGGACATTATAACTATGGTATGTTTCCTCAGTTGATTATTAGCAATAAAATCATATTATGGCATTTAATATGTCCATCCAGTCATAAAATGAACGATTATATCTAATCAATTATATAATATTCAATCCATTAAATTCTAAATACACCTCTGTAATTATTTTCATTTTGAACACACATAGTAATTTTTATGCTAAATTTAGCTCATAACAGATTCTTGTAAGATAGTAAAACCAGAAAACTTAATTTTTACCGTCATTTATCGATTTCTGGGAATTTCCTGAGCAATATTACTATTTTATTCAATTACTAATGGAAAACATCAAGTTTTAACGCCTACCGATTTGGCTAGCTCTGATTAGTCGACTCAACCATCGTTGAATCCAACTGCCATGCTGCTAACCCCAAACCAATAGAGTTCCCGTAGTCGTAATTTCTATTGATGTTCTATGTTTAATGTTTGCCTTGTAAGTTTGTTAGGAAGTTAATTTCGGTGGAAGAATTCATCACCAAATGCCTTGCGCAGGCAAGAGCACCCCACGTGCACAAATATTAATTTATTCGTCAAACTTTTTAAATTGCCAAGTTTTTCACCCCTTCAGCTAGGCCAATGTTTACAAATATATATATATATATATATTTGTTCCCACCGTTAAGATATTTTAGTAGGTGCATTGAAAATTTCTTGAACTAATTGTTTTGTCCATATATTTTAGCACATTATATATTCACATAGGATAAATTATACCAGAAGGTTACAATGTTTATGGATAAGTTCATTATAGGTTATAACATTTTGAAAATTTCAAAAGAGGTCACAATGTTTAATGAGTAAGTTCGTTTTATATTACAACGTCTAGAGATAAGTTCATTTTAGATCACAACGTTTATAGAAGTGGATCAATTGAGGTCACTATTGACATGTGTTAATAGAAGAAATATTTATGGTCTATTTTTTATCTTTATCTATATCTCTATTAAAACGATATGTATAAAAATGTCTAATTTGTATCTATATTTAATCTATTTGATATTTTAATGAGAACCGTCAACTACTTTTTATCTATATCTATTTTTTGATAAACAATTTGTTAGAAAAAAAAGTTTTAAAAAAGTATGTGTATTTGTAATCTACAACAAACAAACAGATCCTCAATTAAGAAACCCTTCTTTTAAGGCTTCACTGACATATATCAATAGAAAAAATATTTAATTAAATCTCATAAGATATTTTTCCAAAAATTACTCACTTTTTTTAATTTTATGAAAAGCTGTGATCTAAAATAAACTTACTCCCAAACATTGTAACATTCTAATGTAATTTACCCTATTCACATAACAAACTTCCCTTGAAAGTTATCTTATGACATAAATACTTAAAAGCACAAATTTAAATCTATGTATTCCAATTATTAGATGATATTGGTGATTGGACTTATTCATAAGTTTTTGTTAACTTTTAAATGTCATTGTGATGCATTTAATTCTAAATGGCATATCATAGCTTTTATTTAATTAAGTTACTACCGGCTTAAATTTTACAAAATCATTTTGTAAGTTATTATAAAATCCAGTCAGCAACAAGTCCAGGTTTAGTGACCTGTTACTCAAATATAACTTAAAAGGTTTGAAACTATTTTTTTTTTTAAAGATATGTTCTAATACTTTTAGGTGAGTTATGTATTTTAATAATTATTATAAATTACACTTACATAAAATTCACGGGATCGCAACCCTTATCCTAAAAATATCTTTAAATCCTTATCTTTTCTTTTTTCCTTTTTGATGCATTCTTTTCTTTCTTCTCTTTCCCTTCTTCTTCTTTTCTTTCTTCTTCTACGTTTCCTTTTCCTTCTCTTCTTTTCTCTTTTCTTTTTCTCAAAATCCAACATCAAATCTCAATTTCAAGAAGATTAAAGAAGAAATTAAAGTTAGAAAACAAGATAGAAGATGAAGAACATGCATAAAGAAGCTACAACAACTAAGAAAGAGGTAGAAATAGTGGAAGTCAAGTAGCTTATGGTTGATAAACAAGTAAGTTGATATCTTACATTGTTTTATTTGTTGTTTATACATGTATATGATGATTTTAAAACTAGATATAAGTTAGGTTTTTGCTAAAATTGATGAACTTGTCATATGTGAACTAGTAAACTTAAAACCTAGGTTAGTATATGCATGTACAAGTTAGATGATTGATAGCATGGTTTGAGGATATATGAAGTAAAAATATGTTTAGGAGTATGTTTTAAACTTGATATGGATTTGTATAATATTTGTATAATATTTTGAATGAAGTATGATGTAGTTAAGGAGTGAAGTCTTGAAGAAAATAACAAAGGAAAGTCCCATAAACTCATACATCCTGTCAAACAACCCATATGGAAGAGTGTGTCACTTTTTGTTCAAGTTCTTTAGTTGAAACGCCCTGTATGGAGGGGTGTTTGATTTTTTGAGTGAAGTTCCTAAGTTGAAATGGCCTGTTAAACGGCCCGTATTAGGGGGTACTTGGTTTTCTATCTTTCGTCCTAGAACCATACAGTCATGCATACATGTCGATTGAATTGATAAAGCCATTCATAATGATGTTTGAATTGATATAGTCCTTCATACATGCCCGTTTGAATTCATACAACTCTCCATATAACCCGTTTAGTTCTAGAAAACTTTGTGTTTGTCCTTTTTCTTGTCAAATTCATTTGTTTTCTTCATAATGTGTTAAGTGAATTAATAGGTTCAATAGTTAATTAGACTTACATAGATTTAAAGTAGAAAATAAATTTAGTTAATAATTCTAAGTTTAATTTGACTTAAAGAACATTGGTAAGTTAAAATAAACTAGATAAATTAAGATCCTATAAGATATATGAAATAGTCTTAGTGAAATAATTGAATATGACTTAGTAACTAGATTAAATGATTAATTCTATACAACGTGACTGAGTCTATCCAACATGGCTAAGTTAAGTTAATATAGGTTTAATAACTAATTAGACTTAACATAAATTTTAAATATCAAACGAACTTAGTTAATAAACCTAGGTTCAAATTGATTTAGTAATCTAAAAGCTAAAATGAACAAGATTAATCAAGATCACACACACAAAACATTATCTTAATGAATAAATGGATATAACTTAGCAACTAAACTAGGTTTAATATAAATTTTGAATATATAGAAGACTAGTTAATAAACCTAGAGAGAGAATTGAATATGACCTAGTAATTGAATTAAATGATTAAGTCTAAAGAATTTGGCTAAGATTAATTTAATATAGAATTAACTTGTATTTGGCTTAGATTAATATGTTAGGTTAAACTATGATTAATAAAGGGAGTATATTGCTTCTAATGTTTGTTTGCTAAGAAAATAAATATTTTCTTAAAATTTAATAGTTTATTTAAAAAAACTTGAAAGTGAATAATAAATGATAATGTTTTTATAGTGAATGATTATAAGCAAAGGAAAATAAATAATTTGATAGATAGCAGAGAACTATCTATATCTTGGCATGGCAATATTCGCAGTCATTGTGAGGTTTTTACTTAGTGTCTGATCAAATAAGTTTTAATATAAGTTTGATATAAGTGAATAGTTAGTTTAGTTACTTATTTAGTTTAATTACTTAAACAAATTTTGTCTCTAAACCCTCCAATTTATCCTCTAAGATAGCTTCTGACCTATCTTTTATTTCTGTTTGGATTTCAAATGAACAAGGTATGTAGTGACTTGCGTGTTGTTTGTTAGGATAGACATTCATAATGAAATAAAACTTACAAACAACCTTAATAATTGATTGATGTTTAGGCTTGTGTCATTGAATTTGGTCCAGGGAGCGACAATCTTGTTGGTGATGCTATATGGTAGTTAGCCACTTAGGCCACTCCCCTGTTATGATGCTATGATAATTTATAAGTAGCTCAGTAGGTAGCTGATAGGGCAAACGGTATCAATATGACGTTTACTTAAGCTTGGAAGGAAGTAATAAGGTTTAGTTTATATTTATGGGACCGGTTAAACTAAATGATACAATGGATTGAGATAAGTAGAGATGTATAACGGCTGTGAACCTTAGAGGAAGCTATTTTTCCTTTTCTGACATATCAGATAGGAGATATAGATATTCAAGCTACCTATATCAATCGTCTGAGTAGCCGTTGTTACTTAGGACCTCCAAATTCCTAGAGGCTGGTTTCGGAGTGTGGTACTCCTGTGTTGTTTGATCTACTTTAATTCAAAGATAATAAACTGTTGTTTACTGCACTGCATTAATATCATTTTATGGTGCTTGTGTTAGTATTGTACTAGGCTTTCACTTATTGTTATCTTATTTCTAGGTGTTGAATGACTGTTGTTGATGATTGAATTAGGTTATGAAATGACTTTAAAGGATTTAGATGTTAAGCGAAGTGGATTAGGATTGTGGTTATATTTTAATTTGTTTTGTTTAAGAACTAGATTTATCTTTTTAAGCCTGTTGTTATTCTTTAAGGGCCTGGTGGAATTCAGATGTTTTGTAATAAATTTTAAAGCTTTGTTTTACCATCATGAAAAGGTATATGAGATACATGATGGTATCGTTTCATTTGTGAAAGTTGATCTACCCATGTGAGTAGAATGAGAAATGTTTTTATAAATGGATTTTATTGCTGCTAAATCCAGTTGTTTTCAAAACCTAACTAAATGATTTCAGAATGTAAAATTGGCTAGCAAATGTTCGCAATAAACATCCCTTGAGTGTAATACATAAAATATTATATATGGCGACTAGATACACTTTGATTTAAATTCAGGGCATCACAATAGTACCAAAAGTAAAATGTAGAAAAGCCAAGCTAAATTGGAAGTAATAGCTCAAATAATCAATTTGTGGCGACACACCTTCGACATATGTGTTATAAAAAGAAAAGACTGTGAGAGCAATAAAAAACTATTTAGCACCAATAATTGGATTTAGAAAACAAAAAAAAAAAGAAAGAGATGATGTTAAAATAAATTAAAAAAGAACACAAATGCAAAAAGAAAAAAAATTATAGAATTCAAGAAATGGAATTAGAAAAAATAATCAATTTCAAAAGATATAAGAATATGATGAATATTAAACCGTTGAAGTTTAAAAACTTTACATGTTGATACTTATTCTAGTAAATTCAAAATTTAATTTCAATATGTGGAGAGGAGAGAAAGAGAGACATCCATTAATAATGATAAATTAACTTCCTATTAGTAGTTGTTATAAGGGTGATGGTTGAGATATAAGTAGAATATGGAATAACTTCTCATTAGCAATTGTTATATAGACAGTTGAGATGAAAGTGAAATTTGCTTGTGGATTAAAATTTAATAAGTGTCTAGATATACCCTTGTAATGTTAATTGATAACTGATATATAGGTTTGTAAAAGTGGAAAAAAAAAAGAAAAAGAAAGAAAGAAAACAAAACAATGTTATAAAAGAGTAATTTGCTATTTCATAAGCAGGGAGATGAGGCACAAAAACCCCTTCCTCAAACTTAAATAATAGGGTACATTGCAAAAACACCTAATAAACTTTAAGGGTGGTATGGATTGATCCTCCATACTCTGAAATTGTATATTTTGACCCTTTAATCTATAAGTAATTAGCAAGTTAAGGACATGTTGTACTTGTTCAAAAAGTACAACATTTTGTACTATTTATGGGTATACTTTTTATACAATACTTATATGGATTTGTATGGAAAATGCTAAAAAAATACAAAATGTCATTAATGTGCTAATTGTTTATAGATTACGAGGTCAAAAAACATACTTTCAAAGTATAGGGGATTAATCTGCATTACCCATAAAGTTTTAGAGGTGTTTTTGCAGTTTCTCCTAAATAATATAGATTATACTATAATATTCATTAAACGGGTTGTTGATAGGCATATCTTGACCATAGGCCTAGTCGGCCTAACACTATTGTTATGGACCACCCACGACCCTCTTAAGGCCCATTGGGCATTATAGATTGTTTTAGCCCAAGGACTTAAACTGTCCACCGGTCGTGGATCCATAGTGCATTTGGAGATTGAATCAAGACAATTCTCCCTCAAGAGTCAACATGGTGTCTCCATGGTTCTCCATACCACTTTTTAAAGTATTCCATACCACCTTGGTTCTCCAAGCCTCTAGAAGGATAACTTGAAGCCCCTCCAGAGGAGACAACGACAAAATTGGTTGCTACACCAATTCAACTACCCTCCATAGAAGGAATTGCCTACCACCTTGGGTTTAGATAAGCAACCAACTGGAGATCAAATTAGATAACAAAAAAATATTCTATGGACCCATTCTAGTATGACCACCTCCTATAAATAGTACTTGGATGCTCAAGGTACACCATTTGGATATCTAGACAAAAATGGATCCTAATAGATTCTCTTCTTTTGGATTCTCTTATGATCCCACATTAACATAAGTGTCAAAGTGATGACACCAAACAACCCCCCAGTGTACCACTAATGAGCCTTTTTTGGTTGCAGGCCTATCTATACTTAATCCAAACTCTACTAGTGAAATTCCACCTGTAACACACATATTATTGACATCAATCTAAATCCATAAAAAAAAATTAAACAAAGAGAAATGCTAATAGAAAAAAAAAAGGCTTAGGAAAAGAAAATAAATGATGTTAAAAGTCCATAATTTCCAGCATAGACTGCATCTGCAGCTCATATAACTACATAAGAGGCTCATAAATCATTAGAATTGCCATATTTGTGGAAAAGTAAATTCACGTTAAAAGAAGAAGAAGAATAATAAAAGATAAGAGATAATATAAAAGTGATAACTACCATAACAATATCTACCAATGTTGTCTAACCCAGCTTGGGTGTTGACATAGACATGTGGTAGTTAGAGGTTGAGAGATCGAACTAAGGTTGATGAAAAATAAAATTTTAACAACCCATTTAAAAGAAAAAAAAAAGCACACATACGTATCAATTTGGACCTAAAAATATTGATATAATAAAAGATAAGCATACAACAGTTCAAAGCTTTCTTTATTTTTTGAATGACTTGTAGTTTTAGTTTTTACTTGCCATCCAAGAATATAGAAAGAAATTACTAGAAAATGCACTTCTAATAAATTTTTGAAATAAAACGGCTCATTTGGAGTTATTCGAATGTTCATGTGAACATAAAATTTTTGGATATCATGATGTAGTTAACCATAAAACAATTTAATTTTTCTATTATAAAAAGTTCATATGGAAGTAAAACTATAAACATGTTTTTCTAAATATCAACCATTAAGACCAAATTGTTTTTTCATCACATTTTATATGATTCTTCACAATATTATTTGTATATCACCAATATATAGGGATGAAAAAAAAAAAAAAAAACCGACCGGAACAAGCCAAACTAATTCATAATCCAACCAAACCAAATCGAAAATATGGTTTTTTTTTTTAAGAATTTGACTTTGAAAAAACTCAATCTAAACCAATCCATAAATTTATGGTTGGTTTGAAGGGGTAAACCTAACTAATTCATAAAACTAAACGAAACTGTTTTAGAAAAACATAAAAATATTTTACTTGTAATTATAAATTTTGTTATGATGATTGATTAAAGTTCTTATATGTTCTTATGATTTTATTGTGATATTTATTATATGATGAATATTGGTTAATAATAACTTGTTTTTTTTTTTAAGAAAAATTTTTTTTTTTAGGTTTAAGGTATATTTTTTTGTTGATAACTTAATCTTGTTTTATTTTAATTGTTTAAACTTTATGGTGTATGTATTTTGTTATTTAGTTATATATATATATATATATATCTTATTATGTATTAATTTTTCATTATATATTTAGTTAGCATATCAATTTTATTCATAAATAACTTATTTGTATATGATTTTTTTTTGCCAAATTTATTAGTAAATGATTGATTGGATAATTTTTTAGACTATAGGTTATATTTTACTATGTATGAGTCAGTGAGTGTACTATGTTAGTGATTAAATGATTTTATGAAGGATTGTGGATTGTGAATATAATGGATTTGTAAAATATTTTGTTGAGAATTACAATATGAACATTATAGAATGATTTCAATATTTGAATATCCACATAAATGTAAACTATTGAAACTAAGTTTTTTTATTATAATTTTTATTTAATTTGTAATCTAATTGAACCAAATTGTTATTTGAGGGTTTGGAAAATTTCTAAGAAGGGAAAAAAATAAAATCGTAAATTATGTTTTTATTTGGTTTTAGTAAAAACTTGATCATGCCCACCCCTACTAATATATATATATATATAAGATTTATATTAAAACTTGGACTAAAAAAATCAATCTAATAGATAGAGAAGTACATGCATCACAAAATTTTAAAAATAAATAAATAAATAAAAGAAAGAAGGGTACAGACCAGAAGAAAGAACCCCTATTTGTGAGTTACATTCCCTAGAAGTTGTATTGTATAGTGATCTAGGCTTTTTGGCCTCTTTTTTGATTTGAAAAAAAAAAAAAAAAAAAACTTATTTGTTCCTTATGCCATCTTTCATCTCATCATCATCTCCCATGAAAAATATCAATTTAAAAGGCCAATTGGTCCTTGCGTGATAAAAAGGTATCATCACTTTCAACCCTAGAAAAAAGAAGAAAAGAAAAAGACCAAAGTTATCTTCTTCCTCAATCCACATGACTCTCCCTCTAACCTCTCTTCTCTCTCTCTCTCTCTCTCTCTCTCTCTCTCTCTCTCTCTCCAAACAGACTGAAGCTTCCGTGCAAACCCACCTTCAACTTCGATTCAAAACATGTTCAATCGCCTAAGTCAAACTTGAGCTAAAAGGCAAGAAAACAAACCGAATCATTCAAACATCACATGCAGAAAACATTGTGAAAATTAAGATATGTTGATTAAATTCAGAAACAAGATAGCATCTTGTATGAATTTTACTAGGAAGCTTACCGAGTTTTTTGATGTCCAATTGTTACAAGAACCAAATAGCAAACAGTCTTCTCCTCAAAGTTCCCCTTTTGTGGTTTTTTTTTTTCTCTTTTTTTAAAGCTTTGCATTTCAACCCAGATGACCTTCCCAAGTCCATTGAATCATTGTTGAACCAGCTAGGTCATCCAAGTCTCATTGATTCAACTAAAAAAGGGGCAAGATGTAGAAACTGGCCTACTTCTACAACCATTTCAGGGTTAAACCAGTTGGTATGATCCAGTTTTGACAATATTGGTACCTACTTTCACAAGAAAAATTTCATTATGTAATACATGCCACTAGATTTATCCAGAAGCGTATAACCACCACTAATAACTTTTTACACATGGATAAATAAATCTTCAAATTCATTTAAAGTTAACTCATTAACTTTTCAAAACAAATTTAAACATCAAAAAGAAAAAAAAAAAAAAAAGGTATCTTCTACTAATAAATTGAGTAAATGATGGAAACTTTTGAAATTCTTTTCATTGCAATTTCTCCATTCTCTTTCCTATTCTTTCTTCATTCAATTCTAAATTTTTTTATTGATTCCCCAAAACAATCATTGAATTTGTTAACGTGTGTTTGCTTAATGATGAGTTTGTAATATCTATTATGGATTTCTTACTAATAGAAAGAAAAAAAAAGTTTGATTTTTATGCACTATTTTTACTTTGTTTTTTTTTTCTTTTTCCTTTTTTTAATAGACTATTAGTCTATAGGCATTTTTTTTTTCATTTTTCATTTTTTTATATATTATTTAGTATATATCTTCATTATAGCACCAATAAGAAATCTTATAAATCATCCCAAAATTAGGTTTAACTTTTTAGTAACTAGCACTACTCGAAACAATTAAGCTCCAACAAATTAGTTAGGCTCAATCCATTAATTATATACAACAAATTGGCTCTTCTATTAAATGTAAAGACAAAATATCAATATCAATAATCCATTTTAATAATTACGTCTAGTTCCTACATAGACCTCTTTATTTTTTTGGCAAAGGGTGTTCCTTCTAATGTGCATGTATATATATATATATATATATATATCTATACATATTTCTAAATAATTAGAAATTATAGGTGGCCTTATAATTTAATGATATCAATACTGAATTTTTAAGTAAGATTAACTAGATTCCAATCTTCTCACACAATGTAATTGGAAAAAAAAAATTATAGGTGCAGAATATTATTTAAGTGAAAGAAGGGAATTCCTTATCATGGATGAAATATGATTATTGCATTTAAGACATTGAAAAAATATATATTTTTTTTATATAATGAGAAACTTAAATATTTAAACTTTTGAGATAAGATTATTTGATATTTTAAGCATAAGAATTGCAAATGCTCCCTCTATTATTATTATTATTATTTATTATTTGGCAAACAACACTAGTTTTGAAATAACCAAAAATCTAAAGCATCAAAATTAATTTGCTTGTATATGTTTAAATGATGATTTGTGATTTAAATTATTATAGTTAAGTTAGTATAATTTAATTTGATGATATGACAAATTCTTAGTATGAGAAATTCTTGTAATTTAGGTATATGTGTGTTAGTAGAACTTAGTAATATATATGTTTGTTGAATTGCATTAAAATTATATGTATGTGTGTTTTAAGAAACTCTTAGAAGATTTGGAGCCTAAATCTTTAAATTCAAGACCAATTAATTTTAAATGACTAAGCCCGCACACAACCTGTAACGATCTAAAAATTTAATCAAACATTAAATCAATTAAGGTGCTACCACCACATATAATACTCTAAAGTATTACACACTCAGGTTTCCTTTAAAAGATTTTGTTAATGTTGAACATTGCTACTCAATTTTAGGTTATAAAATCGTTTAATTAGATTTTCAAATAACTGGATTTAGCAGTAGAAAATCTATTTTATAAAACAATTTTTAAGTAAAAACTCTACTCCCAACCGAGCATACCAACTTTTTAAGAAACAAAATTTTAATAAAACATTTTATAATTTACTCTTAGAGGAAGATAATCATTTACAAACATATAGGCACCAAAAGACCCTTTCTAGAAATTTAAATTTATAAATAAATCTAGTTTTTATAAAACAAAACAAAAAGAAAACAAAATAACCAAAAATAGATCCATGTTCCTAACTTACTTCACTTATCCTCCCCCAAATCAATAGAAGCTCCCAAAACCTAAGCCAAACAACACCATCATCACCATCACCCACATCATTCAGCAACAACAACACCATCAATAACATCACTCATCTTCATCATCAATAACAAATCTTGTAAAAAAAACAACAATAACAAGGATGAGCCGAAGCCTAGTACACAGTAATACAATCACACATGGAATGATACATGAGCCTGTCTAAATGCAATGCAACATCAACAAGTTATTATCTTTTTTTTAAAGTAAACAAGTCAACACTAGATCACTCACACTCTGGAACAAGTCTGGGGAATCTAGGGATCCTGAGTAACGCTCTCGACGCTCAGGGGGTTGATATAGGTAGTCCGAATCCCTATATCTTCTAGATGATATATCCAAAAACGAGAAAATAGCTTCATCCAGAGGTCACAGCCATTACCCGACTCTACTTGAACTCAGTCCACAACATGAATATAGTTCAGTCGTTCCCATAAACGTGAACTAAATCATGGTATTTCCCTTTAAGTATAAGCAAACGTTACACTGATACCGTTTTCCCCATCAACTACCCATTGTACCACTTATGAAAGTCATATCTCAATGACAAGGGTGGCTTAAGCGCCTAAACTACTGTGCCCATCTCAGGACAAGGTATTGCTTCTTGGACTAGATATCGATCTTCCACTCCAGGGAAAGAATAGAATTTCAATGGTGAAAAACACAATCAATACTCATCAATTAATTAAGCGGTCTTTAAGTTCTTAATCCAATTTAGATGCCTATCTTAGCATCTAACACACAAGTTATTGCGTATCTTTTATATGAAATCCAAACAAAGGCAGAAGATAGGACAAAAGCTCTCTCAGAAGATAGATTAGAGGGTTGATTTAGGGGTAAACATTTGTTCAAGAAATTAAACTCATATAAAAACTTAAACTATATAAGAAATTAAACTAGTTAACCATTATCTCAAACTTTTATTAACATCCTATTTGATCAGACACTAAATAGGAACCCCGTTATGGTTGCAAAGATCGCCACACCAAAATACGGATAGTTCTTCTTTGTCTGTCAAAGAATTTCTTTTCTCTTTGTTTATAGTCTCTTATCAACAAAAGCATTCATAT
Organism: Combretum micranthum; assembly: GCA_024138025.1. Classification (NCBI taxonomy): domain Eukaryota; kingdom Viridiplantae; phylum Streptophyta; class Magnoliopsida; order Myrtales; family Combretaceae; genus Combretum; species Combretum micranthum. The sequence continues at coordinate 340,060 of JAMXBD010000304.1, forward strand.
TTAAAAACATTTAAATCCCAAACAAGCAAACACTCAAAACAATACATTCCTTATGTTATTCAAAGATCATCTTAATTCATTCATCTAAGCCAAATATTAACTACTAAGCTCTTTCTAGCTTAACCTTAGCCAAATTGATTAAAGTTATTCATTTAATTCATTTACTAAGTCAAGTTGATTAAACTCAAACAACCTAATTCATTTTTGCTTAGTGAAGTTCATCTAGTCAAGTTAGACTTAAATTAATTACCTAAGTTCATTGTATAACTAACTTTTATATTTAATCCAATTGTCTCTTAAATATATAAATCCACTTAATTCATGCTTAATTATATCAATTAACTAATATAACACATGGACTACCATTTATCTACTTTATTTTAGCTCAACAAGATTCATTTCCAAAGCAAACATACATTTAATAAGCAAACATGAGTTTTTAACATTGTTTGGAAAATGTACTAGCTGAAAAGAATTAAAATCTCAACCTTGACACGTTTTGAATTTGAAAAAACCTTAAAAATGAAATTGTAGATCTCTTTTTAAGCTTATCATAGTCTTTTTAAACACGTCAATCCAAATTCGTATGAAAATTTTTTGATCAAAATACACTAACCAAAGGCTAGTAAGGGTAGAGTCACGGCCATGATTTTTTGAAAACACTAAGATCAGAGGCTACTAAGGGTGGAATCACTCTCGTCATTCTAAAAACATAAAGGTCATAGACCACTAAGGGTAGAATCACACTCGTAATTGACAGATTTGAAGGGGTTACGAACTTCCCCTGTTTTCAAACTTCATTTTTACACATTTTTCACACATCTTATCACACTCTAAGCTCCATACAAATATCATACTACATAAAATGATATATAAACACAACTTCTAATACTTCAAATGTCATCTAACAACATTAAGCAACATCAAACCATTCCAACAAACCCCAACTTCACTATTTATCATCTTCTTCATCAACCCCAACTTCTATCAACCATTAAATCAACAAATACATATATATAGATATAATATATGAACATCATCTCTACTCATTTTAACATCTATACAACATATAAACATGTAAACAATAATTAAATCAAAAGATAAATTGAAATATAAAACTTATCTATCTAAGAACACATGTACAATTGAGCTTTCTTTATACTTCTAACTTTGCTTTCCTCTTTCTATCTTCCATCCTTGATTCTCTTTTTATCTTGTTGAATTTGAGATTAGTGTTGATGAATTGAGGAGAAGTGAAAGAAAAGGAAGACAAAGAAAAAAGAAAGAAAGAAAGAAACGAATGGCACAAAGGAAAAGAAAGAAGAGAAAAGAAAAGAAAAACAGGAGAAAAAGTTAAAGAAAAGGAAAGGATAAATGAAATTTAGGATATTTTAGAAATAGGGTATAGGTTTAGAACTATCATATCAATATCTATAGTTCCAGAAGTATTTAGAAGATGATTTATGAACTAATAGGTTAAAAATTAAGAACTTAAAATAAAAACTTAATTTAGGAATTTATTTTAGATAAAATGATATTTAATTTGAGTTCGGGATTAAGAACTAATATTTTGATACAAGCAAATGAACTTAAATTTTACAGGGATTTAGGAATTCAAATTTAAACTATGAATTAAGGGTTTAGGAATCTACTAAATATTTTAATGACAAGTTTAGGGATTTTGGAATTAAATCTCAAATTTCAACTTAATTAATTACTAACTAAATTATATCAACTTGTATAATTATATACTATGATTCATTTGACTTATTTAAATCTATCTAACTTAATTTCTAATCTAGGTGAAGGTTTAAGGTATTTCACAACCCATAGCCCAAGTCCATGTATATGGCATCCTCTAAAGAGTTCCATAATGCCCCAAAAGTCAAAAAGTAAAACAAATATCACAAATCCAAAGCAGGCCCTATTTTCCATCGTCTCTCTCTCTCTCCGTTTCTTCCATATTCCAAGACTAAACAAACCTAACTTTCTCCATAAAACTCCTTCTAAGTCATTACAAACTAGATCCAAAGTTAAGAAGTAAGATATAAGATTAGGGGAAGTGTGAATCAAGCTAAGGAAGCGGGGAAAACAAACTCGGTTTCTAGAAGTAGCTCTAAAAAGTAAGTAAAAGTTGATTTCTTATTTGTTTTGTTCAATTATGATTTTGAATGATGCTAATGTTAGATAAGAGTAGAATATCGATGTTTTGAATGATTTAAGGACATGCTATTACCTATATTGAACTAGATGTGTAAATAGATGTATGTATCTTAGGTGTTTGATGAAAAGAAATATGGAATTTATGATGATACGATGCCTGTATCGATATTGTTAGTGATAAGTAAGTAGAATTTGAATGATTAGGGTAGTAATAGAGGTTAACAAGCATAAATGATGAGATTATCTTTTTAGATTAAGTTTATTGTATATATGTGTCTGAAATGGAGTTATGTGAACAAGTGAGCTTAGTGATGCTTAATATGTGTTCATAGACTAGTTTGGTATATTTTTACAAATGTATAAAGGCTAAGAGTTAGAGGACATAGGAATTCATAAATTTTTGAAAAAAGTACCATAAGATAATGCTTTGTTCATCATAGGCATAATCAAGGCTATTATCTTCTCGGATTTGCAATTCCCTGTCAAAATGACCATTACATGACACATTATCTCCTTTGTTTTTAAAAGCTTGATATTGTCTAAATTACGACTATTGAAAGGTTTGTTATCTTCTCTATGTGGTTTTTAAACCTAGATTACGACCGTAATTGAGACCATTATCTCCTCGGGTTGTTTTTGGAAAATTCTTATAAAATTTAATACGGGCGTAATCTTCATCACGGTCTATATCATGACCATGATAGGGAGTGTTATCTCCTATTATGGGCGTGACAAGGCCAATTGTTTTTATCGCGACCCAAGATCACAAGTGTGATGGTGCCTGTGATACCCATCACGGCCTTTGTCACAAGCGTGACAGATCCACTAGTACTGTTTATATATAAATAAATAAATTCTTAATGATAATAAATAGATGATTAATGAAATATGATGAGTAATTATGCTTCAATGAGTAAAATGTGAGATGATTAGAATCTTGTTTAAGTGTAATGAGTTAGTATGTAATTGTGAACAAGAAGTTTAACATGAAATGATTTTCTTGACAGACTCGTACGCTCAGTTGGGTTTGAACACAGGTCCATTACTTGATAGATCAGAGTATCTATGTACATAATAGTTTGTTTGATGATTGTTACGTTAAGCATACTCTGAATGGATCTAATCAAAGATGAGTTAAAATGGTTTGAAATTGGCTGTGCTTTTCACCATTGAATCTGGTCCGAGTGGCAATCTTGACATGATGCAATGGCACAGTAGTTAGGTGCTTAGACCACGTTGTCATGATGCAATGGCTTTTCTTTTACCATGATGCAATGGTAATTAATGAGTGGCTAAGTGGGTAATCGATAGAGCAGATAGTATTGAGTAACATTTGCTTATTCTTAAGAGGAAATAATATGATTTAGTTCACGTTTATGGGATGGTCGAACTATATGATATTATGGATTAAGTTAAGTAAAGTTGTGTAATAACTGCTAACCCTAGATGAGATAATTATTTGTTCTATAGGTAAAGGATTTATAGGTCTTTAGACAGGCTATAACAACCCCCTGAGCAACTATTGTTACTTAGGGCCGCCAGATTCCCATGATTGAAATCGAAGTTTGAATACTCTTGTGTTGTTTTACTTATTTAATCAATGATAAATAAAGTATTGATTGTTTCATTGCATTTATTTTAAGTGTGCTTGCCATCTTATATTTTCTTATGTTATTGCATACTAGGCCTTTGGCTCATGTTACTACTACCTTGCAGGTGATATTGATGAGGATTACTATGATGATATAGGTTACAGGACTGATTGGGAAGCCTTCTTGGATGAGTGGGACAACTAGGAAATCTGTGTGTGAACCAAGATGTTTTGTTCATGTTTTCTTAAAGACTTTAAAGAAGAAATGTGTTTTCGTTATAGGCATGTTGTTAAAGCCTTGGTTTGTAAAATAAGATTCTAAGTTAGTTTCTTATGCTTTGTTAATAAATAAATTTTTCATCTTTTGAAGTGTCATGGATTTGATAATAAAGTTATTATAAGTTTAGTAAAGTTGACCTATTAATATATTTGGTAGTTTTATGTTAAAATTCTATGATATTATCACAGGTTTAAACAAACAAATACAAATATATCTTCTTTTTTTTTACAACCTTATGTATAATACTTGAATGTTTTATAATACTTAGGTATTATGCGTAGTTGGGGGATTTGACTTACCTAATAATGGGTATTTGGTAGGTCGGGTCCTTACAAGTATTATTCAAGGAAAAGTATAAAATTATCACATTAACCTTTTCCTTCTAAAAAGGAAATAGTGGATAATAAGGTATTCATACATGAACTATAATTCGAATAATATTTATAATTTATATTAAAAAATTGTTTTTTCTAGGTAATTACGAACTAAATAATTAACCTTTTGTTATGTTATAAATACTTCTATTTTTTTAGATACATAGTTCTCATATATATATGTACATGTATATATGTTAATCTATGTTTTATTATAGCATGAATAGCTTGGTAATGCTACTAAAATAGGATCAAATATTACTGTCATCTTATAATAGAATTGTTCTTATATTACTTGATATTGATATTGTATCATAAAATTAAAATGTACTTGTTTAAGAAAATACTTTTGATACATCCCCTCATATTTTGAAGTTTTTAGATGATATTATAACTCAAGAGCTTTAATTTTATTAGATTGAATAAATAAAGAATAAGAAAGAGTAAAGAAAATGTGGAAACAACGGTAATTTTATTAGTAAAAGAAATCTTTTTTTTTCCATTGTAAAATATAAATCTCTTTGAAAAGTTAATGGGTTTACTTTAAATGGATACAAAGAATTGATTGTTTATATGTCAAAAAGTTATTGATAGTTTTTCGTCATTATACAATCAATTTTTTCCTACTTTCACATATATCACATTGTCAAACATATTTATTCTAGAAACCAACCTTAATCCATTACAAATCTAAGCAAAGATAATGCTAAGGCAAAAAAAGAAGAAAAAAAATATTTAACTTGTTGAAAGTTGTAATTGAGAGTAAAAAAAAAAAAAAAACCCAAAACCCGAAGAAATAGAGACGCTAGTAACTAGTACCATCGGGTATCATTAAGATGTGGACAAATTGTCGTTTAATAAATTAACGCAGTTTTTCCTTTACACATCAGAATCCAAAGCAACTAATGTTAGTATTTATTAAACCTAAAATCTCTAAAATCTAATAATCAGTAATAATGTATATAAAATTATGGCACAAACAAGTAAAATTTGAATACATGAATGGAAAATGCATAGAATCCTATTTTGATGGTTATTCTCTCTTTTCTTTTCTATATAATGATGGATATTAAGATGAAAAATGAGTAACGAATAACACATATAGCAAAAAGACAAAAGCCAAATATATGAGAGAGCCATTATAAGGTGAATAGGAAATAAAGCCACTTAGAGCTCTCAAAATAGCAACCGAATATGAATCAAATTGAGTTAGATTAGATCGAATCATATCACAATATTGATTTATTTTAAAACAATTCTGTTTGAGATTCAATTCAGTGAAGAGTAAATGATTCATAATTTAATTCAAGTTTCTTGAATTGAATTGTATGGTTCAAGCCAAGCTGAACCATTTTATATTTTTTTATAAAAAAAAGAAAAAAACTCAAACATGTTTTCTTAACTTAATTTATAAAAAAATTTAAATTTTTTTAAATTTTTTATTTAGGTATACATCTTTCATGAAAATAAATTAGATTGATCATATAATGTTTCAATTATCGTGATGTATCTATAAATAAGATAATTTTAAGTTTTAACTTCCAGTGTTCTAAAAATCATCTTAATTACTTCACTTACTTAGTTGCTAATTGGATTTATGTGGTTGATGAAAAACAGAGTGAATTAAAAAATAGGGAGAAGGAAATCAAACCCTTTTTTTTTAAAAACACATATTCACAACATTATTAATAAAAAGTGTATAACAGAAGAAAAATAATAACGCTGTAATTAAACATTATCAATAAAAAGTGTACACAGAAAGAAACCAATAGACGCTGTAACCGAAGATATAAAGGATGGTATTTTATTTTACAAAAGTTCAGGTACTTGCTGCAACTACTCCAAATAAGGGACAGTTTGCTCACCAGCAATAATAGAAGCTGCTCATAAAAAGAACATTAACATGCATCTGATTGTACAATTTTTCGTAATACTGGACCAGACAAAAATTATTATATTATGTTTGATTTACAAAAATATATTTAGAATTGGACAACTCTTTACACGAGACTAGATAAAAAATTTTATCCTTACATTTGATGGTACAAAAATATTAAAACCAGACAAAAAAAAATCTTTTAATAAGGATTTATCTAGTATTGTCCAGTGTATACACCAAACATGGTATAAGAGATTATCCTGTCTAGATGTCCTTGTATTATACCGTCAATTTTCCTTATCTTGTTTAGTCCTTGCAACCATATGCTATCTAAAAGACTAGCAATAGAAATCTACAACCTACATGCTAATACCTTCCCACAAAAGTTGCTATTTTCAAAATGGGCTCACTGCACGAGCTAACTTCAACATGAACTCAGGTACCATGCGTCGCCGTGGATGAGCCGATGCATCCTTTGCCTGAGCTTGTGCATCACCAGCATGTATGAACGCAACTAAATCCTCCAACATACCATCTCTGCCACCTCTCATTGGATCCTGGAAAATTAAAGGACATAAGTTCACATATTCATAATAAAGGAAATCCACCAAATATTTACTGGGTGGAAGCATCTACCTGCACACAGTAGCTATACTTAAAATTATTGCCTAAGAGATCTAACATGGAAAATATTGTAATTTTTTTTTTTTTACTTGTGGAAAAAACATTACAATCCCGGGTCTAGGCTATTGAGCTTAGATTTTAGATTTTAAAGCTAAGTTTACAAAGCTCAAACATCTAATCACAAAATACATTTTTCCCTTTGAAAACAATAGAATGAATAGACATCCATTTATAGTAGATTTCTAGGATCTGCCACAAGAATACTGAAATATAAAGAGACTATTCATTCTGGAGGTACAGTTGGATCTATCAGTAAAATGAGGAAGGAGGAGCCGGGGGGGGGGGGGGGGGGTGGTGAGGTGGGTAGGAGGAAGGGAACAAAGCAATAGCAAATGACTAAATGAGGAAGCTCTCGGAACTGTAATAATTCCCCATTACCTGAAGAAATATATCTGTATGAGTTTTCCCTTCATACAATATGGCTTCAGCTTTAACTCCAACTCCTTGAAGAGTTTCAGCAAAATTTTTACTGCAAACCATATATTAAAAAGGTAGGAAAAACCTCAAAACATCAATAGAATAAATACATCAGTTAGGTCCAGAAAACTTTGACACAATGAAGATGGGTGGTGAATTTCAGTAACTTTTAGGAAAGAATGCATTTTCATCCTCTCAACTCCCCAAAACTTAAAAGTGAAACTACACCTATTTTTCACCTACTACTTACATTGCTGATGCTAAGGAGATTTAGATTTTTCGAGCATAACTTTTTCACTCCATCTACTTCTACATCTTTTAATATTGAAGATTAGGTCCTATCAGCTAATTAAGTATGTTAGTGGAATTAAGAGCTCAGATAGGGTTCATAATGGGCAGGAAGGAGGCCAGGCACAAGACTTTTAACTGAAAAAATGTCTTTGAATTCTGTAAAGTTGCCAAGATGTAATGTCAATCCATAATTTTGGAAAGATCAAGATAATGACACACACCTTGTCACACATGGCATGCCACATGTGCCGCCATACTCTATAGCAGAAAAAGATAGATTTTGGCTCATTCCGATATTCCTTCTCTCAATTTTTTATCAATATACAGACCAATAGCAGAAATCACCTTTGATTCTTGTACTATCTGAACATTACTATAATGCCATATTCTTCCTTATGATCTTAACCATTAATTATACATGAAACAATTTAAGAGGGAAATTGATAAAAATTGAGAAAAGAAAATGGAGAAGATCTAACTTAAAAAAAAAAAAAAAAAAAAAAAAAAAAACCAGAAAGAAAGAAAAATCATCGAAAGTGATACGCCATGTGGAGTGTTTAGTGATAGGTAAGAACATATAAAATTTTGGAAAATGACTCAGCATCATACCAATTGGACCTAGAAAAACATGATACCCAAGGACCCATCTTTCACTTCATCTTCATCTTCTGTGAAATGAATCCCTTTTTCCCCATAAATTAGTCAACAATTAATTCTGACTTTTTGAGCATGTATTTTATGGTCGGATGCAAACAAAAGGACACAATAAACATTAGGACTAGCCAAAGGCTTAACTTGTATGCTGCATTGACTGAACTAGAAGAGAGTACACATACAATTAAATCATCAACAGCAAGAGAATATCAAAATATGTCAAAACATATTTAAGCATTTTCACCTACGTCATTTTTTGGACTCCTGTGCCTCCTATATTCAAGCCCTTCATTATATAATCATCAGTGGACCTCCACAGGCTCATCAATCAGCCAATTCATTTGTACAAAAATGGGGAAAAAGACATAAGTCACATTGCAGATATTTATTATGTTTATCAAAGCTACGTCAGTATTACAAACCTTGCATCTGAGGGAATGGAATAATCTCCTGTGCCATGGAAAAGAATAACAGGGGGCAACCGTGAGATAGCAGTTCTGACATTTGAGTCCTGTACCAGCAGCTCGGGAGAAAATCTCGCCAATGATTCCTCTCCCTCCATTATGCTGTACGCATTTCAGAGATGCCAAAAATGTCAGAATTGCTCTAGCATGGCTTCTACAGGTGCATTGCAGTAGTCAGAATGGTTAGAGCATACCGTGAGAAAATGGACCTGTAAAGGCCTCGACTGTGGAAGTGGTCAATAAGATTCAACAAATTGTAGCTGTACATGGAAAGAGAAAACTTTCAGAACAATTGCAAGACCACTAAAGCTAGCATAACATTCAGAATGAGTGCAATGGATCCAATAGCACCCAGAAACACATTGATTATATTGAAAGTAATCAGTGAAGCAAAACTACCAACCCGATAGATATCAGCAAATGCTCCTTATGATGAGCACAAATCTGAAGCAATAATTCACAATTATATATACTGTGTTGCCATACTTATAGTAAAACTTTCAGATATGGAGTGATAAATCCAGTCATCTGCATACCATTACTTGAACTGTGGCCTTTCCACCCCACCCCCTAAATTTTACAATTGAAATTTGAAGTTTGCTAAATTCATACCCAAACCAAATTTTACTTGTCAAATTTTACACTTGAAGTTTTAAATTGCGCGATACCATACTCAATCAAAATTTTACTTGTCAAATTTATTACATCCATCATGTTACAAAGATGTTGTGGCAAATGGTCATTGGTTGAAGAGTATTAATGTAAAACATGAGAGGTGGGGTAGTAAAACAGACAAATGAAAGTATGATAAGAGATAAAAAAAGGTATTTGCAAGGATCATGTAGATGAAAGGGCAATCCAAATAATATAAATTAGTCAGCTGGGCAAAAGAATTTTGAATGGAGATAAAACACTCGATGGGAAAGACAAGAAAACAAAACTACTTTCATTTGAGGCTTCATCTATGATTTGTTGCATGCATTTTGGGTCTACCTATACCATATTCCATCATTGTCGCAAAATTCCAGAATTGGATTTATTTCAACTTATTTTCATAAAATAAATTTATTTCCACTTATTCCCTGGTATTAAGCCCTTTACAAGGAATGAAAGATCCGTTATTGTTTCTTGTGTGATCATAAAAAGAACCACATATGACTTAGGGCCATTCTACGTACAAGTCATGTCACCAAAAAAAAATCAGAACTGAATGTTAACCGAATTCGTTGACAGTAATCCTGGCATATATCAAAACTTCTATTTCTGTTGTAGCACAAGACTTGATAGAAGATACAAACATATTGAGAGGAAGAAAGAGCAGTAGCAAATGTCAAGAAGCTAAAGCTTGTCTCTTATGCTGAAACTTAGCAAATGCTTCGATATTGTAAACCGGCAGGTATGTGATTGCTAAATGCAATAAAGAAATTATGAATAATTTAATCAATGAGCCACTTGATTGCAACAGAGACATAAGAAACTTACCCTCCAGATAATCCAAAATATGCTTTAACTTGCGACACACTCCATGAGATGCTTTCTCCTCACCAAAATCCTTAATTGCTTGTTCCACGAGTGACAAGCAGCAATGTGTGCACCAGCTGACTGTCCCATCAAATATACTCTATGCAAAGAAATCATGCCACTTCATTTAACCAATAGGAGGCACATATTCAGATTTAGTACCATTGTAAAGCTCGGTAGATGCATTACCTGTTAGGATCACCACCGTACTCAGAGATATGGTTGCATACAAATGAAATGCCCTGGGAAGCATCCTCAACCATGTCACTGATTGTAGCCTGAGGAAAATTTCTGTATGCAAGCATGAAGCAGAATTCAGTGAATGAGAGCATTGTAGCGTTGCCCACAATAATTTTAAGGGGAGACAACAGATAAGTGGGCTACAAAAACAACAAAAGGAAATGCTAATTTCTTTTTCATGCTTAGAAATGGATTTTATTCATTTAAGCTCAATAAAGAATACATGTGCACAAAGCATGAACAGAATCACCATAGAAGAAATGAGGACTAGAGATCCTTAGAAAACCAGGCTTGTTTTTTGTTTGAAAAAGAGTATATCAGCCCTACCATGAAAAAACTCTTACATAGGCAAGAAATCTAGTACTCTTAATTACAAAAATCCCATGCAGGGATGGAAAAATAACATTAACACAAGAAACAGAAGAGAAACAAACAAAAAGCTTGGGTAGGTTCACACCAAAAACTTTGCCGGCTGTAGTGGAACAACCTACTTGTTTCGTCACAAAAAAACAGATATAGTTGCAGAATGTAGTACTAACAATCTTGGTGGAGAAGGAGCTGCAAAGCTTTCAACAGACAGAAGGAGGCACAAGGGAAAGAGACTGGGAGGGACACTAAAGAAGGGAATGGAGAGATGTAATAAGAAAATAAAAATGTCGACAACCAAAGAGGAAAGAAAAGATTGGGGTTTTTGAGAGGGGGGGGGGGGGGGGGGGGGGTGGGGGTGTGTTGCCAGTGCTGGCTGCAGGACTTTATTAAAATTTGGATAAGTAGGCATAATGAAAGTAAGAGGATACAAGGAAGAAGAAAGTTGGGTGATTAGACTTTGAAAGAAATGATTTATTCAGGTGTAATATTATTGACAAGAAGGCGTGGGGGCAAGGCAAAAGCAAATCATTTAGTGAAGGCAGTTGTATATCAGCCCTTGAATATTAACACACACAAGACCATTGCTTGTGTAAAGAAATTCTTTAGCACAAATATCAGTGTTACAACACAGTTGGGTATATCCGACTGATAATTAGCAAAATCCAAACCTGGTATCAGTGTTCCATAAAGCATCATCAATCAGATGGTAGAAATATCAAGAATTGTATTCTTCCCTACTTCCGAGCAGATGTGCACTTTCCCTTTTAAGGCTAAGCAACTTTTAAGTGTTCACTAATTCCTCAAGAGACTTTATGTAGCATTTTACATGGAACAGACAAGATCTAGTGCATTGAAGGTGACTGTATTCAATCAGCCATTTTATAGCCAGTTGCTCACTCCCTATTACCTGTAATCAATGCAAGCTACAATGACATCCCTCTCCGTTAACTGTTGACCTAGAAGAGAACCCCATGCTTTGTAACTGCATCACAAGGAAAAAATTTTATCAGAATCCTGGATACAGTGTACCTGCAATAGATTGCATGATTACTTTTGTCCCATTATATCAAGCGTAAGTTCACTATTGCCACAATGTATCTTATCAAATCACATCTACACAACTAAAAGCAGATCTTTTTTTGTGGTGTCAACAGACTACAACAAACCAGCAATTATGACAAAATATGCTGGAATTCAAACCAGAATATCAATTTTGATGAAATGTATTTTAGGTCTTATATGATACTTTTAAGAAAGGACTTACTGAAGCTACTCACCCAATAATCCAAGCTCCACCAGTTACAAATGCAACTACTGGTTTTGGGCCATCCATGTTTTCGGTAGATATAAAATCAAGCCTGCATAAACTGATTTTAGTGCTAGCCAGAAAAAGACATCAAAGGATGGCCACAAAAAACAGGAATCGGACTACCAAAGAGCTACGAGCTCACACATACCTATTCCTTGGTAGATCACCATAAACTATACCTCTTTTGACCTGACTCGAGAAGAAATAGTAATATCCAACTGCATTAACATGAGACAGGTTAGTGTGTAAGAAAAAATGGTAAAGCTGCAAAATATTGCTGGTGAGCACTTGAAAATTAATATGCGATGAAATAGCAGAATACAACAGACCTTGGATAAAACCAGGCATAAGTAACAAGGAATAACAACCAAGAGCTACAAATCTTGCAATCCATCTGTAACCTACCCTGGATGAAGAATAATTGATCAGGCAACATGAGCATAAACAAGTTGAAATAAAATGTAAGCAGAATCAAGCTAGGCATCTGCCAGCAATATAAATGTCCAGTGCCAAAACACTTATAAGCACACAACTTTTTTTATAAAGATATTAAAACACAAAAGGAAAATGTAAAAAATTGGCCATACAACTTTTGGCTTTTCAATTCAAGTCTTCCAACTTTTAGAATTTCTTATTAACCTTCCAACTTTCTTTACTTTTGTGTGCAAGTACTTTGCTATATTCTCCATTAATATTGTTAACGTTCCTTGAATTTGAGAAGTTGGAAGATTTAATGGTAAAACAACAAACTATGTCTATGCAAAAATTATTTTCACAAAGCCACTTCAAAAAAGTTAGAAGGTGGTAACAAAAAATGTAACCTAGCACTTGAATGATTCGTATTGTAAAGATGGAGGACTCCCAAGAAATTCTAAAAGCTGGAAGACAGATAGAAAAACAAAATGCTAGTGTACATCTTATTTTCTGAAAATTAGCTTTCTGTTTATGCCAAATTAAGCATTAGCTATCCAAAAGTTGCACATTATAACGTGCATTCCACTTCGTAAATAATTTATTCCTAATAAAGTTGCTTTGAAGACCCTACAATAGTTCATTTTAACAAAATTCACTTCTTTAGAGACCGGTTCTCAAGCCTTATATTGAACAGTCCTTAAGGTCACTCAACAATCTAGAGCCTTAGAAGTCCGCCAATTCAACTTGGACATTTTCTTAAAGTTGAGCTATTTTTTGCAACAAATGTCACGTATTCTTTCTGATGTTTTTTCACCAGGAAGTTTAAAAGAACAAATAAAAAAATACAAGAGAATCATCAAATTTGTTGAAATCACCATGCTGAAACATTGTAAAGATTCTTTTACCCCTTCTAAACTTAGTTTCACACCCTAATTTTTTCTTAAGTGCTATCATTGAAGAGCATTTAAAAGGTCCAGCACCTTTGCAAAACATAGCTTTAGTCATTATTTCAATCTGAACAGCCAGTCCAGGTGCAAAACCTTCTGGAACAATTAGTTTAATCATATACTAACATTGTAATTAGGGTTGCAAATGAATTAAATCAAGTCATCAAGCTTAAATTTTTTAGCTCGAGCTCAGCTCAAAGTGATCCTTACCAAGCTTGACTTACAGTGCTACTTCACAAACTTGCAAACACAAGCTTGATTTAGCATGTTGCTCAGAAATATCAAGCTCAACTTAAATAAGCTCGTTTTAGCTTGACAATTCAGGAAATCTTTTATATTTTTTCAATGATTTAATCTTAAAGCTCAAACTTCAAATTTGAAAGTTCCACTCCATCATAATTGAATTGAACTCAAGCGAAATTGAGTTGAACTTGAGTAGCTTGTCATGTTTATTTACATGATTTTAAGGAACAGCCTAATGTTAGATGGTTTCTGTCCACAGCAAATGCCAATTGACTCTAGTAAGTCCCTAAAGAAATAAAACCTCCATACTTTCCATCAAGTCATCACAGGTGCTCTACTTATCTCAAGATAAAGCAAAAGCATTATAAAAGATTACTTGCTCTCTGTTCATTTAAAATATTTGAATTTCATAAACAAGATTAAAAGAGAAACCTTTTCATATCAACAGCATAAAGATTACCTGCTAAGCTCGGACACTTATTATTAGTACCAAAAGCTTAAAAAAACAAAAGAAATCCATTTTCATAAACCGCTTTCCTTTTCAACCTATTCTATTCCTGTAAACTAATCATAAGCTAACATTAGTGTCACTCCAACAATGCAATGTTACATATAAAGAGTTTTATCTTGGTTTTTGGGTTTTCCCATATGATGAAATTTGTTAAGCATTCACAAACAAATCATACACAAAACCAAGCAATCAACACCACCATGATCATGATCATGACCATACCCAAGATATCTGAGCAACCTCCAATTCCTCCTAGTAATCACTAAAGTATCATTAGCCGCATCTTTAACTTTCTTGCCAATCCCCTTGCTGTCCTGTCCTCTAACGCCACCACAAATCGAAGATAGCGATTGCTCACTAGCAATCCTCCGCCGTGGCTGCTGATTATTACTAAACTCTAGATCGGAAACACTAACAGTTGGCGTAATGGATCCATAACTAGAAGCTCTAGAAATCAATGGGCTAATGGACATAAAGGCATCGTCTTTATCTTCTTCGAATCGAGAAGAAACTAGCAGTGCTGTTGTTGGATCGTCGTCGAGGTCTTTTGGGATCGGAATTGAAACTGGTTTAGGGTTTGTGATGGGGAGTACGAGAGATTGAGAAGGCATTGTTGGAGAGTGTAGTGTAGTGTAATTTAAGGATAATTTGTAATGTGAGAAGAAATAAAGACAGCTTTAGATTGGGATTTTGGTTAAGAACAGGGTGGATTAGTTGTTATTGTTGGGGGGAGGGAGGGGGAGAGAGAGAGTGTTGCTGTTTTAGGATTTGATCATTGGAAGAAGAAGGACATAAGACATTAGGGGACCAATTAGGGCTTGTAACGTGTTGTGTTTGAATTGGGAGTTGGGTATTTGTTGTTTGTATGTGGAATTTTGTTTTTGCTTTCTTGTTTCTTTTATTGCTTAGGTGCTAACTTCTAGACATTAAACTAGGACTGCACTTCCAAAAACTAGGACTGCTCTTGAATATGATGGCAAAAGAAGGCGGAAAAAAAAAAAAAAAACCTTTGGACTGTTCCTTTTATATTTATATATATATATTTGAAAGAGACAATCCCATGAAATAAATCATCTTAATACAAATTATATAATTTTAATTATCTAAATATTATTATAAAATTATATTTAAGAACTATTATTTAATCTTTTGTAAAAAAATCATATATATTAAATACGATTTTAAAACTTTGCTATGTGACTAAATCACATCTAATTCATGATTTTATGTTGTAGACAGAATTTGCATATGTTACATGCGATTTTATTCTACATGTTAAATATGACATATAACGAAAGCCAAAACGTGTGATTTTGTGACGAGCGTCTGTAATTATTTTTATGCAATTGGTGATTATATAAATAAGTTTATGGCGAATTCGTAAACAAACAAATTTTGAATTTCTTATACCTATGTTTTCATATTAAAAGTAATATTAGAAATTAAGATTAAAAAAGATATGTAACCAATATCGAAAAATAAGTGAGATTATCAATATTTACTATTAAATAATTTTAATGTAATGTCACCATGTCTAGTTGCTAAAGAATTTCTATTAAAAAAATTGAATAATCATTCATCACTCATCATTACGCATCATTTAAAATATAATCTAATAATAATTATTTTTTTTCCAAAATATCCTTATTAAAATAAAAAATCAAGAAAAATAAATCTTATTACAATTTTATATATTCTCAAAATATTAATCACATTACAACTGAATTCCATTATTTGAAATTAACAAACCGTTAGATTGCTAAAATGATACCACAATAATTGAATTCCATTTTGTGTTAAATTCAAAATCTAACTTCTAAGTGGTTTAATCAGGTATAAGCATTATGATCTCTATTTAAACTTGATCTCATTGATCCCTTCACTTATAATTTTTCTATTTAAATTAACAATGAAGATGGGTTTTGCCAAAATTGCTAAAGAGGAAAAGCACTTTAGTGTGAATTTAATATGAAAATTTGAAGATTTATTTTGGATAAATGTCACATTTGGTATATAAAATTTGTTAATTTGTGCAACTAATTACTTGAAATTAAAAGTATCAATTTATTATCTGCGAATATTTCAAAATTATTCATAATACTTTGAAGAGATAGTTAATTACAAAAATAAATAAAATTCAAGTAGTTTGAAATAGCCATGAAATTCCTAATTCATATTTTATAAAAGTGTCATTGGAATTATACATGCTTTTGTATGTGTTGAATATGATTTATGTTCATGATAAATTATGTGTTTTATTGTTGTGTTAAAATATGGAAATACTCTAGAATTTATTAAATATTTAGTTCATAAAATTTAAATTTCATTAACATGTATGAATATGTTTGGAATGTATTAAAACAAGTAGATGAATGCATGCATATAAGTCTCCTTATAGCAGAAAAAAAGGCCAAAAATCAAGCTTTTAAACACCATTAAGGCCTTAAACTAATATCATTAATTAGCCAAAAGTTAAGTCATTAGTTACTTTAACTTTGATGCCTCAAAAGTTAAATAACAAGATAATATTAACTTAATAAAGTGTCAAATTCGTGCAAAATTTTCAGACCTCCCAAACACACCTCCAAAAACTCCAAAACCTTCTTCTTTCTTATCCAAAATCTCTCCCATGGCTATATACCATTAACTCCTTCAACTCTTACAAAAATAACCACCAAAAGCTTGCTTAAGGACCACAAAGCTAAGGCCTAAAATTCTATAGGTGAGTATGTTTTTCATGTCTTAAACTTATGCATGAATATGATTTCTTGACAATAGGGTCTAAACTTAAACTTGTGTTTGATGATTCATATGCTTTGTTGGTTGTATGAGAAGTGTTTTGTTGTTATAGAAGTTAGTTGTATGTGTTGTATATGAATTTGGAAGTGTTGGAAAGTTGTGGTTGAATGATCAAATGTTCAGAGTGTTGATGAGTGAGGATTTGGGATGATATTTGTGTATGATGATTTATGGTGAAGTGTTTAATGTTTTGAGTGGAGTTTATATAGGTTGAATGATGTATTGATCATATAACAAGATTTGAGAAACTTGGAATGAGTTTAAGGGAATTTTGGAAGTATAAATTTAACATGAAAAACAGAGGAAACAAAACATTTTTGTATAGGTTTAATTTTGAGCGTACGCCGGCATCTAGCACTCAACGCCGCCGGCATAGACTAGAAAAGTCTGCCAGTGTTTATTTTTCAAAACGTACGCTGGTTATTAGGGTTCCAACGCCGCCGGCTTAGGGGTGGTGTGGAATAAGAACAGAATCATAATTTTTAACGCTGAACTTAAGGCCGCAGCATAGGATCCAAAGCTTCCGGCTATCCTCGAACGCTGTCAGTATTGGCAAGTGTTGAACTTTAATGTATTGTGCACCGGGTTCAAGCCTTCGGCTTTGAAGGCCAACGTATCCCCTGCATTTTTCATTTTCAAAAACATCCTTCAAAATTTTTCAAAGCTTGGTATATGATCAATTAAATATTTGTTAAGTGTTCTATGATATAATAGGATGTTTAAATGCTCTATTATGACATTGTATTAATTTATTTGATTAATTACATTTGCAACTAGTTAATTAGTGCTTAAACTAAGTGGGAAATTTAATATTATTTTAAACTGTGATAGATCCTTGCTCAGCCAACCCCATTAGTTCCCGAGCTATCTTAGGTACGCAGTAACTTGCTTGTTTCTTTACTAGGGTAGGTATCAAATCAAATTACTCTAAATTAAGAAATTTTATTAATTGATGAGTGTTGAATGTCCTTGTTTGCCGTTGAATCTGGTTCGAAGAGCGGCACCTTGCTCAGATTAAGGGCAAGGTACTATCTCGTTATTGGATAAAATTATTTAGGAGATATGACTCATATCAACCTCCTAAGCATCATGATGCGTTACTCAGGATCTCCTAGTATTACGGGCTACGCCGGAAGGTGGAGCTGCCTAATCTGTATGAACAGTAGAGACCACTCAGGGAGGCGGACGTAATACTAGAACCTTGTTGCCCGGAGTTTGAATACTCCCATGATGAAAGACTAACTAAAGATTGAGTAATAAATAATTATTGGTTATTGCATTTTACATTTAGATTAGGCATGTGTGAATTACTTTGCATTTGTATTAATTACTTGTGTACTGGGCCTTTGGCTCATATTTTAACCATTTCAGGTAATGATTTACACGAGTATGGGGTATGGAACTGATTTCGAGGATTTTCTTGATGATATGGAGGACTAAAGATGATCTTAGACTTGGTGGAATCCAATTTTTGTAATAAAATAGTTATGTGCCATGTGGTTGTACTTAAGGTTTTAGTAGAATTTTATGTGTGTAATTTTGTTAAGGCTCGTAAAAAGCCTTTGGATATAACATATGTATGTATATATATATATATATATGTACTTAGCCATGTTTGACTTAAGTTTGCTTCTTTTGCAATATGATAATGGAGTAGTGTATTTTGTTTAAAGTGAAGAAAAATTATGGTTTCTATTATATTATCTATGTGTAATTAGATAAATAATTACTCAAACAATCCTTTTAGATAACCTTACATATAATCTTACAAGTTATATGTGGTTGGAGAACTGTTATCGCCTATTTTAATATTCGGGGTGATAGCGGGTCCTTACATAGTTAATTACAAAATTTAGTAAAGTTGAGTAGTGTAGATGTACAAATTTGATTACAAAGGCCTTGAGCATAATTCTTATTTGGATTTAACTCTTTGGGCTAATGTGACAGGGCTTAAAGAGTTAGGCCCAATCCAATTGGGATGATCATGGGAGTTTTGGCATGGTAGGCTTGGAGTAGGGCCCGTTGGAATTGGCCTACCCAATTCCAACCTTTCTCAAATTGGCTCACACACATTAAATGAAGGCCTTATGGGCCTGGGTCCATAAGGGAGCCCATATTCATATCCATAATGAGGGGACTCATCCTAGCCATTGGTCGTCGTCTCATCTGACGGACGACATCGACGGCCAAATTCTCTATAAATACCTTAGTCCTTACCTCATTTGGACAAGGTGAAATCTTGGACAAACACCGTTGTGCTGCCGGATTTCCATTTTTGAATCGATTACTTGACTCACTCAAGAACGCACACGATATTCGTGGTACTTAGTGAGGTTGATGCTCAATAGCTCCCTCGCCTGTCACACGTGTGTTAGAGCCTATTGAGATTGCCTACTCCTCCTCCCTACACGATACTCTCTTGATCATCCTATCACGTGTTGTTTCCCTAGGTCACGCGTAGCGCGATAGTCACGCTACACGCACGTGATCGTTGCATCCGGATTCATACCCACACATTTTTGGCGACTCCACTGGGGAAAGGGAAATCAACACTTGTGTGATGGCACCTCCGAGAAAGAGACCTACCGATCCTACTGAGAGTACAACTCAAGAAACTAATGTTAATCTCGAGGCCGCTGAACATGACATGCCAGCACTTGAGGATGTGAACCAACCTGCTGGTGCTCAAATCGACAATGCTACGATCTTGCGTGCTTGCAAGAAAATACCAAACAAGTCAATCAATCAATGCAAGAGTCTGCAAAACAATTCCAACAATTCATGACAATATTTGCTCAGTACCTGCCTGGAATAGCTGCTATTGCTGCCACGCAACAAGGTGCGACTTCGTCGACCCCTGTTGTTGTTGCGCAACAACGCGCTTCTCAGGCACCTCAAGTTGCTCCACCTGTTAATCCTACTCCTATTCCTGAACAAGATCCTACCAGAGTTGGAGAGCAAATCCCTCCATTAGAGCCTGTAATCACACAACCGCTTGCACCTCAGGTAATGAATACTGGAATTCAACTTGGAACACCATCAACTTCCCAGCCTGCATTACATGCTCAACTTGGAGGATCTTCATCCTCACAGGCTACACCACCAATTGTCATTGGTGGACCTACTGTTCAACCCAATGCAACTTTACTCCAAACGGCCACTCCAGCTACACCAGTTGAAGTTACTACTTCAACTCCTAAAGGTACTTTCGTCACGAAGGAAGATCTGGACATGTACCTAAGGGAAATACAAGCTAAGTCTGATGTGGGAGTATTGGATCTCAAGCTCCCATACAATCAACGTATTGCTGCTAAGCCATACCCTCAGGACTATGTGAGTCCCAAATTCATGCTATTCAATGGTAAAAAGGGAAGTGCCAAGGAACATTTGTTGAAGTTCATTGAAACACTAGAGGTTTATGGATTTGATGATGATTTAAAGTTGAAAGAATTTTCTAAGTCCCTCACAGAGAAAGCGTACACTTGGTACGTCAATCTTCCCCTGGATCTGTAGATTCATGGGCAACCATGTGCAAAATGTTCCTAGAAAATTCTTCTCCACACAAGAACGAGTGACCTTGACTGATATGGGACGAATCCGTCAAAAGCCCAAGGAAGACTTGATGGATTATATTGAGCGCTTCAGGAGCGTTCACTAGACATCCAAGACATATGTGATGAAAGAGATTGGTGAAAATTTGTATCCAAGGCATGTTTACTGAGTACGCGGTGCATCTAGAAAATCTTTCTTTAGCTTCATTCTCCACTCTGGTTGAGAATGCGCGAAGGACTAACAATTCTGTCGCACGACAAAGAGGAGGAAATATGAAGTTTAACAAGAGAGAACCATCGGTGAATTTGGCTCAAAGTGAAGATTTCAAAGAAGGGAAGAAACCAAGAGTTGAGAAGCCCAAGGGTGAGAGGGCAAAAGAAGCACAAATATCCTTGCTCAATGGGAAAGGTGTACGCTGTGCTAGATCAGTGGTTAAGAGATGGAAATCTCAAACTCCCAAGAGTAGAACGTTTGCCAACTCAGGAAGAAAAAAATAATCCTAAATTTTGTAGATTTCACAGGATTGTGGGGCATCCTACTAAGGATTGTTTTACTTTGAAGAGGATCTTTAATGAAAGAGTTGAGAATGGTGAAATTATCATCGAGAATAATGATGTCAGGAATAACCCACTTCCAGCTCATGGCAATCAACGTGGTGCTGTGAATGCCATTACCCATGATCCTACTACAATGGAGTCAACAGACACACAGCTAGTTGGGGGACATGAAGAAAATGACAATACACTCAAAATTGAAACTCATGGGGATGATAATGTCATCTTTACTTTACTAAAGACTTCAAATTTTAGAAATTTCTTTGATCTACTTGGTTTTGATGAGAAGCCAAGGCTTGCAGCAGCAACTATGCTTGCGCAAATTTCCGAGGGACAATATGCCGAGTGTAGTGCAGCGCAGCCAGTCAAAAGAATGGCTTGAGCGCATGAAAATGCAATCTTGTTCACTGATGCAGATATGTGTGTAGACGGTCCAAATCACAATCGACCATTATATGTGGAGGGCACACTTAATGGCTATCCAGTTAAGAGGACATTCATTGACGCTGCTTCTTCTCTCAACATCATGCCTAAGACTACATTTGAAGCTGCTGGTATTGACTATCGTCGTTTGGTGAAGCAACCCATTTCGGTTAATGGCTTTAGTCATACTACAACAAAGACCATTGGAAGAGTTAATGTTGATCTTAAGATTGGGCCTATCCGTGGTAGTGTTACTTTTCACGTGATTGATGCGCCCGTGTCCTATCATCTCTTGATAGGTAGGAAGTGGCTGCACGATCACAATTTAGTGCCATCAACGATGCATCAATGTATCAAAGGACATTGGAAAGGGAAGGATATATTTATTCCTGCTACAAAGAATCCTTTCGAGCACGATGAGACAAATTTCATTGAATCTACCTTCTTCAATGAGTACGCCAATGAAGGTGAGACAGCTATTGCTAGAGCTTCGGGTGTGCCATTACCCACTTGGAAAGAAATTCAAGAGGGTCAACAAAAGAAGAGAAAGAAGCGTGGTTGTCGTGGAGGTGTAAAGAAACACAAGAAGGCTTATGATAGGATGGAAATATAAAGCAGCGCATGAATTGAAGAAAAAGCTATTTATAACAAAAGAGTGTTATTATCATATCTCACTCATTTCCTTTTTGTTTCTGTGTAAACAAAGCATTAGATACTTTTACCTATTGAATGAACCGTATTACTCAATCAGTGAGTATTGTTCGTGAAAGTATGATGGCATGATCACTTATTCTCCTTTCCATCGCTATTGTCGCTGCAAAGTAAGAAACTAATCTTCTTAGCGCGCAAAGCGAGTTTAAAAAAAAAGAGGGGATCGACATCAAATTGAGTAAGATTACCCTTTAGTAATGAAAGAAAAACAATAACAAATATAACATTTGATTTAGACATCGTTGCTGATGGGTCAGAGCTTAGCTCCTAGGCGCACGATATTGATAGCTCATCACCGCTTTCTTCTTGGTATTTCTAGTTGTCAAATAGTGGAGATAATCCCCTTGACAACTCCTATTGAGCCAAGTAATCCTTGACATATGGTATTCTACACAAGTACTATATAGTTGAGTAGTGGGAAATACCCCCTTGACTAATAAAAATTTATCGATAACAAATGCTATTGCAGCATGAGCGCGATTGATAACAAATGTCACTATCGCTGCATGAGCGCGATTGATAACAAATGCTACCGTCGCTGCATGAGCGCGATTGATAATGAACACTACTATCGCTGCATAAGCATGAATGTTCATTTTCCTTAAGTAGATTGTCTAAACATCATTACGAGGAAGTAGCAGTGCTACTTCAATGCACATGATAATTCCACTCATCTTTTATATTACATAATATTGCTGCTTGGTTGAAGCTTTGCTCCTAAGCGCATATGATCACAAAAAAAAAAAAAAAAAAAAACATGTTTTAAAACTAAGTGTTGTGTTTCAATGACAACCCTTGTTATCTAAACATGCTTTTGTCTGTGATGCCTATAATAACTCTACAAGTGTCAAAGGGATTGAAGTGATCCTATTACTACGTCTTTTCATGTGTTGCAATCACATGAGAGCTACTACTCCAAAGCGCATGATGACTAGATATATCACCAAGGCGAAAATGAGTATCAAGAATATAAATGGATATAGAGTTGATGACTTGATTTTGTTGTCATGATCAGTTTCACACATTCGTTACAACTCATATTGAAAGGAAGAAGGGAGATGATATTGCATGACCAAGAGGATTATAGCAAAGAAAGACATGAGTGGATGCCTATCACAAATCAATAATGTGTAATGCACATTTGTGATGCTTGAAGCGCAAAGGTTTGTTTGTACATGATCCTCACTTATGCAATGATGCATGAAATTTATTTGTGCAATATGCTCAAAACATGTACGTGCATATGACACTAGCCTGCTCATGACACTACATTGCTCTTATATCATTCTCCTACGATTAGTCAATTAAAAGTACATGCATGAAAATAGTGCTTGTCTTCAAACAAAGTCAATATGTTCCTTCAAGATATTACAATGATGGCCCAAGTAAGTTCGAAGGAGCATAGGAAATGACATATAGACTTGATTACAAAAAAGAGTATCGCATACAATATGAGCTGTGACAAGCATATATGCCAGATTTATACAAAGCAAGGGGGGTAAGGATATGTTACAAAGTCTCAAGAAGCTTTGGTATAGGATTCATTATATGATGATTCATATTTGGAATGAAACCATCATTCATTATCCATATTATTGAAGTGAAGGTCCCTAAGTGCCATTTTCTGAAACACGACACGAGTCATCAACAACTTGTCTCCTATCTCTAATTTTCTGGTAAAGTCAATGATACATACCAGATGGTTGTCTACTTTAGAGTATTTACTTATTATGATATCATTCATCTACAAGATGGTGAAGAAAGCAAGCTTGATACTAAAATAAAAAAAAAAATGAGAAAGAGTCTTGGTACAATGAAAATAGTAGATCAAGTTGTTTATGCAAAACCTTGATTTAGAGAACAATATGTACTACTTGTGAACTCAAATTAACAGCATGAGACACACACAACAAGTGTATTAGCTACCAAAGTATTGCATTCATTCACCAAACGACTAGGCGCACAAATGATAAAGAGTCCCCTCTTACAGTGGTACGGTTCCAAGATCGTCGCATGGGCGAGTGAGACACAGACAACTGAGGAGAGCCTCTCTCATAGCAGTGCGGTGCCAAGATCATCACGTGAGGAATGGAACATAGACGTAATGTGCGGTTCTAAGAATATCACATGAAACTTGGGACGCGGACGGCTGAGAGTGTCATCATACAGTGCATGGTCTCAAGATTACCATTTATGCGGTCGGAACACGGACAACAAAGAGCTTTCTCTTAAATATCATGAGACAACATAGTCATTTGGTGAATGAATAGAATACATGATAGACAAGAGTGTTTGAAGATAAGTATTCTTCTTGAACACAAGAATCATTAATAGTTGATGACATTAATATGAGTTCATAAAACAAGAAAATCATACTTACAAAAACGAAGTCAAGAAGATACGTGGTGAAGATTCAACACTTCAATCTTAGGACCTGCATTGTAAGAAATTTAAAGATAAGATAATTTCGTATAGCAAAGTGAGTAACAAAACTACCAATACTCTGAAGAGAAATGAACAAGACAATGTGAGTTGAAGTAAAAATGCTAGACTTGAAGCTTGGATTTCATGATCAACCAATGATCATCAAGCTAGGATTGTTGTATTGCAATAGCTGCCGGGTAGGGTCCTCATCAAAACATAGACTATTTGAAAGCAAGAAAAGCCGGTGGGATTTTATTGCTAAAAACAGATGAACTGATCGGCTCAAATTGTTCTAGCAAATCAGAAGCTATCATAGCTTCTACAGTGGCCTTGCGCATGTTTAATGGCTCAGATGAGGCACTATGATGTTTAATAAGTTGTACAAACCAAGAAATGCATTCATATATTTCCTTCAGGAAACCACATTAATGCAATCCATCATCAACATGGATCATCTTACCAAAGCTTTCAAGGACAGAACTAGTGAATGATCTTGCAAATCGCCTTGCGCATATCCCCAAGCAGCAGATCAACACAGTTCCA
This sequence comes from Combretum micranthum, assembly GCA_024138025.1. NCBI lineage: Eukaryota > Viridiplantae > Streptophyta > Magnoliopsida > Myrtales > Combretaceae > Combretum > Combretum micranthum. The sequence goes on from JAMXBD010000304.1 coordinate 365,417, forward strand.
TCGCAAGAAGTTGTTCCTAGAGACTCCAAGTCATGGATTTTGCAAGAGAATAAGGTAAAAGAAGTTCCTAGAGACTCCAAGTCATGGATTTTGCAAGAGAATAAGGTAAAAGAAGTGAACAGGCAAACCTTAAAATTTCTAAATGCAAAAAGAGTGGCAGCAAGAGAGCCATCTTGAGAGTTTTCGGATCTAGAGGGGTTTGCGGGTGAATAAGTAACAGAGCCAAGTGCCTTCAACAAAACCTTAATGAGTCTCTTCTGTGAGCTCGACATATCATCAGTCCTCAAGCACTCGCCAGAAATGACAATTGAATCAGTACTACCACCAACTACGCTAACAACTCTGTGTACTTCTACTTGAAGTCTCTGCATTAAAAGCTCGATTCTCCCTAGCTCCCTGAAGTGAGAAACTGCTGAATTGTTGTAATCCATAAGTTTCTAAAAAGTCTTCACTGTCAAAGAGACAAGATGAATATGGCTGGGATCTGCATCTTCCAGAAGCGACAGGAATGTTGGAAGTGTCCCCCAACTCTTAAGGTTATTGCCTGAGGTAGAAGATGAAACAATATGGAGCATATAAAATTGAAGCAGGACTTCTACAAGGGCTAGAGATGATGGGTCTTATCAAACCATGAATTCAGACTTTGAGCACGTGATACAGTGGACAAACCAGCAAAACATACATCTCTCATGAAAGTGGTAACCCAATAAACTCGATCCTCATAGAGTGACCGGAACCACTCAACTTCTCTAAGATTAAATCTATCAAGCAGCTTCCACCACCTTTTCTCAAAATTCCACTTCAGCCCATGACTGAAATATACATTTGTTAAATTTTTCCATAAAGAATCACGCCATAGGCTTAAATATTCCTGCTGTCTAGGGATCTTGTCCAATATATGCCGCAAACAGAAACAATAACGTGTATCTGGAAGAACAGTGCCTATAGCTACTTTCATGGAATTAATCTGAATGAGCGAGCAGGTCAAGAGAGAACGAACAGCATCCCCACGTCACTCCAGCATTAGAACAGTACCTGTGTGGTTCCGACAACACGCAACCGCTCAACTTGAGCATTGATCCCCATTGACAGATCTGAACTCATAGCAGCAAAATAGCAGTGACTACAGCTCCATGCCAGCCTCAACACAACATATCACACAACAACAGTAGCTCAAGCAGTAGCAACATCTATGTCCATGTCATTAGTTGATGGTTTGCTTTGATTCATCCCATCCTGTGAGGGAGGTTCAAAAGCACCAATTGAATCCAAGACGAGCTCAATCACAGTAGCAAAACTTTGAGGATATTTACTATGAGCTTTTATACTTTTGGAATTTGAATCGGAAAGCTTGCTAGCTGCAATCCCATGACTTGTTGAAATACCATTTTGACCCCCCATCATTGTAACGTCCAACAAGGTCCAACCATATCAGCATTAGACAAAACAATGCAGTTTGAGGTTTTCTGCAGAAATATCAGCATTTTCTAATTCTGAGATATGACTTAATGAATCCTTCTGAGCAGAGAAATCGTCCATATCACCGTGAGACCCAAGAGAGGAGATCTCATCATGGAACTTAGATAGACTGATATCCTCAATAACAGCATCTTGAATAGTTGGTGTTGGTAGTGGGCTACTTTGAGCACTTCGCAACTTCTTTGGTTCAGAAAATGAAGCTTCACATGCAACTATCTGGAAAAATATCTCAAGAGATTGCATGTCAAATAGTGACATCCTACGACGCAGAAAAAGAGATAACAAATGATATCCCCTGCATGCCTTCATATCTCTCACATTCTGAGGATTCTGATGAAGGGCACTAGCTAACAAAGTGAGGGCCATATGCAGCATATCTCGAGTTTCTGTAGCTTCAACGAGGGCCAAGATAACTACGATTCCACCCAAAGGACGGATAGTGTCTCCAATGACACATTGCTTACATATATAGATATCACCATGCAGCCTCCCAAAACGTGGAATGCCTCCAATAGGAGAAGCAGCAGCAGACATAGGATCCACAAGATTGAGCATAGATGGTGACCCAGATAATCGAATAGCTTCCGTTGAAGTAGCATCAAATGCAATATAAGCTTCTTACCCGAGAGCTGAAATGAAAGATTCCCTAGTCTGTCTAGATCCCAAACAATCCCACTACGATTTGCATGAGATTCACTTTGCTTGCCAGCAGCATCAACACGCTAGGACATATTAACCAAAGGCAAGTCAGCATCTAATGCATCTAAGATGGCCATACTGCAGCCACCACAAGCCTGGTTAGGAACAAATTGCAGAAGATCTGCATCTTGGAAAAGCCCCCTGTATCCTCTGCCTAAAATATACATGAAACAGACATAGCCAGGTGTAAGAACCTCTTCAAAAAGATAGCACGAACGCAGTTTCCATCTCAAATCACAAACTTTAGCATGTGTAGATGGAGTTCCAATTGTTACTTGCAAAGGTTTCCCTGGTGGAAACGGAGAATATCCAAGTTTCCCTGTGTGTCTAAGTTTTCCATTAAGATAAACATAGGCAATACTAGCTTGAAAGAGGCCAGCAAGGGCATTTAGCTTGCTATGGACAACAGCAAGGTGATGCCACCGGCCTTCTTCCAGTTCTAAACCAGAGAAAGATAAAGAGCTAGAACTGCTGGTTGAAAGAAAAATAATCGCAGTACTTTCCATTCACTATTTTGCACACTAGAGCCATTCCTCTTCTTAAAAGGTCCACTTTTGGACGCTTCATTCTCCTTTGACTGAGATTTCAAGAAGTTATTGAACTGAAACCAACAAACAAATGAATATCCAGTAGCAGGAGGCCATGACCTTTCTTCGAGAAGATGCATTAGGAATGCTTTGATCATACCCAACTGCAGCCTCATCGGGCTTTGCTCGAGATTCTTCAGAGATGTTGGAAGGTTGACTAAGAATTTGGAAGGTCGATTAAGTTGTTCAATGATTAAAAGCGTGCCAATATTCACGAGTGAACATGATAAATAAAGTCTATTCTTCTATGCGCACTACGTGTTTGTTAAAATGATCAAGCGAAGAAGCGTAGCACATGGAGACATAAAAATGCAATTTGAGCTTACTAAATGAACCGGAGACAAAACTAAGATAATCTTGAGGAATCAACCTCTTATCAAATCCTGCCAAAAGAATGAAAAATCGACATGACTAAGTACTAGCAAAATAGTCGTAACAAAAAACCTTCAATGAATCTTACTCTTGAAAAATGCCTTTGCAGCGTTATTCAACACCGAGCTCCATAAAAAAAAAAACCATCTTTTGATTGTTTAAAGTTTGGAGTTGGTGGAGCAGCTTCGAGATTGAGTGATGGGACCGACGACGATGACGATGATGATGCTTAGAATTGGAAATTGTTAAATGGAGCACCGCATGAGTGATGTAAGGAGGAGGATGGATTACGTTTTGAGTGCGAGAGAATAGCATAAAAATTGTTTCTGCAGCGGGATGTGATGGGAGGTTGGCGGTAGAGGAAAGCATTGGAGTTAGGATTAGGGTTTAAGTGGCATCGACGAGGTGGTCCACTAAATCAAGTCTTGAGGTTTTCAGCTAAACAAAATGTGAAAATGAAATAAGAAAGAAGAAGAGGAAAGCAAGCAGGTTATGGATTAAAAAAAAAGAAAAAAAATTGAAGCTGCTGCAAAAACGTCGAAGCTGGAAATATTTTGCAAAGAATGGACTGTTCCTTTATATTGGGGCCAATCAAATTCTAATATCTGTCCATGGTATAAAATTGTACCATGTCCTTGTGCTGGTGCATGGTGTCATTGTGCTGGTGTATGTGGAGAAATTAGAAATATATATATAATATATATATTAAAAAAAATTGCTTTCATGGTGTGTACAGGTGCTGCATGACAATTTGGGGAAAAGGATGAGGCGCATGGGTCACGCGTCTACTGGCCTCCGACATATGCTAGAAAGCTTAAATTCAAGCCGACGTAGCAGATGCATAGACTGAGGAAGACAGGGGAGTGGTGTGGGGCCCACATGTGTACTCCTATATTATGCGTACAATACACACGCTCGATTCCATGTTGCGCATTTTACCAACTAAACCCATGTCACGATCCCGAATCCCCCATTCGAAAGCATCATCTTCTTCACGGGGATGATAATAATTCGGTCGTTTGTGGAATCTGTTTGTCAGAAAATGGAACATACATTCAAGGACAAATCGATAGCTGCGGACATTACTTTTGTTTTGTTTGCATTATGGAATGGGCAAAAATTGAATCAAAATGTCCGACGTGTAAAAGAAGGTTTTCGACCATTACTAGACCTCGTAAAGATAGAATGTTTTGCAATGAGAGAATTGTTAATGTACCCCAACATGACCAGGTTTATGATTCTCATGGGATCAGATCCTTTGATCCTTATGCGGAAACAAAGTGTGGTATTTACCATGGTACACAAGATGAATGTTTTATCCTTTTATGCGACTTGTGTGACACTGCTGCTCACTCATACTGTGTGGGCTTGGGTTTCACTGTACCATCCTATGGTTGGTATTGTCATGACTGTAACATCATAAAGGCTGAACAATCAAATGCTGAAGAAACTGATGGCTCTACTCAACTTGTTAAACTGCAAGTTGCTGATTCACATGTTTCCTTTATGGACATATCTCAAGATCTTATGGACATGTTTCCTTTATGCATGCCCGAACTTTTATAAAATAGTTGTAGGGATTTCAAGAACTCCACATCACGTATTTTGTTGAAAGTGAAAGTACATAGATGACTTCTATCCAACCTTTTTTCCGTAAAGAGATGGTACATGGTGTTCTTATGCTAAGACTCCACCTCTTTTACAACAAGTTGAGTATCATCGAAGATTCCATAAAACACAAGTAAAATCCACTTACCAAGAAGGATCATTTATATGGAGCACAAGTGAGAGATGACTTCATATACAAAGGAAGTATGCCAATACACTATTGTTTTGGGGATGGTATAATTTCAATATGAGACAATATGCTCATCAGATGATACTACAGGAATATCTCTCAAACGAATTCAATTATTTGACGACGTTGCACCAGATTCCTACATTACAAGCCATTAAGAAATTAACATACCAAGCAGCAGTGCAGCTAAGTTATAGCGCACATGCGCTGGATGAGACTTTTGTCATTTGAAAGGGCTTGATTAATGCCCAAATCCTTTCGATATGGCTCGAAAGACTTTGGTCAGGGGGCAAAATGTAGATGTACAAATTTGATTACAAAGGCCTTGAGCCTAATTCTTATTTGGATTTAACTCTTTGGGCTAATGTGACAGGGCTTAAAGAGTTAGGCCCAATTCAATTGGGATGATCATGGAAGTTTTGGCATGGTAGGCTTGGAGTGGCCCGTTGGAATTGGCCTACCCAATTCCAACCTTTCTCAAGTTGGCTCACACACATTGTAAATGAAGGCTTTGATGGGCCTGGGTCTATAAGGGAGCCCATATTCATATCCATAATGAGGAGACTCATCCTAGCCATTGGTCGTCGATCCCATCTGACGGACGACATCGACGGCCAAATTCTCTATAAATACCTTAGTCCTTACCTCATTTGGACAAGGTGAAATCTTGGACAAACACCGTTGTGCTGCCGGATTTCCATTTTTGTGAATCGATTACTTGACTCACTCAAGAACGCACACGATATTTGTGGTACTTAGTGAGGTTGATGCTCAATAGCTCCCTCGCCTGTCACACGTGTGTTAGAGCCTATTGAGATTGATTACTCCTCCTCCCTACACGATACTCTCTTGATCATCCTATCACGTGTTGTTTCTCTAGGTCAAGCGTAGCGCGATAGTCACGCGACACGCACGTGATCGTTACATCCGGATTCATACCCACACAAGTAGTTAATTGTAAAAATAAACAATGTTTAGATAATGGACAATTTTAAAACTCAAATAGTTAATTACATAGATTCACAAAGTTCGGGTACTAAATATAACATTTAGTCATTTATTTCTTATTTGTTTAATTGATCTAGAAGTAGAAGTGTAGAGGAGTCCAAATTCCATCTTTATAAGAAAACCCACTAAGGTAAACCTTTACGTTTCTCTAGCAGGTTGTTTCGATTCAACCTAATCAGACAAAATGGAAGTCACAAATGAACATCTCACCCCACAAATAACAGAAACCCTAAATCCAATTTCAAAGAGAAAAAAAAAAAAAAAAAAAGCTACCCGAATCAATTCAAATTCTTTTGAGTTGAACTAATTCGATCTAAACCGTGCATCATGAATTCATCACTCCCCGTGGTACCTAGCAGTAAACTACCACCATTGCCGCATTTGTTGCTTTAGGACAAGCCAACTTGACACCACCATCGACGCTAACGAACACCGGAAGCTGATCGTCGAAGCACCAAGGTCCGTAGTCCATACAATGCCTAGTGTTCGTTCGCCAACTTCATAAATTACTATATACGGGTTTATTTATTATTTTCACAAAATATTCTTACTTTGTGGACAACACAATAAGGTATATTCTGTTTGTATTATAATGTAACTATCTTTATAGAAATTATTATAACTCTATTACGTTTTTATTGAATTACATTTTAATTCTTTCTTTATATTATGCAGTAATATGAATAAGATATAAGAGTAACAATTAGAAATCGAGACCTTTTATTATAGTATTTGTAATTTGGAGCCTCTCTAAACTTGTTAGGGTTTTACTAGTTGGTGAATATCTATCCTTAGAAAATTAGGTTCGTAAATGTTTTCCCAGATTTTGGATAACATGAAAAGAAAAAAAAAAAAAAAGATCTTTGGCAATTAAGATTTTTCATGAAACAAAAATAAAGAGGGAAAGAATGCAAATAACTCCTCTATTCGGATAAAAATTGCAATTTTTACTTTAATAAAAAATATATTCAAATGAAAGTTTAGATTTTATCCTTATAGCCTGCCAACATCTCCCACTTCTCTCAAATGAGAAGTATTAGATTCGATTTCTTGTTTTCCTATTGTAATTACTAAAAAAGAAAGTTTATATTTTAGAATATGTTAGAATAAATTTTGATAAATTTGAGGTATTTTCAAAGCAAAATTAAAGTAAGAGCGGGAAAGGGAGGTTTGAGGGATGGGGAGGGGAGGCATCATTTTCAATTTTGAGATTATTTACTAATTTTATCAAAATTGGACAAAGTATTTTACAATGTTTAAAATTTTAGTGAATATATACGCACTAAAGTCAAAAGGGGTTATTTTGATTTTCCCAAAATAAAAATATGGACTTTTTGTGTGTTTTTTTAATGGAAACTAAGGGTATATATATATATATATTATTTAAGACGGGTTTGTATGATATCAAGATTAGACTTTCTTGTGATTTTAAAAAATAAGAATAATAACAAAATAGTAAAAAAAACAAAAAAAAAAGGAAGACTAAAATAAACAAGATCAACTCTCACAATAAATAATAAATATAGCTTGGTTAATAAAAATAATAATAAAGTTTACATCATTTAAATGGCCAATTTCTTATGAACTTCAAATCTAATTGCCCCTGAACCCATAATCTCTCTGTTTTTTTTAATAAATTTTCTTTTATTTTTCATCACTACTTTATTTTCAACCACGGTGACAACTCTAAAATTTTTGCAAATTTTAAAATCAGTTTTCTTCAATTTTTAGTTAATAATTTATAATCAGTGGTTCACCTTAATGTCAATTAAAAAAAAAAAGAAAATTAAGAAATTCCAGGCTTCCTGTATAGTATTTTAAATATCATGCTTTCAGGATGGGCAAAGTGGATAAAATTTTCTTTATACTTACAAAACAAAAACTTAGGTATCATCCTTTACACTGTAAGGTAATGCACAATTCTTAAGAGATGGAGAATTTTTCGAGCAATGGCAAACTAAGCATCAGTATTTTTAATTTTTGACAATTAAGTATTTCATTTTTAATTGTAACAAATTAATACTTGTATTTTTATAGTATGTACAATTTAAAACCTCTATTAAATAATATCTAATGCATATATTTTGATGACATGATTATACTAGACACTTGGTAGAAAATTGGTAAAATATAAAGATGCGATACTAAATTATCAAAAAATGAAAATATAGACACTTGATCTACTATTATCCTGTTATCAAAATAAACATCTGTCAAATATTATTTAATAAAGATATTAAATTGTATATAATTTAAAACTATAAGTATTATTTTGTCAAAATATAAAGAAGAGATACTAAATTATCAAAAATTGAAAATAAGGGCACTTCGCCTGCTATCATCCAAAAAATTCTTAAAAGAAAAGTAAGCAAAAGAAAAAGAAACTGATAACACACACACATAAAGAACACAATTATATTACCTTCCCCAATCCAGCCTAGTTCATATGTAATTTGCATGCACGGACTTATAAATAGATTGTGAAGAACTTTAATGAAGAAACTCTATCTTTCCGGACTTATAAATAGATTGCGAAGAACTTCAATCAAGAAATTCAAGGAAGCTAATCCTAATAAAGTTGTAAGGAATTTTAGTATGGTCCTTAGTCTTTTTAATTTTAAAACATACATACATAATAAATAAATGGACGAATAACTCTTAAGTTGATGTGGACAAGTATCTAACTAAATAGTTCCAAAGTACAAACAGCAAAGTGGGTAAAATTTTTTTCATATTAAAAGGAAACAACAAAAACTCATTTCTCATAATTTACATTATAAAGTAATAGTTAAGAGGCTAATGGCTTTATAGTCTAGTAGCATCGTTCTAATCTCTTGAGACGTCCTAGGTTTGAATATCCTTGTCCTCCATCATAATAGGAAAAAAAATATATATAATGGCTAAGAGAAAATTTTTGAAAAGGAAAAACAAATAAGAAGGAAAAAACTTAATGTAAAAAACAGTTAAAACATAATTATATTACTTAATCATTATAGGCTGGTTCCATAGTGTGAGTTGTAATTACACCAGAAAAAAGAAAAAAAGAAGACATTATATGATAAATATATTTTAGGGAGAAAAAAACTAGGGTTAACGTGACAAAATATGCATTTGAGTACATGAACTCTAAAATTGATTAATTTAAATATCTTAACTTTAATATTGATCAATTTAACACCTGATAGAACTTTTCACATACGCCAATAATATGTCGAGCAAGTTCTTTTAGGTATTAGATTGATCAATTTCAAAGTTTCCAGATACTAAATTAATCAAATTTCAAAATTTTCAAATACTAAATTAATCAATTTCAAAGTTTAGGTATTTAGTTGCATATTTTGCCAAAGTTGATGTACTACTTGTGACATTATCCAAAAACAACTAAAATAGGTGCCTTCCAAATGTATATAGGAATTGAAAGATGCCTCTATTAACTTGTATTCATAAAATTTAAGGTAACTAATCTTAAAAATGAATCAGGGGTAATATTACTTTAGCATAGTTCCAATTAGACATCTCTTTGAGTTGAGTTCGAACTAGGACTTGACTTAGCCCAGCCCAGCTATGCTATATCCTATTTTAGACTCCCTTGGTGGACCTACCTTGGTTCACAGGATCAAATTGGGTCTGCTGGTTGGACTTATGGACTCAGGGGTGCAACCAAGTCCAATTTAAAAAAGGGTTAATGACTTATTTGGTACCTAAACTTTTCGAAAAAGAGCAATCAACTATCTAGACTTTGAAAAGATCAATTTAATACCTCATTAAACTTTTTCGATGACACAAATCATACCTATGCTAACATCGTTAGTTGCATCGGATGATGTGTCCAATCCATCTAATGTTTGCGTGACACGTGTCCGCCAAGTTAAAAGTAAAAAACACGTAAAGCAAAATTTGATACTAAATTAAATATAAATCCCCAAAACCTGCACAATATAAACAAAGCTATTAAAGCAAGTTTGGACTGATGGCGCAGATCTGTCTTCTTCTCCTCTCAAGAAATAAGGGGACGTAGTGGTAGTTGAAGATAGAAGACACACTAGCTCAGCCTTGGTGGTCAATGGAGGTTAAAGGTCGTGCAATTGTTCATGGTGGTGATGGGTTTGAGAAGATGAGTTTAGAGAGAGAAGGAAGTTAGAGAGAGAAAGATGGGTCCTTGTCTTGGGGAAGAAGATGGTGTGAGGGGTATTTTCGGCGAGTGGTTTAGTATGGAGATTAAGGCTCTGATTGTGACTTTTAAAGAGACAGAAAGAGAGATGAGCTCTAAAGAGAGAGTGAATGAGGAAGAAGGCGAGGGAGACCGCAAATAAATCTTTAGTATAGAAGGTTGATGACGATCCTTGTTCTGATGTTATCTCATTTTTTAAGTTTTTTTCTCTGTTTTCAATTTATTGTTATTGATAAGCTCAAATCAATATTAGAGAAAACTTAGATCTTCTTTCTAAAAATTTCATCCAATCTCTTTATGAAGCTTCCCTATAATTACCTTTATCTTTGAATTCTTATTGAGTTATTAAAAAAAAAAAGTTAGATAAACCTATGATAAATACGATTGAATCTGCAGTTATCTTCAATTTCTCTCTTGTGAATGTTCCATGGTAGGTGTTCAAAAATGGAGGTTGGGTAGTGATGAGTTAGAGTTGCAAGTTCAAAATTGAGTCATAGTGTCAATTTTTGCTTTGCATTTTTTTTTAATTTGATCAACAGATGTCGTGTAAACATTGGGTGATTTGGACACATAATCAGGTGGAACTAATGGTGTTATCATATGCATGATTTGTGTCATCGAAAAGTTTACCGAGGTATTAAATTGATCTTTTCAAAGTCTAGGTAGTTAATTACTCTTTTTCGAAAAGTTCAAGTACCAAATGGGTCATTAACCCTTAAAAAAATAATAAGAAAATTAAATATGTAGAATTTTTATCAAAATAAGAAATAAAAATAAGTATGCAATACAAAATATAAGTTTTAAAAAAGTAAATAGCATTTAATATTTAAACTATTTCTCCTCGAAATAAAAATTATTTATTATCCATTCACAATATTTAATAGATTATAAATGACAACTCATGTGATAAATATAATTAGAAACAATGTCTTATGCTTTATATAAAGTTCTACTAAAAGAAGAATCTCCCTTCTAAACAATATGAGCTTTTTTCTCTTTTGTAGACTTTACTCTTCTAGAGTGTTACCCTAATCCCACATTACTAATTTTTCGACTCAACAGGGATGTACTTGTATTTGAATATTTGCACATCCATTAGTTCTAACTGTATATTATTATTAACCCCATTTTATATTTAAAATCTAAAAATTTATTTTACTTTTAAGAATTTTTATTTCTAAATTTTTTAAATGGACAAGTTAAACTCATCATGATTCGCCTTTGGTGGGTCCATGGGTCTAGACTCTTCCTGTGTCAATTCGGGGTGGGTATGGGTCCAATTTTTTTAAACCAGCCTACAAACGAGAGAAGTCTAGTTCCAATCTTTCAATTTTCAATAAATATATATTAAATAGATGGATGAATAACCCTTAATTTGATGTGGACATATATCTAATTCATACCGAATAGTCCAAAAGTACATAACTTTAATGTTAGAGGATCATTAAGGTTAGAACTCAAGCCATGAACATGTATTGTATTCATTAAGAATTAAAAAAAAAATTAAACAGTTCAATATCCTAAAATTATTTGAATATCATCACATGGTGGGTATAAAATTAGTTGGGATGTTGAATTATCTTCTTAGAAATGAGGTTGAGAACAGGCATTTTATGAGGTTAAAAACAAAAAATGAAAGAAAGAAAAATTGATACAATCAATCTTTGGCCCAAGCCTAGAGTATAAAAGCCAATACACTCTCTCAGTAACCCTACTCTCTTCTTCTCAAGCTAAGTGTTACCTGCTTCTCTTCTCTCTATCTCTCATGTTTTTGATATGAAACCCTAAACTAATTCATTATGTTGATCTTGCAAGTAAAAAAAATGGAAACTTGATTGTGACTATTCAAGAAGTCATTAACTTCAATTGACATAAGTTCTTGTAAGATGGGACATAGCCCTTTTTCCATTCAACTCCTTTTCTTTTATACATATACAAGTACAAGTAGTTAAAACTACTTTTGTTTATTTCAGTTTTTAATCCAATTGTAATCAACTAGATTTATATATTCTACAAACATATCTAAGTCGTGAAAGCATGAAGCCACCTTGTCTTATTCTTGATCCTTTGTATGTTAGATGTAACGAAGAGATTCACCAAAGTAAAAAAAAATATATATATCAAAACCAAATGAGGGAGTTGAGATAAACAGCAAATGCAAATACATTAATGATAAAGTTGAGCATTGAAAGATCAATTTATACAAAGGAAAGGAAAATGAATTTATGTTGGGGTTATCCCACATCGATTGTGGAAGGGGCTAGGTGTTACTTTATAAGTGTGAGGGAAAGCCTCACCTCATGAGCTAGCTTTTGGGGTTGAAAAGGCCTAATAGTACCCAAAAGATAGTATCAGAGCCCAAGGTTGCAACATCTCGAGTTGAGTCGGACATGGACGGCTAATCCCATGGTCGGATGGTGATAGGGGGAGATGTTGGGGTTATTCCACATCGGTTGTGAAAGGGGCTGGGTGCTACTTTATAAGTGTAAGGAAAAGCCTCACTTCATGAGCTAGCTTTTGGGGTTGAGAAGACCCTATAGCACCCAACAATTTATCCATTAGATGTTACGCAAAAAAGATAGAAGACATTGCCAAAATGGATAAAACCCTATCAACCTTAAAATATGTAAAATTAAAAAAGGAATATTACAGATAAATAGGAGTTGTAAACACAATTATAGCTATTAGAGTAATAGATTTAACTCTAATAACAATACATGTATTAAATGAAAAAAAAAATAATAAAAGGGTATTGACATTACAACTTAAAAAGTATTATTGGAATTTCTACTTTATCCTTTCCAAACTTGCAAAATACATCTAATAACATACCATATTGGTATGGAATCAAAGTAGCAGAATAAGAAGACTAGGGTTAGGCTTAAGGCTTCTTTGATTTTGGGTGTTGAAGAAGCTGGAGGAAAAGTGTGAACTCTAGTTTTTCATTATGGCACCAGAAACAATATCATAATCCCAAGCAACTGGTATGGATTTATTGAAAGCATCTTTAGTGGAAATTCGAGAATATAGGAGATTTGATTGCTAAATTGGAAAAAAAATTGAATTGAGTCGTAATCAAGCTGATATACAAAGTTTCTGATACCAATAATGATTTAACATCCTCAAAAAGCAATCCTGTTTTAGGTTCTTTGTTGAAAGCACCAAACTTGAAATTCCAAAGTTTTTCAGGATTAGATGTATTAGGATAGGTCTTTAAAGATGAACAATTTTTCGACTTTCTTAAAATTGTGGAAGAACCATGCATCATTATAGCTTTTTTCGCCTTAGAAGAAGAAGGATCGCAATAGTATAAGCGATGTACTTATATATACATTTAAGTTCTTAGAAGAAATTTGTTGAAGCTCTAACTATGTGATTTAACCAATCAGGATATGAAGTTGTGCAAGGTGTACTTATTAAGCTAATGCAAACAACCATTGTTGCACATTATCAATCTCAATTTGAATTGTTATCAAATCAAATAGTAGAAATTTTTTGAATCATTCCTCATGAATAAGTTAAAATCTGCTATAAGGAGAGAAGTTCAAATATCAACATATTTCTTTTGTTCATGCTAATTGGTTAGTTTGCATGCATGAGGATAAATTGAATGATCAAATACATACGTTCAAACCATTTGATGCTAACTTTGTTGTTTCTTCTTGATACCATTTACAATTTTCAAAGCCTAAGACATTTAAACCAATTACAAAAATTAGTCTCAATCCTAGAATTTGCAACACTAGATTACTTGTTAAAGGACTATCAACAGAAGAAATGCAAGTAAGACGAGAAGGAGGACTATGTTTTACTTGTGATGAGAAGTTTAGTGAAAATCATAGATGTAAAGCTAAATTTCTTTTGTTATTGTTTGATAAAGAAAATATTGAGATTGATAATGTTGTTGATAAGTTAGAGAATACGCTTATGAAATTTGATGGGGATACTTCATGTGCCGTTAGTTTTCAACATTAAATGGAGAATTGGTGCCTCAAATATTAAGATTTGTGGGTTTTATGCTAAATCATCACATTTTTGTGCCAATTAATTTAGGAAGCACCATAATTTTATTCAGATTCGCATAACAAAGCATTTGGGCATTTAGAAATTGCTAATCAATAAATAGGTATACATAAGAATAATTGAAATAATATAAAGTTCAAATTTTTTAGTATCAAATTAAGTAAAAAAGTAACATTGTTATAAAAGTGTGCATACATGTTAATAATTAAGGTTCTAAAGGGTAAAATAGTAAAATAACAATGAAGAAATAAGGAAAAACATATTAGAGACATTATGAGACAATAAATGATAACGTATCTCCTTATAACAGAATTGTTTAAGAAATAATAAAATAATAATATAACTTATTAAATAAAAACATATTCCATACCCTTAAAATAGTACACAAGAACGAAAATTCTATAAAGATTGGTCATAAATCATTAAAGACCCCAACATTGTATTGTTGCAAACATGCCACATTAGAAAAGTAACAATCACAAATTTCAATATATAAAGTATTGGTTTATGTAAAAAATGATACATGAACTTTTGCAAAAAGTTTAATTAGGTCCTTAAAGTTTCATTTTGAACAATCTGGTACTGAATTTTCGTAAAGCATTCAATAAGGTACTTAAAGTTTCTTTTTGATAATTTTATTACATGGATAAAGTTTTTGCAGACTTTTTTTATACCTAATTAAACTTACTTTAGGTATTTAAAAAAAAAAAAGTTCACCAAAACTTTGTTTAGGTATTAAAATTGTCAAGACCAAACTTGAGGGTGCTCTAAATTGTTCAAAAAGAAACTTTAGGTACCTAATTGAACATTTTGTGAAAGTTCAAGTACCATTTTTGTCATTAACTCTAAAGAATTAATGATAATTATAAAATAGATTAAAAATTAAGAAAATTTGGATGCTTATTATCCTATTGAAGTGACTGGTGATAAAGCTTGATGGCCTCGAAATTGGTTTAAGAACTAATTAATCCTAATTAACGAGTCATTTGAGCATACTTACGTCAACACTCATTACCAAAATACCAACTATTTAGGTGAGGAAAACATATTTCCTTCTTCTATCTTGATCGAACTAAGTGACGGAAGCAAATGTTGTGGTATAGTTTGTTATTTGGGATGACCGATTATGTGCATTGCATAAACTTGGCTTTTGGTAATGATAGGGTTTGGGATTGTATATCCAAGTGTTGGCTCTAGAAAAAAACTCCTAAAAACCCAAATTAAAATGAGACTAATTTCTTTAATCTTGTAATTTACTAGTCAACGTCACACAAAAGATATTCTGCTTAATTACACAATTCATCCTAATAAGAATAATAATTGTGAATTGTATTATAACGTTTATAATTACCCTTTTATATCCAATTACTAAACCGTGGTTATATGCTCATACCCTTTTAGACATATTGTATGAATACAAAATTCATTAGGAATTGCCATGAATGGTCTGAGTAAATGAAAAGATGAGAAGGATGGAAATTATGTAAGAAAAGTTGATTTTGCATTAAACTATTGTAAAAGGATATTAATTAAGTTTGCCTAAATGAAACGTATTTGTTCAGATTATTTGTATTTCTGTTTGTTGGCCCCACTTAATAATAGTTAATAGATTAGTTTAATAAGATGAACCTTACATATTCTGCTTGTTAATGGTGTTCAATGGTATTAACTATTATTTTCATTAAGAATATACAAAGAGACTATCTAAATTAAGCTAATTGGGCATGATAGACTATCACAGCATTAGGAGAATAGAATACAATGCAGCAAGTGTCTCATTATTAACCAAAATATTTATATCAACAGGATGCAACATCATGTTGCTATCAACTTGAGGCTCAGATTGATGATTCTTCTTCAGTGAACACCACCCTCAACACTTATATCGAAGAAGTGTTTGGTAGATTTTATCAAATTTCTGAGACAGCTTCATTGTTACCACCATTATGGGACATTCAACATCGAATTCATCCAATTAATGGTGTCTCATCTATAAATGCTAAAGCCTTACTTTCAAAAGAAGAAATCAAGAATTAGCTCAAAGAAATGCTTGAACAAGGCATTATTGACGCATTGTGAAAGTGTAAGAACAAAAATCAATCTCACCGGATGATTTCTAAAACACGTAATTGCAAAGATTGCAACTTTTTCAAAGAGAACCTCTCAAAATAGGGTTTTCAAATACAAAAATATGAGTCAATTCTTTAGAAACCCTAAAACACACTATTTATAATCTCAACAAAACAAATAAATTAAAATTCGTACGGAACATAAACTAATAACATAAGCTGGCAGCTTTAGTATTGTACGCCGGCAACTTAGGGATATATGCTGGCGGTGTTGAATGCCGACGTTGCCTTATACCAAGCAAACATAGCTGTGATTTAGACCGTGATACAATTTAGGAGTTTTTCTTCACTTCAACGCCGGTGGCTTAGGATGAAACACCAACGGCCTTAGTTTGAAAGCTGGCGGCCTTGAGGCTGGTGTTAGCTGTCCTGCTACATTATTCTCTCCCGCCTGTAAAGAACTCGACCCCGAGTTCTCATCTATTCGTCTTTTCTTCTTCTTTTTCTTATTGGCATTAACTACCTTGTTCTACATCCCTGACTTATATTCCTTCATGAGAGCGTGCACAACTTTAAGCTTCCTAATAGATTCTTTCATCTCACTTTTTGTTTGCATAATAGTTAGAAAAGAGCATCTCTCTGATTTGACTTCCTTGGTACAATTTGTTAGATTTTTAGGCAACAAAGTATACTTCACACCACTATTTGCTAACCTATACAAATTCTCCTTCCCGGTATATTGGGCATCTACATCATACTGCTAGGGCCTTCCAAGCAACAAGTAACACACCTCTATATCTACTATGTCACAATAGGCCTCATCCTCATACCTACCTATCAAGAATGGTACTCTACACCTCTCCTTCATATCAATCCCCTCAGTTGCTTTAATCCACCCCTATAGTATATGGATTAGGGTGTTTCTCTACTGGTAGTTGCAATTGCTTCACAATCTCCTTATCAATAATGTTTTCGCAACTGCCACTATCAACAACTAGGTCAAACACCTCCCTACCTATCACACACCTAGTATGGAATAACTAGCATCTCTGGGTGTCCTTCTCTTACTTAGGGGCAAGCATCAACTTCTTAATGAAATACGTATGCCCAACATCCTCATCACCCTTTTCGAGATAATTCTCCTCTCTATCAGGTGCACAAATCTCTTCCCTCTCAACAATATTCACACTCTTCCTATTTGGAACAATTTGTTCCATTTGGAAATTATTTTTTCTGTCTGTACAATTTCATAGGAAGGCCTAATAAACTTTTTGTGTTGTGTAGAATACGTTGATGATGTTTTCCTCAATTCGAAGATAAATGGGGAAGTTGCAACATAGAGAATGGTTGAAGATTACTGATCATGGAAGTAATTACTTATATGTCAAAAACTATAATGGATAAATGATGAATTTAATTTACTATAAGATCATTAAAATTGTAAGATTTTATTTTAAAATATTCGTAAGATAAGAAATTAATTTTTAGAAAAGAGAAATATTCCTCCTATAATAATAGATAGGAGAATTTCTATAGTTTATGGTTTTTCTTAACAACATTGTTTTCGTATGATAATTCAATTGCTTACATTATATCAAACTATTTAGATTTGATAATTTTTCATAAAATAAAAAGTAAAAAAAAGGAAAAAATTATATGATTACAGACCTACCGAATAAAAATTACACAAATACAATTTATATAAAATTAATTATACAAATACTGATGCAAAATCACATATTTAACATGTGATTCACATGTTTATATGCTTGTTTAATTACCAAGCGATTTAGGGTGAATCACTCGGGAGAAATGTGATTTTTTAAGACCATACATGAATCGTCTTTTCAACATGCGATTTATTACCATATATGTTTCACTAAATCACATTTTTTTTTTGGGTCGAGCACTAAATCACATGTTTGAAATACCTTTATTCCATTGAACAATGAATCTTTGCTTGGGAATGTGATTTAATATTGTTAATTAGGTAACTAGAATCATCTTATTTGTATTTAAGTAATTTTTTTTCGTAGAGATGGGTAGATAAGTGATTAAAAAAATACAATAATCAAAAACACCAAAAGTGAGTAACACACTTTCATATATCATTAGCAATGACAATATAGGATTTGTGCAGGACCGGTTTCGTATAAATCTGTGGGGGGAACGTATCCATACAATATCCCAACCCTAATTCATACCACTCTCTCAATCTCTCAGTCTCTCTTTCTCTCTCTCTTCCTATTGTTTTCAATTGCCGTGGCTCCTCACATGTGACCATGGATCAACCTTCAAGATTACGCAGAGCTTCAATTGGTACTTCATGTTGGTCTCTCATTCTGATTTCTTTTTCGATTTCTCATCTCAATTTATCTATTAATATATGTACAATAGATAACGTAATTATACAATAAGGAGCAATTGTTTTGCACCACTAAGAAACATCAAGTAATATGAAACCTATAGTAAAATGGATATAGGATTTTGGTAGGTTCTAAAATGAGAAGATGATCATTTTCTATAGTTGCAGGTTTTAAAACCTTGGAATTGGAATTTATCTGTATCTAACTTAGGTTTTCATGGTATTGAAAAAAGTTATGTAGCATTGATCATATGTGTAAATATGGATTGATGTTGGTTGAATTGGTCATATAGGTACTATTTGTCACTACTCATCAGATACATAGCATGTCGGTATCAATAAATCTTTTTTCCTTTGTAACATATTTGATCATGTAAGATATAGCAATTTCCAAGGTTTGATAAATCCCAATTCCCAATCTCAGTGCCTTTTTTGTTTTATTTTATTATATTTTTTTCCATTTGAGTCAAACTTGGTATCGACGAAGGGAAATGCCACTAGACTATAATGCATTAACGATACCCTTTTTATTGAGATCATCATGTTCTTTACCAGTGTTTTTGTCATGCATATAGCTTTGGCATTTAGGAAGATGTAAGGGGGTGTATCTGTTGTGGTAGCAATTGTTACAGCTACAATGCGGTATAATCATCAAACACCCAACTACAACAATAAAACTCAACTTCACTATTCATCATCTTCTTCATCACAACTCAACTCCCAACAACATTAATCCAACATACACATATATGAACAACAATCCCAACTCATTTCAACATCAATTCATCAATTAAATAAGTAAACAACAAAGATAACAAGAAAATAAATACTTATCTTTTTAGAACACTTGCACACTTGATCTTTCTTTACACTTCTAACTTGTTTTCCTTCATCTAACTTCTCTCCTAGCTTTGATTAATCTTCTAGATAGCTTTAATCTTGAGATTTGTGGAAGAAATTGGAAGACAAGAAGAGAAAAGAAGAAGAAAGGAAGGGAGAAAAGAAAGCATCGGTTGGGAAAGGAAGAATAAAGGAAAGAAAAGTGAAGGGAAGAGAGGCAGGGAAGGAGAGATTAAAAGGAAAAGGATAAAGATTAAAATTAATTTAAAGGAATATAGGTATAGGCTTAGAACCGTCAGATCAAATATCTATAGTTCCAAGAGTATTTAAAAGATTGTTTATGAACCGATAAATTAGAAATTAAGAACTCAAAATGAGGACTTAATTTAGAAATTTATTTTTGATAAAAATATATTTAATTTGAGTTCGGGTTTAAGAACTGATATTTTGAGATAAGCAAATGAAATTAAATTTTACTGAGATTTAGGAATTAATATTTTGGCTATAGATTGAAGGTTTAGGAATCCTCTAAACATTTTAATGATATGTTTAGAGATTTTAGGAATTTAAAATCTTAAATTCAACTTAATTATTTACTAATTTAATTATTTCAACTTGTCTAATTATATCTTATGATTCATTTAACTATCCGAATCTATTTAAACTTAATTTCTAATTATATAGAGATTTGGGTCATTTCATTCTTCCTACCTTACAAGCATTTCGCCTCGAAATTCATTTAAATATTTGTTTATATAAGACATTTCACATCATTTCTAAACTTTATTACTCAAAAGCTTTTAATCATATTAAGAATTTTATTCTTTCATTATGCTTCTGTTGCGCACTCTGATCATTTTCTTTTGATTTTTGTTCTTATACTTTTCAGTTTGAAATATTTGGTAGCATATATGGATTCCATTTGATACATGTGCATATGGTTATTGTCAAAAAGATTTTCGAAATTCTATTTAATGTTTCTCATTATCTTCAATTTTTGTGAATCATATGGGAATTTTGTATCATTTTTCTTGGATTGCATGTATTTGAAGATTTCTTTTCATTTTTATTTCATGAAACATTTTGGAATTTGAGTTACTGAATTAATTTTCTTTCTTCATAAACATTTATTTACTCCACATTTTAGATCTTTCAAGATTTCTTTAACTTTACATAACTAATATTCCATGCAACTTCAATATATATATATAATAGTAGGAATTAGGTTAACGATTCAACCTTCACTGACTCAATTTGAAGAAGACTTGGACTCCAAAAGAAAGCAAAAGACTCTGATTCAAATGTGTCTCTCGCCTTGAGATAACACACTATAACACAACACAAAAGATAAAACAAACAACTCAATAAAGGAAGGTTGTGAACTCGTTATTCCATTCTTACCTGTATACATATGTTAACTTGCATATGAAACATACAGTATCTATATTATTTTAATCATCAAAGATATCACATTCGGTAATTGATTGAATCGAAATCAAGACAACTCATTTTGATCGTGAATATGGAATCAATTTCATTTTAACGAATCATATGGAAAGATTTCATTTCATTTTTTAGTTTCATTCATCATGTTACTATGTTGAGTTATAAGTTCACTGTTTAAGATTTCGAATCTTGGTTTCTATTTTGTCATGATATTGATTTTTGACAATTATTCGTGAATACTTTTTTATTTTGATATATTTGAGATATCTCTTAAATTGTTTTATTCAATCATTACGTTGCTATGAAATTGGTTCTTTGATTTCGGGAGAATTATGAATTGGAATTAGATTTTGATATTCAATTTAGAATTTCTATTTTAATAGTTCATTAGATTTCAGGTAATATATTAGTAGAGTTGGATAGGTTGAAGTTTACCTTCCAATCCACTTGAAATTTTGAATTATTCTTTTTATTTTGAATTTTGACATTTCATTTGAATTTGGGTATGTATATATATATATTACATGTAAACTTTAAGAAATTAATATTAATTTGGAATATTGAGTTTTCTTTCATTTGCTTTCCTTGAGTTTGTCAACATATCAACAAATTAGGCTTAAGAGAGGAAGAAAGAAAATTTCTATTATAGTCTATCAAATTTTATTGGAAACAAACACTTCGAAACATAACATACAAACACTTAAAGTCTACTTCCAAATTTTAAAGGATTTAGGGGGTAAATCCTAGTGTTTGTCTAAAGCATTTATACTCTACTTTATAATTAGTCAAAATTGAATTAAGTTTATTTTCAAACAAACATCAAACATGCATTAAACAATCACTCACAATTGAATCATAAACAAATCATATACATATATCACACAGAACACATACATATAAGCAATATATAACAATCATGCAATATTCATTTATATTCATTTTCATATATCAACGGAAAGTAAATTTAAGCCAAGTTAATTAATTTAGTGAGATCAAGTTAATTTTATTAACTATCAACTAATGATTTATCAAACAACATGAAATAACAAACAAGGCAAATAAACAAACCGGATTCCCAAATTTTCCCGCACTTAACTCATCGATTCTAAACGAATCCTAATTCATTATGCAAAAAGCAATGTTCAAGATAAACATTGCTTTGATACCATCTATAAAGACCCGACATGCTCAACTCTCAGATTAAGCACACCAAGTCTCCAACCATGTATAACTTTTACGAATTATACGTAAGGTTATCTTAAAAGAAGGTATTTATTTTGAACATTGCTATTTAATTTTAGGTTATGAAATCATTTAGTTAGATTCTAGCAACAACTGGATTTAGCAGCAGAAAAATAAACTTTAATAAAAACATTTCTACATAAATGTATTTCAAACTTCCACTATTAAAAGTGGAAAAACTTTCACTTAAACAAATCTTTACAAAAGCTTATTTACAATACATAGGCACTAACAAGCCCTTAAATGAAAATACAAATTTATAAATAAATCCAGTCTCTATAAAACAAACAAAAGAAGAAACAAAACAACTAAACTACTCAATGCTCTTAACTCACATCACTCATCCACAATCCTTCCCGAGTCAACAGAAGCACCTAAAGACCCGAGACAACATCATCACATCAATCATCATCAACAACAACATCATCATCATCATCATCACCAACATTACCATCATCAACTTCATCAACATCATCTTTATCAACAACAAAACTTGTAAAAAGAATAACAACAACAAGAATGAGCTGAAGTCCAGTACACAGTATCACAATCACAGGCGATGTGGCACACGAGCTTAACTAAATGCAAATGCGACAACCACAATTTATTGTCTTTCTTTAAAGTAAACAAATCAACACGGGAGTATTCAAACTCCGGACAACAGGGATAACGGAAACCTGAGTAACGATTACGATGCTCAGGGGGTCGATATAACCAACCTGGATACTTATATCTCCTAGATAAATTTACCATAACGATTAAGTAATCTCATCTAGGGTTTCTAGCCGTTACACCACTCTACTTAGACTCAGTCCATAACATGAATCTAGTTCACCGTTCCCATAAATGTTGAACTAAACCATGGTACTTCTCCCCACGTTTAAACAAATGTTACACCGATATCAAATTCCCCATCGATTACCCGCTGAACCACTTATGAAATTCATGTTAGAATGACAAGGGTGGTCTAAACGCCTAAACTACCATGCCCCCAATCTGAGCAAGGTGCTGCTCCTCGAGCCAAATACCGATCTGCCATACCAGGCCAGATACGGATTTAAACAGAGGAATAGACAACCAATTCAAACAATTATTATGCCGAGTTTAAGTTTTTAGTCCATTTAAGATGTCTATCCTAACAATCATCACGCAAGTTGCTGCGTACCTTGAATATGAAATCCAAACATAGCCTCGAAAGGAATTTCAGAAGATAAATAAGATATTCACTTCTGTTAAGGAAAGAACTCGTATAAGAAACTAAACTAAACTAATCATCTACTTCATCAAAATCATATAAGAACTTAAGCTATTTATCCAATCATCTCAAACTCATTTTATTAAACCTATTTGATCAGACAATAAATAGGAACCCCACTATGGCTACGAAGATCGCCCCGCCAAAATATGGACAGTTCTCCTTATCTGTCAAAGAATTTCTTTTATCTTTATTTTTAGTGTTTTATTACAAAAGCATTAACAAAGAATTCATATACCAAAAACATTCATTTTCCAAGTAAACACACATTTGAAACAACATATTCCCCATATTATTCAAAGATCATCCTAATTCATTTATCTAAGTTAATTAATAGTTATTAACGAATTTTAGCTTAACATTAGCCAAATTGATTAAAATTAGTCATTTGATTCATTTACTAAGTCAAGTTGATTAAGCTTAGACAATCTAATTCATTTTAGCTTAGTAAAGTTCATTAAGCCAACTTAGACTTAGATTAATTACTAATTCATTATATATCTAAGATCTATGTCAATTTGAGCTTGCATTAACTTAAACTTAGCCAAATTCATCAAAGTTAAACAATCTAATCCATTTTAGGTCATTCAAGTTCACTTTAGTCAATTTGGACTTAGGTTTGTTAACTAAGTTCATTTTATAACTAACTTCTAGATTTAATCTAATTATTTGTTAAATTTATAAATCTACTTAACCCATGTTTAATTACATCAATTAACTCACAAACACATCAAATATCACTTATCTATCTCATTTTAACTTCAAAAGATTCATTTCATAATTTAAAACACATTTAACAAACCAATACAAGTTTTTAGCTTTGTTTTGGAAAGTGTGGCAACTGGAAAGAATCAAAATTTAAGCATTGATGCTTTTTGAATTTTTTAAAACTCAAAACATAAAAATTGTAGATCTCTTTTTAGCTTCCAACGCAACTTGAATCACCTCAATCAAAGGTCGAATGAAAAAGTTACGATCAAATTACAAAACAACATTGCAGTAGGGGAGAGATCAGAAATTGAAACGCCCTCTCATATGGGACCATTTAAGAGGCCGTTTCAACCTAGTGACATTGCACTTTTCCATCCGAGAGTGATACATCCTTGCATACGGGGCTGTTTCAATTCATACACACCCCCAATATAGGGCCATTTCAATTCAGGAAAGTGCATTTTCAAGGTCAAAGTGAAACACCCTTCCATATGGGGCCGTTTCAATTCATACACCCCACCCCATATAAAGCCGTTTCAATTCAGGAAAGTGCATTTTCAAGGTCAGAAGGTGAAACACCCTTCCATATGGGGCCGTTTCAATTCATACCCCCCCCATATAGGGCCGTTTCAAAATTTTTCGTCTTCCCTTGTTTTGAACACAAAATTTTTTAAAACTTTTACACTTTCAAAACTTCTTTAAACTCATCCTAAGTTTTCCAAAACTTGTTATATGATTAAAATACCATTCAAACAACACAAACTCCACTTCTAATCATCAAACACCCAACTACAATAACAAAACTCAACTTCACTATTCATCATCTTCTTCATCACAACTCAACTCTCAACAACATTAATCCAACATACACATCTATAAACAACAATCCCAACTCATTTCAACATCAATTCATCAATTAAATAAGTAAACTACAAAGATAACAAGGAAATAACAACTTATCTTTTTAGAACACTTGTACACTTGATCTTTTTCTTAACTCTGTTTTCCTTCATCTAGCTTCTCTCCTAACTTTGATTAATCTTCTAGATAGCTTTAATCTTGAGATTTGTGGAAGAAATTAGAAGACGAGAAGAGAAAAGAAGAAGAAAGGAAGAGAGAAAGAAAGCATCGGTTGGGAAAGGAAGAATAAAGGAAAGAAAAGTGAAGGGAAGAGAGGCAAAGAAGGAGAGATTAAAAGGAAAAGGATAAAGATTAAAATTAATTTAAAGGAATATAGGTATAGGCTTAGAACCGTCAGATCAAATATCTATAGTTCCAAGAGTATTTAAAAGATTGTTTATGAACCGATAAGTTAGAAATTAAGAACTCAAAATGAGGACTTAATTTAGAAATTTATTTTTGATAAAAATATATTTAATTTGAGTTCGGGTTTAAGAACTGATATTTTGAGATAAGCAAATGAAATTAAATTTTACTGAGATTTAGGAATTAATATTTTGGCTATAGATTGAAGGTTTAGGAATCCTCTATACATTTTAATGATATGTTTAGAGATTTTAGGAATTTAAAATCTCAAATTCAACTTAATTATTTACTAATCTAATTATTTCAACTTGTCTAATTATATCTTATGATTCATTTAACTATCCGAATCTATTTAAACTCAATTTCTAATATATATAGATTTGGGTCATTTCACTCCAGTCAACCTTCTTTTTCTGATTGGTTTTCAATTAGATAATGTATGTAGTAACTTGCATGTTGGATGTTAGGATTGGCATACTAAAATGAACTAAAACTCAAAGGCAGCCTAATTAATTTAGTGTTACTTGTGCTTGTGCCATTGATCCGATTCGGAGAGCGGGAACCTTGTCATGATGCAATGATATTTATAAGTGGTATGGTAGGTAGCTGATGGGCCAAACAGTATCGGTATAACGTCAACTTAGGCTCAAAATGAAGTAACATATTTTAGTTCACATTTATGGGACTAGTCAAACTAACTGATGTTATGGACTAGGATGAGTAGAGTGTATGTAACGGCTGTGAACCCTACATGGGGATATTTTCTCCTTTTTAGATAGGTATAGGAGATATAGATACTCGAACTTCCTATATCAACTTCCTAAGCAGCTGTTATTACTTAGGAATCCCAGATTCCCAAAGGCTTGTTCCGGAGTGTGAGTGCTCTCGTATTGCTTGTATTATTTAAATGAAAGATAATAACTTATTGTTTGTTGCATTATATTTATCTAGGCTTGTGTGTCATTCCATGTGTATCAGTATTACTGTGTACTCGGTTTCAGCTCATTATTATTGTTGTTCTTTTTCCAGGCTTTATGTTGGTAATGATGATGATGTTGATGTTGATGATGATAGTGTTGGTAATGATGATGTTGATGTCTGATTCGGGTTATGGGTGATCCTAGAGATTTGACAGGAGAAGTGAAGTAAGTTAGGACCATGAATGTATTTGATTATGTTTATGTCTTATTTCAAAGAGCTGGATTTATCTTTTGAATATGTATTTTCTTTTAAAGGAGCTGGTGATGCCTGTATGTTTGTAAATATTGATCTACTCTTCAGAGTAGATTATAAAATGTTTTTGTAAGATTTTGTTTCTTGGAAAGTTGATATGCTCTTATGGGAGTAGAGATCTTTATTATGTTTTTATAAAGTTTGATCTTCTACAACTAAATCCAGTTGTTTTATAAATCTAAACAAACCATTTTATTAATTAAATTTAGTTAGCAATGTTCAAAAATAAGCATATCATTCTAGGAAGGCTGAGTGTGTAATATATAAAGTATTATATGTGACAGTAATGCCTTAATTAAATTTTAGGATGTTACATTTATAGTAAAGTGATATATATTAAATAATTTACTATTGTATGGTAAAAAAAAACATTTACTATTGAAAGAAAGACATTTAATATCATAATATATGTTTAAACTAAACAAATCAAGCTCTTTTTTTATAGACATACGTGTTTCATTATATAATGTTTTTTTTGAACTTTTCAAAAATATTGAAAAGAAATTTTAACATGTAATTTACGAAGCTTTTTCGGCTACCACACTTTTGTCGATTTAAACTTTTCTATCTACTATATTTTCAATAATTTCTATTTATTATCTTTCTTATATTTTAATGGTACTCTTTTAATTGTTGCATTCCCTACTATTTCTAATAGAAACTGGAAAGGATGCCTTATAAAGTAATGGTTGCTATTGAATAGTTACATTATATTGCTTCCAAAAATTCACAAGATAGAGAAAAAAAAAAAAAAAAACAAAATGAGAGATGGAACAATTTTAAATTCTAGGTTTTAAAATTTATATGCTGCATAACATAAAAACACAACGTCAAACTTCGTGAAAACTAAACAGCAACTGCCTAAAAAAATAGAAAAAATAAACAAGCAATTAAAAACCAAAGATACAACATTTCTTCTTCTTCTTCTTCTTCTTCTTTTTGTATTTGATTTGTTCTGAGGAATTCGATCTTAGTCATGAAAACTTTTGTCACAAAGGTATTACATTGATTTCCTATGGATTTTTATATTTATATGATTTTGGTTGCAATTGCGTAATTCTGCTATAGAGGATGGTTGTTTCCTTCTTTGTAATATACAGATTTAATTGTAGGTTTTAATTGTGTGTGTTATTTTTTAAGGAAGATCGCTACTTTTGGTTTTGTACGTTTTAATTGGATCAAAATGAAGTTGGTTTAGATTTTGATACAGTTTGGTGAAACAGGTAGTTATTGTTTTTGCATTTGATTGGATTTTGGAGGAAAATTTGTTTCTTTTGTTGGATTAGCTAATCTTAGATTAAATTTTGTTTCGATTCGATGAAATGGGTGTTACTTTTGGAGTTGCGGTTGGAGTAGCTTTTGATTTTATGATTTTTGAGGAAAAAGTGTACCTTTTTGGGTTATATTAAATTTCAATGTTAACTTTTTTTTCCCCTTTATTTAATAGCCACTCAAATCTTGAATGGTTAAGCTGTGTAATGTTTTTTCCTTTAATATCTTCTCTTGCAAACCATAAATTACCATGGTTTTCTCGAATTATACGTTTATCAAATTTATATTCAAAGCAATTACCTCTTTTTGTTTGACAAAGATGTTGGTTCAAATGTAACAAAAAGAAAAAAAAAAGGAGGGAAAAAAACTACTTAAAAAATAATTTTGCACACATTTACAAATGTTGGCTATGCATTTCCTTTACCGACAAATAGTGTTAAATAGCTTAATGAAGCATTTTGTTTATGGAGATGGTAGGTAGGCCGAAGGGGAAACAAAAAAGTCTTCAAGTTCTATACAATGAATACATAATTATCCATTAGGTTTGCAAAAATAATAGAAATGATGGTGGCCTTTTCGAAGGGATTTTTTTTTTTTTTTTATTGTTTATGGTCTTTTCACAGTAAGGAGTTGTTTTGCATTTATTTATAAACTATATAGAGATTTATCCACGCATTGCACAAGCTCAAAACTATTAGAACATAATTTATAATGCGGCACTTTATGCTCAGCCAAGCTTAGAGAGCAAAAAGATCATTCTAGCGTTGTTAGAAGGAAAAAGAAAAAAAGATTTAGTAAGCATGATTTATTATTTATTTGAATGAATGGTAGACAAGGACTAATATATATCTTAAATAAGTACCGAAAACGATGTATAATTTTTATAAAATTATCTATATCGAAAAATTTTACAGAATATTATACACCACTAATCATTCCATGTGTTTATCATACTCTATAAATTTTTTCTTATTGCTACTGATAATTAATTGTTTTAAGAAGGTTTATGGAAGGTGAAGAAGTGTACATGTCATACAGATAAGGATGGCTGGATGGATGATACGGTTCATCCATTTGAATGAAATATATGTTGGACTATATATATTTACATATTAATATCTTTATGCTATACAGCAGATTGAGTATGATATGTATGCTTTGTAAACTTTTTAAGTTATATATCATTCTAATATTTACACTAAGAAATTTAAAATTTCATGCAAAATAAATTATAACAAATAACCCTTTAAGCGACTAATATAGATAATTTAGTATCTTGCTTTTTATTTTATTAAACGTAGAAAAAGCCCCCGCTACAAAGTTATTTTTAATAATTCTTTTTTATTCTCATTTATTTAGATATGCATAAAAATGTCAAATGATCAAGAAAACTTTTCCAAGGAGCTGATCATCGTGAAGTTAGTGGGGAAAAAACAAAGGACTAAAAAAGGGAAAAAAATTATACTAAGCCTCTCGATTCATGATATATGCTGCCACAAAAAATTCGTCCTAAGAAATTGCAATTAATTTCCAATCTTACCCAATCTGTTTAATCTTTTCAAAAAAACATGATGTAGTTTCATAATGTTTTCAATGAGACCGATCCTACTGGTGTTTGACAGCTCAAATTTATACATAACCATAATGAAACTTGTAATATAAAGATAAATAATTTATAATGAAGGACAAATGTGTCATTATTGAAAAAAAAGAGAGTTTTATGGTTAATCCTAATATATATATATATATATGTTATTTTTTATCATATGGCAAAAGCGTTATGGAAGATAAAGAGATGCAACTCAAAGCCGCTAGCTTGAATGGGTACGTCACTAGCCTTTATCCTGTATGCCGCCGATGTTGGGCCGGCCTACATAGCCACAGAATCATCCTTTATGTTTGAGGCCACCAGCTTTCTTCCCTAGGCTGCTAGTTTTTCCTACACGGAAATTAAAAGGGTTTTTAAGTTTTCTTTATAACTTAACCTTTCACCTTCTCCAAAATCATTCCTGAGCCATAGAAATCTCTTAAAATGTCTAATCTTAGCATCAAGGGAGATCAAGAATCAAGATCAAGGTGAGTTAATCCTCTTCAATTCTTTAGAGATGTAAAGGAAATGATCTCTCCTTAAAGTTTTCTTTTGGTTTCAAAAGGAGTTTTAGAGAAAAACCCTAAATCTTGTTAGAGATTTTGTGTTCTGCAATCAAGGAGGATCAAGATTCAAAATTCTAGGTAAGTATGAATCTTTTCTATCCTTGTGGTGATATAAAAGTGATCCATTTTGAATTTCTTGAATTATATTAAAGGGAGTCGTAGTTTGGAGGAGTTTTTGGAGAAACCCTATTCTTTTGGAGATATTGTTATTTTACAATCAAAAGGAGGAAGGTATGTATAGATTTAGGATTTGTAATTCTTTTGAGTTTCAGGCTTAGATTATAGTATGATTATGATAATTTTGGTGAAAACAGATATTGAATGAGTATTTCATGATTCAAGTGTTTTTGGTGAACTTACGATTTTTGTTCCTAAAGTTGTTATAGGTACAACCTTCACTTGTTTGCTACTTGTGGTTATAGGTTTAGAATTTACAAATGAATCTAATACTATATGGTTTTAAAATTTTGTTTGCTGCTTGTCTTTTGCTGGGTCTAGTAGATTGGGAGAACCATTATTACTAGGAGGACACTCTAATGATCTGTGTGTGATGTTATCCTGAGTGAAGTCATACATGGAGATGATACTAGTAGTCTAAGAGTAGTGCGAGTATGATACCTAGAGTGTTTGGGGAGTTCCCAACACCAACATATGTCTATATTACTACTTTCTATACTAGTTGTATGATACTAACATGAAGGCATCATAACCAGCTACGTGTCCTTTTTATAAGAACATGCCAAGGCTAAACAACACTATACCACAAGTAAATATTAATATTAAACTCCAAAACTCACATAAAAGGGTACCTATTTAAATTATCTTATAAAACAAATTTTTTAAAGGAAACACCTTGTTGGCATAAACCAAAGTCAGCCTAAGTAACAGTGCCAAATCATTAAATAAAACTTAAAACAAGTATCAAAGTTTATAAGAGAAAGTTTACAAAACTCTCTATAATAATCCAAGTCTATCTTTAGGAATCATAAAAGTCTAGAAGTCAGTAGGATAGTCCATTCCACTAGCGTCTTCCCCATTATCTACATAAATATCATATCCGGATAGGTCAAACATAACTGGATCTTCATCTGTTTCTGAAAATGATAAAAGGATGAGCAAAAACATCTAGTACGCCAAACCACATACAAATGCATATGCACACACAACATGTATAATCAGATGTAACTATGTCTAATGCAACAAACACTATTTCTTATCTTATATTAGCTGGCAAGCAACACAGTTCAGAAACATGGTACTCTAGTTCTGAACCTAGAGCATCTCATGACTCCTGAAAAACAATCAATATATAAAATAGGTAATTATACATACATTGGTGTTGGATGCGATCCACCTACCAGCAGCCATACTGCCAAAACCTGATCGACTAGAATCATTTCTATGCATGAGTCCATTCGGGACAACCTCACAATAGATTATCAAGTTGCCAGCGTTAGTATCACGCTCTGCATGATCTTTACTAACTACAGCTAATCAGAAACAACAAGACAATTTAATTTGTCATATAAAATTAGATTGATTTGATATTTTAACCTTACACACATACAACAAGCAAATCTAAACCTACGAGCACATACAACAAATAAGTAAGGTCGTACCTATTTCAAATTCTAGGAATAATACTCTAAATCACCCAAATCTTCTTTCATAACACAATTCCTAATTCATTAAAACTTGATAATATGAACAGATCAAATTCAAAAATACATCTCATTGGATAAACTTAATTCCATTTACATCTAAGACCCAAATCTCAACATAAATATCAAATATATACCTTTTTCCTTAATTACAATACAAAAATCCTTCAATTCAACAAATCTCCTCAATCACTTCTCCAACCCTAGAATTCCTTTTAGAATCAATAAATCAAAATTCACTAAAAGGAAAACTACTTTATCAAACTATAAAGATCAACAACATATAATACTTGCCTAATTTGATCATAAATCTTCTTTAAACAATAAATTCCTCAATCTCCACAAAATCTAGGGTTTTGCTCCAAATCTCCCATTCAAAACAATAGAAAATCTTAAGATAATTCATAGATTGAAAAGATTCTAAAGGAAAGATATGATTTTGACTACCTAAACCCAATCTTCCAAGATCTCTTTGACCATCGGAACTAGATCTCCAAATTCGATAAGTATGTTCTCAAATTCTCCTTCAAGACAATATAAAAACCCTAAGAACTTTAATAAATCTATGAAACTGGAACAAATTTGGTGATTCAATTACTTGATCCAGAATACCGACTTCTCTTGATGGCTAAGAGCACTTCAGAGTATAAGTCATAAGTATCTAGGTTTAGGTTTTTTTTTTTTTTTCGAAGAATAAACAAAGAAAGAATATATAAAGGATTGATGACTTTTTCATTTTCTGCGCAACACATGCACTAGCAATTTCAAAACATGCGCCGACGGTGTAGCTTGAAGGCTGGCTGTGTAAACGGTAAAGCTGGTGGTGTAATAGCAGCGTAGAGCTCTCGGGTCATTTGTCTTCACAAGTATGCCAGCAACGTTAGATCCTACACCAGCTGCATTGAGGCGGGTGTATATTATGCCAAAATCCATTTTCAATCAAGTCTCTTTCGTGTGAACACAACACAATTATATTTATACTTTGACCATAAAGCCTTTTTATTTAATATTCTTTGACCCTTCTTAATAACTCATTTATTTGTATATTATATTTCTCCCTTCCTAAAAAACTTTCGTCCTTGAAAATTACTTGAAATTTTGTAACGCATTAAATTCCTTGTTTCTAATTCCATAATTTATGCTTCCATCTGCTTTTCAGTATTTAATTGCTTTCTGTTCAACCATTGTTTCCTTATATCTTTTTCTCCCATTTTCAAAACTTCTTTTCTTGTTTTCTCAATAATTAAATCTATCGACTAAATCACAATTTAATCAAACTCTCCATTACTCATACTTCCAATGTGTAGATTTGGTATACTTCATCCACATCTACATGATACACTTCAAATTTATCATTCAAATTCTTTGGCCATGTCTGTTATAAATTTTGCATTTGTTTATCATCTTTTCAGTTGAAAACCTTCCTTGCACAAATTTTCAATTCAAATCCTCGATATTTAAATTCCTAATACACTTTAGCTCTATTATCATTCTTACAAATCTATCCATTTCACCAATAATATAGATTATTCTTCATCTGGTTTTATATCCTTCCACTTCTATGTATTCTATTTCTCAGCAAAAGATCTTCCTTTGTTGAATACTTATCTTTCTTTAACTTCATAAATAACCATGACTTTCTCCAAAACAATGTACACTGCTTACCTCCACTTATGTTTACTTCCATTAAAACTTCCTTAGAACATAATTACTTTTTTTTCCTTAATATTAGAAAACTAATGTTTTCAGAAGATTTATTAGGATTACCACCAGAGAGAGAAGTGGAGTTTCTGGATTGATTTGGTGCGGTAATTTACCATATCTAGATGCCATCCGTATGGCACCAATAGAGTATAGAATTAAAAGTCCAGCTAGATGATTTGGTTAAAAAAAAGTTTATCAAACCTAGTGTATCCTTTAGGGATCTCCAGTTTTGTTTGTAAAGAAAAAAGATGGTAGATGAGGTTATGTATAGACTACAGAGAGTTGAACCAAGTGACTATCAAGAACAAGTACCCTCTGCCAAGAATAGATGATCTATTTAGCCAGCTGGTAGGAGCAAAGGTATTGTCAAAGATTGATCTCAGATCAGGATATCACCAATTGCGAGTTAGAGCACAGGACATACAGAAGACAACATTCAGGACCAGATACAAGCATTATGAGTTGTGGTCATGCTGTTTGGTTTTATTAATACACCAGCCATCTTTATGGACCTTATAAACAGAGTCTTCAGAGATTATTTAGATCTGTTGGTAGTGGTCTTTATAGATGATGTTTTGGTGTACTCTAAAACAAAGAAAGAACATGAAGAGCATCTGAGGTTAATTTTGACCAGATTGCAAGATGAGAAGTTGTATGATAAGTTCACAAAGTATGAGTTCTAGTTAGAACAAGTATTTTTCTTAGGACATGTTATTGATGGAAATGGAATTTAGTGGACCCTGAGAAAGTGAAGACAGTGGCACATGGCTAAGACCTGAAAATGTGTTAGAAATTAGGAGTTTTCTGGGAATGATAGGATACTACAAAAGATTTGTGGAGGATTTCTCCAAGATAGCAAGTCTTTTAATTAGACTGACACAAAAAGGAGTGAAGTATGATTGGGATGAAGATTACAAGAATAACTTTCAGCACTTGAAGGAAAAGCTATTATCTGCACCAAGGCTAGCCTTACCAGTGAGTGGTGAAGGGTATGCTATCTATAACGATGCATCTATATAAGGATTAGATTGTGTGTTGATGCAAGAAGGTAGGGTGATAGCATATACTTCTAGACAGTTGAAGCCCTATAAGAAGACTTACCCTAAATGTGATCTGGAACTGGCAGTAGTGGTTCATGCTTTGAAGCTGTGGAGGTACTATCTGTATGGAGAAAGATGTAAAATATATACGGATCACAAATTTTGAAGTACATCTTTACCATGAGTTAAGCAAATATGAGACAGAGGAGATGGTTCGAGATGATAAAAGACTATGATGTGGATATCCAATACCATCTTAGAAAGGCAAATGCAGTAGAGACTTCTTAAGCAAGTTAAGAATCTTGCAGCTTTGATCATCTCTAAGTGCCATCTAATGTATGATATGAAAAGCTTGAGTTAGAGATAGTGATTAGACAAGTAGGTACAAGACTGGCAAACTCGCATATTCAGCCTACCAATAGGAAGGATTAAAGTAGCATAAGTGGGTAATTCAAGTATATAGTGGAAAAAGAATAGAATGGAAGTAGGCAAGCACCTGAATTTCATATTGATAGCGAAGGTGTTATACATACAAAAGTAGATTATGTGTGCTAGAACAAAGAGAACTTAAGAAGGAGTTACTGAAGAGGCACATTACTCTAATTATTCTATCCATCCATGAGATAAACAAGATGTATCGGGATCTAAAGAAGTTTGTATTGATGGAATAATTTGAAGAAAAGATTGCAGAATATAATCTAAAGGCTATACTTGTCAGTTGATAAATATTGAGCACAGAAGACCAGCATGAACTAAAGCCTTTACCTATACCTCAGTGGAAGTGGGAGCACATAACCATAGATCTTGTTACTGCTTACCTAAAATAAGAGAAAAATTTGATTCAGTATGGGTAATTGTTAACGGGCATAGCAAGGTAGCTCACTTTAAACAATTAAAACTGGGTACAAATTAGAGCGTTTAGCAAAGTTGTACATCAAAGAGATAGGAGATTATATGGAATACTGTGACCATGAAGACCGGGATACAAATTTGTTGGAAGGTTATGGAAAAGTCTATATAAATCATTGGCACAAATTTTTTTTAGTACTGCCTATCATCTCTAGACAGATGAACAGTCTAAGCAAACCATCCAGATATTTGGAACAAGAATTCGAGAGCATGTGCTCTAGAGTTTAAAGATAACTGATGAGCACTTATTTTTGGTAGAGTTTGCTATAACAATAGCTATCAAGCGTTGCTTGGATGCCACCTTATGAAGATTGTGTGGTAGAAAATGTCGATCGTTGATTCATTGGGATGAAGTTGGTGACAGACGAATTTGGAGAACATGGAATTTCAAGTGGGAGAATATGTCCTGCTTAAGATTTCACCAACCAAAGTGTTGTCAGATTTGTTTGAGGGGTAAGTTAAACCCTAGGTATGTGGGACCTAAAATTCTGGAAAGAATAGGCAATGTGACTTATAGATTAGCCTTACCGCCCAGTTTGGATGGAGTACACAATGTGTTTTATGTGTCTATGCTGAGAAAGTATGTGAAGGATCCTGAATAGATTGTAGCATTGGAATCTTTGGAAGTACAACCAAATTTCTCCACAATTGAAAAGCCAGTGAAAATTGTTGACACCAAAGAACAGATTTTGAGAAGGGAAGTGATCAAATATGTGAAGGTTCCATGGATTAATCAATTGGAATGAGAAGCTACTTAGGAGCTAGAAGAGGAGATGAGTACAAAGTATCCTAAGCTTTTTAATGACTCAAGATTACTTTTGAGGAAGAAAGTTTCTTTTAGGGGGGGAGAGAGATGTGATATAAAGAAAAATAATTTATAATAAAGGGAAAAGGTGTCATTTATTGAAAAATAAGAGGGTTCTATGGTCAACCCTAATATATATATATGTATATGTTTTATCATATGGAAAACACGTGATAGAAGACAAAGAGACGTAGCACAAAGCTACCATCTTGAATGGGTATATCACTGGCCTTTATCTTGTGCTTGTGTATTAGATCGACCTACATAGCCATAGAATCATCCTTTGTGTTTTAGGCCGTCAGCTTTTGTACTCAAGCCACCAGCTTTTCCTACACATAAATTAAAAGGATTTTTCAAGTTTTCATTATAACCTAGCTTTTCATCTTCTCCAAAATCATTCATGAGGTATATAAATCTCTTAAAACCTTTTTTCCGTGATCTTAGCATCATGGAGATCAAGAATCAAGATTAAGGTGAGTTGATCCTCTTCAGTTTGTAGATATGTAAAGGGAATGATCTCTCCCTAAGTTGTCTTTTGGTTTCAAAGGGAGTTTGAAGGAAAAAAAACCTAAATCTTGTTGGAGATTTTGTGTTTTGCAATTAAGGAAGATCAAGATTCAAAGTTCTAGGTAAGTATGAATCTTTTCTATCCTTGTGGTGATATAAAAGTGATCTTTACTGAATTTGCTTGAATTATATTAAAGGGGGTCATAGTTTGGAAGAGTTTTTGGAGAATCCCTATTCTTTTAGAGATACTATTGTTTGAAATCAATAGGAGAAATGTGTGTATGGATTTAGGATTTGCAATTCTTTTGAGGTTAGGGTATAGATTATAGTATGATTATGATAATTTTGGTGAAAATATATATTGAATGAGTATTTGATGATTCAGGTGTTTTTGGTGAAGTTAAGGTTTTTGTTCCTAAAACTATTACATGTATGACCTTACCTTGTTTGCTGCTTGTGATTGTAGGTTTAGAATTTACAAATGAATCTAATATTATATGGTTTTAAAATTTTGTTTGCTTCTTGTCTTTAGCTAGGTATAGTAATCGAGAGGATAGTTGCTATTAAGATGACGCCTTAATGATCGTGTGTGATGTTGTCCTAATTGAAGTCATGCACAAAAATGATTTTGATAGTTTAGGAGTGATATGAGTACGATACCCAGGGTGTGTGGGGCGTTTCCAACACCAATATATGTATATATTACTATTTTTTATACTTGTTATTTTTATGGAGTCATGAATCACTTCAAGTTTAGGACTAAACTGCAAATGGTTCTAAATTGTGCTGTTTACATGGCTAACTAAAGAAAATAACTTGTGCTTGTTATATATGATGATGCATGTGAATTTGTATGATGTCTGCTCATGTGCATGTGTTTTGTGCTATGGCGTACCGGGCATTTGAGCTCACTTTTTTATCTTTTTTTTAGAAACAGGTGATGGTCCAGTATTCGATTTATCTAGATATGATGTCTATATGGCCTATAGGGATGACAATAGTGGACCTGATTATCATACTGACTTTTAGTTTTGCTTTGGATTAAGGATAGCTATTTGAAGACTATGTGAAGTATTATATTTTCTTTTATGAATTCTAAAATTTTATGAGACTTTCCATCTGATGTTATAAGTTGTTATAAATTGGCTTTTGATTTTTGCCAACTAGGTTGTTATGAAGTTTTGGATATTATATGATGTTCTAAAGTATCATTATATGTGAGAAGTTGATGATATACATATCTATATTTATGAATTAGTGAAATATTTGCCTTAGCATGTCCATTTTTAGTAGGCACACGTGACAAGTTGTAATGCCTTCAGATTAAGGCGTTACCTAATTGATAAAAAGTACTTTATATATTAATTACTATATTTAGCTTAATAATTATACTTAATATATCAATTATTATATTTATTTTAATAGTTAAATTCCATCGACGTATCCCTGCCTTCTTTTAGTTATAGAAAGAAAGGGGAAAGGCTTTTATCTTTGTCGGATCAAGTTCAAGTAGAGAGAGAAGGACAAAATTCAAAATGGTCAAATGTGGCTAGCTAGGATAGAGAAATATTCTTTAATCGGTTCCTTTCACACATCAACATTGGATGGAAAAATGGACTAATTCTATGTAAATGTATTTTTGGTGAAATTTTAAAAAAGTTCAAAGTACTTCTTGGTACAATTCTTTTTAGGTACTATTCTATTGCAAATGAAAAGTGAAGGTAGTAAATGAAATTTACCCGCCAACCTTGATAGAAAAATAATCTTTTAATTAATTTTACTTTCCATGTCAGCATTTTAAACGAAAAAATGAACGGATTTTGTGTGTATTTTAACTGAAATTTTTTAAAAGTTCAAGTACCTTCTTGGTACAATTTTCTTTTTAAGTATTATTTTTATTACAAACGAAAAAGTTTAGGTCACATGAATGAAACTTATTCAATGGATTTTTCCTTTCATTGCCTAATGAATCTCAAAATTTTTGTTCCTTACATTTTTCAGTGCAAAAATCTTAAAAATTTTGGATTTTATGTATTAAATCACATAAGACAAAATAAACAAAAGATATAATTAGTAGACAAACAATGGGATACATATTTCAGGTGAAAATCTTAAAAACACAGAAGTAAGAAATCATGATTATAACGGAACAAGAAATTGGTGTAATAGCAACAATATAATGGTTCATTCGCAATATCATAGCACTGTTTTCTCTAATTGAGTTTATATGGCTTTAAGCTCTCTCATGCCCTATTCAATGTTATATATTTATTTATTTACTTATGTATAGTGTTTGCAAAAGATTAGACCTTGGCATATATAAGAAGAAGTAGACATCATGAGGGTAGTTTCGAATCGGGAATTGACCCCACCCGTCACCGATGGTTCATGAACGGAGATCTGATCCGGGATGGCTAGTCTAAACCGGTAAATGGCCCACTAGTTCTAGTAGGTCATGTAATCCCCTAATTTTACGTAACCTAATTTTAACAAATACTGTAATATAGAAATAAATTATATAGAATATTTGGAACAAGTAGTAAAAATCACTCCAATTTTTTCTCGATTTAAAAATGTTAAAGTGTGAATGAAATTGATTATAATTAGAAAGATTAGAATCGTTACTAATAAAAAATTTTTCGAAATACAAACTGTAACAAATATGATCTCAAATAATTTATAAAACAGTAATAAACCAATCGTTAATATAAATTCCCAAATCCTTTACCTTTAAGTTTAATACTTAGAAATAAATCTTACACTTGTTAAATAATGAAATAATGGTGTTTAAACTATTTTTAATATGTTAACATTATTAAGTAGCACTAGACAAAAATATGTTGTTATTAACAAATTAGTATAAATAACTCCTATTTAGTAAAACATAATATTTGGTAAAATAATCAATAGTCCAACAAGAAATCATAGCTAACCTTAATTTTAAATCACAATAACAGACGATTAATTTTTAGAGCCTACAAGTTATGAAATTATAGACTAAAGATAAATCACTAGAGTTACAAAAGATACGATAAGATCATAAATAGATTGATATCTAAGAATCTCCATCTTAAATAAATATTTAAATTACACTAATAATCTAATTAAAAGATTTAGCGATTTTAGAAATTAAAATCTTGAGTTGCCAATGTAAGCTTCAATAATTTTCATAACTAGAAAATGAATAAATTAGCAAATGTAAAACTAATATCAAATATATTATTCAACAAAAATCTTTGAATAGATCTATAAATTGTAATAAACCCATTCATAATTTGAAAAACCCAAATAAAAATTTTCTTGACCTTAATAGATACTAAAAACGAGATTTCGTCTCTTGAATTGATAATTCAAGATATAGCTAGAAGTAGCTCTAAATTTTAAACCCGATAAAATGTAATATATTAACAATACTTATTGGTATAAAACGATAACCTAAAGATGAACCACTAGGATTATAAATACATAGTAGATACTAATTTAAATCAATAATTACTAATCTAGATCTAAAATGAAAATTTCAAGCCCGGTGTTATACTTGTTAGGAAATTCTGAATTCATTAAGACTTGGTTCCTAATTTAATTTATTAAACTTGAAAAATTTAATCACGTAAGTTAAAATACTAAAAATAATTAACCGTGTAAACTTTAAATTAAAAATTTGAATATATAAACAATCTAGAGATTTTAGAAACTTAGATAATTATATTTGGATAAAACTTTCACCTAATTATTATAAACATACATATATATATATATTGATATTTGATAAAATATTTTAATTACTCATATGTAGCAAAAAATAAAAAAATAAAAAAAATGAAATGGAAACCGACGAAGCAAAGCAACAACACATGAACAGAATTTCTTCATGCTGGAACAAATGGAATGCAGCTATAGTTCTTCACGCTGAACAAAGTGAATTCTGCTACCATCCTTCATGCTAGAAACAAAGAAATATTGTGCATAATTTTTGACGTTGAACAAAGGAGGAGCCGGCTGCAGCAACTTGTGTATCATGTCCAATTTGATCCAATTTGAGCTACCAAATTCAACTTGAAAATGACTCCTCAACCAATCTATAAACCACACCTATAATCCTCATTACATAAAAGGAAATGCAACATAAATTCAAGAGAAAAACAACTGCAATTGGAGCTTGAATTCCACTGTGAAAGCTGCAGCAGGAGGAAATTCATATAAAACTGTAGCATTCACATCTAACATTTGCACCCAATTTGAATACACAAATTCAACATGAAAGTGACCCTTAGCCCAGCCCAAAAACTCCATATATGATTAACCTTAAATGCAACAGAATTTTAGCTCAAAACAAGTGGAAAATTAGCTGCAATTTGGTTCCTCATCTATTAAGCAACACAACATCTACTCCAAATTGCAACTTTGTTTTGCTACAATTTGGTTCCTCATCTATCAAGCAACACAACATCTACTCCAAATTGCAACTCTGTTTTGGATAAAAATTTTAGACTTGGTTGAGCTGAAATTTTTGACCAAAAGAGAACCAATCATAAGCCTTCAAATGTCCACTTCAAATACCAACTATTGGCTAGAAAACACCAAAGGACATCTGATGAAAAACCATGCAAACCAACTTAGAAAAAACAACACACAAAGCTGCAACAAAAACTTGAATTTTTGGACCTCTGTTTCACACGATTTTGGACTCGATTTTTGTGCAACTTGAGCTCTAAATTTACACATATAAATGACCTTAATTAACTAACAAACAAATACAATTAATGCTCCTTAAAATCAGCCACAAATCTTGTACAAAATATAGCAAAAATTGTCATCCAAAACAGCCAAATTCGTATCTAAAAATCCCAACTACAATTTGCAAGTTTTTCAAGCTCAAAACACCTTCTTTAGCCTCCCAACTTAAGCTTAACCTTAACCTTAGTACATATATATAAGCTTAAGTTAGACACTAAATTAACTTAATCCCCACAAAAACAAATTAAAATCCTAGCTACAAAGAAAAACGAACAACCACTTTCCTTCACCATTTTCTTCACTTAGACAATCCCTAAGGAGCTCTAAAGCAAATATGAAC
This sequence comes from Combretum micranthum, assembly GCA_024138025.1. Classification (NCBI taxonomy): domain Eukaryota; kingdom Viridiplantae; phylum Streptophyta; class Magnoliopsida; order Myrtales; family Combretaceae; genus Combretum; species Combretum micranthum. The sequence goes on from JAMXBD010000304.1 coordinate 407,110, forward strand.
CTTATCTTACTTCCTATATCCTATCCAAGCATCAACCACATCCAAAAACATCAATTCCCTCTCTCAAACAACATCAAAAACCAAGTTAAATAGCCTTAGTTTACCATAGATCCAAGTTGGAATCTAAGATCAATAAGGTAAGAAAATAAAATAAATATATATGCTAGTTAGTTAGATTAATTTTTCTTTAGTTACTCACCTTCTTACCTTCCTCTTTAGATCATTATTTTCATCAAGAATGAGGAGCTAAATTCATTCTAGCATCCAACCAAGGTAAGGATCATATTAAGTTCAAGTGTTCATTATGTTTAATCTCTAGAAATTGAATTATAAATTTATCAAAATTGATCTAATAGTATATTGATGATATTTAGACTATTTAGGATATAAATACATCAACTTGAAGATTTTTAAGTGTAGAAATTCAAATCCTAGAAAGGAAAAACCGAAACCATACCTAAACTATAACAAACTAAGTTGAACTTTAAATAACTCATGTAAATCCCTAGGAAGATTGAATAAACTGTATTGATGTGTTTGTTATATGCCAAAAATGAATCCACCAATGGAAAGAAAACGAAAAATCCTATGAAATCGACTATTTATTTGTTAAAAACGGATAAGAAACGAATTAGATATTGCAAAAACAAAAATTGGATCACTGCTACCAGATTTGTACGAAAGGAGCGAACTGTTCTTGCATTTTGCGCCCCCTTAATGACTTTTTTCAATAAAAACAACACCACTAATAGATTGTTCTCAAAAAATCATATGAAAACAACTATTTATTCGTAAAAGACGGACTAGAAATGAATTAGATATCATTAAAACAAGTTTTGACTACAGTTATCTTGATTCACTCGAAATATGTGCATATGTTTCATAAATTTAAAAATTGTACAAGTCTCTTTTCTTGAAAATAATTCCACTACTAAAAAGTACTCAAAGAGTACTATCAAATCGACTTTTATACAGCGAGATCGGATTTAAAACGAATAAGAAATCGTAAAATAGAAATTCACTCAGTTTTCACTCTTAGTACACCAAGATTAATGATACTATTATTCCTATTAATATGATTATGATTATTACTATTATTATTACTACTGATTATAGTATTCAATATTATTGATATTTTCATTACGAGTCATTAGGATTATTAATACTGTTATTATTTACGTTAATGTCACTATTTTATTATCATCAATACTATTATTATTTTTGTCACTAATATTATTATTTACTAATAGTATGAAACTTGTTGTTATTATTATACTTGTATTTGTTACTAATATTGATATTAATTTCAAAACTAATATTACTGATAATATCATATTATTAAACTTAGCTTATTTTGCAATAAAGATGAAATTGAAGTATAATAAAAATTTGAAATATCTAAACTCCATAAACATACGATTTTATTAAAATAAATTTAAAAGATATAGATACTAGAACATACCCTTAAATAAATAAAAATACTAATTTAAGAGACAGATAAGGTTGATAGGCAAAGAATTAATAAATAAAAATCTTCTACTAAAAGCAGCAGGACTTGAGGAAAAAACAAACCCCTTAAATAATAATATAGATAGTAATTAAGATCAAGAGGAGCAAAATGAAAACAAATAACATATAAATATTCTTTACTATAGAGGATAAAACCTTAAAAAGCTTTATACAAATAATAAAAATTGTATCAAATATCGATACAGAATAGTTAGGCACCTATGAGGATTCAATTAAATTATCGAACGACGCAATAATGAACATAACGGGCTTAGTCTAATATCCGACGATAGAGATCAACATCTTTATTTCTAGGAAGACTTCTCTTACATAAACAATCCAATAATGAATCATTGTTATTTCCTTTCATAGGAAGATAGATCAATTCACAGACTTCTGGCAGCTTATACAACAATTTAGCAAGGACCACAAGTGAGTTACTTGACTTTATCACATTCTTTGTGCTTATAGTATTGTTGCATTTGGAATAATTTATATTCAATTGATATGCATGCGGGATTGGGGATAATGCATGATGTGTGGTATATGATTGAATGACAAATTATCCTAATATGTGATAATCTATTGTATGATAAATGTTGTATGAAGCATGTTGATAATTGTCTGTAAATTGTATGATCGTCTTAAACTTGATTAACAACTATTGGTACTATAAATGAAATGGACATGCATCGCATGATATGCATAAACTGCATTTGAAGATGTGGCAGCCTACTACGTATTAGTATTTCGGTTCTCTAGTAATGCTTGGTTTTTCTAGGCAAGAGGCTATTAGTTCTACACAAGATTACCTTTGTTCCATCGGTTCTATAGGAACTAATTGGTAATGAAGGACACCGCCCATGGTATCGCTATGAAATGACTAATACTTAGTAGAGTTTTTAAGGCTTAAAACAGGAATTGAGTGCATAAAGTATGAAGAAATAACTACAATGAGGATCATGTCTTTCCTATATACTTAGTCTCTCTTGGGTAGGTAGGCTATAGTATTGAGTTCCTTCAACCCCGATGAGAGGGCGTAAATCTCTATCTTGCTTTGGATTTTAGATCATCCAAGCTTATATTGTACATATGATTGATTGTTGAATTGCATATAATTGATAATTATACTCGTTTGTTATTGGTTGATGTGTGGTTTGGTCAGGCTATCTCACTGAGCCCGTGGTTCGCTTATCCCCCAACAGTTTTTGTGCAGATTAATACTAGCTAGGATTGGGCTAGGAATGTGTGAAGAGAGCTTCTCCAACGAACTCTATTGAATATAGAGATATAGGATATGGTAAACTGATAATGTAAATTAGATAAATTTTACAATAATTGAAATTTGTAAGTTGTAGTTTGAAACCCACTTTCACCATTTGGTAGGGGATACCGATTCTCTACGATCTTGATAGAAATTGGAAAATCAGATTTCATAGTTGAATATATATCATTTATATGATAAATGATAAATAAATAGAGTCTTTTACACTCTGACTTACAAGACGGTTCTCATGTTACGAGTGCACACGTGATATGATAGCTTTAGATTAATCTACTAGTTCCCCTTTTGGGGCGTGACAAGTTCTTACGGTTTCACCTCTCAAAAGAACCTGACCTAGAGGTTTTGAAACTGCTAGTTCAAGAACCGGCTTGAGAACTAACATAACCGACAATTTCAGTGGTTCTATGCTAAAAAAAAAGGAAAAGGAAAAAACGAAAAGAAAATTATAAAAAATTGTAAATAAAAAACAAATATTAAAACTATTTTTGTTTGAATTTAATGTGATGTTGTTAACAACACAAGTAATAAATATATTTGAAATCATGTGTTGTTGAGTTTATGTAGCCTTCTAATCAAAATGAACTTTTCTTTCTCAACTATGTGTGACTTGTTTTTGTATTTTTGGGACTTATTTGTTTCTTAAATATTTTATAGTGATATATTGCTAACATGATATCTAGAAAAGTGCAAGTGATTATACATAAAAAAATGTATAACTGTAGAACTTCTTTTAACTAATAGGTTATTAATAATTATTATTAGGTTCAATGTTATTTCAAGTTAAAAATTTATTTTGCAATATTATTTCTTACTTAAATTAAGTAAATTATTTAATTAATTTTTTTTATTTTACGGTTCTTAGTTCTTGTGGAACCAGAACCGAATTGTAGGAACCGGGAATCAGTCCAGCTCTCACTGGTTCGATTCCGGTTCTACCATTTTTAGAATCAGAAACCGATACTTCAAGTCCGGTTCAAGTCTTGTTCTGACCGATGACGATGTCTAAGAAGAAATAGCTTTAAAAAGAAAAAAAAGAGAGAAATAGATTGTCAAGTGAAGCAAATAAAATCTTATTTTGCCCTGCTCTCATATCTTACCCAAATGCTCACCTTATAATAGAATTTCAATATGAAAACTAAAATATATCAATGGATAATGAGGGAAATGATTTCCTATTTTCAAAACTGAAATAATTTTTTTTTTTCATTTTCCATAGATAATTTTGTGATGCTTAACCGAAACTATAAATTGTTAGCTACCGCTGTTGGCTATCATCCTACATTTAAATCTAAAAGCTAATAGTTAGTAAGGCAATCTCCTGAAATGACTATATAAAAATATCCGACAAATTTAAAAATTTGACTAAAACAAATGTTCAAAATATTAACTTTAGAAAATGCTTCTTATGAAGAGTCACACTCTTTCTTGTGAAAATTTTGATGCTAAACGAAAGATAATGGCAGCAAGAAAAGAGGGACTAATAATTGCAAACTAGTGAGCATAAACCAAAGTATCTTCTGTAACATATATAATTTTTTTGTATTTTTCTAATCTTCAATAAGATTTTGATTCTTTTAGAACTCTCTATTGTCTAGATTCTTATGTAAAAACAGTATCAGCACGAATGAAATTGCCTAACTCTCCAACTTGGTTGTAAATAATGAAAGGGAAAAAGGCCCTTTTTCTTAAGTCCATTGGTTCACCATCATCATATCATGTTTATCCATATGGACATTTAGCATTGGAGATTCCTACCAACCCTCCTGGAAAAAGTGGTTCATGGGTTTATAGAATCCGAATCTTAATTTCCAACCATTGAGTCCTAAAGATGCAAAACAAGGCACATACTTCAAAACTATAATTAATAAGACAAATCTGGTTGTATAATTATGACCTTCAGAAAGTATAAACTACCTAAATAAGGAAAAAAAATACCTCAAGTATGGTACTAAACTTAAGCATATGCCTAACTAAAGAATAAAATAATTTTATCAAGAGAATGGATAATGAGATGAAGAGCTTTTGGTTGGATTCGCAGTAGACAAACGGAATTTAGTTCTTTACCTTTGTAATATACCGCATCAATCCATTTTAGATACTCCTCTAAGAGATAGACATACGATGGCTATAACTAGAACCAAAAATTAAATAGATTATCTTTATCATGAGTAGACTAGATAATGTTTCACATTTATATGTAAGGGATTCCTTAAGTGAGTTGAGTAGCGAAAGATATAAATTATTAGAATTATTTGTTTATGTTTAAACTTTGATATAAATATCAAGAGGACTCGATATATTTACTCATGAAAGGGCCATCTGATTTTACACAAACAAGCATCCGTTATCTTTAGAATAAGACAAAAAATTCATTGGACATTACACATTATATATATATATATATATATATATTTGGAACATATTATGGATATATTATTTCAATAGTGTGTAGGTTACTCTTTGTATGCAGGAACTTCTCATTATATAATGCCAACCAAACAATGTACGGAAATGGTAGAATCATTTATCTATGCACAGGCCCATGCAAAAGACTAGCTGTCTCTCTCTCCTTTTTTTTTTTTTTTTTGGCCTAAGACTAGCAATTAATAAACCATTTGATGAAGGCTAAGTGCATTCTTAGAGGTGGGGGACATTGGATAGATGCAATATTTAAGTTCAAAAAATTTGGAGTGAGAGCTGACTTTGTGATCTCATGGAGCCACCCTCCAACGACATCCTATAACGTTTATAGGTTCTAGGGTAATTCATAAAATCTGTAATTTCTTAAACCTTTCTTAAGATATTACAATTATTCATGCATAGAATCATATTATTCAAATTATATATTGATATTGTTTTTAAAGATAAATTGTAATAAATGAAGACTTAGTAAGTTATAAATTTCGATAAAGTACATAAGTTTAGTAATTATAAACACAATACTGAATCATTGGAGATACATGTAGGTTTGACTATTTGAGTAGGTTTTAGTTTGATGAGTTTATAAGTTAGGCTAACACTTAGATTTCCATTCCGATAGTCAAACTACTTTAGATTTATTGGAAATATTTTAATTCAAGTATAAGGCAATGAAGTAATATCTTGATTCTTGCATATTGAAAACATAAAAAAAGAAAGAAAAAAATATAAAGACCTCCGGAAGATGATATCATCAGTATGCTAGTATAGTTTCTTGGATGGTTATATGTTTATACCCTATATCTAGGAACTTGTTTCAAAAATCCAGAAATAAAACCCATCTTTTAATATCTAGTCCATACCATAATACTTATGTGACCACGTAAGATTGTATAGGTCCCAAGTTCTAGCAAGTTTTATTGCGCAATTATAATTTGATACATAAATTTTATATAAAAATTCAATTTGGTACTTGAAAAGTGATTAATATAATACTTAACAAAATTTTTTGTGATCATGTTTTCTACATCCCTAATGACCTAATACCATTTGTTTGTTGATGTAAAAAAGTTAGTATATCATTGAATTTTTATAACCAACAAATATAGCAAACAGAGGAGAGTGGGTGGGGGTGTGGAGGGGGGTGTGTTGGTTGCAAAAATAACTATGAAATATTTTATAAGTATTAAATGACTACTTTAAAGTTTACGTGTCAAATTTGGTTTTTTTCTCTTAAATTTTTTAGGGTAATTGTCGCATTTGATACCTGGACCTTACTTATTTTTATAACTAACTACTTGAAATATAAAAGTATCTATTTGGTACCTAAATTTTGTTTATTTTTGTAATTAACTGCTTCAACTTACCTAATTTTGCAATTAGCTATATGTACTTTATTCATTTTTTCAATTAGCTACCTCATCTAAATATTGTAAACAAACTCAAAAAGTGTGTTAGTAGTAAATTAACATTTTTAAACTCTAGGTAGTTAATTACATATTTTATTAAAGTTCATGTACCAAATGTTACATTTACCCAATTTTTTAACTTGTAAGAGTTGTTTTCTTTAAAAATGTCAAAATCAATATTAATGTTTTTTTCTTGGAACATATTAATATTGCATTAAGGGGGGAATTGTATCATAGAATAATTAGTACTTTAAACATAAGCATCTGGTTTTGCACTAAGATCCCTTGCATTTTTAATTCTCATTATCCAAATTTTGTCTTGCAATCCAAATTCTTAATATTGTATTTTATAGCCATATGTTTAATGTATAGGTCACATAGTCTCAAAATTGCCTATGCTATGGTTCCAATTCGATTGGATTGAATATGGATTTTATATCATGAATCACGAAATACACAACATACAAGCGTATAATAAATAAATACATAAAAAAAGATTATGACATACATTTTTACGGGGAAACCCTTAAATAAATGTGAAAAAGCAATGTGCAAGACTGAATCAGAGTATTGGTATAATGGCAACAATATAACAGAAATGGTTCATTCACAATTAAAGAGCATTATTTTTCTAACTGAAAAACATAAGTTTGCTATTTGTGTGATCACTTCTAGATCATTTTGATATCAATTTTTTGTTGTTTTCAAATAGATGTTTATCAAAAAAACTGATACCAATGATAAAATGGGCCAAATGACAGTTTTAGTTATAAATCGATCAAACATAATCGATACTGAATCAATATAGATTTGATACAGATAAGTTACATATGCTAATTCGATCCACATATAATACCAACAACAAAAATGTGACAATCCAAACAGACTAATGCATATAAGACCATGGTTTCACCCTTTTTCCATTTTTATCAATATATTCTCTCCAACTTGAGTCTCATGTAAATTCAAGATATAAACTCAAAAAATATCAACGGATGATGAAGATTGTCACCACTATAACTAATGTTACTAAACGACATGAGTAGCTGGCCACACAACATTTCAACATATGGTAGGAACACATGAGGCTCATATCTGCTACTACAAGCCTATTAATAATATGTACTTTTTCTTTTAGATTTTCTCAATAAAATATTGAATTTATGATTAAATCCCTTTTTTGCTCATAACAACTCTCACAATCTCTCATATGAGAGTATAGAATATCTTAAAAAATTATTAATCAAACTATTTCCAAGCTAAATCCTTTTATAATCCGTGATAGTTTAGTGCACTAACGTCATTATTCTTATATCCATATACCCATAAACACTATTTCTACTTGAAATAAAATTTCTAAACATAGGTGAATACTGACATATTGCTAAAGTTTTTGTGTACACATACAAATACATATCATGCCATATATATTAAAGGATTATCACAAAAAGAAAACAAATAAGAAAAATAAAGAAACAAGTAAAAAGATTACCAAGCAAAACAACAACCACAAGTAAACCCAATAAACATCATTTAAATAATGAATCCTAGTTACTTAAAATCAAAGAATGAAATTGGGTCCATAGTTTTGAATATGAATCTAAAGAGTCTAAGATTAAGTGTAAACTCCTAAAATTTTCGATTAATTTTAAGTATGATTTTAGAATTAAAAATCAACCGGAACCCTAAAGGTTAACAAAAGTCTAGTACAAACCCTATAAATTAGATCCGATATTCCTGATTCTTTAGTCCTAGAAAACGAAGTTGAGTTAATTAGTGATAATAGTTCGTAATATCTTGAGGAAACATAAAAATATTAGATTCGCGAGATTCGAGTGTCCTTCAGACTCAAACAAGATCCGTTCTAGAAAAGGGTGTCTTGGAGCTTGGAATAGTAAAAATATTCCGATAACACCGTTAGGACCGATTTAACGCAAGGATTTAAAAAATATCAGTTTCGTAATTTTTCGGTAACTAAAAATTATACGTGTATTTCCTTACAATCAGTATTTTTCTAGTCACATCTACTTTACATTACACTACTCATTACTATTCTATGCTATTTATATATCTCTACTTTTTAGTAATTTACATGAATTTGAATAGCATTAACACAATCAAACAAATTAATTATAATTACTTACTTGAATTAGCAAAATCAACTAAATAATCTTCTCTACTAGTACCATCACCACTCAAGAGTTGATGAAGCTTCTCCAAGCTTATTTTCTTAACTTTAACCTTGTTTTAAATCTTCAATTTTACCTAGGATGTTAATTGAAATAAATTTAGATTATTTGAGATAAATGAGGAGATTAAGAACTATAAACTTAGGCTATACTTTACTTTATGTGTGCTTGGTTTATGGAAGGATTTTTGTGTATCTTTGGAGAGATTTTTTATCGAGTATTTTCAAGAGATGGAGCGATTGAAATGGAAGAAGTTAGGGTTTTCTAAGGCTAATATTTATATTAAATTCATGTCTTTCAATTTCCATTAGGGTTAAGGGTATTTTGGTCACTTTACTTGAATATTTTAGGGGCATTTTGGTCCATTCATATGTATGGAATTCTCAAGAATTGGTTAAGGTCATTTTGGTCATTTCATTTGTTGAATTCACTTGAAATTAGGGAATTATAAGGTACATGATGGTGCATGATAGCTAATGTGGTCTTGTGGTGAAATACCCCAAATCTTCACCTAAAATAGAAATGGGTTTTAGATAGATTTAAATGAATAAAATGAATTATAGGATTTAATTGTATAAGTTGACATAATGAGATTAATGATTAATTAAGTTGAAATTGAGATTTTGGATTCCTAAATTCTCTAAACAAGTCATTAAAATGTTTAGAGGATTCATAAACTCTTGATTATTAGCATAAACACTAATTCCTAAATCTTTACAAAATTTTAAATATCAGTTCTTAAACCTGAACTCAAATTAAATATTTTTGTATCCAAATTAAATTCCTAAATTAAGTTCTTATTTTAAGATCTTAATTTATAATCTATCGATTCAGAAATCATCTTTTAAATACTTTTGGAACTATAGATATTGATCTGATAGTTCTAAACCTATACCCTATTTCTAAAAAATATAAATTTAATTTTATCCTTTCCTTTTGTTTTAATCTTTTGCTGCCTTTTTTTTGTTCTTTTGCTTTTCCCCTTTTCATTCTTTACGTTTCCCTCTTCTTCTTCTTCTTCTTCTTCTCTTCTTTCTCTCTCTAAATTCAAGACTTGAATCTCAAGATCAAAGCCAACTAGAGGATGAATCAAGATTAAGAGATGAACTAGATTGAGAAAACCGAGCTAGAGGATGAAGCTTCAACTTCTTTTCTTCTCAAAAGCTAAGTTTTCTATTTCAAGTTATATTTGTTTTACTTGTTGTTTGCTTATCTAATTGATGAATTGATGATGAAATGAGTTGGGATTGTTGTTTATATATAATATATATATATATATGTTGAATTAATGTTGTTAGGAGTTGAGTTGTGATGAAGAAAATGATGAATAGTGAAGTTGAGTTTTGTTGAAGTAGTTGGAGTTGTTTGATGTAGTTAATGAGTGTACAAGTGTTGTTTAGACTTGATATGGGTAGTATATAGCTTTTATGAAGTTTTGATTGAAGTAGAATGTGTAAAATTTTGATAAAATGAAGTTTGAAAAACAAGAAAATTCGTAACTCAGGGGAAACCATGAATCACGGGCGTGATTCAAGCCTTGGTAGGCTCGAGTTGGACAAATTTCTGGAATCATGGGCGTGATTTTGAGAGAAAAGGCTCTGTTTTGGGAAGTTTTGATGAATCACGGTCGTGATCCATCCCTTAGTAGCCTCGGGTTGGTCAAAAATTTTGAAACTAAAAAATCACGGTCGTGATTCTTAACTCAAAACCATTTTATGACAGCTTTCCAAAAATCACGGCCGTGACTTGTATTTTCCTTGGCGCAATACTATTTCGTATTTTAATCATAACTTTTTCATAAAAACTCTGATTTAAGTGTTTCAAGTTGTGTTGGAAAGCTTACAAAGAGATCTACAACTTTCATGTTTTGAGTTTTTATAAATTCCAAAAGTATCGATGCTCAAATTTGACTTCTTTTCAGCTGTTATATTTTTATAAACAAAGTTCAAAACTTGTTTTTGTTTGTGAAATGTGTTTTTGCTTAGGAAATTGATCTTTTTGAGCTAAAATGAGATAGATAAGTGATATTTGATGTGTTATGTGAGTTAATTGATGTAATTAAAAATGAGTTTAGTAGATTTGTAGATTTAATTAATAATTTGGATTAAATATGGAAGTTAGCTATAAAAATGAACTTAGTTGATAATTCTAGGTTCAACTTGGCTAAATGAATTTGAATGAGTTAAAATGAATTAGATTGATATAGTTTAATCACTCTGGCCTAGTAAATGAATCAAATAACTAATTTTAATCAATTTGGCTAATGTTAAGCTAAAATGGGTTAATAGCTATTAATTAGCTTAGATGAATGAATTAGGATGATCTTTGAATAATATGGAGAATATGTTGTTTCAAATGTGTGTTTACTTGGAAAATGAATGTTTTTGATTTATGAATTCTTTGTTAATGCTTTTGTAATAAAACGCTATAAATAAAGAAAAAAAAATTCTTTGACAGATAAAGGAGAACTGTCCATATTTTGGCGAGGCGATCTTCGCAACCATAATGGGGTTCCTATTTAGTGTCTGATCAAATAGGGTTTAATAAAATGAGTTTGAGATGAATGGATAAACAGCTTAAGTTCTTATATGATTTTGATGAAGTGGATGTTTAGTTTAGTTTAGTTTCTCATACCAGTTCTTTCCTTAACAGAAGTGGATATTTGATTTATCTTATGAAATTTCTTCCAAGGCTATGTTTGGATTTCATATTCAAGGTACGCAGTAACTTGCGTGTTGGATGTTAGGATAGGCATCTAATATGGATTAAGACTTAAACTCGACTTAATAATTGATGAGTGTTGGTTGTGCTTTAAGTCGTTGAATCCGGTCCGAGGAGCGACAACTTGTTGTGATGCAATGATAATGTTAGAATAAACGCTTAGGCCACTTATCATGATGCAATGATTTGGCTCGGCGGGTTGTCATGATGCAATGACAATATTATAATAGGCGCTTAGGCCACTTGTCATGATGCAATGACATGGCTCGACGGGTAATCGAAGGGAATATAGTAACAGTGTAACATTTACTTAAACTTGGAAAGAAGTATCATAGTTTAGTTCAACGTTTATGGGAGCGTGTGAACTAGATTCATGTTATGGACTGAGTTTAAGTAGAGTTGGGTAACGGCTATAAGCCCTGGATGAGATTACTGTTTCTTTTCAGTGTAACGTTATCTAGGAGATATAAGTATTCGTGATAATTATATCAAACCCCTGAGCGTCGTGAGTGTTACTCAGGACCCCCAGATTCCCATTGGCTTGTTCCGGAGTGTGAGTGCTCCATTATTGATTTGTTTATTTTAATGAAAAGATAATAACTTATGGATTGATGCATTGAATTTAGTTAAGCTCGCATGTCACTCCGTGTGTGATTGTGTTACTGTGTACTGGGCTTCGGCTCATCCTTATTGTTGTTATTCTTTTTACAGGTTTTGTTGTTGATAAGATGATGTCGATGAAGTTGATAATGATGAGTTAATGTTGTTGTTGTTGATGTGATGATGTTTGTCTCAGGCATCGGGTGAATTTAAAGATTTGGGAGATGAGTGAAATGTAATAAGATCGAGATATATTTGTATTTTGTTTCTTCTTTGTTTTGTTCTATAAAGATTGGATTTAATTATAAATTTGTATTTTCATTTAAGGGCTTGTTAGTGCCCATATTTTTTGTAAATATTTATCAAAGTGAAAGTTTTTCCACTTTTAATAGTGGAAGTTTAAAATGCTTTTATGTAGAAACGTTTTTATTAAAATTTATTTTTCTGCTGCTAAATCCAGTTGTTGCCAGAATCTAATTGAATGATTTCGCAATCTAATAAAATCGAATAGCAATGTTCAACATAAACACCTTCTTTTAAGACAACCTTACGTATAATTTGTAAGAGTTATACGTGGTTGGGGACTTGATGTGCTTAATTTGAGAATTGAGCATGTCGGGTCTTTACATGTGGGCTTATGAGCTTTGATTCGTGGGCTTATAGGCTTTGAATTTTAATTATGGACTTCTTGAATATGGGCTTAGACTTTTAGATGATGGATTAGGCTTTAGGTTATGGGCTTGTGGGCATAAGAATTGAATTTGAGAAGTAAGAAAAAAAGTTTGCTAATTTGCATTAGAAATTAAATTTAGGAATTCTAATTGAAGAAAGATTAATATCTCACTTGAATTAAGGATTTTAGGGGCTTAGGAATTGATATTTAAAAGTAAATATTTAGTTTTAAATTTTTAGGATTTAAGGAGTTGAAATTTATGGTAAAGTGGATAAATTGTCTCTTCAGGGGTTTATGTGATTGAACTTGATGAATTGGATTTAATTTGATAATTAGAAAGTATTAAATAATTTAAATTTGTTAAAATAGATAAGAGAATTTAGAAGTAGAGATTGCTAAATTGAATTAGAAATTTATCTTAGGAATTTAATTAGTGAGAAATTTATATCTAGCTTGAATTTAGGAATTTAGTCGTTTAGGAAAAATTTGGATTTGAAGTTCTAAGAATTAAGGTGTTGGAATTTTGGTTAAAATAAGTAAATTGAGTATTTAGGCGTTAACGTGGTTGAACTTATGAAGCTTGGTTAGGTCGAATTTTTGTGAATTAGGAATTTAGGTAATTCAACTTGAGATATTGGTTTTAAATCAATAATTGAAAGGGATTGAGTAGCTTGGTATATTGGAGATAGAAAATTTAAGTAATTTGATAAGTTAAAATGAGTATTTGTTATATTAGAATCTCTATTTTCAATTAAATCTGTTTACTAATTCAATTATCTTAAATCATCTAATTATATTCTATAGTTTATAAAAAATCAATTAACTAAACTATTTAAATTCAATTGCTAAGTTAAATATTAAATAAGATTCAAAACTACCTGAAAATTTATAGTATTTAATTATCATATCCTTATTTAAGTTGGTAAAATTTGGAATATTTTATTTGATACCATAACCTTTTTATTTTTTCAATTAACTATTTAAAATTTAAAAGTATCAGTTTACTACTATAAAGATTTTGTGATAATTTATAGTATTTAAATGGGTTAGTTAATTGTTATAAAATAGATAAAGTTTAAGTGACCAATTATAAAATTAGATGGATTTTAAGTAGTTACTTACAAAAATGAGCAAACTTAAAGTACCAAATTTACACTTATTTCTAAAGATAATGTTTTAGATCCTTTAAAAATCATGAATCTAAATTCTAATACCACCTTTGATGTTGAGTCATCGCATATTTCCACATAGGTATGATCATGAAGGTTTTTGTGCTATCGGGATCCAACAAACTATGTTTAAATATTTCTTTCAAACTCTTATATTTAAATCTCCTTAGCGGTAATATCAATTTGAATTCATATTAAAAGCCCTTTGTTCATGAAAGCTCTCATAGCTTCCCTAAGTATAGAACATCCAGAGAATTATTAATCGACCTAAATTAAAATTAAATTCTTCTGTAGTCATGGTCATTTGATGCTACAGCATTGTTCCCACATTCAAGCAATAAATCGTAATATTGACCCACAACACAAACTCCAATTCATTACATATTCGAGCAAAATGCCGTATTATCAGAATCAGACCGAAGTTTAACCTGGATATGTCGTGAGGTTAAAGGTCAAATTAGGTTCAACCGGAAAATTGAATTAGGATCAATAAAAAGTAAAAATATAAGACATATTTTAATTTATGAAAAACAAGTGTATATAACATCACCAATTAAATCCATTTTTAAATCAAATCCATCAATTAATTACTAATTCATACAAGGCATATAACTTAAATGAGATGAAAACATAATATAATGATTATATTTTATAAATTTATAATATAGTATGCATATATATTTAAAATATTAATAAGTTTTATTTTTTAATTTCACTTCAACTCTGGCCGAGTTGACTAGGCTGGTTCAATTGGACCATAGTCCAATTATCCGGATCAATTCAGGTCGATATCAATCTAAGCTAAATGTATGAATTGGCCCGTCATCATGGTCTATTCAAGTTGAACTAAACTGAACCCCAATTAAGCTAGTCCGGGTTCAACAACATTGGCAACATAGTAATCATGGGTAAATCGACAAACATAGTTAGGATCGTAGATCCCTTGAATTCAAAAGTGAAAAATAAATGTACATTTATAGACCCCCAAGAATCAAGAACCTGTGAACATATGCGTGGGATTTCAAGATCTAAGAACATATAATTCCAAGGATTCAATGATAGATGAGTGATATGAATACAAATATTCTAAGACCCAATAACAATATAAATCTAAAGATCCCAAGACCCAAAATCCAAAGTCTAAGAAAATAAATTGTCTCATGCGAGTGACACTACAAGCATCAATCATTGGGCAACCGATCCACTATAACCGTCCATGTAACATCTTATTCCACTATTATGACTCATTTATAGCTTCTTTATATATAATTCACACATACCATAACAACTAGCCATATCGACAACCATCTCTAGACACTTTATCGCAAATGGTCGACCCTCAATTAATAATATACAACCAATCTATAACCCATTTTTTAACGTATTGGCACAGGAAAAACAAAAATAAAAAAACATATGCACTATTTCATAGCCAAATAGTCCTTGCATTCATTTTCTTACCCTACGTAGACATAATATACAACAATATCTCACGTTCTGTATATAATTCATAGACATACTACATAATCTGGTTGATTTTTTAACCTTAAAATCTTCCTTTAGTCCTTGTTGATCCTAATTCCATCAACTTTATCATTAACTACAATAGATCAACCATCTCTAGTTTCATACTTTTCCATAATTATTAAAAGATCATACAAACCATCAAAAGTTTCTAAATCTCCATAAGTTATAATTCCAACAACAACAGAGTTTAAACTCTTGACTATTATGGCATTAGAGAAATTCTATGGTTCCATCATTAATTTCGATAGTATCGGTCCTATTACATTCCAACAGCTCACTCCATACCCAATCAAGATCGAATCACTAAAATAATTAATATTCCAATTACTATATTTATTTTAATGGTTAGACGTTGACAGGATCATAGAAGCTGCCTATAGTACTAAATCTCTAATTGTATATTTTGAGCATGAGAATGGTTTAATTTCTAAGATAAAGATAATTGTTTCATCATCATCATCATCTCTCTCTCTTTCACATACACACAGAAACACGCACAAACCTCTTAGTGAACCTTTTCCCTGCCCCTTGTCTTGTATCCTCCCTCTTTATCATTCATCACCTTAACAATATAGATCCATTATTGTTGATTTCAATATTCCTAGTTTTTTTATTCAATAAAAATTCTCAAATCTACCTTTTCCCATCATTTTCTCCATTATCAATCTATTACATTCCATCGTCATATATCTTTTTTAATAGATTTGATAAATATGAAAAGATTGTGATGGTTGAGATATCTAATCATCAATAGATTTTTTAATAAGAGAATAATTTATGTTTTTATTATTTTTTCTTTTCATTTCTAGTGTCACCCTCTACTTAGGATAATGACATCCCTTTGATGAGATCTTTCGTGTTTGCTAGTTGAGTGTGTTATGTTCATGTGAGAGAAATTATTTTATCCCCCAAGTGAGGACAACTTTATTTTGAAGAGATGTTGATAAATGTATTAACACTCTTATTTTTAGGATGATTTGAGTTCATTCAAGTAATATTTTTAATGAAAATCATCAATAATTGGTTCTTAATTGATTAATTTGTCGATTTCAGGGAATATGGAACTTATCATGAAGAAATCAAATGAATTCGATAAGAAAAAAATCAATTTGGATGAATTTTGGATTGAAACAGCATGTTTGGGAACATGTATGGATGCAAGGAACAAAACAGAAAACAATACAACCTTCCATACATCATGTTTGACGAGCTGTATTAGTCCAGAAAGTTAGACAGAAAGTCATACAGGTTGCCATACAGCTTGTATTGGATCATGTATCACTTTCTGTATCAATTAATTTTTCTCTCCAGGTGTTCACAGAAAGTCATACAGGTTGCCATACACCCTGTATGGCATCCTGTATGAACGTGCGCTTCTTTGTTTTGGACTTTCGTTAAGACCACGTGTGTATATATTTTCCTAAAGGAGAGAGAAAGTTAGTTAGACATTTTTAAAAAGACAATTAGATACAACTTTTTCCTCTGTTTTTGTGAGAGATTTTTACTGGAAATCAAGTTACGAAGGATTTGAGCAAAGATTCATCAGGATTTGCAGATCATCTTCATCAATTGAACTTCATTTTTACAGGTCGTATTCATAATGTCGATCTCTTCTATTACAACTCAATTGTTTACTATTATCTCGATGGAGGAGTAGATCGTAGATCTAGATCGAGTTTGGAATTTAATTTCATCATGTGTTGAGGATTAGATCTTAATGAATTATTCTAATTGCATGTTCTTCAACGTTTTCTTAAATTCGTATCTCTTGAGTACAAGTTTATAACTGATTTTATTCAAGTAGATTGAGAAATCACTTGAATGAATAGATCTATGCAATTAGATAAGATTTGATTGTTAACCTAGAGCTAGGTTGCAAGAATCTTCTGTGTTATCTCTGTTTTCTTGAGTTCTTGAACTTCATGCGATTTTAGGTTGTAATTAGTTAAGGAGAGATCCTAATTAATCAATCTAAAATTAGATAAGTTGATATATCTGAGAGGATTATCAATTTGTTTAAGGAACTCAACAGTATAAGAATTCAATGGAATAATCTTTAGTTTTTCTATGATTCATATGATGAAAATAAATGAAGAGCAAGATCTAGGTCGCTTTTAGTTACTGTTTTCAAATCTTGCTTGAATCTCGTGAACTTGTGTTTCCTAAATTGTTACAATTAATAGTTTCCTTTAATAGATAGTGTTAATTGATCTATCTCTCATTCATCTAGCTAAATAGTAGAGTTAAAGTGATTACTAGTACTTATTCTACCCCCGTGGACGACCTCGATCTAAACACTATTCTATGAATTGATAGGTTCACTGCTTGTTGCTTTTCGTAGTAGTTTAAGAGAGAATTTTATAAATTTTAAACTACGATTGGCAAGGATTTTTATCCACCAGATGTGCTGGGTTTTCCAATTGGGTTTTGAGACTCCCAACCATTTTCTTTGTGAATCATGTAAAATGAAATATATCTCTATTGACAAAAACAAAAAAGAAAAGGAAAAAGAAAAATACAATCAGTTTGGAGCTAAATCGCTTACCTTAATATGAATGGATTAAGATCATGTACTTCCATGCACTATATAATCCCTGCATATCACTTTGCCTCTCTCATTATCTTCCTTGATTTCCTTAAACAAGAATCATGCTTAATTTTCCTACATTTTAATTGAATTTTGTTTATTATCTCAAGAGTTTTTAATTTACTCAAATTTAATTATTATGCTTTTAGAAATTATTTGAGTGGTTTGTCCTTATAGTAGTTCCTTCTCCTTAAGGCTATATTTATAACATTTAGGATGGCTTTTTGTGTGCCCCCATCTTGTGATTGCTTCTAGCTATAATTGTCTTTTATCTTATTTTGTTTCCATTTAAAATTATATGAATTTTCGGATAAGTTATATCAAAAGGTATTAATGTTTAAGGGTAAGTTCATTTAAGGTATTAATTTTTGAAGTAGTTAGAAAGAGAAATCAGTGTTTAATGATAAATCTATTTAAGGTATCAACCTTTCAAGTGATTAAAAAGAGGAATTTAGATTTTACAAAGTAAGTTAAATAAGGTGTTAATAATTTATCATTGATTAAAATTAAGGAAACTTAATTGAAAACTAATTCAAACGTTCATACCTCAAATGAACTTTATAAAATGTTAATACCCCATTTGATTCACTTTATAAAATGTTCATTTCTCTTCTTAATCACTCAAACATTGATACCTTTTGTTATAATTTACCCATGAATTTTTAATAATTGTCCTAAGTTATTTATTTTCATATTTAATATTTCTTTCGAGAAAAATAGGAAATTATGGCCTATTTTATTTTTGATATTTTTACAAACCAGTGGCCTAAGTTTTGATTTTGGACAAATATACGACCTGTGTTTTAATATTTTGCAAATAAGTAACCTAAGTTTTAATTTTGACAAATACATAACTGGTGCTTTGGTACTTTTGCAAATAACTGACTTAGATTTTGATTTTTAACATATGTATTATCTGCATTTTTTATCACTTTGTGTTCATAATAGATAAAACATGTAACTTTTTTTTTTCTTTATTGGTTCCTAATATTATTAAATGGACTTATTTAAAATATATAAATAAATTAAAGGTTATAT
The DNA here is from genome assembly GCA_024138025.1 of Combretum micranthum. Taxonomy (NCBI): domain Eukaryota; kingdom Viridiplantae; phylum Streptophyta; class Magnoliopsida; order Myrtales; family Combretaceae; genus Combretum; species Combretum micranthum. The sequence continues at coordinate 426,235 of JAMXBD010000304.1, forward strand.
AAAATACAGAAAATCAAAGGAGAAGAAAAACGGAGTGAAGGAATATAAAAGATGCATTTACAATTAAAATATTCATAATCTGTTGACAAAGGAATTAAGTGTAATTCTTGCAACAATTTTAGATCAACAATTGCAACTAGAAGAATTCATTCTCTATTTTGTTTACATATAACATGAATGGTTGTACATACTTTGTGCCCCACCTTCAAGAAAGAGTAAAGAATTGGGAAAAATAAAATACGAAACAAAGAAATCCAAAGATTGAAAAGAAACAAAAAGATATATTCTTACTTTTAATGAGAAGACAATAAGTGGGTGGAAGAGAAAAAATTAAAAAGAAACAAGAATATAATATTTTTCTACTAAGACGTTAACTGAGAAAACGATCAAAGTATGATAACTAGAAGGAAAAAAAGAAAAGAAAAGAAAAAAGCCAGTTAAAGTATACTCAAAGAATTAAGAAACCCTTTGTTAGACGAGCAAAAGAGACACGGTGATACCCTATATTCAAAAGATAAAAATAGAGGAATAGGACGAAAATTCCGATATTAGAAGTTCGATGGAGTTATAGGTGATTCTATAGACATGCTTAAAGTTGAATACGAAGATTTTATTTTTCTAGAGAACAGAAAAAGGAATTTGATTAAATCTATACTAGCGTATGATGCATCCGCATTACGTTTGCGAAAAAAAAAAAAAGAATAGTTATTTTTAGAGAAAATAAAAATATAAAAATAGAAAGTAGAGATGAGAGAGAGAAAAGAATAGAGTAACCGTCATATTTTGATATATATTTTTTGATACCAATAAACCAGTATTCGTTTAATATTAATAGATAATAATATTATGTACCAATGGAAAAATGTCATATGTCCTAAATCTGTCATTAACATAAAGTAGAAAAAAAGATTAATGTTTTTGTCAAAAATCTAACTCAAGTCTCTTAATTACAAAAACACCAAAACAACTAGACCTATGTTTGTTAAAAATCAAAATTTACATCACTTGTTTAGATGGTGCCATACACATATGGTATATGTATAAAAAAATAATAATAAAATTCAGTTCACTTGTTTATAAAAATTTAAAAAAAAAAAGAAAAAAAGCATGTCATGTTTTTTTTGGAGTTTCTATGATCTCGTAGTCAACTATCTAATTATTAGAATAAATATATTAATTAGAATATTAACTATTTTAATTGTTTGATGACAGTTAGGTATAGTATGAACCATTAAATAATCGATAAAATCGATCATATCAAAATTAATGAAGGAGCCAAAGAATTTTTGAATTGCTCCCTATTTTTATTATTCACTTTTGTCGTCTTCATATAAAAAAGGCACGAATAAAACTCCCATCTTACCGTAACGTTAGCATAATATTTGGGGTATTTTAAGTAATATAATATTCTATTTTCAAAAAAGGAATCATTTTTCTCATTTTGCATTGACATTTTCATATAGTTAACTATTATTGTCTACCATATTCTATCTCATGCCATTACGAAAATCTAGGAGCCTCTACCTAGTAATTGTGACTTCTTGAAATAACTATAAGAATATTCAAATTTAAAAACCTCTATTTACAAAAAAAAAAAAACCAAAGGATCAAGTTCAGAAAATATTTTCAAAGAAAATTTAACCCCCTTCTTATGCCACGCGTGAAGATAACGACCGGGAAGAAGAGAGAACTTTTCCTGGAGGAAAAGGTTACTGGCTGACGTTTTCCATACCACCATAGTAAGATTCTAAGGATGTCATCGGCATGGTTTGATCTTGAGTTGGGAACATGATCGGATCTGCCATTGATGGTTCCAAAATTAAAATTGGATTGATTGATTGATTCTAGAATCGACTAAGAAACCATTCGATTCTTCAGTTGCTAAACAATTCTTTGGATAAGAATCGGTGAAATTAATGGTTTTGACTGATTCCATTGAAAAAAGAAAAGAAAATTAAAAAAATTGAAAAATAGTATTAATATATAATTATTAATATTTAACTATTTTATATGAATAGTAAAACTTATTATCAATTCACAATATTTAATGTGTTATCATCAACAACATAAATAAATATAACTCAAAATCATATGTAATTAATTTATATACACTTCTCTTAAAAGAAAAATTCATTTCCTTAAAAATCTAAGATTATTTTTTGAATTTTAATTTTTTTTAACCCTCTAGAATATTTTACAATCTCATATTACTAACTACAATTGATATTATATGTGTTTATGTATTAATAAATACGCAATAAATTTTTTAAAATTTGGTTAACTAACCCAATAATTATTTTGAGTTTAGAATTTATTTTATTAAAACTAAAATTCATTTATTTATTTATACTTTAAAAGAATAAAAAGCCGGCTTCATTGTTCCAAAACTAGACACGAAAAGTGCCGGCTCTATGAAACCGGACTAAAACTATAGGAGACAAACCTTGTCTATGTCAAATGCTAAGTGCAGATAAATAAGCATAATAAATAACTTGTTCGAATGCTTGCTCCTCTTATTTTATATATTTATTATCCACCCAATCTTCCATAAGATTTTGATTCTTTGAGAACTCTCAATGCCAAGTGAAAAAAAAAAAAAGCATCAGCTCAAAGTAAAATTGCCTAACTCACCAACTTGGTTTCGAATGAACAAATAAGGGAGGCCATTCTTCTTCAAAGCTATGGGGGTTTACCCATCTTCATATCATCTTTGTCCATATGTGCATTTCAAATTGGAAATTCCTGCCAACTCTCTCCTACTAAAAAAACGTGGTTCGTGGGATTATGGAATCCGAATCTTAACATCCAACAATTGAGTAATAATGATGCATAGTGAAGCAATTTTAAATTAATATAATTTAAGTGTAGTTGTATAATTATTACATTCTGAAAGTATATTCTTTCTATATAATGCCAAAAAGAACTGGAGTGTAGTGCTAAATTAATGGAGTATATGCCTAGCTAATGCAATAAAATTATTATATCAAGAGGATGTAACTGGTCTAATTCACATGAGATAAATCGAATTGATTCTTCATGTATTAAAAACGATATGCCGTATCTAATTCTATTAGATACTTTATTTAAAGTGCAAACATATCCTTGTTAAGACTGAAACCGAAATTCAATTAAATTATTAGATCAAGATATATATCTTGCTTCTGTAGATAAGGGATTTAGATACCTGAGCTGGCAAATAAATATAAAATGGTAAGTATTTGCCTATGCTTGAATTTTGATTGAGACGTTGGGGCTTTTAATATATTTATTCCATCCTCCAACCAAGGAAAGGACCTTGTGATGCCTGTCTAATCCAATAAAATAATTATATCCACTGGACAAACCGTCGAATTAAATGGAATTTGTTCTTCACATATAAAAAAATATGGATAAATTACACAAGAAGATCACATCATTTTAGAGTAAATTTATTTTATGTCACAATGTTTCAAAAAGTTCAAAAGAGTTTACAACGTTTGAAAAAATATTCTCTGAGATTTAATTAAATATTTCTTTTATTGATACATATCAATGAGACCTTAAAAAAGGGATTTCTTGATTTTTAATTAGATATTTTTCTAATCAATATATGACAATGGTGATCTTAATTGACCAACTTCTTTAAATATTATGATCTAAAATAAACTTATCCTCAAATGTTGTGACCTAAAATGAATTTACTCACTAAACATTATAACTTATTTTAAACTTTTTGAAACATTGTGACTTAAAATGAACTTACCTCCCAACCTGGTCACCTTCAAATATAATTTAGCCAAAAAATGATACATGCTTTGTCTACGTCTTAGATATTTTCTAAAAGTATGGAGAAATGTTCCCTAGAACTCAAACTAAAATTCAATTAAAATTTATTCATATTTTCAGTAAGCTAATAAGTGTGTCTTATAATTCTAGATGAGGGACTTTGACATGTGAGCTAGCAAATAATATTTAATTGATAAAAATAATTTACTTATACTTGAATTTTTATTCGAGCCGATTTCAATAAATCTATTGGTTTCTATATGTATTCGATGCTCTAAAGAAGGAAAAAACTCGTTATTTTCATAAGCAAGCATTCAGTATATTTGGAGCTTATTTTGATAAATTTATTATAGTAGTTCTAGAAGCCTATTTGAATAAGAGCTGATGTCGAATTTTTCCATGCTTTTTCTCTTACTAATTATGAGAATTATTTTTTGTGCGTGCGAACTTTAAACCTTGCGGTCCCCGCCTAATAATCATATAAATAAATGGTATTCGGTATAATTATTTTTAGGAGAATTTGTAAATTATCTTATGAATTTTTTCTAATGTGGATGTAATGCTCTGAAACTTCGTTTATCGCTATATTGTTCACTTTGACCATATACTGTACAGTTTTATCTTTTGACGCTAGCACTTCTAATATGAACCACGTCAATAGATGACAAAACCCTATATCAATATGTATGGATTCAATTCCCAAGATTGTTTGTTTGTATGGAAATCGCGACCCGTTATCTATATGGAGGCAAGAATCTTGATAGATATCATAGACGCCACAGTTGAAGATGGAAATTCAATTGATAAATCAAATTGAACACCACGAAATTAGATCCGATAAGTTTAGAAAAGTTCAGTCAGGAACTCAAGAGAAATTCTCTCAATTGTATTATCAAAGTTATGCATTCCAAATACAAACCAAAGACTACAAATAAACAACCAAAGGAAACCTAAAAGACAAATTAAACAATGTTTTTTGTAAGTACATATATGCTGGTGGCCTTAAATTAGCACAGCCAGCCTTTAAACAAAAATTAGAAAAATCACGTTCTCGGCACAACGTATGTCGGCTACTATGCTAGCGATGTACATCACAACACCGGCGGTGTAGAAGTTAAATACTGTCAGTGTTCAAGCTAGCGTTAAAGAAAACGCTCTGGATACTTGATTTGCAACATACGCCAACAATGTAGGACTCAATGCCGACAGCGTAATATGTAAACTGGCGGCGTTGGGATCGGCATTAAAGACTTCAATTCTGACCTCTCCCTGCACCGTTGCAAGGCTAGCGGTGTAGATTTGTAAATTAGCTAGTGTAGAGCTTTGTTCTATCCACATTGAATTAATTTTGATTCCGATCGAGCTATCTGTCATTTTGATTCATTCTTGAGTTGACTTTGATGATATTAATGAGCTTGAGATCATCCTTGGTGATGTTCACATGGAGCTCCTCATCTTGAACTTGTTGAATCAACTCGTTAAATGCTTCTTTGAATCTTTTTACTTGAGTTCTTAAAGCCGATCTAGGTGGCAGCTCAATTGGATCTACACGCCATTGTCTAGTCATGCTTCCATGAACTTCCCAAGAGGTCACCTATCCTAGGATTGCTATATTTAAAGCACGCTTAACTTTAGAATTATGATGAACTCCAAGCCTTTACAATAAAAGGTACATGTATGATTAAAGTTCTACCATCTATATTTGAAGGATATCACAGTATATTTATCCCTTAATTTTCAAATTGATTAAGGTCAAAAAACTCATTTTAAAAGTTTACTGTTAGATTCGCACCTAGATAAGAGTTTATAGAGATAACTTGTAAATTTTGCTCGTTTTTATACTTATTTTTTAAAATATATATAGCTAAACAGTATCTAAGCCATAGGTGTGACATAAATTTCATACAACTCTATGCAACCTAGTGGTAGGGCAAGAGACTAGCATTAAATAAATTGATGGAGACAAACCATGATTTTACGAGAAATGATAGGGTATGGAATAAAGGTATTAACCCTATATTTCGTACCTACCTTATAACCTAAATTTAAAAAATTGGGTAAATTATATTGGAATATCACAACTTCTAGGAGTAAGTTTATTAAAGTCATAATGTTTCGAGTAGTTAAAAAGGGGTCATAGCATTAAAGAAGTAATGTCACGTTTGGTATGCAGGAATGATTTGGAATGGAATGGAATGGAATGAGTTTAGGAATAACAAATTCATTCTTATGTTTGGAAAATTATATGGAATGGAATGGTTAAAAAGTGTAATTGTCAGGAATTTCCTTAATAATATATACAAAATATGAATATATGATAAGATAAAAAAAAGTAATTACACCACATATAATTATTAAAAGTGGAATTGAATCACGATTCCAGCTTCTCAAAGGTGGAATCGAATTCTCCTTCAAAGCCGGAATCATCGATTCTAAGGAATCGCGATTCCGGCTTGTATAAATACTTCTAAACATCGGGAAAGAGAATAAAAGCTAAAATCGCGAGTCCATTCCAATCCAAAACCTTGGGAAAGAGAATGAAAGCCGGAATCGCGATTCTATTCCAATCCATTCTTGCGTACCAAACATGCAATTTTCATTTTAGGTCATGACATTTTAAGTGGTTAAAAAGAGGCATATCATTTAGAAAACTAGATCAAAATTGAGGTCGCCATTGACATGTGTTGTTATGTGCTAAATCTTCTAAATTTTAATTTTAAATATTTATCCTATTGACATGTGTCAATGATGATCTCAATGGACCCACTTCTCTAAACGTTGTAACCTCTTTCTAATCCCTTGAAAGTTTGTGATCTCAAACAAACTTACTTTCAAACCTTGTAACCTAGCAGTGTAATTTATCCTTAAAAAATTTAGACTAGCATCGTTATATGTAATTCACGGAACATTGGAAACCCATTCTATACAAAATATGCATATTGTGAAGAGAAAAGGAATTAGGAGGGAAGACAAGTGGGAGGAAAAAAAATAGAAAAGAAAGAAAATTATAATTTTTTTTAAGATAAGAAGAGAAAGAAAATAGAATGAAAGTTGGAAGTTTAATATTTTATTTTATTTTATTCAAATACCATAAAAGCTATTACGTAGAAGGTATTATTGTTTTAGAGATTACGTGGTCATTCCATTTGAATTCTCTCAAATTCTTTTTAAATTGTAGGTAGTTGTTTTTTGTGAGTTCAAGAGAAATTCTTCACCTCATATTTCATTTTTTCTCCTTTCCATTCTAAAAAGAAGGAAAAAGTAAAATTTTTACTTCATATTTTTCCTTTCCCTTTTCTTCCTTTAGCTCAGACATAGTGTTGGTGAAACTAACAATTTTTCTAGAAACTCTTTTCCTGTCCTGATAATATTGTAATGACTTATCTATAAAGCCAGAACATTCAAATCATAAATCAGTATCTTTTTTAAGATAAAATTTAACAAATGCAATCAAACGAATTTTAATAAGGTAAGATAAATAAATACAAATCATAAGTTTTTAATGTGTATATAAAGGATTCTAATTGCTGAGCAAATATTTCTCTAATAAATTATGGATTATAGATATACCAGCTTATTTAGATTTCTATTATGCTTGTCAAGCCCAATTAAATTTATATGTGTTATTTTACAATTTTATTAAAATACCCCAAATTTTCATGTTTTGTAAATTAAATATCATTGGACAATTAGTATGAAAATATGAGTAGTTTTGAAACTTAATTTAAATTTAGTTTAGAGATTGATTTTAAATGATTTAGCTAGTGGAGTTTTACAAACTATATGATATAATTAGATAGTTTAGCATAATAAAACTAGTAAATGAATTTAATTGAAAATAGATATTCCAATACTATAAATACCCAATTTGACCTATTAAACCACTTAAATTACCTATTTTAACAAATTCAAATTATTCAATACTTTCTAAACTATCAACTTGAACTCGATGCGTTAAGTTTAGTTGCATAAACTCCTAAACTTCACTTTAGCCATTTAAGCTTAAATTCCAACTCCTTAAATTCTAGAAATTCAAGACTAAAAATTTTCTTTCAAAAACCAATTCATAAGCCCCTAAAATCGTAAACTCAAGTAAGATATTAATTTTCCTTTAATTATATTTCCTATATTCAATTTCTAGTCCCAATTAGCTAGTTCTTTTCTCACTTTTTAATGTTAATTCTAAAACCCAAAGCCCATAATCTAAAAAGTTAATCCATGGCATCAAAGTCCAAGCCCATCAACATAAGCTCAAACCCATGTTTAGAAAGCCCATGATTTAAGCCCATAAAATCATGTTCTTACCATGCACCATCACACATGATATAAAAACCTAAATTCTAGAGAACTCCAATATATGAAAAGACCAAAATGACCTTAGCTAACTCTAGATACACTATTGAAAGGACTAAAATGCCCCTAAACTATTCAAACAAAAGGACCAAAGTGCCCTTAACCTTAATGGAAATTACAAGACACAAAATACATTAAAAAATGAACTTTAGAAAACCGTAATTCTCTCCTCATTTTTAGTAGCTCCCAATCCTAAAATTCTCTCAAGAAACCCTCTCTAAAACATACCAAAAATTATAAAAATATTCTATAACAATCCCTCTTCAAGATAAGTCTTTAATAGGTAAAAAATCCATCTTATTTCCACCATCTAATAACTCAATTTCTTCCAAAAAATGTAATCTCTATTCCAATAAATTCGTGGGTGGTTTTGAATGCTAAAACAAATGTTGGAGTTAGGAAAATTAGCTTGAAGAAGCTTCATCAATATAAGGGCAATAGTAGTGAAGAATCTAGGTTGTTTTGCTAAAACAAGTAATTAATGTAATTGATTTGTTTATGATATGTTAATGAAATTTAAATTCATTAAAATACTAAAAGTAAACTTAGATTTAAGTAATGATCAAAATAGGTGTATGTATGCATGAGATCCAAAATGAGCATATATGTAAATATATGTTATGATAGTAATTGTTTTAGTGAAATTATTGTATATATATGTATGTGTGTGTGTGTGTGTGTGTGTTGAAATATGTATATATGTATGATTCTATTATAATGATATGTTTTACTGAAGTGAAATAATCAAACAAACATGTTGAAGTATGCGCATGTATGCATGCTTTGATATAAGTTGGAAATTTGATAAACTTATGCTAATGAAGATGATTTCAGCTACGATTTGTGATTTAATTTGTCAAATATGAATCTAAGTATGAACTAAATGAAACAACATAGAATAAACATGTTTTAAATGACAAAAAAATAGGTTAGAAGTAGGATTAAACAAAGAAAACTAGAAAAATTACAAAACAGTCAGTTCTTGCATCATCATCGTGGCATCAATCTAAGTTGTAGGATTGATAGCTAAACGAGCTTTAATGACGTTGGAACCTTGTTGTAATAGTAGATCCACGAGTCTATTTTACAAAGTTGGGATGAACCATCCAAGAATCGGTCATCTTGATGGTATAATCGGCCTGAACCAATCAGTCGTCATTGTCAGTACCCTGCTTCCGAACAGAATGAGTTTAATTTAAAATAAAACCATAATTAACTAATTATTTTAGGCAAAATAAACTTATAAACATGTATATATATGCGTTAGGAAGTTTACATGAAAATTTGAGCTTAAGAATTCGTATTTAAGGTAGTGAACTGATTGAATAAAGTAAATGTGCACATTGATTTTCTATAAAAATGAAAATATTAGAATTTAAGGTAAATAGATTATAATCAAATAGATATGAAATAAATATAAATAATGTGTTTTCATATTAATATATGAATTTTAATATGAATAATTAATTATTTTAATTTTAGGAATTTATTTAATAAAATTGGAATAAATATGGCATTATAAGATAATATAAACATAATAGGAAACTAGTTTAGATTCATTAGCATATTTAGATGTAAAAATAGATTATAAATGATATAAATAGAATAATTATATTTCAAATGATTTATTTTACTTAGTAAAAGTTTATTAGATTTAACATAAGATATGTTATTTGAAATACTATTTAATGACCTAATTACCATAAAATGAGTTTAGTAGACTAAGTTGGATATAAAATAAATTTAATTGATTAATTATATCCAACTTGGCTAAATTAAGTTAATATAGATTTATTAACTAATATTGACTTATTAAAATTTTTAGAAACAAACAATTTATATTTAGCTATTAATCTAACTAGTAAACTCTTATAAGATCATACTAACTTGTAAATAGCTTTAATATATATAATTGTAATGTGATACCATACATAATAAGAGAAAAATGTTGTTTCAAATATATATTTGCCAGAAACATGAGTATTTAATATGAGTTTGATATAAGTTAGTAATTGATTTAAATGCTTATATGAGTTGATCTCTTGAGTAAATATTTAATAGGAATTTGCCTTATGCTTTACATTTTGTTCTATCTTCTAGTCTATCTTATGTTTATCTAGATCTTGTATCAAATATGTAGTGACTTGTGTGTTACGTGTTAGGATAAGCATCATAAATGAATTAATATTTAAAAGATGGCTTTAGTAATTACTTGTTGCTTGTGCATGGTCATTTAACCTGGTCTAAGGGGCGATAACCTTGCTAGGCAGTGCCAACATAGTAGTTAGGTGCTTAGCCACCACCCATCATTGATGTTGGAAAAATGATGGTTACTAGTGGCTTAATGGGTAGATGATAAGAGAAACAGTATCGAAGTAATGTTATTCATATTGGAGAGAAGTTGTATTAAGAAGTTTAATATATAAGCTCTATTACTCTACTTAATCATAATGGACTAATATGGATAAAGATGAGTAATAGTTGTGACCCCTAGATGAAGCTATTTACTAATGTTCCTACATGAGATATAAGTCTTCGGGCTGCCTATATCAATCCTCTAAACAGTTGCTGCTACTTAAGATCCCCGAGTTCCCAACTTGTTACCGGAATGTGAGTGCTCTACTATTATTTGCAACACTTTAATTTAAAGATATAAACTATTGGTTGTTGCATTGCATCTAGAACAGGTATATGTGCCCATCTCATGAGTGCTTGTGTTATTGTCGTATTAGGCTCTAGCTCATTCATTTCTTTTTCAGGTATTGACGATTATGATGATGATACCTATGATTAGATAGGATATAGCATGAACTTCGAGGAGTTTCTCGACAAGTGGAGTAATTAGGATTCGTTGGATTATTATCATTATTCTATATATATATATATATATATATAGAGAGAGAGAGAGAGAGAATTTTGTTATCAAACTTATGTTTTAATGAGGGCATATTTGTAAGTGCACAGTATATATTATAGGATATTTGAAACTCTTTATTTTAGAATAACTGATGGCATGGAATTTACATATATATTGATCTACTCTCTAGAGTATCCTATTTGGAAAATGTTTTGAGAAATTTTTTCTTCGCTGCAAATTTAGTTGTTTCCAGAATCTAATTTAATAATTTCCTAATCTAAAATTTTTTTAGCAATAATCACGATAAACTATAGATTAGGTTAGCCTTGGTATATAACGCTTAAGTGTTATGCGTGGTGAACTAGACATGCCTTGAACTAATTTGGGACGTGACATTTATTATAAGGTTGTAAATTAAATTTCTATAAGATATCTTAGAATTTGAAACCATTATTTGACATTATACTTATACTAGGTTTAGTATAAGATTTATGATAGTTTCAAGTCTATATCTTGTATTCTGTCATATGGGAATTGGTTATGGGACTTAGGATTTAGAAACTACTGTGTAACATTTAATACTCATCTTAAAACCCACTTAATCATGTCCTCTAAGTTTGAAGTTTTAGTAGGTTTCAACACGTGCTATCATATGCATCTTGTGTGATTTCGCAATTCAATTGATCTTAGAGAAGACTTGATCAAATGACACATTAAGAATTGTAATTGGAAAGAGGTGTTGGAGGAGAAGTAAGTAGCTTTCAAAAACTTTCAAGTACGTATCTTAACATAGTTGGCTACTTTGATCTTCAAGAGTCAGATTCGAATAGCACAATATTGCTCATCTAAAGTTTTGTCTCTTACAAATGAGAAGGAAGAAGTGTATATATATATATATATATATATATTTCAAGATTCAATCTCAACCATTAGATGATTCCAAATATCAATGAATGGGATAACACTTTAATAGTACTCGTGAAACTGATTTGGTGATTAATGAATGAGATGCATCCAAGTTTTGATATAACGGTTGATAGTGTTTTCTTGATTGAACTTTCAAGTGTAAGACTAGTCTATCAGGACCTTTTAATTAGAGAGCATATTAGGCCATTATGATAGGTGATGATATGTAATAGGTCACACCCCACTACCATCTTCCCTATAAGATATATTCCCCATTACACTAAAAATAGAGAATCAAAGGAGTATATCCACATTGCAATCTTATCTTCTCTTTAGATACTCCCCTGGTTTGAGTAGCTAAGATAAATACAATTTCTTATACCTCTATCTTTTGCTGTTGATATATTCTTACTTAGCTCAAATTATCCACTAAGTTGAATGTCTAAATGTTTATGTTAGGGCCATCTTTGGTACCTCATAGGTTACATTTGTTGATTTTTTAAACCTACTCTACCTATAATATTAAAGGATCCATTGAGATCCCTAGAGACCCTAACGAGAATGTAACACTAATAAATTAATTCCTCTTTGGGCCTTAATGAAAATATGATTTCTTGTTGGCTTCTCAAAACCTAAACCTATGACGAGTTTTCCATTCGTGCAAGCTAACCAAGAAAAGCCTAGAGCAAACAAATAAGCTCAACCATTCCTATTTCAAACCCACCAAGGCAAGTTTTTCCAATACGTTCCTATTAAATGGGCTTAACCTTTTAAGCTCTATCACTAACCCAAAAAGTTATTCCATAAGAATGAATGAACTTGGGACAAGTTTAGACCATATGGCCCCATTACATCTTATGCCCAATCAAAAAGGTATGTTGATAATTAACTTTGCAAAATGTTTATACATTTTCCTAATTACTCAAAACATTGATACCTTAAACGAACTTACCTCTAAACATTGATACATTCAGGTGTAATTTACTCTTTACTAAAATTAGGTTGTTTTTAATTTTTTTTAAATAAAAGGAATACAAAACCTTATTTTCAAAAATAATAATAATAATTGTTATAGGATAAAAGGGTTGTAGATAATATTATATTTACTAGTGTTATATTTACTAAACAATATAATTAATGTAGTGGTAGATAGGGGTTGGTACACCAACCATTAGAGAACATTGTATATATATATCTCTACATATATACAAAAATATATACAGAATATATACAAAATTTTACTATGTTCGTCCCATAACATGGTATCAAAGCTCTAGAAAATTTTTTGAAATTTAGGTTTTTATTTTTCATTTTTTTGTTGCCCCTATGAGCAACGGTCAATTTTCAACACACCCCATAGAGTGTGATTATTACATCTCACCACCTACCGAGGAAGAGAGCTTACCAGCCGATCTTTTACACCTCAAATTTCGACGAGCATCTAACACGTGCGTAAGTCACACGTGCCACTTAAGCTTTTGGCGTCCTCTTCCTTCATCAATGCATGGAGGCGTGTGGTCGTCTTTCTCATCACTTGAGAGCTTCAACACTCATTTAGTAAGGTTGTTCTTACGTTTTCCTGAGTTTCTTTAATCATATTGATCATCTTGAGAAGCGTACTTGTGAAATTCCTCTAACTGTGCTATCGGATGTTTTTAGTTTCAGTGTTTTTTATTGGTATTTTGTTAAACTCGGTTACTTATTTTGGTTTCTAGGGCATGGATTTTTGGTTATTTGATTCTATCCTCATCAGTATTGTGTTGGGGTTTTGTTGGTACTGGAAAGTGTTCTTCTTTTTTTTTGTAGAAGGTTTATGGTGTAATAATATTTTTTTAAAGAAAAAAATGAACAGTAATGTAGATAGTAAGACAGTTTTTGATATGATTCTTGTGACAACTATTATTGACCATAAACTTAATGGGAATAATTGTACTAGGTGGAATAAAACTGTGCGAATATATTCTAATAGTATTGAGAAAGAAGATCATCTTACTAATGATCTACCAACAAATGATACTAACCAGGCATCGTTACGTGATGATGCCAAGATATCTTTTGCAGCTTAAATATTTTATTGATAACGACATCATTAACTTGATTGATCACTATGAGTTGATGAATTATCTAAACTTCATGTATTTAGGAAAAGGGAATATTTCCTGTATCTATGATGTATGTCGAGCTGAACAACACGATCAATCCCTTACCACCTACCTTATGAATTTTAAGAAAATTCATGATGAATTGACTGCATTATTGCAATTTAGCCCTAATGTGAGAGTTCAACAGACTCAATGTGAATAGATGGCAGTAATGAGCTTTCTTACTAGCCTTCATCCAGAATATGAAGCTGTCAATTATCAAATTCTCTCTAGTCCTAAGATTTCATCTTTGTAGGAAATCTTTACTTGACGACTTCTCATAGAAAAACATTCGTCATTCACTTTGTCTCATTCTAATAGTGCCTTTGTTGGTCAAAGAGCAAGTCATTCCTCCACTGATGGGAAATGGGGAAATAGCACTCTAAGTTAGGATACAGGGTGAGTGGTATGTTAATAGTGTCATGAGCCATGCCACACGAAGAGTAATTGTAAGAAGTTGCACAATTATGCATATAAGAAACCATCAACATATATCCCTTCTACTGAGGCTATCCCAGCTTCTAAGAAGACAATCATAGTTTTAGCTGAAGAGTTTGCTAAATTCTCCTAATATCAAGAGGCATTGAAGGCTTCATCTCATCATACATGCTATTACAGAATCAAGTAAACCAACTTAGTGTCTCTTTTTCTCATCTTCCAAGTGGGTCATTGATTTTGGAGCTACATATCACATAACAGGTAACCTTGATCTCTTCTCCACTTACCAACCATACACATCTCCCACGAATGTCACTCTTGCACATGGGTCTAAGTCATATGTCCTTGGATCTATCACAATTAACCCAACTTCTTCGATTTCCTTATCTTCTGTGTTGAGTTACCATAGTTTTCGTTTGACTTACCATCAATAAGTCAACTTACTCATGCAATGAATTGTTGTATCTCATTTTATCCTGATCATTGTCTATTTCAGGATCTTATGAAGAAGAAGATTATTGATAGAGGACATAAATCAAGCGGTCTCTATATATTGGATACACAAGTGCCAAGTTCTATTGCATGCTCAAGTGTCCTAATGCCTTTTGAAGCTCACTGTTGTTTTAGAGACCCCTCTTTATCTTTGTTAAAGAAACTTCTTCCACAATTTAATCATGTTTGTACCTTAGATTGTAAATCTTGTCATTTTTCTAAACACCACTGTTTGTCTAGTTTGCCTAGAGTCAATAAAAGAGCTAGTCAGCCCTTTGAATTAGCTTATTTGGATGTATGGGGACCATGAATAGTTGTATCTAAGACTAGTTTTCAATATTTTGTTACTGTTGTGGATGATTATTCTCGCATGACTTGGCTTTATCTTATGAAAAATCGTTCAAAAGTGTTTTATCATTTTTCTACTTTTTGTGCTGAAATATAAACACAATTCAATTTCTCAATACAAACATTAAGAAGTGATAGCATCAAGGAATATTTCTCTTATTCATTTCAGACATTGATGCTCTAAACTAGTATTTTTCATCAATCTTGTTGTGTAGACACACCTTCTTAAAATGGAGTGGTTAAAAGAAAAAAACAAATATCTTCTCGAGACAGCAAGAGCACTTTTATTTTAGATGCATGTTCCTAAACAATTTTAGGCTTATGCAGTCTCCACAGCCTGTTTTTTTATTAATCATCTCCCTTCATCTGTTGTTTAGAGTAGGATTCCTTATAAAGTATTATTCCCTACAAATCCATTATTTCTTTTTGAACCTAGGATATTTGGTAGTACTTATTTTGTTGGTGATGTTTATCCATAGGTCATTAAACTTGACCCTAAATCTCTTAAATGTATAACTTTTTAGGATTTTCTTGAGTTCAAAAGGGATACCGGTGTTTCTATCCTCATCTTAATAATTATCTTGTGTCAATTGATGTTACTTTTGTAGAAAACTCTCCATTCTTTTCACCCATTGAAACCTCAAAACAAGAAGAGGACGACAATATATTATTTTATCAGATTTCCTATAAGGGTTCGGGTACTCCTCCACTGTCGCCACTACTGCCAACATCATGAACTCCAATTCAACATGTGTATTCCTGATGACTAGATCCACCAGCTTCATGTCTTGTATTAATCTCTTCTTCCTCAATAGATCCGACCTCAAGTGACCTTGATCTTCTTATAGCTCTTCACAAAGGTAAAAGATAATGCACTTATCGTATCTCTTTATTTGTGTCATATGACCGTTTATCATCTTCTTTGTGTTCCTTCATTGCCTCTCTTGATCATGTATCCACTCCTTATACTCTTCACAAGGCCTTATCTCATCATGGCTGACGTATTGCAATGATAGACAAAATGAATGACTTAGATACTAACGGTACTTAGGATTTGGTAAGCTTGCCTGCAAGTAAAAAGGCTATTGGCTACAAAGGGGTATTTGCAATTAAAGTCAATCCAGATGGATCAGTGGCCCACCTTATGGCTCGTCTTGTGGCTAAGGGTTATGCTCAAACCTATAATGCAGACTATTTTAACACTTTCTATCTAGTAGCTAAATTAACATCTGTCCGACTATTTATCTTTATGGCAGCCACTTATGATTGGCCTCTACACCGGTTAGATATCAAAAATCCCTTTTTACATGGGGATCTTCAAGAGTAGATCTACATAGAGCAAACACTTGGGTTTTTTTGCTCAGGGGGAAAGGGAAAGTTTGTCGCCTTCATAAATCTTTATATGGGTTGAAGCAAAGTCCTCGTGCATGGTTCGAGAAATTTAGTTAAGTAATTAAAAATTTTGGGATGATCAAAAGTAAGTCTGACCACTCAGTATTCTATAGATGTTCTTTGTGTGGATTAATCTTCTTATTATTTATGTAGATGATATGACTATTATTGGAAATGATGAAAAAGGAATATACTCTTTGAAAGAATTGTTGAACTTTATGTTCACAAATGATTTTGATGAGAATAATTATTACATAATTAATTATTTAAATATCCTTAATTGTTCAAATACTTAAAATATCTATACATATATGCTTTGTATTTGTTCTGCTGTTGTTTAAGTTTTAATAGAGTAAAATGCTGAAGAAAAGTCAAGACAAAGCTATCGAGCCCAGCAAAAGAAAGGTAAAGGCACTATTCATCAGATAAAGACAAAAGACTGAGTTTTGGGCAAAACTAAGAAGTCAAATGTTGAAGTTTTGGGCAAAATTGTAAAGTCAAAGGCTGGAGTTTTAGGCAAAACTATGAAGTCAAGAGGTAAAGTTTTTGGCAAAATTGTAAAGTCAATGGCTGGAGTTTTGGGTAAAATTTATAAAGTCAAAGGCTGAAGTTTAGGCTTCGACCTCAGACCTCGACTTCATAAATTTACTTTCGACTTCAGAAAGTTTGGCCTTGGGCAAAATTTATAAAGTTAAGGGCTGAAGTTTTGGCCTCGACCTCAGACCTCGACTTCATAAATTTGCCATCGACTTCAGAAAGTTTGCCCTTGGACAAAATTTGTAAAGTCAAGAGCTGAAGCTTAGACCTGGACTTCAGACCTCGACTTCAGAAAGTTTACTTTCAACTTTAGAAAGAAAAGAGTTGTTGGATTGCATTTAATACATGTGTTAGACACATTTAATGCTCTTTCACTACTTTTGACTTTTATACGTTATTAAAATGTTAAGTATATTAAACACAAGTATGGGTTGTCAAAAACTTTTTGATAACATGCAAATTTTTATCAAGAGCAATAAATAGAATTTTTCTCTTCTCTTTAAAGAAGAATGAATTATTAAAAATTTTGAACGCACGGTAAAAACGAAAACAACGTTCTTTAAAGTTTTTTTTTTACTTATGTTTTTGTTCTCGTTCTCGTTAACTTGAAAATTTTTTTAAGAGAACAATTAGTGCTCCGTTTGGAAATTTGCTGATACACTCTAAACGAAAGTTTTTTAGCACTATTTAAGATTTACAAAAGTGGATTATCTATTCGTTTAAGGAGCTCAATTTGTAGAAGGAATTGTCAAAGGAATTTGTAAAATTCCTAAAGTATTTTCTGTTGTAAATCTGCTCAAGTAGGAGCGTTTCTTTATAAAGAAAATTTGTATATTTCCTTAAGAGCTTTTTAGTTTGTAAATCTGCTCATATAGGAGCTGTTTGTAAAAAGTCCTCAAAGGAGGCATTTGTAAAAAAAGTATTCGTGTGAGGCATTGAGAAAAGTCCTTGTAGAGGCAAAGAGAAGTCCTTCATTGAAGCAAAAAGAAGTCCTCAGTGGGAGGCATTTGAAGTTTGGTCTAGAGTTACCAGCATCGTCCTAATTACGATTAGGCTGGAAGTCTTTAGTGGGAGGCATTTGAAGTCTGGTCGTGTGTTACCAGCATAACACTTGATTTATCAAGTGGAAGTCCTTTGTGAAAGGCAATTGTAAAACTCCTATTGTGATAGGTATTGTTGTAATTCCTCGTCTAAGAGGTGTATTGATTTTGGAATAATCAATATAGTGGTAAAAGTTCTCTTTGAGGCATTTGCACCGTAGAGAGTAAGCAGTGGGCCGAACTCTACGTTAAATCCTTGTGTTGCTTCTCTTTCTCTCTTTCTCTATGCTTCTTTATCTCTGCTTATTTGTTAATCGACTTTAATTAGTTTATTCTGCTACATTTGTTTGTTTAAGTTTTCTCTTGTCTTTTCTTAGTTAATTAATTTGGTTTGATAAAATAGAAAAATTTGTAATACTTAATTCATCCCCCATCTTAAGTATTCCTTGTGTATTGTTTCTAATAGGAATCCCTTCATAGCTAGTTTCAAATAAAGGATTTGGGTCATTGAAGTATTTTCTAGGTGTTGAAGTGATGAAGAATGAGAAAGGTATTTTCTTGTCTAAAAGGAAGTATGTACTTGACCTTTTATCTAAAACAGGAAAGTTAGGGGCAAAACCATGTAACATCCTAATGATGCCTAATCTGTAACTCATCAAAGATGGAGAGTTATTCAATGATCTTGGAAGATATAGGAGATTGGTTGGGAAGCTAAATTACCTTACAGTAACTCGTCATGATATTGCATATTCTGTTAGTGTTGTAAGTCAATTCATATCTTCTCTAACAATTCATCATTAGGCTGCTTTAGAACAGATCTTATGCTATTTGAAAGGTACTCTTAGATGAGATGTACTATATCAAAATCATGGTCATTCTTGCATAGAATGCTTTTTAGATGCATATTGGGCTGGCTCCAAGGAAGATAGAAGATCCATTATTAGCTATTGTGTTTTCTTGGGAGGAAATTTGATCTCATGGAAGAGCAAAAAGCAGAATGCTGCATCGAGATCTTGTGCAGAATCAAAATATAGAACTATGACTCAATCTACATGTGAGGAGATGTGGATATACCAAATTTTAGTTGAGGTTACATTTAGAGTTCCCCTCCTAGCAAAGTTGTAGTGTGATAATCAAGCTACTGTTTATATTGCATCTAATCTGGTATTTCACGAAAGAATCAAACATACTGAGATTGATTGTCACTTTTTTCGTGAAAATGTACAACAAAACTTAATCTCTACAGGCTATGTGAAGACTGGAGAACTACTTGGTGACCTTTTCACAAAAGCATTGAATGAGAGTTGAATTAGTTATTTGTGTAACAAGCCAGGCATGATAAACATCTATGCTTCATCTTAAGGGTAAGTGTTATAGGATAAAAGGTTGTAGTTAATATTGTATTCACTAGTGTTATATTTACTAAGCAATATAATTAATGTAGTGGTAGATAAGGGTAGGTACACTAAACATTAGAAAACATTGTATATATATTGCTACGTATGTACAAAAATAATACAAAATTTTACTATGTTCATCTCGTAACAATAATAATAAAATTTGATGAACTTATAGTGAAAAGAATTTGAGAAGGTAATAAGACCAATAAATTAATGTTTTTAGAAAGGAACAACGATAGTTTAATCTCGATTAGTGTTTATAAAGGTACCTAGGGGCAACATAAAATTAAAAATATTATTTATCTCCAGTTTTGTAGATAATAAATTAGTTACTAAAAAATTTTCCTCTTCAAAATAAAAAAAATATAAATATATACATATAAAATAAAGGGTATTAAAAGAATATACTTTAACTTAACCCATAAACTCATATACTACAATTTTCAAAAACCAATTTTTGGAGAACGTTTTTATGCAAACCAGCAGCTAACAAGGATCAACCAAACTCACTTATTCTAACTTACTTATTTTTCCTTGACTATGATTAGGTGACAACTCCAAAACATCAAAACACCAATTTCCTTTAATTTTTGGTTGAAGGTTCACATTAATAAGGTTCATAGTTTAATGTGAATCAAATTAAAGGAAATAGAACCAACACCAAGCTCAATAATTGCTATTATTCCTTATTGTTCTTCTCATGTTTATATAGTTAAAGCTTAATATGTCTTGTTTTCAAGGGAATTTTGAAGCTTTTATTAGATCCAGTTACTTCTTGGGCCTTCTTTGTCAACTTATGAATGGTATGTATGTTGTATTAGATTTGGCAAACATATTCCCACCTAATAAGCCTAAATATCCAACTTCATTATCTTCATCTCTTCAAACATTTTGGGTTTTGGTAACTCTTCTAACTTATGCATTTGCAGCCACATTTTCTTCATGAGGATGGTATAAGATTTGTACATAAAATCTCCTTTATTTCAAGTTAAGTTTCTTTTGAGTAATAATATATTTCAAACTTTTATACTAGTTTAGATTTTACATTTCTTGCCATATAGATGGTATGTTGTAACTCTGATTCAAAGAACACTATTGCAAACTTAGGGTTGTGTTTTGTGTGACTTCTTTCATAAGGTATTAACTACAAGGTGCATAGGTTATTATTTTTCCAATTTACATAAACACACACTTGAAGCCTTCAATAGAGGCATCAATATACTATAAACCCTTCACCACTACTACATAAAGCCAAAACTAATGTTGATACTAATCTGTGCATAAGCTCCTAGAAGCTTCTTTTACAACTATCTCCCAATTTAAACTTCACCTTCTTTTGAATTAACCAAGTCAACAATGGTGTAAGCTTGGAAAATCTTGTACAAATCTTCTATAATACCTTACTAATGTTTAGAAACTTCTAATTTTTGTTACTATCTTGACTTGAGGCCATGCTATAATGGCTCTTACTTTTCATGGTCAAATGACCTCCTTTCTTGGATATGGCATCAATTTATTTTGTCTAGCCAAAGCTCCTACTTTTTAAATTTAGTATAAAATTTCTCTTCTTTTAATACCTTTATGATGATCTTTAAGTGCTCTTTATTATGTCCCTCTTCACTCTTGGAGTATACTAAGATATCATCTATGATAATCACCCTAAATTTGTTTAAATGGTATCTAAACATAGCATGTGCCTTAGTTAATCTAAATGGCATCATTAGAAATTTGTAATGCCTATATGTTGTCTTTGACAAATCTTCAATTGATGGTATCTTAACCCAGTGTCCAGTTAAGTGAACACATATGCTCCTATCAACTAGGCAAATAAGAAGTGAGTCTTAACAATGAATACCCACTTCTAATGGTATCCTTATTTAACCCTTTATAATCTATAAAAAAGCATAAGCTACTATCCTTTTTTCTACCAAACAATAACATAACACTTTGGGGATACAATGGGCTTCATAAAATTTTTTATCTAGTAGCTACTATAGCCAATTAATGAGTTCCATCAATTCTATACACACCATATCATATGGCACTTTGGACATGGGAGCTATTCTTGGAATAATATCAACTTAGAACTCTATCTTCTAATTAAGTGCCATATTTAATAACTCCTCTGGAAATACCTTTATAAAGTCATTAACTATAGGCGCTTATTAGGGTAGAGATTCAAATTAGTTCAGTAGATATCAAAATAACTTACCTTATGTGAAGGCTTCCCTCTTATAACTCATAAGGTAGACAAACTTGATGGCCTTTGAATCTCTATCTCATAACTAAAGGGTTCTTCTCTTAGAAAGTTTTAAGTGCAACACTTAGTTGTAATTATCAATAATAAAATGGTTTTTAACCAATTCATTTTCCAGTATAGCATTAAACACGTTTATCTTCAAAGCTAACAAGCCTACGCACATTCATTCATCTCTGCATGGCTTTTATGCTTACATTCTTACAAAAGCTACCCATAAATATATGAGCTCTAAGCAACGTACTTATGGCCAATCTCACATGAAGAGGAGTTATACATACACCACAAGCATCAACATATGATTCATAAGCACTTGATCAAGTGGCGTTAGTATCAAATAGCATGCGTGCATAACGAGAAAGGTCCAAAAAGATACTTACCATGATGTCCATATCTAGAACATCCATCTCATGTATGGGAACGACGACCCTTGCTCACGATTCTTTCCTCTAGAAGCTTGGTGAGTCACTTGAGCTAAGCTAACCCTCGAAGTGACTATCTCTATGAACTCAACCATACGATTCCTTTTTCTACTTGTGATTAAAGCACAACATCAGAATCAGGGTTAGATTTGTATACTCCTTCCTACCATGCCCAGTCAGCGCATAAACAAAGCAAGCTCTGGCTGTCTAATCACAATTTTGAATGTCATGGAGTCAAAAACACTTGTCACACTTCCTATCTCCAAAAGGTAAAGCCATTCAAAGCTATTGGGTTTGAACCATCTGTGCACTAGGCCTCTGAACTTGCTTCAGTGCATGCTTATTTCCAATCAATAACTCTGAAAAATTATTCATAAACCTCTTAGGGAGCTACTTGACTTCTCACTTTATCGTAATCTCTATTTGTTGATATCCTTGCTTGATCAACTTGACCATAGTGGGAAGTTCAGAAGATTTAACTGCAGACTACGACTAGAGTCTACTAACCTATTTAAAAACTACTAGCAAACTTCATCAATTGGTTCAATTTACTTTCATATATTACATTGGCCTGAGGCTCTACTAAGTACTAAGATAAAACATTAATTTTACTTCATAGATCTCCTAATAAAGTAGTGCATGTCAATTAATAATATAGACTATAGTCTATGATTTCCACTTCTTATGACGGAAAACCATATTTTTCACTTAACTTTATGGTATAAAGGTAATGCTCGCCTGTTTAGATAACGATTCTTAAAACGATGGAAGCTGATAATAAAGGTAAAAGCGACAAAATATAGGTGTGACGTCTAAACTTGCTAGAATTAAAGAGTTAGAATTGTGCACTTGTACGTAATGGAGATAACCTAGACAGTTCAAGGTATACAATCAAATCAATGTCCTCCTCTCTTTTTTCTTTTTCTTTTCCTTTTTCCTTCAAAATTTGGGTGACAACCATTTTGATAGTCTACTCCTGAATCATTCGGTACCGTGCAACCATTAAAGAGGTCTTTATTATTTAAATCCAAATTAGTTGCTTCTCTATCGGCGAATAAAAAGTCGTATTAGACTTTTGTTTTCTTATATACTACTAGCCATTGCACTGTTATACATATGCAAATAAAATAATATCAAATGCATAAAACATTCATTGCAAAAATTTAATAATGCTAAAGTATTACCTATGCGTGCAAAGTAAGAAGTCGGTACGTGAAATTAAAAAAAAAAAACTTTAATAAATGAGTTTTTGAAAACTAAGGAATTATCTTTTGTGTTTTATTATTTTGAAAATTAACTAACTACCTATTGCCGAAGGGAAAAGTGGAGAAAAGAGTGAAAAGATGAGCTTAATAATACTAAAATTAACTACTTAATGGTCTCAAATATATATTATATATATATATGATGGGTTTTGGGAGCCAAATTAATCTACATTGTTGTCCTGAGGATTGTTTGTTACAAGAGGGGAGAGAGAGAGGAATAACTGTCTAATAAGATAAATATAAAAAATAACTATCATACTTTACTTTTTTTTTTTTTTTTTTTGAACATGAATAAAGTTGATTCACTTAATATTAATAGATGCTATCTCAATTGTTTTATGTTTTAACACGAATAAAGTTGATTCATGTAATAATAATAGATGTTATCTCAATTATCTGCTCTCACTCTCTCCTTCTCCTTCTTCTTCTTCATCCTCCTTTTCTTCTTTTTCATCGTGATGTGATATTTCTATCAACTTGAGTCCCAGACTTCATTCCGCATTTGTCTCAGAGAAGTGTTAATCTTTAGATCTTTATTTATTTTGATTTATTCTATCGCTTTTAGACGCGTGTACTTCAATAAATGAAAGAAAAAAAAAGTTATATATATAACTTTAAAGATATTAACAATACTTTCCATTTATTTTATTGCTTTTATACTTGTACAGAAGTAAAAAAAAAAAAAAAAAAAAAAAAAAAAAGGGGTAACCTCAAAATTATCAACAATAATTGAAAAGTTGTTTACAAAGGGAAATGAAAGATATCCCTAATGATTAGGGTTACAAGTGGATCACACACTGAAAGTTAATCCATGGGATCGAACCTCATGGGATATCATGCGACATGTGTGAGGATGAATTTCACTTTAGCTTCATCACTGCTTACATTTACTTAGGATTTATTATAAATGGAAATGACGTACGATATATGCAATACGGAGAACTACTAATATTAGGCTCTCTGTTTTTTATGAAACAAACTCAAGTGCCTTCAGCAAACACATAACGCACAACTACTAAAACAAAAGATCGACGCATCACCGCATGCGCCCTTGAAAAATAATAATCACCAAAACTCAAATCACTTAATTATTGATGGGAAAAAAAGAAAACAAGTTTTCTGTCGACTCCTATTCTCGTCCTTTACCCCATATAGATATAAATGCTAATGTAATTGTAAGAATATTTACATTTGTGGTCCTTAACACACATTTCTTTTCGAAGGATCTCACTGTTTGAGATACCTATAGATGTAAAGAGTTTTTTTAACTTTTTAAAATCCTATAAGAAAAATCCTAAAAAGTGAGTTCATTCAAAATATTTTATTATTATGTAAAATGAAGGGTTTGTATAAAATATATGGACTCCCAAAAGTACAAAAAATTGTGAAGGAATTATCGGATGTAGATGCTCTAACATATTTATCTTTTAAAAAAAATGAGAAAATTATATAGTCCCATTATGTTTTTTTAATAGGACTAGTTTTATTAGTTTTTAATAGTTTAGATTCACCCAACCAAGAAACACTTAGGTCATAATTGGTATGCAAAAATTGTTTGGAATGAGAGGAAGGCACTGAAATGAGTAGTGGAATGTAAATCCATTCTGCTTTGACACATACATAAATGGACATGCTATTTATTAAAAAAAAGTGAATATTAATATTTTAAAGGATAAAATGTAATTATAGTAATAATTAATTAATCAGGGTAGAATCAATTTTTCTTCTCAAAAGGCAAAATCAAATGTCCTCTCAAAGTAGGCTTTTAAAAATGTATCCAAACATGGGAGTGGGAGTGAAACCAGCAATTGTAATTCAATTCTGAGCTGATTCCTATGTACTAAATGTGGCATTAATATATCAATTACTAGTTTTATTTTAAGGGATAATGTTACTTGATTTTGACAAAATATATAATTAGATATATGAACTTTAAAATTGATCAATTTAGTACCTAGACTTTGAACTTGAACAATTTAGTACATGAAAAACTTTGAAATTGATTAATTTAGTTATGAAAGAACTTTATGAAAATGTTGTAGGTAGGACCAAAAGACATTAACCCTTATTTTAATGATTAGAAGTGTAATGCCCTGAACTTTGCTTACTGAGGTATTGCCCGCTTTGGTCATACGTCACACGGTTTTGTCCTTTGGTGCCAGCGCTTCCCAAGAGATCACCTATCCTAGAATTGCTCTGTCCATAGCACGTTTAAGTTTAGAGTTTCAATAAAGTCAAAGCGTTATACTAAAAGGATGGGTGACCATCTATATTTTAGTGACATCATATACTCTCCCACTTATAGAATTGACGTCTTTGTTAGTTTTGTTACATAGATCTAGAATCATATCAAGTAGGGAAGACACTCGTTCACTTCCAGTTAGTAAACTACTCTAATACCACTTATAGTGCCTAATAACACTACTACCGAGGTATTGGTCGCTTTGGCTACACTCCACATGATTTTATTCTTTAGTTCCAGCTCTTCTTAGGAGATCACATATCCTAGGATTGCTCTCCTAAAGCATGCTTAACTTTGAAGTTCCAACGAATTTCAAGTCATTACACCAAAAAACACCTTTGTGATTAGAGTTTAACCATCTATATTTGAGAAGTATCATATGAAGATTGATTAGATGGTGCCGTTGGTGGGGCTATAAAAGTTTTAAATAGAAGAAGTATAAATATTTTTCGTGTATACCTATACTTAACTTTCCATCTTGATGCATCATTCTAAGAACACAAGAGAAAAATAGCGATTTTGGAGAAAATTCTACAGTCCCATCATGTTTTTCAATAGGACCAATCTTGTTGATTATTTATAGCTTAAATTCATACACAACCATGATTACATTACTAAAATAATTTATATACCACTTATTATATTATTTTAGTGGTTGGATAATTGGATGAATGGTCCCATTGAAATGACTATAGAAGTTTTCACTTTTTTTTTTTTTAACAACACGTAGCAATACTTTTAGCAAGCGCTTTATACTAAGATGTCTTCTTTCAAAATTTTGCATGTTAGTATTGGAGGTTTTTTTTTTTTTTTTTTTGCAATATGAAAATTTAGAAGAAGACAAAATTACTAAAGAAGCAACAATTGAGATTTTTATACCTTAATATTGTAAATTAAAAAAATATTATATATGGGTTCAAATACATAGAAGAAAATAACGAATTTGGATATATATATATATAAATATATAGAGAGAGAGAGAGAGGGAGAGAGATGGCTACAAATTTAGTTATGAACTAAGTGTTATATAATAAATAATTGGCAAATTACAAAAATATGATAAGTGTTTTAGTGTCTTTACAAACAAGTAATCTAGGTTTTGATTTTTAATAAGTATATGACTTGTGTTTTGATATTTTGACAAGCAAGTGATCTTAGTTATATTTGACAACTACACAACGTGTTTTGTACTTTTGTAAAAAAGTGACATGAGTTTTATCTTTTGACAAATACATTACATCTATTTTTTCACTTTATATTAATAATAGATAAGAGAAATATAAAAAAATATATAGGTAGTGTACTTGTCAGAAAACAAATCTTAGGTAACTTTTTTTTCCAATAAAAGTATAAAACACAGGTAATGTATTTGTAAAAAATAAAATTCAAGTAACTTGTTTTCCAAAATATCAAGAGACAAATTATGTATTTGTAACGTCCTAAATTTAATTGAGACATTATCGCCATGTATAAAACTTTGTGTATTATACGCTCAGACTTCCTTGAATGATATGTTTATCATGAACATTGCTAACCAATTTTAAAGTTTAGTGAAATCGTTCATTTAGATTTTTAAAACCACTGGATTCAGCAGCGGTGAATCAAACTTTATAAAAACAGTTTATAAATCTTTGCTTCCACTAGAGCAGACCAACTTTCTAAGAAACAAAATCTTATAAAAAACATTTTATAATCTACTCTTATGAGTAGATCAACAATTACAAACACTTTTGGGCATCACCAGGCTCCTTTAAAAGAATAATACAACTCAAAAATGTAAATCCAGCTCTTAAAGCAAAATAGAAAACAAATACAAAAGAAATCTACGGTCCTAAACTCACTATACTTCTCCTCTCAATATCTCTAGCATCGCCCGAAACCCGAGTCATGCATCATCATCATCAACCACACCATCATCCACATCATATTCATCCTCATCAATCATCCATTCAAAACTTGGGAAAAAGAACAACAACAACAATAAAGAGCTGAAGCTCAGTACACAGTAACACATATATACATGAAATGACACACAAGCCTAGCTAAATGCAATGCACAAACAACAAGTTAATTATCTTTAATTAAAAGTAAACAAATCAAAACTAAAGCACTCACACATCGAGACAAACCAATGGGAATCTGGGAGTCCTCAGTAATAGTAGCTGCTTAGGGGGTTGATACAAGCAGTCTAGATACTTATATCTTCTATATCTAATCGAGAAAGAGAAAATAGCCTCATCTAGGGTTTACAGCCATTACACACACTCTACTTATCACAGTCCATAACATCAATTAGTTTAACCAGTCCCATAAATGTAAACTAAAACATGTTGGTTCATTTTGAGCCTAAGTAGACGTTACCCCGATACTGCTTGCCCCATTAGCTACCCACTGAGTCACATATAAAATAGCCATTGCATCATGGTAAATTTTTCATTGCATCATGACATCTCAGTGTCTAACTACCATGCCATTGCATCATGATAGGGCTGCCGTTCCCCACACTGGATTCAACGGCACAAGCACAAGCAACACTCAATTATTAGCCCGTCTTTATATTTTAATTCATT
This sequence comes from Combretum micranthum, assembly GCA_024138025.1. Classification (NCBI taxonomy): domain Eukaryota; kingdom Viridiplantae; phylum Streptophyta; class Magnoliopsida; order Myrtales; family Combretaceae; genus Combretum; species Combretum micranthum. Next base: position 454,660 of record JAMXBD010000304.1, read on the forward strand.
TTAATATGTCTATCTTAGCATCAAACACGCAATTACTACGTATCTTATCTATTTGAAAACCAATCAGAATCAGAAGGTTTACCGGAGTCTCTCTTAGAGGATAAATAAGAGAATCAGCTCAGAAGAAAATATATGTTCAATAATTAAACTTGTATAAGAAATCTAATTAAATATCTACTTATCTCAAACTTGTTTCATTACCTTAATTGATCAGACACTAAATAGAAACCCCGCTGTGATTGCGAATATCGCCCCGCTAAAATACAGACAGTTCTCCTTTGTTTGTTAAAATGTTTCTTTTCACTTTGATTTTAGTATTTTATTACAAAAGCATCAAGAAAGCATTCATATACCAAAAACATTCATTTTCCTAAGCAAACAAACATTTGAAACAACATATTCTCCATACAAGACTAAGGTTTATCCTAACATATTAATCTAATCTAATTATTAGTTATTAAACCTATTTTAACTTAACTTAGCCAAGATTGATTATACTCAATCATTTAATCTAATTACTAAGCTAAAATAATTAAACTTAATCAATCTAATTCATTTTAGCTTACTAAAATCTATTTAGTCAAGTTAGACTAAGAGTGATTAACTAAGTTCATTTTATATCTAAGGTTCATATTAACTTAAGTATATATTAATTTAATCTTAAAAAGGTTAATTAAACTTAATCAATCTAATTCATTTTAATCCATTCAAGTTCATTAAGCCAAGGTGAACCTAGGTTATTAATTAGGTTCGTTTTATATCCAATTTCTATATGTGTAGTCAAATTATATATTAAATCTATAATTTTACTAAACTCGTGCTTAATTATATCATTAAACAAGTATAACATATCAAATATCATTTATCTATTTCATTTTAGCTAAAAAAGATTCATTTTATACTTAATTACATACTTAAAACGCAAACACAAGTTTCAAACTTTGTTTGGAAAACATAGTAGCTGGAAAGAAATAAAATTTCGACCTTTATTCTTTTTTAATTTATTAAAAACTAAAATATGAAAGTTGTAGATCTCTTTTTAAGCTTCGCGTAGCCCTTTGAATCATCTCAATCTGAATTCGTATGAAAAAGTTATGATCAAAATACCATGACTAGAAGCTTGCAAGAGCAGAGTCACAGTCATGATTTTCGAAAACACCAAGATCAGAGGCTACTAAGAGTTGTGTCACGCCCATGATTTTCAAAAACAACCTAACCTGAGCGCTGTAAGGGCATAGTCATGCCCGTGATTAACAGATTACAAAGGGTTATGAACTTCCCATGTTTTAAAAACCAATTTTTACACATCCTACGTTAATTTTAACATCATATAAACAACCTATAACCTATTAATACAACTTCTAACACTTCAAACTTCATCTAACAATATCGAGCAACATCAAACCATTCCAACAAACCCCAACTTCACTATTTATCATCTTCTTCATCAACTCCATCTTCTATCAAACATTAAACCAACAAATATAAATATATAAACAGCAATTCTACTCATTTTAACATCTATACAACATATAAACATGTAAATAATAATTAAAGTAAAAGATAAATTGAAATAAAAAACGTATCTATGCAAGAACACATGCACACTTGAGCTTTCTTTATATTTACAACTTTGCTTTCCTCTTTTTATCTTCTGTCCTTGATTCTCTTTTTATCTTGCTGAATTTGAGATTAGGTGTCGATGAATTGAGAAGAAGTGAAAGAAAAAGAAGATTAGAAAGAAAAGAAAGAAAGAAACACATGTCACAAAGGAAGGGAAGAGAAAAGAAAAGAAAAACAAAGGAAAAAGTGAAAGAAAAGGAAAGGATAAAATCAAATTTATGATATTTTAGAAATAGGGTATAGGTTTAGAACTATCAAATTAATGTCTATAGTTCCAGAAGTATTTAGAAGATGATCTCTCAACTAATAAGTTAGAAATTAAGAACTTAAAATAAAAAATTAATTTAGGAATTTATTTTAGATAAAATGATATTTAATTTGAGTTCGGGTTTAAGAATGATATTTTTATACAAGCAAATGAACTCAAAATTTTCAAGGATTTAGGAATTGGAATTTAAGCTATGAATTAAGGGTTTAGGTATCCACTAAACATTTTAATGAAATGTTTAGAAGTTTAGGAATTCAAATATCAAATTTCAATTTAATTAATTACTAATTTAATTATATCGACTTATCTAATTACACCTTACAATTTATTTGATTTATTTTAGTTTATCTAAACTTAATTTCTAACTTAGATGAAAGGTTTGGATATTTCAATATTTGTCAAAAATAAAGTCCAAGCCACTTATTCGTAAAAGTATAAAACACGGGTAATCATTTTGTATTTTTTTTTAAATGATAAAATAATAATCGTAATTGTTGTTATGTAGACTACGTCTTATACTAGGATTTCTAGACCCCCCGTGGATTGGATAGAGTTGCCTAGAGGGCTGGGTATGACGACCAAAAATGCTCTGTGAATCAGACCATTCACCCGCATGGTGCGGTGTCGAGTTGGTTATTTCAGACCTAAAATATGCCTCTCACTTAGACTTTCAGGGTGGCTTTGTTGGGTATTTTTGCACAAAATCAGCTTCTTTAACCGAAATTGTCTGTTTGGTATAAATTCTTCCATGACATAATAGATATGTTTCTCCTGAAAACAGTAGAATATACTGGCGATAGGACGATTCTTTTTCCTTCGTTGATAATTCAAATCTTTGCAGTGAAAGTGTGGACAAAAAAAAGATGGAACATTATGATATGACGTGTTCATGACAAAGGGAACTTATGATTATCTGTAAAAGGCCAGGATGAAGTCATCGTACTGGAAAATTAGGTTGCTCCTGGGTGCGTTAACTGTGCATTTGGAATAATTAACGTATGTACTTTCGCATTCGGCAGATAATAGATAGCATGCACCTTTTTAAATTTTTTTTTAATTAATTAATTATTTATATCATTTATTTGTACACGTCACATTAGTACTAGAGCTTTATTTGTTATCAACAATCTTAAAAGTTTATAAATATCAATTTGATATCTAAATTTTATCTACTTTTACAATTAAGTATTTTAGTTTTGTTAAAATTAACTAGCTAAATTTTCGTATTTTTACCTCATGTGGGTACTGATCTCGAAAAGTTATAAATTACTATTTTGATACTTCAGTACATAAATAGGTAAAGCCCGTGTACAATTACCCACTATTAATATACTGCTATACTCAACTTGAGTTATAGTATGAGTAATGTGAGGCAAAAACGCAAGACAAAAGGCTAAAGGTTGTATAGGAAAATAAAAGATAAAAATTAATCCATATTATCATTCTAGTATATGGCTATAAAAACCAACTTGAACATGCTCTAAGGTATATTCATTCTTCGTGTTGTTGAAGGTGACATATTAAATGCAGTGAAGGGGAAATAATTATTTTCCCCAATTTACATGTAAATAGTTTAATTTTTCAATTTTTTTTTTTTTTTTGTGATTACAAAGGTAGAGGGATTCTAACCTGAAACCTCTCACTTAAAAGACCAAACCTCATGCCACTAGACTACAAGTTTATTTCTTTTTCTTTAAATAATCTTTTTTTATTTTTCTTTTAATGGGTGAATGTCACAAATGATAACTAAATTTTGTTAATTTATATAATTAACTACATGAAGTTTAAAGTATCGATATACTACTTAAACTTTTTTTGCTTTTGCAATTAACTACTTGAACTTTACCAAATTTTTAATTAGCTAATTGAACTTTACTTATTTTCATAATTAACTATCTTAATTTAGGTACTACAAATGAACTTATGAAAGTTAATAAGTAGTAAATTGATACTTTAAAATTTCAAATAGTTAATTGTATAAATTGAAAAAGTTTAGATATTAAATAGACATTTAACCTTCCTTAAATTGGCTATGGACTTGATAGGTCTATGGTTCTAGGTCGATAAGCTGATCTAGACCATGGACTGGTTAAGTCTAGATTGGTTTATACTTGAATCCACGGGTTTGGTTTTGATCTTAAATGTATGAGGGAATTCACCTTTAAGTTCTATTTGTTTTATCTTATTTTAATCGTTTTAACATTTAATTATGTCGTTTTCAAATAGTTTGTCAGGAAACAAATATAAATGAAAATACAGATATTTTTACTCATAAATTTGATCAAATAGATCAGATAGAAATAAGATAAAGATATAGATGAAAATCAGACAATCCAAATACACCTAAACTAGTTTATGGTTTCTAACCAAATCAAGCTCAAGTCTAGTTTAACTATGAAAGGATTGAACATAAAGGCAAAAACTTTTATAGGACTAAAGAATGTGATTTTTTTTTTAATATGAAAAGTACGTTAATAGAAAGAATAATAATTTGAGGATAAATCAAACTTTCTTTTGAACATGTAAGGCATGGGTAATCATCTACATTTTCCTTAGTATATCTCGAAATGGAGGCATCAACTTATTGGTCGATGCTATGGAAAGCTACTATAAAATCTTTCTATTACTTTATAATTTCATGTGTTTTCCCGAACACGAGATAATGGAAAAGCTCCTCTAAAACGAATTCTAAAGGATAAGGGTTTCAAAATTACTTTTAAAATTGATAATTTTAAAAAGAAAATCACCCACAGTTTCATTATTTTTCCTTTTTACCAATAAAAATAAATTCTACTCAATAAGAAAATATTAATCGAAGGCCTTATAACCAAAGAGTTGAAAGTATGAAAAGTCAATCAAATTGGAGAACACCTCTCTTGAAAAATAATTCCAATCAATCATCTTACCATATAAATAATTATTGAAATTAATATAATAAATATTCTAATGATCCAGTTATGGTTGCCTATAAATATGAGCCTGATCGACCATATAAAAAAAAGGTGGCCGCATGGTAGTTTTCATCTTTAGGAGTCAATCTGTTCCATGTAAATAATACAATAATTCTTTTAAACAAACAAAACATGTCGGAATGGCAAGTAGATTATATAAAACATATGTATATACCGGGACCGGTGCAGAATGATGCAACTTGGGGATCTTGGTTAAGTGAGCATTAAAATTATCAATATCTATCTGCTTACTATTTTCATAATATTAAATCTTATTATGTATAATAATTTTACTAATGAGTTCACTATTATATTTTCTAATTTTATGCAGTAAAATCTCGTATACAAATATATGAGTATTAATTATTAATTAAAAAATAGAGTTAATGTATCATATAATTAGTATTATTAAAAAAAAACCTTTATGTGATAAAATCAAAATATTTGTAATATAATTATTATTTATTTTGTACTACAAGTTAAAGATAGTTGTTTATAATAATTTATTTAATTAAACGTAATTTTATAATAAATGAATTTCAATTTGTTATTATAAAAGAAAAAAAATTAAAGAGATAAACACAGGCAGAGAAGAGTAATAAATGAATGTTAAAATAACTAAAAATACACTCATGATTTGAACCTTAACTTGTTGGAAGTAAAACTAATTACCTACTATTAAACTACCTTCATTTTGACATCATTATTTGTTATTTACAATTGACATATGATACATATATTCTTTAAAAATTTTAATATATTAACTTTTTTCCAGTTAGGCTGCGGGCCCCCATTGGCTCCCCAGAATTCGGCCATGTGTGTGTGGTGTCTCTATGTATGTATATAAAAGGTACAATAATGGGTACATTGTCTAATTGAACTCAACCCAAGTTTTCGAATGGTGCAAGAACACGACCGCAAATCAGATCAACGAACTTGTTAAATTTCAACGTGTCTCCAGTATCAAATCACACCCTTACATCCACTTTCTAATAGTAAAAGCACCATAAAGTGTGAAAAAAAAAAAAAAGTGCCATAAAGTTTAACTAATCGTGCACGTCAATTATATTAACAATTTATATATCGAGACATTATGAAACTCTAATAAGTACCTCAGGCAAAAAAAGAGAGAAAAAAAATCAACTCCAATAAGTATAGGAGTAAAAGGTACACGGTCAAAGATATTAATTTTTTGAGCTTTATGGTGAATTGACAGAACCATTTAGTCAATCATCTAATTATTAAAATAAATATATAATTATAATATTAATTATTTTAGTGGTTCAATCACAATTAGGTATGGTGAGCCATTCGATAATAATTGAACGATCTATTAAAATTAATAGAAAAACATAAAATTTTTCATCCGTTTTTGACAATTTTATTTGGAACCCTTCAACCCACTAACACACACAAGTATATATATATATATATATAGTAGAGAGGATCATCAAACTCAAATTAATCTTTGTTAGAAGACCTGTGATTATGGATTGATTTTGTTTTAGCTTAAACTTACAAGATTTAAACCGGCACAATTGGAAAACATACTTTCAATAAATATTGGCACTAATTATATAGAATTCCTGTATAATATATGTATATATATATATATATATCCACGTTGCTCTTGTGTATGAGGGAGAGAGAGCCCCTCGAGATATGGAGTGGATTTTGAACAGTATAGAGATTTAGAAGGTCACATTATTTCTGACAAGTTGCATGAAGGGAATAGAGAACAATTGGAACCTTTTTCTCCAATTCATCCACTACATTTTGATACTAATTCCTTCTTACCAGCCCCAAGTGTGTGTATGTATATAAGAGCTTTTAGCTTGACCAGATTAGAATATGGTACAGCACCCAAAATTTAAAAGAGAAAAAGCATCAAAACACATATGGCAAGACATGTACTATTACTTTTTTTTTTCCTTGGAAGAATAATTGAATCAGAGCAAGCACCGTATTATAAAGAAAGTAGATTAGATTAGCATCATGTGCTTCGTTTGAACTTCCTAAGGGAACATATGCATTACCTTAAAAAAGTATGGATGAGATGGAGCTGCAGCCGGATATACTTAAAATTAAGCGTATCGTGAAAGTGATTTAGTTTTTTAACACATAGAATATTAAGCTTAGGTATATTGGTCCAATTTATTAATATATTTTGAAATGGTTCAATTGAATTTGCATCTATTTCGGTATAAAACCTGCTCTAACTATTTTTTATTGGCATACGTGGCCTCACAAGGTAACATATGCAATTATATATGCTGGACAATCATTTATGTAATGTCGCCTTGGGAAAGAGATAAACATAATAAGATAACCCATCCATATAGTTTTCTAAGAGAAAAAGGTAACCTATGGAAACTTCTAAAAGTTCGGTTTTCAATTTTAGAAGAGGGCATTGAAATATTCAAATTTGTACCAATGCTCCTGCTGATAGTTTAAAGAAAAAAAAAAAAAAAAATCTATACATGATTGCATATCTTCTCCCTCTTAGAAAAGGAAAATGGGGTTAAAAAAAAAAAAAAAACAACTTAGTAGCAAACCTTTTACAGCGTCGCCCTTCTTAAACTTTTTCTTTTCCTCACCACCCTAAAATAATAGATCCACTACTACTGATTTTAATATCCATTGAAACACTTTTTCCTTTTAATAGGGTTCCTTAATTCTACTTTTAATCATTTCTAGCATCACTTGTCCATTGCAATCCATCATTATAAATTTATTTCTATAGATTCGGTAAATCTAAAGAGATTGTGGCAGTCGGATATTTTGATTTATTGATGCTGAATAAATGATTTTTATTTTATGTATACGTTATTTTTCCTTCATTTTTATTGCCTTTCCCTTAGGTGGGATTCAAGTGATTCCTTTTATTGGTTTGTTGTGCTTGTCATTTGGGTGGATTTTATTCGTATAGAAGACATCTGTTCATTATTATCCCTCATATTGAATAATTTATTTTTTGGTGTAAATATCAAATTTGGTACCTGAACTTTACATAAAAATCCAATTTAATATTTTAATTCTAAAATGATCAATTTAATATCCAATCAAATTTTTTGACTTATTTTGGGTTAATTTCACTCATGATACCTGAACTTTTTTATTTTAACAAAATTATAACTAAACAAAATTTAGTTACAAAAAAATACCAAAACTTTTTAAAAGTTTCTCTCATGGTACCTATAGATAGAATCCATCCATTTTTTCATTTAAGTGCTAACGTGGCAGATTAAATTAATTAAAATATTATTTTTTGTCCATGTTTGCAATTTTTTTTTTGTTTACCTTTTCCCTTCTCTCTCCTCCTCCTCTTCTTCTTCTTCTTCTTCCTTTTTTTTTTTTTTTTTTTGCCCTTTCTTAAAAGAAAGAGCATGAGGGATACTTACTAAGAAATTCTAAATAAAGAACACTACTAGAATTCGTTTGCTTCCCAAGTTAAAACCTCAAATTTCCCTAGAAGCCAAATCATTCCCCAATAAACAAAGCCCAACAACATCAACAAATTCATATGTTTTTCTCTAAGCAACAACCTTTTTATAGCCAGCATTTAATTCTCAAAAACACAACACCTCATACAAATTAACACAATTACAAGATGACCCACCAATTAAAAATTCAAAAGGTAACAAACTTTGGTTTATCTAAACTCTTATCTCTCCAAAAACAATTCAAACAAATAAAAAAGACAACAAATTTTACTATAATTCCTAATTACATGAAGCCCCAAAACAAGCAAACAAGAAATAAATGAATAATTGAAACAAATCAACTGAAGAATTCAAAGAAAAAAAATTAATAAATAGCAACATGACCATTCCATAAAAATAAGGCAAAAAAAAATCAATAAACAATGACATGTAGACTGAGAAAATTGGGGCTTATATGAGCATATCATGAAAACGCAAGAAAAAATTGTATTGTAATTTGTCTTTTATTATGTTGTATTGATTTGATTTTTTTTTCTTTTAGTGAAATTGTTCTTTTAATATTTGTTGTTGGATTTGGTTAGTGTTTATGTTGTTTTGCTTGCTCTTCTTACATCGGATGTGGGTTTCTGTTGAGATCATGGTCACAATGATGAATTTCGTTGTGGAACTATGGGGCATGGTTTTTTGTTTGGTTATTGACAGAAAGAAGAGAGAGAGAGAGGGATGCCATAGGAGATAGATTAGAGAGAGTATGAGTGAGAGGAGATGAGAGCGAGAGGAAAGATCAATAATTTAATCCTAGATGCAAAGGTTTCGTGGTCTAGCTAGTTTTTTTTTTTTTCTTTTTTCATTTGGGGTTAAGGTTAGAAGAAGAAGAAGAAGAAAAAGAAAGAAAGAAGAACAATAAGAGAAAGAGAGGGGAGAAAGAGAGAGAGGAGAGAGCAGGAAAAATGTAAAAAAAATAAAAATTGCCAACATGGACAAAAAATAATATTTTAATTAATTTAATCTACCAAGTCAGCACTTAGATGGAAAAACAGACGGATTCCATCCATAAGTACCATGAGTGAAACTTTTAAAAAGCTTAGGTATTTTCTTGTAACGAAATTTTGTTTAAATATAGTTTTTGTTAAAATTAAAAAAGTTTAGGTACCAAGAGTGAAATTAATCTACCTATTTTTACTACTTTCTGACATTAGGGAATGAAACAAATGATGTTAGTAAGGTGAAATAATAGTCATGAAAATTTTAGTTGGGTATTAAATTGATGACTTTAAAGTTCATAAATCAAATTGAATTTTTGTGCCATGTTCTAGTACCAAATTTAAGATTTTTCATTATTTTCTTCGAGGAATGTATCCATTTATTTGTTGAGTTGTTAGATTTCCCTTCCTTCATCCATAAGTTTTCTTCCATTGATAATTTGATATTATTCTTTTATTGAATGTATTTCATCTTTATTAGGAAAAGTAAAATTAGACCATTCTGATGGGAAGAGAGACTGCATATCAACTTGATTATAAAGCTTTGATGCGGATTTACCCATCCTTAGCTTTGAATTTTTGTTTTCGTTTTTTCAATTCTACCCATTTCCTCACTATAAGAATTTTGATATTGGACAACATTTGCAGATATTGGAAACGTTGTCGATCTTTTATAATTTAGTCACATTTATTAAATGTAAGATAAAATACATTATTAGTAATGTTAACAAAAGAAGTTTATCTTATATTGAACATTTATTTGATTTGTAACTCTTTCATTACATTAAACATTACTAATTTTCATTTAATAATCCACTCCCAACTTAAAAAGTAAATTTAATTTCTAGAAATTAAATTTAATGAAAAAATCAACTTAAATTATAAAACACATCTCTCTTTCCCCTCTACTTCTGACTTCACATCTGCTACTAACACACAAACCCTAGTCCACTTTGCCTCTCTATAGCTAATCCACTTGAAAATAAATAAATAAATAAAAACCTATAATCCAATGAATCAAACATTTGACAAAAAAAATATCCTTTTTTACAGGGTGTAAGGTTAAATTCATCTAGAAAAAATAGATTCTTATAGAAATTGAAATGCTAAACTCATCTTGTCTTCTACATAATGGGTTTTTGGTTGGTCAGGAAAATGGCTAGTAACTTTCTCTCTTTCCGCTGTTGATAATTCGCAAACAGTAAATTCTCTATCATTTGCCTCCTCTATATTGATGGTAGTCATCGTTTTCATTTATGGGTATTTTTTTGTTGTCCATGATATAAACTCACATTTAGAATCATTGTCTTATTATCTTAGTTTATTTTAGTTTAACATTTTATTGAATTAGGTTTATACTGTTTTGAGATTATCATAAGAGATTCTTTTATAAGCATTCGGTGAAGTACTGCCTCTCTTACTCTTGGAAAGAATAATCACTTGATTTTAGTAATCACTAATTTTTATTACCTAAGGCAGTAGTTAATACATTGTATATATGCACATAGTAGCATGTTTGATGTCTTTGTAATATTTTGTATGTAACCCACTAATCATTTAGGATTCTTCCAATAGCACAAAATCTCCTCTTGTTAAGTAGTTTTGGAGTAACATAGCCTATTTAGTTTTGGGTTTCTTTATCCACTATCTTATTATTATTTTTATGTCTCACCATATGAGTAACTGATATATGTTGCACATTCTTTACTTCCATAGGCAAAAAGGGATTCAAGATCATGGAGGTGAAAATTATAGAAGGAATGCTTATGCATAAACAACAGATACTTTTCATTACATTGAGACATATGAATATTGCTTCACCAAATAGCCTTTAGTATTTTCATTTCTTAGAGAGTTAGACTGTTCTTGCCAAACCTATTTCCAAGACAATAGATATTCAATCACTTATCTCAATAAGGAGAATGAAGATCTTCTCATAAATGCTGGATACTTGATATACTAGCTATAGTTAATAAGCTCGATGGGTGTTTTAATCATTTATTGGGATTACAAGAATTAGTAGTCTTTTATTATGAAACTGAGATGGCAACTCAAGATGTTAACTTATGCAAATGCAATGAAATCCATCATTCTACACTTTAATTATTTGGGTAAGGTAATTTCATGAGGTCCTTAAAATCATTTAGGTTAGCATTTCATGGATTTTTTTTTGGGCCAACAGCATTTCATAGACTGACGTGGAGTGATGCCTATATGTTACTTTTATTTAGCTTAAGAATTAGTAGTTTGATGATGTAATTCTGATTGTTGCTTGATAAGATGTTATTCAATGATCCTCAAATCAAGATTTTTACTGAAGCTCGAATGGTAATTGGTTTGCCATTGGGATCAACATCTCAGTTTGATATACTCGATTATGTCTAGCTAACACAACTCGGAGTTGTCTACTAAAGTTTTGGAGCTGCTCAAGTTGGTGCTTGGCACATATGTTGATGAGATGTGTGTGCAACTCGATTTATCTTGCATAGGTTGGTCTTTAACTTTAATCTAGTTGGCATGGACATGGGTCTTCCAGTTAGTGAAAGAGGCTGCTCTACCTACCATGCACAGATGCTCTTAATTCAATAAGGATTCAACTCTCCTTATGCAGTTGTTGTCCTCAAATGAAATCTCTATTGCTACTTGAATTCATTATTCTTCAATTATGGACTGTTGTAAATTTGTTTCACTAAGAGTTCAGTTGTGTAGTAGAACAACTCAGTCATGGTTGTTCATCCAACACTTGTATTTCTATAATTCTACTCGATTTTATTTCAATGAAGCTTGGCCATGCCAAGTAGGTCGACACTTCATGTGTTGCAATAGCTCAAATGAGGAATTGAACTGCTATAAGTACATGTTCGGTAAGAGTTTGCAGGCACTTTGATGTAAAAGTTCTAGGACAAATGTAGTTAAGAGGAGGTCGGTATTTGAGAGTGATTGATATAAGTTATTAGCAATCCCATATCCAACCATGGGCATTCCAACTTAGAAGAGTGAGCGCTCAATTTTTATGTCATTGTTCAGATCTTCTTTGCTACTTCCTATTTTGTCTTACATGCTTAAGCAAAACCAATGAGCACCTGAAGTTTGGCTTGAAAGAAGTTGTACCTTGTCAAGTTTATGTGTGGAGTGGTTTGTCGTGGTATGCTTAGTTTTTTGACAATGGGACACTTGGCTTTGATGCTTTTCTATTAATAGCTTATGAGCAATCCAAGCTTGTTCAGATGCTTAGTGGTTCTCAGTTAGCTATTGTTTAAATTTTGTTGAAGTTGCTGTTGTGAACTTGCTTGATGTCTGAGGGTACTACTGCCACTTGTTCTATCATTATGTGTCAATGGAGGAATTCACTTTGATCTTGTGAAGGAGTTTTATGGGACATCTAACATACAAGTCAAGAGTTTGTAGAAAGTATTCAATAAATATCCAAAACAGTTTCAAATCTATTTGCTTATGATTTTTAGAGTAGGTTTATTATGTTTCTCTGTTTTCATGGCATTTTATTCATATTAATGTAGGTATACCTATTGTATAAAGCTTTTATTGATCTAGATCTCTAAACGACACACAAAAATAACTAACAAGTTCAATGTTTTTTTCAAGACTCCCACTATCTGTGTACATACTTAAGGTCACTAACATTATTATTTTTTTAAAAAAGGAGTTTTACTTTGTTGCTACATATTTCATTATATACATGTCATATTTTGCATATTCTCTGCCAAATTTTTCTTTACTAATATATGACAACTGTAGGCACATGCATTAGTAAAAATGATACCTAAGCATGGAATTGACGTTGTATTTCCTAAGCAAATAAGGAAACTACACATTTATCTTTCCTACCTGGTCCTGGTGAAGGTCCAGAAGCTTGTCCATCATATCTTAAGATGAGGACTAGGGATGGAAAGTATAATCTTATGTTTGAGGTGGTTGATCTTGACTAACTTAATCTGTCCTGTGATGTAAAGGTTCCTATTTTTCCTTTCTCAAGAGTGGGTTATAGATAGTCCATTCATCAATATCTCCAAGAATGAGTTTTGAAGTTAGTGCTTGTTGTAGGGCTAATGGTTGATGGTTATACAATAACAAGCATTTTGAAAAGAAGTAGCCATGTTTCCTCTGATGTTAGGATGGATTATTGTAAAAACTAACTAGAATAACTTAACAACAAACACTTCTAGGAAAGTTGGTACTCTCATTTTACATATTCGTTTCCCATAACTATTGAAATAATTTAGTCTATGAGAATTTGAATATATTTGCATATTTTTTGCTTTTATATGTTATGTAACTTGAAATTTCCATAATCCTATAATTTTTATGTGAATTTTTGAAATGCAGAATTTGAAAGATCCATTGTATTTATAGTTTTGCTTATTTTTAAACCAACATTCCACTGCTTGTTGGCATGACTCTTGTAGACACAGGGTTCTTATTGATAGCAGTCACGTACACGTTGCGTGGATCTTACGTCTAGCATGTGACTTTAGAGTAATGTTGAGGAGATGACACTTGATGATAGGATGGCTTTGAGAGAATAATAGGGTAGGAAGAATAAGTAGTCTCAGTGTCTCGAATACATAAGTGGGAGCTTGAGTAAACCTAAGGAGTCGACCTTATAGTTTTTAAGCAATTGGAGTAAAAATCACTTGAATTGCCTTGTTTGAGCTTTCTAAATAAAGTCTCCTCCATGAATTGCTATTTGTTTTCTCTTTCTAAAAGTTGGAAATAAGGAAGAGTGGTTGAGTATTTATAGACACCTAGCATGGAATACGACCATTAGATCATCTAATGAATGATGGATGAGATGAAGTTCATCATGGACCATGGCTAAGAGTCATCTCCTTTGTGTATATGAGCCTACTTGAAAAGGATGGATGTGGTGAACTAGTCCAACGATTCCTGTTCCGAGTCTACCAAGTCAAATCTCCTCAAGCCATCTTAATAACTGAATCAAACTCACCAAGTCCTGTCACTTAGCTAGTTAGTTAAGTCCAAATAAATTAATAATAATATTTATATTTTATCTCATCTATATTTTGCCCCCTGACCAAAATTCTTTAGATAAAGTTCAAGTATTTTGAGTAATAGTTACGTTTATGCATGATTTGATCAACACTTGGTGCATGATGTTGCCAAATGCTTTTATAAAGTTGAAGACTCCACTTGTTGTTGATAAGTCATTAAGCAAAAGTAAGTGTCAAGGTTGTGACTTGCTCTATTGCTTATAATTGCATTGTAGTGCACAAACTCATAGCACCACTCTAGTCATATGTATTACATTATGTTTCTTTAGATGATCTTAAACTTGCTTGGGTGACACCTTTGAAGAACGATATCCATATGTATGCATGATATATCTCCCACACATATACATTATTTCTCACATAAAGTCAACTTTTTATTGCCCATAAGAAAAACTTCAACACGTCTTTCATAAAAAAATTCCATTCAAAATAAATAATGTTCAATTCCCTTGATAACCTACAATGTCTATGAGATTGTACTCATGCACTTTGTAGTGCAGGATATTCCTCAATAAATAATGGCATGGTGCCATACACCTCAATGAAATATGGATTGCGATATAATTCCCATCAATATTATTGGGTCATATATGTAATCAAGCACAACTTTGAATAACATCTGAAAAAATCATATCGGCCTCTTATGCCCCTTTTTTTTATATTTTCTATGGAATAAGATAATACTAAATATAAACTTCTTCAAGCAAGAGAGCATTTACCGTGACTATCTTTAGTAGTAGACAATGAAAATGCATCCAATGACCTCCATAAATGTAGCCACGTCATATGTCCTTAAATTACTTTCCAATTCTTAAGTTCCATGGTCATCATTCCAACATCCAAATATGCCAACCCAAGCCACTTCATGCATTGAAAAAAAAATTAAATTTGAAACTATCATGCTTGAGGATTTCTTCCATTATCCTTCAACTATTTTTTTTTTTTTTTTTATTGTGGCACATTTAATCCATATTTTAATCAACACGGTAGGAAAGTAATTAAAAAAAATGGATAGCAATTGGCTTGCTTCCATATTTATTTCTTATTAGTAGCATATCACTTTCGAAATTTTCTTTCCCACGATTTCAAATCTTTTTGGCTTGCCATCAGTTACCAAATATATTTAATTGCATTCAATCCTCCCATCTCATCATTCCTTCTTTTCATATCTTTTTTTTTTTTTTTTAATCTTTGCTCCTTGTCTTCTCCTCTACTCAAATATATATATTATATAAATACATATATGACACTACATCCATACCAGTGAAAGGAAAAAATCTAAAGAAACATAACATTCCAACGTTCATTCCTTAATAAAACCATTGTGATTCTAACATCATTGGAGAAAGCAGTACAAACTTCAGTACTCTCGGTCGTCAAATGGATACTTTCGATATATACATCTTTCTAGTAAAAAAAAAAAAAAAAAAAAACTCAATCCATCTATGATTTTCTTTTTTATTTTCCTTCTTCTTCTCTACTATAGCAAATAATAAAAAGTTGAAGATAATGATAGAATGGGAATCCGTATAGTGTCAATTTTGCCCCTTCGACCACTAACGCTTCTTGCCACAAAGACAATACTTGCAGGTCCATATTATTTATATATATGTCCTTTTTTTCATATTCAAATCGGTTCTTTCAGTCATATAAGTCACAATGTCCTCCACATGATTGTCGGCAGCTATATTGTACTTGTAGAAGCCAAGTTTGACACCTCGAAATCTAACCCAACCATAAGAGATCAAAGAATTGCATCCATAGAACCTTTTGCCAAGGATTGTCCTTCCTTTCCCATCTATAATGCAAAATCAACTAGTGCCATCTTCTTGATCCTACGACCACACTGTCACACATAACACGAAGCCAATGTCCGAGACTTGCATGCAATCAATGAGATTCCTTGCATGAAATTAGTGAATTTCATTCTCCTTGTCTTTCTTCTTCTTCTTCTTCTTCTTCTTCTTCTTCTTCTTCTTCTTTTTTTTCTTCATCTTCTTTTTTTTACTCGTGACAATGACACTTCATTTTTAATAAATATAATTATAGGCATACCAATTCATGATATTGAAACTTGCTCTGTATAAAATGTGTTTCCCATAAATCCGTTAGTGATTTCTTTGCCATTTTATTTTTCTTAATATTTAATTAATAGGGCCTATAGCTACCAGTTGTGACATTCTTTATTTTTTCATAGAAAAAATTTGTATACTCATGTGTAAAGCCTTTCATAGGCACATTATGTTATAGATTCCATTCTCTTGGCTTTGCAGGAAATTATGGGTATTGTCTAACCAAAGGGGACAAAGAGTGGTAAAGCTTAAGGGTTGAAGCTAGGCAAAAGGAGATGAAGCATGATCAAGCTCGAAAGGTTGAAGCTTCCAAACAAAAGGGGACCAAAGGTAACCAATCATTAAGCATTATAGCCATCAAACAGAGGACTTAATAGTGCGCCAAGATGATAACCATCCATAAATCCAGCATCCCGAGACTAATGTGTAGATGATGCCAGTTCTGAAGACACTTTCTAGAACAAAGTTTCTCCCCAAGTTATGTGCAATACCCCTATTGATGGTGACTTTCAATTAATCGAGCTCGAGTCACTCGTCGATTCCAAGGGCACCATCAGGGGGGATTCAGTGTTGCGTTTTAGAAACGAGCGAAGGGAGCTGCCTCTTTCTAGCATGCATTTTGCATTCCTTAATGAACCTCCACTTGTATGAAAAATTTAGATAGATCACATCACTAATAACCCGGAGTATGTGCGACTCTTAAAGCAAGCCAAAGTCTACAGTGCTATCATCACATCGACTCGCTTATGGCGTGTAAGCATGAGCAAGATGGAAGTATGGCATGACATCCTTTCTCAATAGTGCATCTAACCTCATATGTTCATTACTGCATTTTTTTTTATAGGTTGGGGGGGGGGTGGGGCTTGAATAATACCTACTCTAGAGGATGTGTTCATGCTTTTGTATTTAAACTATTTCAAACCGTCCAATGTTATTGCAACTATGACTTCACACAAGGAGCGTAATTTTGAAGAATCATTAGCGACTGCTCTAAATATTGCTCATGAAGATAAGAAGAAACTTCTCTTCTTGGATAACTCATTTCTTTAAAGAGCAGAGGAAAGACGTACCTCGAGTCATAGGGCCAGCTCATGGGAAAGAGTAAGTCTCTTCTTATACATTCATGTACTCGTCTTTTTTTTTTGTTTCTTTTTCACTTACACATGCATGTGAATTCTTGTATTGATTACAAGTATGAACTTGCAGGTTTCATTGCATTTTGGTTATCATTATTCATGTTTCCTGATGGGCTTAAAGATGGTGTGAGCCCATGGCTTTTCCCTTTAGCAATATGCATTGCACAGGGTCAATGCTTTGCATTAGCCTTCTTCTACTTGGGGGTATTATAGCGATGCCTTGACTTGTACTACCAAGCCTCTGTGCGTTCCAAAGGTCACCACATAGTAGTGTCACATGTGGACCCGTTGTCCTTACAACTATTTTTCTATGGGCAGTTTCAAAATCACTTTAGACCCCCCTTCTATCAATGAAGACCTAAATTTTTTTCTTCTAAGAGCATGGGCATGGGTTAAAGTAGAAGCAAAGCAACCGCTTCTTCAACTTATTGATATCGAAGAGGAATTCACATTTCGTCCTTATGTAAAAGTGTTTAAGGGATATGAAGGCAATGACGGAGTTTATCTCAAGGATCTGATAGTGAAGTCGTCCTAATTGACAATCAAGAGAAGCTGGATGAATCCCAGCTAGGTTCCTTCTTTGGTGTATACCAGGGAGCTTGCCATCATTGCTTAAGGATGGAGACTTAAACAGGCGATTCCTAGAGCAAAGAGTAATGGTTTACTCCCCATATAAAGTAGCATGGCAATTTGGCTTTGATCAAGGAGTGTCACGTCTTATTAGCATCATGTAGAGCTTTGATTCCTCTTGCCAATCGATTTCTTCGAGTGATTTCAAGACTATTCATCCTATCATGAGACAGCTGTTCTTTCCCTCTATGGAGTGTCAGGGAGTAGCTTTTACTAGTTGGCTGACATATTGGTTGAATTACATAGCTCTCTTTCATATGTATGCCTTTGCATTAGTAGATGACACACTATCAGCACCCTTAATATATCGTCATGAGTTCTACCTTAGGTTGCCGAGGAATAGTTACAAAAAGTCATCCAATAATGTCCAAGGAGCTAAAAAGCCTATGTCTAGGAAGTTAGAACTTTATGATGATATAGGTGGCTCAAAGAGTAGTGATCACCCACCTCCTTAACTAGTGGATTCCCGGCTAGCAAAGCATGCACTTACTGAAATGGTAACTTTTTTTTTGTACTATAATTTAGTGTTGTTACTTTTGTTCATTGTGTAACTTTTCCTTTGTTTGTTTCTTTCAGGTTGAGACAAATTCTCCTGCGAATTCACATAACACAAGTGGTCCTGCTACACCATTGATGGTTGTTACAGTCAGGATTATGGCTAGGATAAAGTAGACTATAGGCCATCTCCAAGCTTCTATAATAATGATGATGATAATGCTAATTGCATTGAAGAGCTTCAACATGGGGATGATGAGAACACTCTTAATGAATGTAATGAAAGAAGCGATGAAAATACTTCTCATAAGGATAGTGAGAGTACTCCTGGCTCACATACAGCTGCTGAATCCTATCCTCCCCCAGTTACTAGCATGGCAAGTGATGACATGGTGGCTGAAAATGCCCTAGGAATATAATGGATCAAAAAATAAAATTTGCAGCAGATAGATAATAACAGATATAATGTGTAATTAAAAAGATAGGGATAGAGAGAATCAAGCTAATATTTTAATGTGGAGTTCGACTCTTTTCCTACTCTCTATGGTCGACTAATACCTCGAATTGAGATCTTCATCACCACTTTTATTTATCTCAAATTAATACTCAAGCCGAGCAATATAACAATTTATAGTACAAAAGAAATAAACTATTTCCTTCCTCTCTCTAAAATGCTCTCAAATAGATAGCAAAAATAAGAACAAAGCTTTAGAGTGTTTTTTCTCTCTCTCTATACAAATATTTACAAATTTTAATGTACGAGAGAACAAGAAAAAAAAGTTTTGTCTGAATGCTAATGAAAACTTTTATTAATTCACATTTAACTATATTCACCACCATTAATCTCTAAGGATAGTGTATTTATATCATTTGAAATTTAAATGTCCATTAGAGTTAATTCTTTAAGTCTCCAAGCATTACATGCACTTCAACTGCTCTTTTCTTGCCACATCAGTTTTAGTATTTAAGTCATCCCACCTCAAATGCTTGTCGCGCCTTCGTTTGTTGCGCCCTAACTTTGCCTTCGATAACCTCTCCACATGCGTACTTCTTTGAGCCTTAAATTTGAACTGTTGAACCCCAAACTCTTGACCTGTTGAGGCCTTCGACCAACACCATGATGTTTTTAACTTTGTTAAGCCTTGGGTTTGAATTGGTCGCGCCTCAACTCTTTGGCACGTCAAGCCCTCAACATGACCTTCGATTAGTCTGTTTGCTTCTTTAACTTTTCATGCTTTGAACTTAAACTTGTCGAGCCTTGATCACTCGACTTGTTTAAGCCTCAACCAATCCTTCGACCACTGTTTTGGCATTTTTGAGCATGTAGAGTTTGTTATTCCTTGAACACTTGATTTTGGCTTGCCCTCGGCAGCTCCTGTTTCTATTAAAACCTGTAAAAAAAAAAACTCATAAACACGCACAATATGCACATATATTTATAACTAATTAAGTTTAGTTTACAACAAATGAATAGTTAATCGTGCATTATATTGTCTCATCAAAATCTACATACACGAGTTCAACAATCTCCTCCTTTTTAATGAGGACAATTATGCACGATTAACTCATTTTCAATCGTGCATACTCCCCTTTAATTAAGCATTTGGATTTTAAGGAATTTTCTCAATTTTTAAATCAGAATTCTGATACTTAATTCTAGGAAAATGTAAACTATACTTAATATGTCATTTTCTCCCCCTATCAAAACAGACTTTATGTAGACTTTTTGCATGCCGTTAATCGTACATTCTACACTTCTCCCTCTTTGTACTCATAAAAAAATTTTTATGATAGATTTAATATATTGCAAGTAAGAAGAGATGCACAAATAACATGCAAGATTAAACTCAAACAATTGCCCTAGCAACAAAGGACTTTATAGATGCCTCATTAGAGGACTTCTCATACTTGCCTATACATTTGTAGGACTTCACCACAAATGCCTATACACAGATAGGACTTCACACCACTTGCCTATACATTGATAAGACTTCACCACAAATACCTTAGCTCATGAGGACTTCACACCACAATGCCTACATATAGTAGGACTTCACAAAACAACAAGTTCACATAATGACATCAAAGTACTAAAAGAAAACAAGATTATGTATAGATTAGCTTTTTAGGAATATATGATATTCAACAGTTTATTTAGCCCAAGAATCCTGTTACAGTGTAGAAATGATCTTTACTTAAGGGTTTAGTAAACACATCAGCAATCTAATTATTTGTATCAATAAATTCCAAGCTGATATATTTGCTTAGAACATGATCTCTAATGAAATGATGTATAATTTTGATATGCTTGGTCATTGAGTGTTGCATTGAGTTTTTGGTCAAATTTATAGCACTTGTATTATCACAAAGAATGGGAACATTCTTAAATTTTAAACCATAATCAAGCAAGGTTTGTTTCATCCATAAAATTTGTGTACAACAACTGCTAGCTGCTATATATTCAGCTTTAGCAGTTGAAAATGCAACCGAGTTTTATTTCTTTGAGTACCAAGATATTAAAGAATTTCCAAGAAAATGGCATGTGCCACTTATGCTTTTCCTATTTACTTTGTTTTCAGCAAAATCAAAGTATCCAATAAGGTTAAAGAAGTAGATTTTGGATACCACAAGTCAATTTCAATTGTGCTTAAAAGATACCTGAAGATGCGTTTTACTGCATTCAAGTGTGATTCTTTTGGACAAGATTGAAATCTGCACATACATATACAGAGAACATGATATTAAGTTTGGAAGCTGTTAAACATAATAAACTTCCTATCATTCCTCTATATATATTTTCACATACATTTTTTTCTTTTCATCTTTATCAAGCTTTAAACTTGTGCTAGTTGGTGTTGGTTTAGATTTGCAATTATTCATTTTGAAACTTTTTAATATCTCTTGTATATTTTGATTCATTGATAAAGGTTCCATCTTCAGATTGTTTGATTTGGAGACCAAGAAAATAATTGAGTTCCCCTATCATAATCATTTCAAATTCATTTTTCATGGACTCAAGAAACTCTTTTATGAGACTTGTATTTGTAACTCCAAACATAATGTCATCTATATAGATTTGTACAATCAATGTATTAGGCTTATGATTCTTAATAAATAAAGCTATATGAACTTTTCCTCTTGAAAAACCATTGTTTAGCAGGAAGCTATTGAGTCTTTCATACCAAGCTCTAGGTGCATTCTTTAGTCTATAAAGAGCTTTGTTTAACTTAAAAACATGATTGAGGAATTCATTATTTTCAAAACCTGGTGGTTACTCTGCATAGTCTTCTTCTTTTATAAAACCATTTGGAAAGGCACTTTTGACATCCATTTAAAAAGTGTAAAATTTTTATAAGCAACAAATGCCAAAAGCATTCTTATATATTCTAATCTAGCAACCGAAGCAAAGGTCTCATTAAAATCAATTCCTTCTTTTTTTATTATAATTTTTAGCAACCAATCTGGCCTTATTTTCTATTATCAGGTTTGGGAACCAAATTCTATACATTATTTCTTGTGAGTTGGTTTAATTCATTTTGCATAGCATTGATCCAAAATTCATCTTTCAAGGCATCATCAACATTTTTTTTTTTTTGTTCAAATTGAGATAGAAACACAAGATTACTTAAATTCCTTAAAGAAGATCTTGTTTGCACACGATTTAAAGGTTCTCCAATTATTAAATATTTAGGATGTGATTTAGCATATTTTCATTCTTTAGGCAAATCGTGATTATCAGAATCATGCACATCATCATCTATTTTTGTTCATTAACTTCTTATATGATTGTTTTCAAGAGAAAATTTATTTAAATCAACTCAAACAGTATCAACATCATCATTTGAGCATACATCAAGAAAGATATCATCAAATGCAACATGTATGGATTCTTCAACAACTAAAATTCTTTTGTTAAAAACTTTATATGCTTTACTTATTAGATATCTTAACAAGATTCTTTCATCACTTTTAGAGTCGAATTTAGCCAATTGTTTTTTGCCATTGTTTAAAATGTAACACTTGGTGTCAAAAGGATGGAAATAAGATATGTTAGGCCTTTTGCCTTTCCAACGCTCATGGGGGTTTTCTTTAACATTAGCCTTATAAAAACTTGATTTGAAATGTAACATGTTATAAATTTATAGTTTCAGCCCAAAAATATTTTGGCAAATTATTTTCACACAATATGGTTCTAGCCATTTCAATTAATGTTATGTTTTTCCTTTTGGCTACAACATTTTGTTATGGAGTTTTAGGAGATGAAAAAGTGTGTTTAATGCCATAATTATTTTAAAAATTATCTCTTTCATGATTTTCAAATTCTCCCCCATGATCATTTTGAATTATAATAATATTAAGATCTTTTCTATTTTGGACTTTTTTGCAATATCTAAAAAATACAAGATTAGTTTCATCTTTAAATGCAATAAAGAAAATCCATGTGTATCTAATAAAATCATTAACGATAACCAAGGTATATTTCTTTCTTCCTAAAATTGAGGTTTGGGTAAGACCAAATAAATCCATGTGTAATAGTTTTAATGGCCTAGATGTGGAATACTTAATTGGGTGAGGTAGGTAGGGGGTGTGTTTGAATTGAGTATTTACCATAAAAACCCAAATAATTATTTTTTAATTTTACAGATCATAGGATATGATTTACATTGGCTAGATAATAACAGATATAATGCATAAATTAAAAAGATAGTGATAGAGAAAATCTAGCCAATATTTTAACGTGGAATATGACCTCCTCCTACTCTTCACGGCCCACCAATGCCTTGAATCAAGGTCTTTACCACCACTTTTATTTATCTCAAATTGATGCTCAAGTTGAGCAATACAATAATTTATAGCAAAAAGGAAATAAACTATTTCCTTTCTCTCTCTAGAATGCTCTTAGATGGATAGCAAAATAAGACAGAGTTGTAGAATGTTTTTCTCTCTATATAAATATTTGCAAATTTTAATGTACAAGAGAACAAGAAAAAGAAAATTTTACTTGAACACAAATGAAAGATTTTGTTAATTCACACGTCAACATATTCACGATCGTTAATCTCTAAGGACAGTGTATTTATATCATTTGAAATTCAAATGTCCATTAGAGCTAACGTATTTAAGTTGCCAAGCATTAAATGTGCTTCAATGGCTCATTTCTGCCACATCAACTTTAGTATTTAAATCGTCACGCCTCAAATGCTTATCATGCCTTCATTTGTCGAGCCTTAACTTTGCCTTTGACAGCTTCTCCACATGCGCGCTTCTTCGAGCCTCAAATTTGAACTGTGTAGCCCTAAACTCTTGACCTGTCAAGGCCTTGACTTGACCTTCGACCAATACTGTGATGTTTTTAGCTTTGTCAAGCCTTAGGTTTGAACTGATTGCACCTCAACTGTTTAGTGCATCGAGCCCTCAACGTGATCCACGACCAGTTTGTTTGCTTCTTTAACTTTGAACTTGAATTTTTCAAGTCTTGATCACTTAACTTGTTTAGGTCTCAACCGACCCCTTGACCACTGTTTTGGCATTTTTGAACATGTGGAGCCTTGGCTTTAACTTTGTCACGCCTCGAACACTTGATTTTGGCTTACCTTTGACAACTCTTGTTTCTACTAAAACCTATAGAAAAACTCTACAAACACGTACAATATGTACATATATATGATTAATTAAGTGTAGTTTATAACAAATGAATAGTTTATCATGTATTATGATGTCTTATTAAAATCCACATTGAACATACAAGTTCAATAGTGGCAACTTTAGAGGATCATGTTACATTAGAAGAGATGGTGTCTTTTCATGGTTTTACTGTGCCTTCTAAATTTGTAGTAGCCTTGGAGAGTCTTGCTGCTATGGACATGAAATTTTGGGTCAAGTCACCTATGCTGGGGACAGAGGTGGCAAATGTAATGATGAAGATGCTTGATGAAGTGATGTTGCTGATGGAAAGATCTTGGAGCTCTTTGTAAAACTTATATTGGAGCAACTTGTGAAGTGTATTGAAGGAGCACGTCTGTTACAATTTAGAGTTGAGAGTTTATAGCCTATTGCTTCCAAGGCTAAGAAGCTACTAGATTACCATGCTACCAAGGGTCGTCATGATATGTTCACCATGAAGCTGCAGGAGATTAAGAAGGCTATTGTAATAGAAAAGACTGAGATGACAACTACATTGGGTGATGAGGACTTTGAGTCCAAAATAGAGCTCATGTTCTAGCCTTAGCCTAGACTTTCTTATTTTTTTGTTTCCATTTTGAACGATATCTTAGCAATCCTCTTTCCTTGAATAAGTAAATTGTTTTTTTTTTTTTTAACTTTGTCACAGTTCTTTGTTTGTGTTTCTTTTACTTGCTTGCTTGCCCATATGTGTGACCATCAAATTGCTAATTAGGCCATTAGTAGTGTGCGCTTGTACTTAGAAAGCAATGCTTTCACTTAATAGCAGCGATTCATAGAGTACTTGAAAAAAAATCATATGACTCTTGTGTTACACATCGAAGCAATGCTATTACTTGTTAGCAACAATATTATTAGCATTAGAATAATAGATTGATTGCGCTTAAGCGGCGATGGTATTACACAACTTATAGGCTTGCCACCTTAGTAATCGAGTTTAGTCGATTACAAGGGTATTTCCCAATACTTAACTGATCATCACATGTTTTTTTTTTTTTAATTTTAAGCATTCATTTTCATCGTGTTAGGTGTGACATCATATTGTCATGTGCTTGAGAGATAATGCTTCTACTAGTCAGTATGTCATAATAGTGTCATTGCATACCTGGGAGACTATGTTCTTACTAAATAGCAGCAATGTATAAAATATTATTCTTATAATTAGCTATCATGAATATGAGGCTTGCTTAGACTCAATGATCCAAGGGACCTCATATAACATATAATGCATCGAAGTAAGGCTTTGGATTGCCAATGATAGCATTTAAATGATCCCTTTTGAGAAAGTATTCAATCGCACTTAAGCAGCGATTGTGGCATTTGTTGCCTAAGATCCAAATTTTTTGTTTTATTAGTCAAGGTCGTGTTTCCCACTACTTGACTACCCTGTTATGAGTTACTAAGGAGGTTATCTTTGCAATGGCTTATAATACGCCTAAGAGTCAATACTCTAACAGTCTGTAGTACACAAGCTTAACATGTTGTCGTGCACCTTGGAGTTAATGCTTTTACTAGTCAGCAACAACATTTAGATTACCCCTCGTAGACCTTGTTTTATGAAGTCCTGAATCTTGTATGGACTCTAGGATGATCATCACTTATGATGCAAGCTTAGGGGTTAAGGCATGGAAGCCATTATGCTAGGGCATTACCTAAGCTTAAGGCATAAAAGCCAAGATGGTGCTAAGGCAATGCCTTAGCTTAGAGATAAGGAAGACATAATGCCAGGTCATTGCCTAGGCTTGAGACAATCTTGCTCAAGGTGGAGAAAGGAGAAACACATAATGATGAAGACTAGCTAAGTTGGATTTTTTGCATTCTCATCTTCAAATACTAGTTGCTACTTGGCTGCAACCTTTGATGGTGGTGTTTGCTCATCACTCCCTAAGGTATGTTAGAATAAGTGATACGAGCAAGAGCTAGCTGACATAAAGAGGGGACACCTTGCTACATAGCTGGGGCAGGGCCTGGCAAGGCTGCCCTTTGGAGCGCGGCAGCATTAGCAGTCGTCTTTGGTATGAAACAAGTGAGTGCAATCAAGAAATGGCTTAGAGCCCAAGTGTTTTCTTATATGGTTTGTGTCATCCATTCATTGCTTTTCTGTGTGGCATGTATTATTTGTGCATTATCAGAAATGACACCTTGCTCGTCAGTAGTAGGATTAGTGTTGAAGTTAAGGTCGACGTCTTCCAATGCTACTATGTCTGGATCAATCATGTTGGGGTTAGGTTACCAACATCTTGATTTGTGTTGTCATCATGTTAGTTTGCTTTCTTCTTAGGGGTGCCATCATGACTGTGTCAAAATCCTTAGTCCCTAGTAGAGTCACCAAAATGTAAATGCAAGGTTATTGTTGATAGTGGTCACATACGTGTCGCGTGGATCTCGCACCTGGCACGTATTTTCGGAGAGTTGTTGAGGAGATGACACTTGATGACAAGATGGTTTGGAGAGAATGATAGAAGAGAAGAAACAGGTAGTCTTAGTTTCTCGAGTACCCAAGTGACAGATAAGGAAGCTGAGGAAACCTCACGTGTCAACCTTACAGTTCTTGAGCAGTTGGGATAGAAATCACTTGAGTTGCCTTATCTCCTCTATAAATTGCTATTATTTTCTCTCTCCAAAAGTTAGAAATGAGGAGGAGTGATTAAATATTTATGGACATCTGACATGGGTGACGACGTTAGATCATCTCAATGATTCATGACTGAGATGAGATTTCTCATGGGCCAGGGTCAAGGCCAAGAGTCATCTCCTTTGTGTGTACGAGCCTTAGGGATGCAACCAAGGTGGGTTTGGGATGAGTCTTTTGAAACCCAAACCTGACCCGATTCTTAATGGGTGTCGTAGAACTCGAGAAAAACCCTATCGGGTTTTTTTATCATTCAAAACCCGACCTGATTGGGTTTTAAGGAACCCTTAACCGACCAACTACAAGATTTTTAATTTTTTTCTTAAAAAAAAAAAAAGAAAAGAAAGAATTTTGTTTTAAGTTATTAATGATACAAACACTTATATTGAAAGAATGAATTTTAAATAATAATATCATATAAAAGGATACAAACACTTCATTTCCACTTAGTTTCACATACATAGAATATAAATGGGATTCTTGCTTTAATAACTTAATATTTTAAAATTTTTTTATATTTTAAATTTATGTTGGGTCGGGTTTTCTCAACGGGTTACATAATAAACCCGAACCCGATCCGATAATTTATTGGGTTCTTTTTTTTTTTAAATCTCAAAACCTACCCCCAAAACCTTATAGGGTTTTTAGCGGGTTAGGCGGTGTACCCTATAACGACCTGCCCCGCTTGCATCCCTAATGAGCCTACTCAAGAAATGTTGGACGCGGCGAACTAGTCCAAGGATCCTTGTTCCAAGACAAACCTCCCTAAGTCATCCCAATAACTGAACCAAACTTACTGGGCCTTGTCACCTAGCCTGTTAGTCAAATCCAAATAAATAGATAATAATATTTATATTTTAGCCCATTCTACAACTCTTTTCCATGTACCCATGGTCCCTCTTCTTTCTAAGTCTGGATTTTCTAGTTGTTTGAGTCGACGTGGTAAACTAATAGGGAGTGATTAGAGAGGCAAAATACTAACATGAAATATAAATCAATATGATAAATATCAAGGGGGTAAAATCGCAAACTAGAGTGCCCTTTTAAATGCCACAAGTGAAAACAGCAAGTAGCAAACTTTTTAGTCTTAAGTCCACATTGGTGCATAACACTTAAGCATTCCACATTTGCAGATTAATTGACTTATGGAGTGGGTACCATAACTCATTGGACAACATCAAGGTTGGTGTCTTGTGTTTATTTATCAAACTTTCAAAAGACCTGCACATACAATACTGTCCCATTTACTAAAAACCAAAAACCACATCCTTTTAAACATGTAATTGGCTATAAAAATATTACAGATGACATCCTTTGTTGCTTCTTCTTCTAGTATGGGCAGACTTGAATAGATTGTTTTGTAGGTTGATGTTGATGATTCTTTATTCGGTTTCTGTTAATGAAGAATTAACATTTCCCTTGTCCTGTCTTATATGTGAACTGATGACGTCCATCCTCATGAGTTTACTTAATCCTTTCATGAATATACATTGTCTTTCCCTGAATTAACAGTTATTTTTCCATCATGCTTCCGCAAAACAATAATTATATCTTATTAAGAAATACTTTCATGCATCTCAACTAAAGATATAATATAATGAACTTCCTAGAAATAGAATTGCCCAGTAAGTTGATTGCATTTCTGATTTTAAACAATAGTGTACTGCTGTACATATGAGATTAAATAATCCACGTACCTAAGTATTGTTGTATTTGGAGATCAATAAGCTATTTTTTAGAGTACTTGGGTTCCTTGACAACATTATGGTAAGAAATTGGAGATAAATAATCATGTCTTATATGGAATCCTATCCTAGTGGCGTCCCTACTTCTTATAAGTCATATAGAGATTACCAGTCAAGGGATATTATTATTTCAAGTATGACTAAGAATAATATAATCCTTGAATGTGAATGGCTAGTTCTAGGTGCCAAATCCATCTTACTTTTGCTTGATCCTTGTTATTTTGAGAGCAAAATAGCATGATGGGGTAGAGTTTTATTATTGTTTTATAGTTTTGTATTTTCCACTTATATGAAATTGTTTGAAAATTGTCTAAAAGGCTAGTCTCGTTTCAAAAAAGCTGAAATAAATCTTTAGGCCTTGATTATTTTTTCGTTTATCTTCTGAGAACATATCCTCTTCAACCAATACTTTCTCTGGTTACCATTCACAAATGGGGACGATATTAATTTATCCAAAAACTTGAACTGCCTTTATTATATGGTAGCTTAAATTGACTTGGGCATGAGAGAATGAGAATTTTTGAGGCAGCTCAATTGGAAAACATGAATACAATACTTGGGAGATTGGAACCGCTTATCACTACAAGAAAACTAAGCTTTAGAGGCAAAAATTTTGTCTCTAATCGTAAATTTTCGTCGCAAAAACCATCATCGCAGATTTTATTTCTAAAATTATAACTATATTTTTTAATTTTCGTTGTAGATTTTTTGTCTCTAAAGGCCTGTTTTCTTGTAGTGTATAAAGGGAATTTCCATGGTATTTGGGCACTCCATTTCTGTATATTGTATCTTTGTTACTTGTTATGAGTTGTTGTGCATTTCAAAAATGAACACAGATTTTAGTTTTAAACCCAAAAAAAAAAATCAATTTAGTTTAATTTGTCATTTGAGCTGTACATAATTAAGAAAAAGTTGCTTCTTCTTTTTCTTCCTCTTCTTCCTTTTTTTTTTTTTTTTTTTGTGTTATTTGTAAAAGTATTGCTAGCATCTTTAACTTGAAATCATAATGAAATAAGGATGCACTTCACCTCATAACCAACAATAGAAGGTATAGATCCTGACTTTTAACTGAAAATTAGTGAGTTGATACCCAACATATTTTACTTTTACTATTGTATACCAATTAACATTAAAATTGCACATAAATAGACAATTTTATTATTGTTTTATGCATCTAAGATCAATCCAAATTAATCTCCGCCGCAGCTATTTTAACATAGGGAGCATGTATCAATTTCGAGTGGGATCATGGGATGGTATCTAGTTTTGTTGTTTAAATGCTCATTTTTAATAATACAAGCTTCAGGCAAGACAAATAACATAACATATTGTACTTACAATCTAATACACGCACACGCACACAGCCTATGCTTCTAGTAAAATGCACCGAGTTTGGTTTGAAAAATTATATATGGTTATAATCTAATGCACCCCATTTAGTTTAGAAAATTAGGAGGGGGAATTAATGCTAGTATTTCTATTTTGTTCTTTTATTTTAACTAGTGGGTTGTTAGACAAGGTGAGGAAACAGATAAAAGATTATTATCTGTTCACAACATATCTCTCATATACACTAGTAGTTATTACTAAAGTATCATAAAATGATGGAGTCGTGAGGAAAAATCACACCATTGGTAAATTATCGTGGTGTGATTGCCACTTATTCAACTCTAGGTGTGCTGCTTGTTGTTGTCCCATGGTTCATGTTATAAATGTATAGGCTGGAAGAGTACCAATTGGAGATGTCCGCATGGTTCATGTTAAATTTCTTGGTTGGAGTTGTTAGAGGACTTTAATTTCGTGGTTGATAGTGTTTGGAAGCTAAAGTATCTTTGGGTGGAAGGGAAGGGTCTACAGTTTTGGTGACCTTTATTTTTCTTATATTTATCTCCTTTTTCATTTCCTGCTTATTAATTATCTTTCCTATAAAAAATTTCATCAAGTCCTACAATAATGGTGAAGTGTAATCACTTTTTTTTTTTCCATGCATCTGCTCATGATCAATATTGATTTTTCTCAACATGCATTTTCCTATATTATTTTCTTGCAAATGAACATTTTTAGATATCCGAGAAGTAGCCTTACTTACCAGATTAAAAAAGAAAGCTTAATAAGGTGTAATATTAAAGCATGAGAACAAGCAGCATGCATTGCAATTACTTAACAGATTCTTTATTAATGTTGTTTGGCAGCCTTGGATGTATTCCTACCATGCAAATTATAGATATCCACATAGCATATCAAATTTCTAAGCGTCCAAGAGGTTTTTTGTTAATCAATTTTGGTAGAACCTAACGAGCTTTTTTTTTTTTTTTTTTTTGCAATTTTGGAAACCAAATATTTAACTATTTAGCTTAGATATAGAAATAGTCATCATATCATGTCAAGTTTGTGGTATATATGATAATAGCTCATGATCCCATTAATTACCATTTTTCTATTTTCATGAATTGAATTTGCTATTTAATGGCATTTCCAACTTGCGTAACTAAGTCAACTTGTACAATAACTTGTCTCAAGTTTTTCCAGTAGTTCAAGTTAGTTGTCATGAGTTTTTCCTCATATAATCTCATTCATATTTTCTTAATCATTTAATAATTATATCTACATATTACGTGATAGTAAATCCAAATGAAGGACATCCTTCTACAAGTATATGAGATCCTTCGCTAAATCCATCACAAGGTGATGACGGTGATGATATTGAGGAAGAAAAGTAAAGAATAATTTTTTTTTTGTTTTTTTGAACCAATTGAAATGAATAGGATCAAATGTGGTGAAGTATGGACACATGCTCATTTTAATATAATTTGGAGCTTATGCTTTTTTTTTTTAAAGAACACTAAATAACATCATTCAATGTTTTCTTTTTATTTATTATAAGGATGGTCTTTGTGATCTTTTAAGTATTTTTTGTGTTATCAGATCTTATTATATATCAAGCGCATTGTGCCCAAAATGTATTAGTGATATCTATTCATAAATAAATTTAAGTGTAGAAGCAATAACAGCTATAAATTATATTATGATCAAACAGATGTAAATTACTAATTGTGAATATAATGCACAATAAACATGTATATATTGGCAAATCAAACCCAGTTAAATAGTAATGCTCATCTATTTAGACATCGGCACGGGATGGTTCTGAACTGCGAACCGCCCCGAACCATCCCCAGTAATTCCGTACCCAAGAACCGTCCCATCGAGAACGGTTAAGAACCGCTGAAGGACCTGCTGGAACCGGCGGGTCCTAGCGATTCATCCACGTGGAACCGGTGGTTTTATCGGTTTCGACCCGCCATTAAAAAAAAACAAACAAACAACCAACCACACACACACAGAACGTTATGAATTTTGGGGGGAGGGGGCCGATCTAAAAATAAAAAAAAAAAACTTGGTTCACGGTTCACGTGGAACCGGAACCGAAACAGTCAGAACCGGTGGTTCCGTGGAACTGTGAACCGTCTCGGCTCTGGCGATTCCGGTTCGGGTTCAAAACCGACCGAAACCGTGCCGCTGTCTACATTCCTTCTTAACTTGAATAGCCACATGTTAACAACGCCAATTTAAATAAACTGCTACATTTAAAAATTACTGTCCTAATTGAATACCTACGTATAGACATCACCAATTTGTTTGAATAGTCACATTAAACCGTGAGAATTGGGAGAATTGTCATGTTTACGCATTGCAAATTTAGTCCAATAACCATATGTAAAGGTTATTCAAATTGTACAAGACCACATCTAAACATCGTGAATTTAATAATTCACCTATATTTAGTCACATGTAAACATTGTTAATCCTAAATTTCCCTAACTATACATTTGACGGGAACATGATTAATTACTTTTAACCACACTTTATGTGTGACCAATACATAATGGCACCCAAATTTATATTACCCATGTTTTAATTTTTGACGTGACATATATTTAACATGCAACAGACCTTTCCCAATGTCTATTGGCTACACTATCAAACTATGACAAAAAAAATTTTAGTCACGTTTAATTATTAATTAGCCATATTTATTAAATGTGGTTAATGGTAATTTTGTCACACTGAATTAATGTCGACTGTAGGAACCTATTGTTATATATATTTGATAAGGACAATTAATGGATATGACAAAATTCTAAGCGCTACCTTTATATCCTGGATGCCCAAGATTTTTAGAGGGTAGCACTAGCGGATATGGTTTTTTGCCAAATATTTTTATGCTAGAGTTACGAAATTTTTAAGAAGAATTATAAAATTTTTTATTACAAGGACAAACTCCCTGCGAAAAGTCCATTCTTTTATTTTTAAAAAATCAAAACAAATATATTTGAATTCTTTTTCCTTTATTAATATAGCCATAATTAAAATGGTTTTTCTTTTGGGCCAAACATAATAAAAATAGCTAATTAAAAAACATAACTTGTATTTTGACCAATTTGCAAACATATAACATGTATTATTATTTTTTTTTTTTTGTGACAAATAGATGACATGAGTTTCATATAAAATGGTCAAATATTATTTAATAATTATAGAATGACACATGTCAATATTTTATTGGTCTTAAAAATTAATTTTACATTTTTTAAAATTTTCTCATTTAAAAAAATAATTTTTAATATTTTATTTATATAATTTTGTTTAGTAATATTTTTTAACAAATTAATTTTTTTTTAACCAATAAGACTCTAACACATATCTCATTAATAGTAATTAATTATAATGATAATTTTTTATGAAACTCGAATCACCTATTTGTCAAAAAAATTAACACGAGTCATATATTTACAAATTGAATAAAAATCCGTCATGTTTTGTAATTAACCCTAAAAAAGTAATAATTCTAAATCAATCGTAGTTTTTAGACTATTGGAATTGCAAAAATCCAATATATAATTTAATCATCGAGAAGTATATGAACAATATTAAACAACCAATAATTTGACCTAAAATCATCCAAAAGTAGAGGTTCCGAACTTTTAAAGCGATACAAACATTTAATAATGTAACCAAAGCATAACTAGTTTTCTCACCCGAAAGTATAACTAAATTTCCCTATTGAAGGTCCATCTAGGCATTGTGGCCTATAAACTCCTTCCCTCCAGGGAAAAAATCCTTACATATATAAATTTCAAATTTATAAAATTAAAAAAAAATAAAAGAAAAGAAAAAATTGTTTAACAAGCCAACTGCACCTGCTAAATTTATGTAAAAGCATATTCCGTAATCCCAACTATAATGCACTTACATAGCGACCAATGGGCGAAGTGGGGGGATGATTTTACTCTAGAACATGGACGTAGTCAATGTTACTCTACTCAAACAAACTTCAAATGAAATGCATGTTGATGTTCAGGTAACAAAGTCAAACCCTAATGTTTCTTGGATTTTCTCTAGTGTTTATCGCCACCCAAAGCCATCTCATAAGAGTTCCTTTTGACAATCCTTGTATGATTTCTCCAATCTAGTGGGTAACAAGCCGTAGCTTGTTTTGGGGGATTTTAACGACATACATCTCTGCAAATGAAAAATGAGGAGGGTCTAAGTTTAAGAAAAATAGAGCTACCTATTATGGCTCCTGCATGGACTTATGCAATATGAAAGATCTAGGATATGTTGGTCTCAAATTCACTTGGATTAATTGACAGTCTCTTTCTAATCTGATCCAGATTAGACTTGATCATGCTTGGGCAAATAATGATTACACTACTAGAAAACTAGCCTTTAGAGACAGAAAATTTGCGACGGAAAATTTCTGTCTCTAAAAAAATGAATTAGAGACAGATTTGCGACGGATTTGTGATGACATAAATTATGAATAATCTTCTAATATTTATATGCTTTTGCGACGGAATTTGCGACAGATTACACATTGATTTGCGACGAAAATTTTTCCGTTGCAAATTTGTCTCTGATTTTAGAGGGAAATAAATTATTTTGGCGCCAATTTTATTTTTCTTTTAATTTTGTTGCAAATTTGTCTCTAAATTAAATTATTACATATATGTATATATAAATAATTATGTTTAAAATTTAGTTTTAATTATACATATCTAATATAATATATATAATGTGCATTATATAATAAGGACATATATTATATTTGTAACTTAATTTTATTAGATAAACTATAATATGTATAATCATATGTTATTTACAACTAATTATATATATTTTATTTATAATATATTTATTATTACATTACATATTTATATTTATAAAGCATAAGTTAAATATAGTACTTAAAATATAAATATTATATTTATATCTTATTATATATTCTTTTGCATAATAATAAAAAATCAAATTATACAACTTAATAAAATAGTGTATAACAATAATATAATATGTTATATATAAGTAATATCATAAAATACTACTTACGAATAAAGTATATTTCAATAATAAAATATGTAAAATAAAATAATTACTATAAAATGTAAACTTAGTATATTTAAACATATACAAATATATAAATAATATATTATATTTTAATAATATATAAAATATATATTCATATTATTTATAATTTTTTATTATATATTTATTATGAATATTCATATGTTTTTTAATATAAAAAATTTATTATATATAACTTACATTTTATATTTACATACTATATTTTATTTAAAATATAATAACATATTTGGGGGGAAAAATAATTATACTATGTAAAAATATAGTATATTTAAGTAATCAAATATATATATATAATAATTAGTTAAATATATTTAAATTGGTATTATATATTATTTTATTAATATATTAATGAAAAATATATTTTTACATTGTTTATATTATATTATAATTTATTAAGTGTAACAAAAATGAAATAAAAAATAAACACATTAATTAAAAACATGCAATTTATTAAGTTAATATAACATATTAAATAAGTAATGTAAAAAGTATAATTATAATATATATCATTAAATATATATAAATTTATATGTATAACGTTATTTATATTTATATAATATATAATATTTTACATAATAATATCATATTTGAAAAAAAAATTATAATGTACTACTGAAAATATTATATTTATAATAAATATATAATTTAAAATAATTATTATAAAATGTAAACATTGTATATATTAATATTATATATTATTTTAATAAAATATTAATTAAAAATTCTTAATAAATAGGCAAAGTGAAATTATAAAATAAAAATAAATTATAAAAGATATGTAAAATGTTTTATAGTTATAATATTGTAAATTATGATATCTCTTAAATAAACAGTAATGAAACTTTACTCATGAAGATACGAATTGGTTTATCGGTTTAGTGCTTGTGAAAACTTCAATGTTAAGTGTGCTAAGTATACAGCATTCTATGATGGGTGACCTCCTGGGAAGGATAAATAAGAGGCAAATGTGTATTTTTTTAATAATTTGTCTTACAATCAGAGACAGATTTGCGACGGAATAATTTTATTTAATATTTACTAATTGGATATTTAAAAATATCTAATTATAAAATAGGGACAATTTTGCGACAGAAATTCCGTAACAAATTTGCGACGGAAAATAAATCTGTCTCTAAAAGAATTAGCGACGATGATTTTTGAAACAAAAATTTGCGACGGAAAATCTGTCTCTGAAAGCCTTTAGAGACAGAATTTTCACTTTTAGAGACATAATTTTTTGTCTCTAAAGCCAAAATTTCTTGTAGTGTTAGACCTCCTTATACCTGGAAACTAAAGTTTTCCATATCCAATCCCGGGTCCTTGACCATCTATCCCTTCTTCTAAATTATGCCATATCCAAATTATAACCTCCAAAATAAAATCTTCAGATTCTAACCCATGTGGTTTGATCATCCTACTTGCTTGACTTGCATATAGAAAATATGGAATGGCAATGGAAATGACTATCTTAAAGCTTCAAAAGATATGCCATAAAAAATGAGAAAATGGAATAGAGAAGTTTTTGGTATCTTAAGAGTTGAAAATAAAATAAAATAAACTCATGGACCACATTAATAAAACCCCACAAGCTATTATGACCAATCCTTCTGACTAACTTGTCTAGGAAAATAAATGCTCTAGAGACAAACTCTCTAATTTACTAGACAAAGAAGAGGCTCTTTGGAAGATGAAGTCTAGAACTAAATGGTTAAATGAAGGAGAAAGGAATATAAACTACTATCACTAGATTATCTTTATAAAAAGATCAAAAAATAAAATTATAGCCCTTAAGAACTCTTGTGGAACCTGGCTTTACAATTAAGATGACATATGCAAGCACATTTCTTCCCACTTTAGCTCCTTTTATCTTACATCAAGGTCTCTCATATCCTTGACAAGTTTGCTTCCCCTAGAGTGGCATTTTGGGCTGTCAAATGAGAAAAAATTGGGCCTTGTATCACAAGTTTTAAAAGAAGAA
The DNA here is from genome assembly GCA_024138025.1 of Combretum micranthum. Lineage (NCBI taxonomy): Eukaryota > Viridiplantae > Streptophyta > Magnoliopsida > Myrtales > Combretaceae > Combretum > Combretum micranthum. The sequence goes on from JAMXBD010000304.1 coordinate 491,754, forward strand.
ATCTTTTCGACTCTGAAATCTGTGGGAGCTTGGAAAACCCTAGGTAAAGATGGGTTGCATGTGCTTAAAAAGCTAGAATCTCATAGGTAACTCGGTTATTAACAAGCTGAACAAATTTTTCAATCCCTTTCTATCCAAAACTCTGTAAATCATACCTTCGTCACCTTTATTCCTAAGACAAAAGGAGAAAACACAATGGGACAGTTCAGGCCTAATAGTCTATGTAATACTCTCTAGAAACTTCTTGTTTAAATCCTTATGAACAGACTTAGGCCCCATCTTGACTCCCTCATTTACCTTTCTCAATCAAGCTTCATTCCAGGTAGGAAAGCTGCTGATAACATCATTTTGGTGAATGAAATTTTGCATAGCTTTAGGAAAAGGAAAACTAAAAGCAAATGGATGATGATAAAGATAGATTTTGAGAAAGCTTTTGACAAAATAGAGTGGGATTTCATTCACCGAGCCCTAAAATCTTTAAAATTTCTTGATTGGTGGATAAGCCTCATCACAAATTGCATTTCTTCTACATCTACTGAAATCATGATAAATGAGAAACTTTCAAATCTCATTTATTCTAGTGGAGGCTTAAGGTAGGGGAACCTTCTATCTCCTCATCTCTTCATTATTGGGCTGGAATTTCTAAGTAAAATGATTCATGATAAAATTCAACAACAAGAATGGAAGCCCTCTCAAATGAAAGGCAGTGAATGCACCTTCTCACATTATGTTTGCTGATGACATTCTTCACCTAGCTAAAGCTGATGATAAAAGTGCTATCACTATAAAAAGAGACTCTTGATCAGTTTGCCGAGCTTTTTAGCTTGGAAGTCAACCACAACAAAACCACAATTCTCTTTTCAACTAATACTTTGGAAGCTGATAGATATCGGATAAGCCAAATGTTGGGTTACAAAGAAACTAACTAGGTAAATACCTAAGATTTCCATTGAGGCTTCAGAAAAAAACTAAATCAAAACACCTAAACTTCATTTTGGAAAGAGTTAGAGAAAAGTTGAGTGGATGGAAAACCAATAGTCTCAGCATGGCAGGTACAATGGTCCTATCTTTACCCACTATTATGCTCAAGTGGCGAAATTGCCTGCCTCTTTCATTAATAGCCTCGACCAAATTACAAGAAATTTTCTTTAGAACAAAAAAATCATGACAAAGAGGTTACTTACTGGTTTTCATGGGAAAATACCGTCAATCCAAAAGAGCAAGGGGGACTTAGTCTTCTTAACTTACATCTAAGGAATAAAGCTTACTCTCTGAAAAGATGGACTAAATGAAAAGTAAGGAAAATAAAGTGGGCTAAGCTCTTGAATGCCAAATATAAATGCCTTAAGAAAGAACCAGATCATAAAACCCCAATTGTAGACTCACCCTTGTGTAAGGAGATTATGGAGTGTAAAAGGTGGATCTCTTATATTGCCTTTAGCATATTAAGTAATCGTAAAAACAAAAGTTTTTGGTTTAACTAGTGGGTGGGGTGGTGGGGGGGTTATGGACCAGCTAGATCTCTCGTACATGGTCTTCTCATAATGACTTCTTTTAATCTTACCATACATGACTGCTGGATCAATGAAAGGCTATGGAATGAGGATGTCCTAGGTTTCCCAATTTCAAACCTAATAAATGATATGATAGGAGCTATCATTTTACACCTTGGCACTAGTGGTCAAAAAGTTTTAGACTCAAATTCAACTTGGACCCCCAATACTTCAAAATTTTTCCCATGGTTAGAAGCCATCTATACTAACTATTTTCCTATAAATTCTTAGGATTGGATTTGGAAGTCTTTTTTCCCCTAAAAATCAAATTGTTCCTTTGGAGATTATGTCAGATAAACTTTGTTCTGCTACCAACCTTAGAAAAAAGGGCATACACCTACAAGCAGTCTTAAATGCAATAACCTTGATGAAACTATTGATCATGCCCATAGACAATGTCACAACATTGCTAGCATCATACAAAAATGAGAATCGAATAATACCTCCCGACTTCTAACTAATTGGATCAAAAGGAACACAACCATTACTAAGAGATAGATGCAATATGAAAGACCCCATAAATCTTGTATTTTCGCTATTATACTTTGGAGACTCTAGTTTTATGGAAATCAACTTATTTTCTCTCATGCAACAAGGGCAGTAAACCTTGAAGGGGATATTCGTGCTTTTGCCCATGAAATGTGGGCAGATGCAAGATTAAAAAAACAAGTGCTTAAAATAAACAGATTGAATCTTACCTGAATTCCTCTTAAAGAATCTTAGTTCAAACTGAATACTGATGGATCAGTAAATCATCACTCGAGAACAACTACAATTGGTGGTGTTGTTCGAGATTCAAATGGAAATTAAACCATTAGTCTCACCATGAAATTCAGGAAAGTTGATACCCTAATTGCTAAACTATAGGCAATATATTGACGATCCAAGCTATGCCTACAAAACAACATTTCCAACTTAGAAATTAACTCAGATTCTCTAATGGTTGTCAAAATGCTAGCAAGTAATAAGAACCCTAAATCGAAATATGCAAATCAATCTTCTCTTGCAAGGAAATCTTATTAAAGCTTCATTAGGTCCAAGTTTGTCACTTTCCTAGGGAGACTGACTCCATCACAGATATGTTGGCAAAAGAGGCTCAAATCATGAATGAAGATGCTAGGGTTTTTGGTTCGCCTCCTAGGCGCTTTTGGAAGAAGCTGGAAAATGATCTTCTTGCCTATGGCATGTATAGAGAATTCTATAGGCAAAATCCAGTCAATGGATCCTGGTCCATATAGGACCTTTTGTAAATTTTGTTTTTTTTTTTTTTTTTTGCCTTAAGTTGTCCTTTAGTTTATGCACCATGTAAAAGATCTTGGATCTTTATCTAATGTAATATCCTTTTATCAGTCAAAAAAGGTTTTGACATGAATGTTAGAGTGGATAGGGCGAAAAATCCTTTGACCCTTCCACTCATGAACTCTTTGTCCTATAAGCCAATATCCTTTCTTAAAGGTTAAGCAATGCCAAACTCTCTACACTCTTAAGCTCTTATGTAGTTAGATGGGCACGGTTCCAGAACTAAACAGAACCAAAACCGCTGGTTTCAAGTCTTATAATTGAGGAACTAGAATCAACATTGTCTCTCATTTCTATTCGATTCCATGTCACCGTTGGTTCCTGGTTCCATTTTCAGAACCACAAAACCATATTTAAAAAAAAAAATAAATAAACGAATTTTAGTTTTTAATAAAATAAATTTTAAACTCAAAATAATTATTAAATCTAAAAGTATTAAATTATTTTACCAAATTTTTAAAAATTTTGTTTAGAATGCATATTTATTTGTATACAAATACATCAAATATCAATTATAGTTAGTAATACGAGATTACAAAAAATCTTGATGGTAAAAGAAAATTACAATGAAAAAATAGTCTCATATTATTAAGGAAATGAATTTTAATTTTAAGAGAAGTTTATTTAAACTGATTATATATAATATTAAGCTATGTTTATTTGTGTAGTTGATAATAACATATTAAATATTATGAATAAATAATAAAATTTACTATTTATATCAAATAATTTAAATATTAATAATTATAAATCGTATATTATTTTTTAAATGGAACTAAGTGGAACCATCGGTTCTAGACCAAAAAACCTCTTAAGAACCGTGAATCCACCGATTCCATAGGCCGTTCTAAAACCACCAATGATGGTTCTGGTTCAATTTCCAGTTTGAAACCAAACCATGAGTATCCCTCTATGGAGTGTAGCAGGCAGTCTTAATAATTTCCTAAATTTTAAAGTTCCTTTCTATTAGTTATTACAATGTGTTTAAGTGCACTTGTAAATAAAATTCTTATGTATATAAAATGCATGATAATTACAATAAGAATAAAATATTTTATTCATGCTAATTTTATATTGACTTAAATAAGATAATTCCGTGCTCCTTACCTAGATGTTTCCCCGAGGTGGTTTAAGTATAGGTCCGAATTTTCGAAACCCATAACTGCCTCGAGCAGGGAATGGGGAGGATTCAACCCATGATCTTATTAGATCTTGGGATGGGTTTGATCCGTTACTTTTTAATGTGTATGTTAATTTTTATTTATTTATTTATTTTTTTAAATGAGGAACCCATTTGATCCTATCGGATCCATGAGTCCGATTAGTGGACACGTGGACCATAGCAGGTCTGCTTGACGAAGCAAACCTGCCATTGCTAGGACCCGAAAAGATGACTACCTTTACCCAACTATTTTAAATTTCTTTAGTAGGTTTGCCATATTCAATTAATTAAACTGTCTACTTCCTTTCCGTCGTTGCCTATGAATGAAAAACACACATAAATGTCAACTTCATATCCTATTGTTTCACTTATACGAATTTTGTGACCTCTATCAATCCATGATTTTACTTGAATCTACTCAAGGGGTTTTAGACCTATTAAATGACCAGGATAATAAATATTACAACTTCAATATAAGAGACAAAGCAAAGAGGAAAACTAAGAAGGTAAGACTATACTACAACAAAACCTAAACACGTGTTAAGTATGGCTCTTCAACTGGTCCAACCAAGCATTGATGGGTTCGAAGTCTAACATTGGAAATTGTTATTGAAAAAACGGTTACCTGATGTTTATTCTTTTTTTTTTTTTTTTTGGCCCCTACTTCATGTTTATTCGAAATCTAACATTGCGAATTGTTATAATTTCTTTTTCCCCTGGCCAAAGGAAATTGTTATTATTTCACATGTGCTTATAATATATCTTCTTTTTTATTTAATTGATATTTTTGGTCTATTAGTTTAATTATAATATATAAATTGTGAGTATTGCAATTTTTATATAGTGTTTTCTTAATTATTTCTACATATGTTTGGTAATAAATATCCACAAATTTACAAAATATAAAAATTAAAAAAAAAACTCTTAGAGCAGTAAAAAAGAGCCTCAATGCAATATAGGAACGTATATCCCTGCCATAAGAGAAGCTATGGAAGGGATTTTATTCACACCCTTGCTATAAGGGGGGAACTACTATGGAAGGGATGTCATCTTTGCTTTTATTTTTTTCACATGGACAGCCATCTCATAGTGCCAAGAATTAAAAGCAAGGCTTATATCCTTACAATAACTTACGGTAGGGTTTTTTCCCCTTATTAAAGGGACTAATAATGCCTACAATAAATCATTTTTCTGTAGTGGAACCCACCACATAAGGATTCATAAGTTGCTCCTAAAAAAAATTAAAAAAAATAAAGAAAAAGAAAAGTAACAAGGAAGGAAAAAAATACGAATGTAAGTACTATAATAACAAATGTTTAAACTATTTTGACGTATAAAGAAGAAAATTATTACCTATTACAACATTTAATTTGTTATTAATCAAGTAAGAAATATACTTAAAAGTATGCTTTTCTGAATTTACATAGATTTTTATGAAATATAAAATCTCATATTAATATGGGATTTGTCTTTTATTGAGAGTATTTTTATCCCATATTGCTAACACTCCAACTAAATAAATGTTCATTCTGAATAGTTTTTCAAGAATGTGTGTCAAAAACTATAATACACTCATAACCAGTATTTATTTTAAGTTTAAAATATATCTAATAAATTTTATTTTTTTGTATTTTAAAAAATTGGATATGGCCAATTCATGGTCATGGGCTCATAGGTTCTTGAACAGCTCGTGAACCGTAGGATAAGACCCAACACTAGTTTATGGCACAACGAGTCTTGTTTTGGGCTTAATAGTGTAGGATCATGAACCAATGAGTCCAAACGGGATGAGACCTAGGTTCAACCCTAACTATGTCTATTACTTATGAGCGCCCCCATCCCTCCACATGTTCAATGGATCTTTATTTATCTTCAGTCGAAATCATGGATTATGCTTTTTTCATCTTAGGTTTTACCAATTCGCGAACCTTTGTATCAAAGCCATAAAAAAATTGAAACATACTCAACAAATTTTTATGTCGGACTAAGTTCTTTCATATAACACTTAAAACAACTTTCTTTTAAAAGCTTTACCGATAAATTAAAGCTTCAACCTTTAAAACATCCTTCCATGGGTTTCAAACAATTAGCATGCATTAGGATATCAAAAGATGTGAAACGATCATCTTCTCAAAACCAAAACTCATTGTAGTCATCAAAACAATTCATTCGAACTACTAGTAACATGAGTTTAGTACAAACTCTTCCATCAATTTTCTAAAATATTAACACTCTGTTTACTTGTAGGAAATAACTATTTATTCTCTCCTCATTCTATATAAATCTGCTATTGCAGTATTTAGTTTAGAAAAATTACAAATCATAATGAATTGCAATTACATACAATAATGAATAGCAATTCATGTTCTTATAAATAAAAATATCACATATACAATTATTTTTTTTTTCTGTGATATAAACAATAAACATTATAAATATTATTCTTTTACTTCAATAATTAATTGGTTTATTTTTTACATTAAGTGAACATTGTAATAGACATGTAATAGTTATTATAACTCTATTACATTTCTATTAAATTGGAATTCAATTTCCCTTTATTCTATGCAATGAAGTAAACGAGCAGCAAGAAACATAAACTTTACTATCAATCACTTGGGAATGCAACCTTAGACTCTGGATACCATTTTGTTGTGTACACAACAAAATGGATCAAATCACACAGCACTAGAAAAGAAATAGATAGGAGAGAAGAGATGAACCACGATTGTTTAACATGAATAACCTTAATGGGCGTAAGAAATTGTGAAGAGGAAGCAACAATTCATTAATAATAGGGCATATAAAAAATGGTTTATAAAGATCACTCTAGAGTACAATAATCCTACTCACGAAGTTTTGGATAAAAACCTACTCACCATAGTCTAGAGAGTCAGCAAGATATACTCCTTCCCTTAACTGGCATTGATCATGGAGATAATCATAAACTCTCAATCCACTAAGCCCAACATTAAGAAAATTCTAAAGTAAACCCTTAAGCTTGAATTTATAAGTTTTACTTAGACTATATTAACTAAGTCAACAAAATTTTAAGCTATAAAATAAGAAATAAAATGAAACACGAGTTAGTAAACTAAGAGCACTCATCAATCATCTCCAACAACATGTCTGATTGATTAATTATTATATGCTTCATTGGACCACTCATTCATCTTGTTAGGCACGGTATAACTAGAACTGCAAATGAGCTGAGCTATTTATGACATACTCAAGCTTAGTTTGCTTCAGGCTCAGCTCGGCTAGCACTTGATTAGTAAGCAAGCCCCGTACGAACCCAAAGTAAAGCCCATTTAACTAAACTAGCCAAGCTTGAGCTTTGATTTAGACTCATGAGATGACTCATGAACAAGCTTGTTTAGGCTCATAAACAGGCTCGCTACTAAGCTCATTAATAGGCTTGTTAATAAGCTCATTAGCAGATTTTAAATTTTTTTATGCACGATATATTATCTATAACTACATAATAAAAACAATAAACACTAATTTCTACTTAATAATTATCTATATTATAGAAACACTTATATATATATATATATATATTATATTTTAAGTTTAAAAAAATGGAAAACGAGCTATCTAAATAAGTCGAGCTCGAATTTAAATTTCAGTTTCAATAAGAATCATTAGACTTGATAAAAAAAACTCAGCTCGGCTCGAGCTCAAATTTAAGCCCGTTTAACTAAATGAGTCGAGCTCGAACCTTAATTTTGGGCTCGATAAAACTTTTGCTTAGCTCAAGCTAAGCTTAAGCTCACTAAATTTTGAACGAGTTGAGCTAGCTCATTTGCAGTCCCACGTATAACTAATATAACTAATCTTGATCCTTCAAAGCCAAAGTCACGTTAGATTTCTCTTATTTCACAATATAGTTTATTAACATCCAAATTTTCAAAAAATTTCAAAATATTCGTGTTATAGTACAAAATTCCTAATTTTTTTCCTAATATAATATACACAAAGACTTTGTTATTTCTTTATATTTGGGAAAAAAACGAATGAAAAAAAAAATTGACAACTATTTATTATTTTTAATTATTTAACATTCATATAGATCATTGTCTTGGCACATTTCTAACCATGATTTTACATGCATTTAGAAGAGGTAGAAGGCTGAAAAACATCCATATTATGGATCTGTTTGGATGGTTTGTTTTTCATCTGTATTCGTATCTACATCTTTTTCAAAATAATATATGCAAATATGTCCGATTTACATTTATATTTGATATTTGATCTTTTAATGAGAACTATCAACTTTTTTTATCTGTATCTAATTCTTTATTAATAATTTATTAAAAAAAAGTTTAAAAAAGTGTCTATATCTATAATCTGCCAATAAACAAGCAGACGCATAATGTAAGTGCTTTTTCCGCTATCCACTTTGAAAACGAAAATGTGTTTACTTGACAATAATGATTTAGAACACATCCTGAACAAGACCATCCGGATCTTTTTTCCCTTTTTTCTTTTTTTTTTTAACAAAGCCAAAAGTTTTGGCTTAATGAAAGTGGTATGTCACATAATTGGGACTTTTATTATATATCCTTAACTAGTGGAAATCAGGCTGGTCAAATCGGATGCCACCTTTGTGTGGCTTTTGCATTATCTAGTTACCCATTAATAAGCTTCATTTCCCACAAGGAAACAACTCCTAGGAAACCATCCTATAATTGCATGAATCTATCTATTTAAACAAACTGTGTTTTCTTGTAATATATATATATATATATAAAAAGACTTATTCTTAGTTCTTACAATTCAATAATATTATCCACCCTTCGAGCCTTCATTTTTCATTCAGATCTCAAAATATTTTCTTGGGCCACTTAGTGTTGTACATATTTGTTTAGCACCAACGAATCGATAGATTTGTTCTGTCAAAAGCCGGATCTGGGTTCTGTAGGGGGGGGGGGGGGGGGGGAATAAAGCAGAAAGATTAAGAAACCAAACCATTTGTTTTTAAATCCTTATAATAAATAGGTCCGGCAAGAGGTGCTAGGCCTCCACAATAGGTGGCTGTTTGGTCACATTTCCGCAAACCTTCACCACTACTTGGCATTATTTCAAGTGGAAGAATCACAGGATCGAATTTTTGCTAAGGATATTATAGAATGTGCTGTCCAAGCATCCATCCAAGCACATCCATCAAACTCACCTTTTAGCATATATAAACATCATCCTAGTCCCCCATTGAACTACGCTCACAACTCACAATACCAAAACAACTCAAGCCTGCACTTACTTAGCTCTTACCTGTTTCACTTACTTTAACACTTATATTCATTGCATAAGGTTGGTAAAAGTTTATTATACCATTTTCAATTTTAAGTAATCAAAGATGGTAAAATTTTCCAAGCAATTTGAGGGTCAGCTTGTACCTGAATGGAAAGAAGCTTTTGTTGACTATTGGCAATTGAAGAAAGATCTCAAGAAAATACATCTTCTTAACAATCAAGCATCATCAAACAAAGAACAGAACAACACTTTCTTATCCTCCATCAGAAAGCTGTCTCACATTGGACATAAACATAGAGACCATGGAGCCATCCATGTAATTACTCGTTCCTTTTTGTTTTTTCTCCCACATGTTTTTAATTGTTCATCATGTACCATGTTATGATTATTGTTCCCCCCACCCCTTCTTTTATGTTTCATAGGTGCATCGGAAACTTGCATCCTCGGCTAGTACGGGAGATATGTATGAGACGGAATTGCTGGAACAGTTTGATGATTCTGATGCTGCCAAGGAGTTCTTTTCATGCTTGGACCACCAATTCAACAAAGTGAACCAATTTTACAAGACTAAAGAGAAGGAATTCTTAGAAAGAGGAGAGTCCTTGAAGAAACAAATGGAAATCCTGGTTGAGCTCAAGGAAGTTCTTAAGCAACAACGCGAAAAGGGATCTTCTTCTCATGATTGCAAAGAAGACCCTTCAATTTCCCGCACATTATCATCCGGTATTTCCCCACCAATCACCTTTTTTTTTTTTTTCCTCATTGAATTTATATTCAATCTAGCCACCTGGATTGTCAACATTTATGATTGGCAAGCCTAGCAGCGTTAAATGTCTTATGCAACTCGATAGTCAATCATCACCATCAATTTGAAGGATGTTATGATGAATTTCTGTGAAATGGGATGCAGGGGAGGACTCTGTCCGGGACAGAACCGAACAAGATGAGCTGCTAGAGAGCAACAAAGATGATATAGCGAAAGACGATGAGGCATCAACTGATTTTCCTAAACAAGAAGAGATAGGCAAGTCAGTGAGCCTGAGAAGAGAAGACAGCAAACTTAGATCACTTTCTAGTGGGTCATTCAATTGTCAAGGAAAGAGTTTAAGGATAAATATTCCATTGACTACACCTGCCCGAACATTCTCGGCCATAACATACTTAATGGAAGATTTTGTTAGTCCATCTTATAAGAAAGGAGGTGTTGATGGAAGCAAAGTTAACATCAACAAGGCAAAGCTGCATAGAGCAGAGAAGATGATTAGAGGTGCCTTCATTGAGCTTTACAAAGGCTTGGGCTATCTTGAGACATACAGGTACAATTTTCTTTTTTTCTTTTGTTTTTTAAGTTTTTTTTTTTATTCTTCTATTTTATTTTATTTTATTTTTAAAGAATGCAAAAGAAAAAATTGAAAAGAAAGTCTCTAGTTGGTGGTCAAATCTTTTAAGGTAGATTTTTCTAACTCGGTGGAAATATAACATTTTACTATTATAAAGCCACTAATAACTTTTTAATATATGGACAATATGGTAGGTAGTTATCAAAATAACCACCACCCGTAAACCTACATGCTAGAATACCATTAAGAGTTATACATTGTGTCTATATTACATGTGGCGGGTAATACCCATTGAATCTTTTGTCCTGTGGGTTTGTTATAATTAAAGCATTAAATTTAATAGTACACTCATAAATATGTGATTATTAATGGTTTTAACAGTTGGCAATTCTAGAAAGTAATTATACAGAAAATTAAGAAAATAACCTATATTGAAAATAGAAAATCATTTTTCCTTTTTTTTTCAATACTTATATTTCCTTTTATCATTTACTATAATCTCAACCACTTGAGATTATTATAATAATATATGATAATTGTATAGTCCAAATTGTAATAAATTTTAAAAATGGTTTCAAAAAAATGTTTTTATTGAAACAAAAACAGTCTAATTTAACCATAATCTAATGACTATCAATTGTTGGGATCCATTTATTCAAAGGGGACTCTATATTTAATGAATTTGTTGCATGATATGTGGGTCTTCGAGATATTTCTCCACTTATTTTATTTTGTGATTTTGAAGTTCATGTGACGTCTACGCAATACAATGCATAATTTTGCATGCAAAATTAATATTTGAGAATTGAGAGTTAGGGATTCATTTGATGCTTGATTTCTCTTGTGGGATTAAATCATTAGTCCATATATATCCAAATCTGTTAATTATAAAGTATAAATTAGTTACTCAACCACAATAAAAAAGAAATATTAAAAGAAGAAGTTGCTTGAACATTTTCAATAGACTTTCTGACGTGTCAACCACTATAAATTGAATTTCAGGAACTTGAACATGCTTGCTTTTATAAAGATTTTGAAGAAGTTCGACAAGGTAAGAAATGATTTTTCACCCATTATCTCATGATAATTGATATGATACAAGAATATTGGTCGGGTATGGATAATCCTTCTTTTTTTTTTTTTTTTCTAAACTGTCAATGACATCTTTAATCCATAAAGATACATTAATAATTTTCAAACTATTACTAAAACTTCAAAATTCAATCACTTAACAATGAATTTGAGACTTCGATGATGGATTTCGAATGGACGTGCATATTTTGGAGTTCTCAATTATCCGTACTTAACCAATAGTTTTGAAAATGTATTTATATATTCTCTAAAAGAAATATCCTACAAGAAATCTGAATTTTAGAAATAAAAATTTTGTTTTTAAACGTAAATTATCATCGCAAAAATCATCGTTGTTAATTTTATCTATAGAAATATAACTTATTTTACCAATTTTTCACCATAGAATTTCTATCTCTATAGACTAATTTTCTTGTATAAAAGTTGTAATAACTTGATTCAATCAATCCAGGTAACCGGGAAGCAAATCCTTTCGATATATCTCAGAGTTGTCGAGAACTCCTATTTCAACAGCTCAAACAAGGTGAATATACATATCCCCTGGTTCAATCCATATAAAACCATAAACAATTATCAAAATTTCAGGCTTTAGACATCTCAACAGTTGCAAACTTGAAATAATGAATATATGAATTAGAATACAAAGTTATAGACGATGATACCCATGAAGGGTTGATTGAAATTTTTTGAGGGACAATATGAAGTGGAAATCGATACTAAATTTCACGTTTGCACATAAAGTATCCATAAGATATTCTTGTCTGGTGCTTTTGATAATAGCTTTGTGTTCTAGCTAGTTGTATTCAGCTCATGAATGCAAGAAATGACAGGTGATGAACTTGTCTGATGAAGTGGAGAAGCTCTTCATCAAGCACTTCGCTGAAGAAGACAGAACAAAGGCTATGAAATACCTCAAGCCCCATCAACGTAAAGATTCACATGGCAAAACCTTCTTCATTGGTAAGTAAAGAAACACTCAATGTGTAACATTTAAATTTCGAAATTGCTTAATCATTAACAACACTATATAAAAATTGGGTTTTAAAGATAAAGATTTTATCTTTAAAGCGTAAATTTCTATTATTGATTGCATTTGAAGAATTAGAACTTCTTTTACTGATTTTTCGTCATCAATGCTACTTTTTTTGTAATGGAAATATGAAGAAGATAGAAAGATATAAAAATATCTAATATGTTAAAATGATTGTTGAGATAATTTATTATAATCTTCCAGTTTCTTAATAATGGGCATTTTAAATAATACATTTGGAAATTCGATAGCCCCTGCCATAAATCGACTCGTTTATAGTGACAACATATTATTAGCATCATAAGAATGAAAGTTTTCATGATAACATTGTTTAATAATTACCTTTTGATTAGAATTGGATAAGAAAAGGATGCAATTCATAAATAAATAAAAAAGGATCATATCTCATTAGGTATTGACCTTTTTAGGCTATTGATAGCAAATTAAATAAAAGACTGAAAAAGCTATCTCTGGTTCAGTTGGACCACAATAGTATATAGGTCCCATTGCGTGACGTATTAATCTTAGGGACTTTTGTTACCATATAATGTCAGATCTTACTAATCCATCTGAGTGGAATAATGCTTATAAATTTTACTACATGTGAGGAATTTGTGATAATATGTTTTTTTCTTTTCTGAATGGCATGAATAATGTCTAAATTTTGATAAAATATACAATTAGGTATTTGAATTTTCAAATTTCTCAATATAGTACGTGAAAAAACTTTTCGTATATGTGGATATAGTATTTTCGTCTAATTGGCTAACATTGTCATTAGACGTGATGTTTTTAAATGTAACAATGATATTGTTAATATGCACGAAAAGTTTTTCTTTTATGTCTCAAATTGATCAATTTTAAAATTCAAGTATATAATTACATATTTTTTCAAAAATTACTTACTATTCACAACATTTACCATTTGTTTTTAACATGTTACTAATTTGTTTTCCAATATTTATAGACCATGCACATATTAATTTCCTTATTTTAAGAGTAACAAGATCTAGTAGGACCATGGTTATGTCCATGGTCGACCCACAAATCCAATTACTTATGATGACTAAGCCTAAGATGTCTGCGATTTCTTGACGCCGCAGATAGGCGTGATGACACTTTAGTTTGAGTATAGTCCCCTTGTCTGCCATAACTATTAGCGGACATGCATGACTTAGATATCACAACATAAAGAATGTCTTTTGAGTCGTGGAAATGTGGGATTTATCTGTCAAATGTAAAGTTATGATTGAACCTTCATAGGCTTCGCAAGTTGCTAACGCAGCACCTATACGCAATAATTAAATGATTGGATTTGGGTTTTTTTCTATCTTTTTCCTCCTTTTTCTCTTAATTTTTCTGATTTTATAAATTAATAACCGAAATTGTTCAAATTCTTCCATCATTTCCATGCAATCTTTTTCCTTTAAATATGAAGTATTAGTTAAAGTAAATAAATAAAGAAAAACATAGAAGAAATAAATGAAGAGGATCCATTTTTTGGAAATAAATAATTATATGATGTAAATTATGAAGCACATTGAAACTTATTAGAAAAACCTTCTTTTGGTGAAACATATACGTGCTTTTGTTCTTGATTATTTTTTGTTTATAATTATTTGCATGACATGATCAGGGCTGTGCACTGGTTGTTTCCTGGCACTTTTGGCCGGTTACATCATCATGGCACATATCACTGGAACATATAGGAGGCAAGCTGACACGGTCTATATGGAGACAATTTATCCATTACTAAGGCAAGAAAACCAACAATCAGCACCATTATGTTGATTCAAAACATATTTAGGAAAGGGATAATGTCACGAATGTTATTTGAACTTCGGTAAAATATGCAATTAGATATCTGAATATTGAAATTAATCAATTTATACCTAACGCTTGATTGAAGTACTATTAGTGTACACGAAAAGTACTTTAGGTACTGTATTGATCAATTTCAAAATTCAGTTTCTAAATTGATTAATTATAAAATTTAAGTATCTAATCGCATATTTTATGAAAGTTAAAATAACATTTGTGACATTAATTATTTAGGAAATTCAATTCTTGTAAAACAACCTAATTCCTACTAAATTTCTGTGTTTGCAGTATGTTCAGCCTGTTGTTTCTGCACTTTTTCCTGTATGGCTGCAACATTGTCGCGTGGAGAAAGACGCGTATTAATTATAGCTTCATCTTTGAGCTTGTTCCAACCAAGGAGCTCAAGTACGGAGATGTTTTCTTAATTTGTGCTTCTTTGATAGCCATCGTTGTTGGAGTCATGTTTGCGCATTTGTCCTTGCTTACAAAAGGGTATTCCTATGCTCAAGTTCAAGCTATCCCTGGCTTCCTTTTACTGGTAATTTCTTGCCTTCCGATATTTTTATATAAAGGATATACCTATTAAAATCGCTATTTTACTGCAATACTTGTGTATAACAAGCACAAAATTTTTGCATTATATTGTTATGCTATAGTGTCGTGCTTTTATTATGTTACGGTTAATGTCGCGAATAAAAACTGGACTTTGAAATTAATCAATTCGA
Organism: Combretum micranthum; assembly: GCA_024138025.1. Lineage (NCBI taxonomy): Eukaryota > Viridiplantae > Streptophyta > Magnoliopsida > Myrtales > Combretaceae > Combretum > Combretum micranthum. Next base: position 507,032 of record JAMXBD010000304.1, read on the forward strand.
TATCTAAATTTTAAAATTATTCAATTTAGTACTAAAAGAATTAAAACACTGGCTCAATTTCTGACTATAATATCTCTTGGTGTGTGCGCACAGTTCTTCTTGCTCCTGCTGGTATGTCCATTCAACATTTTCTATCGATCAAGCCGGTACCGCCTCCTTTCCGTGCTAAGGAACATAGTTTTATCACCACTATACAAGGTACACTCTGAAAAACACTCTTCTCCTTGAGAATTTGTAGAAGATCTATTTAATTTATGCTTATTTACGGGGATTTTCTCCTGTCTCTACAGGTTGTAATGTTAGATTTCTTCATGGCTGATCAACTTTGCAGTCAGGTATTTTTTGAAAATTTCATGTTAATTGTTTGAAATTATCGCAAAGGTTTTCACATTTATAAGCTTGCCAAGCAATTAGTCACTAAAATAACCCCATGTCTGGAACAGGTGCCTGCACTGAGAAACATGGAATACGTAGCCTGTTATTATGTAACTGGCAGCTTCAAAACTCAGGACTACAGCTATTGCATGAGGACCAAGAACTACCAAGACCTTGCTTATGCCGTGTCGTTTTTACCGTACTACTGGAGGGCAATGCAGGTACAATTGGAAATTCTTATACTTTTTACTAAGCCAGTGAGATCTAATATAGGCTATTGTATTTATTACGAAAGGCTTGCCCTCGTTTGTAGACTTGAATGTTGACAAATACCCATAAAGTGGGCAGATTAGTGGCAATACAGAGAATTGAATTCAATACTTTTTATAGATTTGATTTACTAATTGTGATGCTTTGGACTGCAGTGTGCACGGAGATGGTTCGACGAAGGACAGACAAGCCATCTAGTAAATCTAGGGAAATATGTATCAGCAATGTTAGCAGCAGGGACTAAAGTTGCTTATGAAAAGGAGAGAAGTGTTGGATGGCTGTGTCTTGTTGTGATCATCTCTAGTGGTGCAACAGTGTACCAATTATATTGGGATTTTGTTAAGGATTGGGGTTTGCTACAAATGAATTCTAAGAATCCATGGCTGAGGAATGAACTATTGCTGCGTCGAAAAATCACTTACTACATCTCCATGGTACATAACTTTTGCTGCATCATGCTCCACCACAATATCGATTGAAAATTTTTCTTTTAATCTCAAATCCAACCCCCTAACTATAGCGTAAATGCAAATACACTCCTAAACTTTCAAAACACGACTTTCTCCTAATCATAACTCTTGAAAATATGCACGTACTAAATTCTAAGCCATCACTGAAAGACAAGTAAAAATTGATGGTTTTGGGACCTTCAACTATGATTAGGCAATTTTGTATATATTTTTAAAGTTATGGGGAGGTAAATTTTGCCATTCGTCAATATATTTCAAAACATTTATATGTTCCATCAATGAAGGAGACGAATTCCATAGTGAATATATTCCTTCAAATTGATTAAATATATAATTTTTCATTAAATAAAATCAAGCATCCAAGACAAAATGGGAAGTGGAATGAATAAGTTCTATTAGAAGATAAGAAGATTCTTTTGGACTTGAGACAGATTGTGAGAAACATTTGGTGTTATTCTGCAGGGCTTGAACCTTATTCTTAGGCTTGCTTGGTTGCAAACTGTCCTCCATTCCAGTTTTGGACATGTCGATTATGGGTAACAGAACTATTTGTCGCTGCCCTTGAAGTCATCAGGAGAGGACAATGGAATTTTTACAGGTAACTTGATCTTTGCCAGATATGGACCTAAAAAATTTCAGTAATCTTCGTATATTGGTTTTGATAACGCGAATTTGTTCCACTTGTTCAGGCTGGAGAATGAGCATCTAAATAATGCTGGAAAATTTAGAGCAGTCAAGACAGTGCCACTTCCTTTTCATGAGGTGGATGAAGAAGACTGATGCTCCATTTGCAACAGTTGCTAATGGAATTTTCATTCAGGACCGTGAAAGAACTTGGAAAAGAAAAATTCTTTTAGAACCATAAATTTGGTTTTTCCATACAAAAAGGGATGCAACATTTGACAAAACCTGTCGTATTACTATGTAGAATCCTGAGAAATTCTCCATTCGTGTACAGATTATTCTTCTTCTTCAACAAGAGAATCAAAATGGATGTAGTGCAGAGAAGCATCAACTGATGTATCTCTATCCAAATACACCAATTTTGTTCCATTGTTCTTCCTAGATGTTCAAATGTTGTTGGAATCTGAAAATGTTAGAATTGAAAGATCATCTAAATATTGTGGAATTATGAAGTCGGAGTTATCTGCTTCTTGTTTTTTTGGTCTGTCTTAAAATTCGCATATTCTTTAGCATATTTTTGTTTTGTATTTATATGCCATGTATACCGACAAGTGATAGGTAAATACAAAGAATATTTTAAGATATAATTCTAATATTAGGTCATTTTTAAATAGTTAAGGCTACTGTTTTTGAAAGTCCACGTGTTAAAAAAAGTTCATCATAACTTTTCTGTCACTATATATGCGTAATGTATGAATATTAGTGTACTCACCTTGTCTTTCAAGCCTTCAATAATTGATATTAGCAACAAGGATCAATTCTATCAACTTGAACAATTGATGAGATCTTCATCCTCAGAATCTTGAATTTAGGAAATTTAATTTTGCAAACACAATAAGTTGGAATGGCATGGACATGTAGAAATTTCTTGAAGATAATCGTTTTAAACAGACCTTAAGGATACAACATATAATATTCAAACTAGGGCTATAAGTGAGTCAAGACAACTTGCGAGCTATTCGAGTTTGACTCGGCAAGTACTTAAATTTGACTCGCTTCTAATCGAGTTGAGCTCGAATTTGAGCTACTCGAGTAGTTACCGAGCTCGGGTTCGAGCATTAAAATACTCGGCTTAGTGAGCTCGCGAACTTAATCGAGCTTCAATGAGTATGAAATCGAGGTAAGTCGAGTTCGAGCTTATCGAGTATTAAATACTCTTTACAATTAAATATATATTTTAAAGAATAATCGAGTTGAGTTTAAGTTTATCGAGTATTAAATTGAGTCGAGTTCAAGCTTAAAAATCCAAGCTCAATCAAGTTCGAATTCCAATTCAAGTTCGAGCTTTAAGTTTTTTATTCGAATCGAGCTCGAACTTGGTACTGTATTGATTCGACTCAACTCCTTTATATTCCTAATTCAAACATATTCATTATGTTGTTCTTTCAATTGATGGGTTGTATTCTTTGTAGCTTGTTAATTAGAGCAGGTCTTGAATTTTCCTAGTATTGAAATTTGAAGCATGCTGTTAACTTCTATAAAAATGTTTCTAAGTTCACCATCTTGCTTTAAGACTGCACCCTTTGTTTCTTTTGCATTTGGGTACCATAATTTAGGGCCTTTTTGTTAATCGTTTTCGTATTATTTTGGTGATGTTTTGGTGCCAAATAGATACTGAACTGATATTGAACTTATACTGATTGATATCGATGAAAAACTGATAATTTTACTTATAAACTAATCAAACTAAACTAATACTGAATCAACACCAAACTAATACTAAACTAATAACGAACCGATACTGATAAAAAACTGACAATTCAAAAAAGCTCTTAATCTTACTCGAAGATTTAGAATATGGATAATCGGGTATAAAATGTATAGAATATGGAAATTGATCTATACTCTATCTTATTGGTTTTCGAATTGAACTTGGAAATTACATGTAGTACCCTAAAATAACCATGAAACATGTATTTTGTAGAACCTATAGGATTCAAGTTATATTTGTGGAGCTTATAAATTTTTTAATCATACTTTTATAATATTAAAATTTCATATAAGTTATTGATACCTAATCAATGTTTTTATAATTTTGTAACTAGTGCATGCTGGTAAAACTGGTCTGTTTGGACTGTCTAATTTTCATCTATATCTTATCAATATCTAATCTATATAATATGTTTATGAGAAAAAAGATCTCTTTTCTTTTTTAAATCTGTATATATTTATTCATAAACAGTCTATTATAAAATGATAAAAGTAAAATACCAAAACAATTAGAAAAATGCGAACCCAACTAATAAGTTGTTTAGGAACATCACAACGCCCTATTCATTCAAATTGCATAAAGGAGGTACAGGCTTCACAAGTTTAGAGAATAAGACGTCTTAAACAAGTTTAGAGATTAAATGGCCAAAATATTATAGATATTAGATTTACCTCAAAGGAAATTAGACTGAGACATTAAAAAATAATCGGGAAAGGTAGAGTTGGTTATTAAAAAAAAAAGGGGGGGAAATATTAGGTTAGCACCTGAGTAGAAATGAGATAAGATAGGCGGAAAATTAAAAAAAAAAAAAAAATCCTTAGAAATGAGACAAAAGAGGAGCGAATTGAAGAAACTAAGAATGCTATAGGGTTTTTTTATTAATAGTGAATTAAAAGATTATAGCCTATATGTTTATTTATCTTTTTTTTATTTTGGTAGAACATAGAAGACAGAAATATAATATTGTTTTGTAGTAATTATTACATTAATAATTTTTTTAGGATAGATATAGTACAGTATAACATGTACACTATATATATAATATTTGATTGAAATATACTAATAGTTTAGAGTATACGTTTTCAAGTGAATACAGAACACAAGGATATTGTATTCATACTCAATGCTATATATAGGTCGAAAAAAAAAAAAAAAAAGAAAAATTCAACTCTAACTATGTAAGTGCTAGAAAGTTATACCTAAAACTTATTTTGCAACTTTAAATATAATTCAAAGCCTACTTGATCAAGCAAATTATAATGGATTACCATATATGAAGTTATAATTTTGGAACATTTTGTATTTAACAATTAATATTATTTTATTTGTTACAAAATAAACAATATTAAAAAATTTATGAGTGCCATAAAACAAATCCAGAAAATTTTAGCTATAGATTATAAAGGAGGATAAGTTATATCCAACGCCGCATGTAGCGGTTCCTCTAATTTGGAGTTTACTTATTTATCGATTTTTCCCTTTCCCCCATATTATAATTCGTGTTTCTTGATAGAGATTTGATTAACTTTACATGCATAAATGAAATATTATTCTTCCTTTTAAAAATTTAATATTATGTTTGACTTAAAAAATAACTATTTTTAATATTTTTATTGTTATAGAAAATTATAATTCTTTTTTATAACTAAACTATAATTTTGTTGTAACAAGTTAGTTGACTTCATAAAAGTAGAATAAAATAATCATTCGTTTCATACAGCTCTAATTTTGTATTTGGTTGACAAGATTTGTTATTATTATCATGAAATAATGAATTTTGATTTTTATACATGACCAAAGGAATAATTCTTTTTATTTTTAATAATTAGTAATTATATATTCATGGATCTCAAAAGAATTATAAAAAAAACTGTTAATTCTTTATTCTGCTTTTAAATAATTATAATTCGCGCTCTTTAACCTTTTTAATATCCATATCGATATTGTAGAACAATACTAAGGTAAACATCTGAGTCTGTTGCTTTTATCCTGCGGACACTGATAATAGTAAGGGTTTGTTCCTATAAAGATAAATCCATTACGTCTATTTCCATACATCCTTAAATTGGGAAAAGGCAAAAAAATTACTTTTTTAAAAAATATTAAAATTTATTATCGGGATAAAAAAATATTAATTTTAGGCAACATGAGCTCCTCTTTTGAAGAGACGAGATCGTTAGTGCATGACCTCGTCCCTTCAAGAGACGAGATTACCTTTGTAATTTGATCTCGTCTCTTCAAGAGACGAGGTCTATGGGCATAAAACCTCGGACAGCTTCCTTCTACCCATTCCTTCTTCCTTCTGCAATTAGCAAATTGGAAATTCTAACCCTAATTCGCAAATTGGAGTCGATTGAGCGTAATTAGCTCTGTATATTAGTGATTTTGGATCACGCGACGTTGAGGAAAAAGCAATTTGGTGGAGAGGAGTAGCATCATGTGAGAAAATAGGAGAACAACGAACGGCGACGAATTGTGGTATGAGTCCGCAAATTTCGAAATTTTTTTGAAATTATTGATGCTACATTATTAAATATTCGTTGTATGTGTTGTGGGAGTATTAGTTGTTGTAAGATTTCGAAATTTTGCAAATTTTTTTTTTAATTATCGATGTTATATTGTTGAATATTGGTTGTATAAATTGTGGGCATATTGGTTCTTGTACGCAAAGTTTATTTGTTTTTTCTTTTTGTATGTTTATGTGTTCATATATTAATTTGGGAATTTAATATGATACGTAGGTTTGTTGAAAAATAGGAAAAATTTTACCTAATAGAAATCAACATTTAAAATTATAATTTATATAAAGTCATTTAAATAAAATAGATTAGAAATTAGTAATTTTAAATTTATATAAAGTAGATTATAAATTAGTGATAGAGATCAACATTTAAAATTTTATGTGAAAGGAGAAATTAACTTTATATAAAGTCATACAAATAAAGTAGATTAGAAATTAGTAATTTTAATTTTAAGTTTAAAAATAAAGCCATATCATTCACTTTTTTCGCTGATTTTGTTCATACACCATGTCCATATATCATTAGAAGACCGGGTTATATATAATAGTATTAGGAGTTATGTTAAATATTAGGAGAGTTCAATTCATAAGTGTGATGTTGCAAATTTCATGCATTGAAGTTATTTTTTATGAGATAGCAGGGTCGGTGAGGAAATAGATAAGGCGAAGTTTATACTATATGCTCATGGCAACATTGTGCAAGGGGAAGATTGTTTTGGTTATGATAAGCGGCCGGTTATTGTGGTCAGTGTTAGTAGGAACTCTATATATGAGCAAATACTAGACATCATTTGCAATAGACTGAAGATAAATAGGTGTACACATCGGATAGATCTATATCATAGGGTAGCTATTGGAGATAGGACGTTGCGTTATGATATTATTCCAGCGACCGATGATGATGCTGCACAGGAGATGTTGGTATACACAAAAGGGTCAGTGGCTGTTTATGTGCAGATATTTGAAAACAATTATCACAGGCACCTGCAGGGGAAATAGGCAATGATAGAAATATTAGAAGCGATGGGTTGGTAGACTCAAACTCCACTCTAGTTCAGATAATAGACAACGTACAGGTGGAAATGTGTGCACCCACCTCGATAAGTAGTCATGATACAAATGCCATGCAAGACTCCTTGGTAAGTGAATCAAGTGACAACTATGATGATGACAGAAATCATAATGTCGAAGCTTTTGCTTGACAATATGCTTTTCCTTAGGTACAACCAAGGATAAATGATTGGCACCGCTTCATTGCTCCTACTAACGTTGATGTAGTAGGGAGCTTAGTACCAGTACCCTTTTTCAATGTTGAAGTTAGTAGCGGTTATGTTGCATATGATGATGAGCGGGAAATGAGTGCTGGGAATTAGAGCTTTAGCGATGAATTCAATGTCAAGATACAATTTGAGACAAAAGATCATCTCATACGGGCAGTTAAAATGTGGCACATAATGAACCATTACAATTTCAAGGTGGTAGACTCGAACCCAAGATTATGGGCAGTTAAATGTACTGATACCCATAACAGAGGTTGCAAGTGGAGACTCAGAGGATGCAAGTGGAGACTCAGAGGCTGCAAGTGGAGACTCAGAGGCAGTTATAAGAAACATGGTGGGTAGTTTCACATCACTAAGTATGAAGGACTCACACCTGCTTGGATGAAATCATTAGACATAATCACTCTAAATTGGATTCCACCAGCATATCCAGGAGCTTCATATTGAAGATCCGTAATTCTCCAGATGTGAGGGCGAAGGACCTCCAATTGAATATCTTAAAATAGTTCGGATATCATGTTCATATAAAGAGAATTCATGAGGCGAAGATAAAAACTATTAAGCAGGTGTATGGAAGTTGGGGACAGAGTCAGGAGAGAGGCCGTGCCCAAGGTATACAGATCATGGACGAGCTTAAGCCGTCCCATGTACCTTCATTTGATCAACCTAGTTCTTTCCAATTCCTTCATCATGAGGCTAGCCCATCGTCATCATCATATACTCATCTGTGGGATACCCTTATGCCAGACTAATCATACACAGAGTTCCATACCCCTCTAGCTCCACAAAAGAGGCGACCATCGTCTTCACATCATAAGGAGAAGGGACTCACACAGGTGGAGGCAGATCCTATCCCATTTCATCCATACAGTACTGTTGGTGGAGATGAGGATGGCACAGTTACACAGATTGATCCATCTAAGCAGCATTCTCATCAGTGTACACCATTCGTCCGGACGTTTGTGAGACGAAGATGAGAGAGACAGAGCAAACACCATTAGTAATAGATAGTACATTTTCTCATTTTTTTTATTATTGGATATAGTTTCTTAGTTTTTTATGATTATTGTTTTCCTTTTTTCTTGTACATTTGATTAAAAGAAACAATCGGCCATTGATTTCATATTATGTTTTTCTGAGTTTTATATTATGTTTGTGATGAAAAGTTTGACAATACATTTATGGTTGAATTATTTGGGATTGAAACTGCGTTTGGTTGGATTGGGTTTCAAAATACTACTAAAGTTTGGAAGTTGTTTAGTCGTGGTAGAAGATGGATAATTGCTTATATAGCTGTTTTTATCTGATTTTGACAGGTTTTGTTATAAATATAAAAAAAAAATCTGTTTTTCAAAAAACAAATGAGGAATGAATGAATTTTGACTGACCTCGAAAGATGAGGTCATATGACCCAATCTCGTCTCTTGAAGAGACGAGGTTATGCCGATCACATTACCTCATCTCATTACCTCGTCTTTCCAAGAGACGAGGTCAAATTACAAAGGTGAGCTCGTCTTTTGAAGAACGAGGTCAGACACTAACGACCTCGTCTCTTCAAGTGAAGAAGTCATGTTACCTAAAATCGAGATTATTGTCATCTTGATGGTAAATTTATAATTTTTTAAAAGTAATATTTTTTTCTTTTTCCCTCCTTAAATTATAGAAAATTTATCTAAAGTAATCCCTTCCTTCCTTTTCACTTCAACTTTTACATATGCTCTATCTATATAAACACAAAATTCATTCCCATAGCTCATTACCTTCCGCTTACAGTATTATTTTACCCTGACTCCACGATAAGTTATAAGTTTTTCCATAAATATACGATGTAAAAACTAAAAAGTGGTATATGCTTTTAATCAGTCAATGTACTTTGAAATTTTATGATATTTATTTTAATCAAGGATGGATCTAGAGGGAAAAAAAAGGCTTAATTATGATAATATATTTAAATAAAATATATATTTTTTATTTATATTTATAAAAAAAATTCACCCTTTAATATTATTGTTTCGCGTCCCAGGTATGAATGTGTGATGACAGCTCATATACTCAAATGTCAAAGGTGAATTTACGCTTTAAATTTTTAAGGTCTACTTTAATATAAAATAATGAAATATAGATGTATTAAGATAAATTCACAAGCTGTAACAAATTTTATTGGATATCACAGAATTCAACAATAAATGTTGTCAAGAATTTCAAACAGAGGATAATGTAATAAGCAAAAATCAATATTTTCTGGCTCAGGTCTTGATCTAAACATGCTATGAGATTAAGAATTAATAGGTGAAATTGAGTTAAATCGAGGATTGAAACATTGTTAAACCGGTCCGTTTCCAAAGAAGTGTCAAGATTCAATCGGATTTAACTAGGGTTTAATCTGTCTTTCACAATACCAATAATAACAGCATTTTGGAAAATGCTATGTGCATATCTACGAAGACATAAACAGTAAAGGCATTCAAAGCTAATTTTTCTTATCTTCTTTTTGAATCCCATCTTTTTTTTTTTTTTTAACACCCCTTCTTCTTCTTCTTCTTTTAATTCCCAAGACCCTTGCAAAGTTTTTATAATCCAATATAGTGTGAAATGAATGATATTTTTTGCAATAATGGAATATGTTCGAATTTTAACTTATTTTTGCAAAATATATTGTTGGAAGGAAAAAAAGAATAAAACTCTTAAGCCCCTTTCTCCTTTATATAGTGGGTCGTTAATTTGGACTCCTGATCCTCTGATGGGCTACAAAATTGGCGGTGAACTTTGAATCGATATCCATATGTCAAGGCCCATTCATCAACTTATTTAAAGTAAATTATTAATCTGTTTATTTATTTTATGCGTTTAATTTTTTACTTTTAAATCTTATCCGTGCACATTTAAGTACATCTAAACTCTTATATGTCCATTTTATACTTGATTTTACATTTTTTTTATTATTTTAACATTTTTAATTATTATATCCCATGGTGACATAGTGAACAAAAGGGAATTAAAAATATTTTTTAAAAAGATGGGGTCCTTACACTCAATTTGAAGAATACAGAGGCCAAGCGTGAGCAAGCATAAGGGGTGTATTATTCACTGTTTATCCTTTATTTGATTTTCTATTCAAATGAAGTCCTGCTCCAAGTGTGAATTTTGATATAAATAATAATAATTTTTTAAAAATATTATTACAATTAACATATTAATTATGCAATCTATGCACAATTTCAAATATGATATAATTATTGGAATTGCTATGTCATTTAAAAGTGTTGCAACTTTTTAAACCCTAAAGTTTTATTATTTTGTAGTCAGTTATAAAAGGTTTGTATTAATAAATGTATCGATTTGAATGAAATGTTTTCCCTCTACAATTTACTATCTACCTGGGATATTACATCTCCTTATAGAAAAAAAAAAAAAAAAATAGAAAAGTTAGGTTATTCTAAACTAAAATTTTAATGGATGGGAAGCTAGGTTTTTTTTTAACTCCACTAAGGTTATGGAAACAGATCTAATATTGTATCATGCATGATGACTGGGCGAGAATAAATATTTATATTTGAGATTATATTAATAAGTGTCTATTAAACACTTATTGTTTATTTAGATGTCATCATATTCCAATAAATTTTACTGACTAAGCTCTTATAATCTAATGGTATAAACAATTAAGATGGATCAAATTTAATTCCACTCTTCTCAACAGTTATCAACTTATAACAGTAATTGAATTGTAAATACCTATGATTATGTCCACTAACCACATATTCTTGTTACATTTACATGAGCTGCTCTAAATCCCTACAATTACAAGAAATATTGACTCTAACCTTAAAAAACTGCCATAATTAATAATTCAAAACATCATTAAAATCGTCATATGTAGTTATAGATTAAAGTCATTGCCTAAAGCTTCTGGCACACGACTTTGGACTCAGCTTCAATCCGCTGCACTCCAACACCAACCCCTTAGCCCAGATAATGCAAGTCACCTACCATAACAAAAATTATCAGAAGTGGATATATCATACCTCTAATTTTATGATGCTCAGTCACTTTCATTTTGGGGTTATATCCAGCGACCAATTTTTTGTCGAGAGATTCATGTGACCAACATATACTCAAGACAAAAATATATCAAGAGCAGGTAATCTATTAAAATAAATAAACAATGTTGTCAGACTATTTCAAGGATTTGATCTAAACATGTTAAAGGATCGAAAATCAAAACTAAAATCGAATTGAATCGAATATTAAACTATGCTTAAATCAGACCATTCCCCATACCAAATTAGGTTCAATTAGATTGAATCGGACAAACAAACTCGAGTCTAACCACTCTATAAATAAATACATACACATATATTTAATAATGATAACACGTATTTGAATATCCTGTGGTATAGAATGTGTCATAATCTTTCTCCATAGGGTTCCCCATTCTCTGCTCCACTACCATCTCTGCATTATCAGCCTATTATTTTTAACAAAAATATCAGCATATTTTTTTAACAACAATTGAATAGGTGCCAAGTCAGTAGGTTATAACAACGATGTTGATGACTATGACAGAAGACCAAAAATGATTTTGAATATTCTTGGAGCATATGCTTTATGTGAGGCGCATTTTTATTTCTTATATAAGTACTAAATAATATTGTCTCATTATTTTGTGTTATCTTTTATATATATTTTTCTCTTTATTTTGGTATGTATTGTTATTGATTTAGAAAGTGAAAGGTTTACAAATACTTTTATTAACAATATATATATATATATATATATATATTATTTGTTTCCTTAGCTGGTAAACAAGCTTTAACCTTTTTCTATTACTATCGTCGTGTTATATAGTGTTTGTGCATAATAGATTTTTATCAGTTCTTCTTCAACCATATTATGTTCCCTTCTGTTTGTTTATTTATTTATTTTTAATTACGGAAAAGAGAAGATAATTTCTTTCAACATGAATTATGGAAAGGGGAAAATTTTAGCGGGAAAAAAAAAACGGGGGAATTCGTTCAATGATTCCAATTATTTTTAGAAAATCACCGATCCAACATAAGTTCGAGAACGGAGCTTATACGGTTCAGTTGACATGAAATATTAACTAATTTAGTTATTCGATCACAGGTAGATATGGTGTGAGCTGTTGGATGGTGACGGGACTGGTTTCATCAAAATTAATAGCAAACCATAAAATTTCTTAAAAATATCATTCCTAAAATTATACTTAATATGTAGCATGTCCTTACGTTATTAATGAGTCAATGACCAATGGATGTGGCTATTAATAATATCAATGGTAATTTGTTAGTTAGCCTAACCCTAGCAAGAATTCACAACCAATCCCTAGCCACTCTTAAATCTTCAAGAACGTTTTCCAAATGTGTTAATATTTTATGTCTGAAATTTCTACACACACGGACAGACATCTTCCTAAGAGCCGCCTACAGTAATTGCTATGTGGGTGGTCTGGTCCGCTGCCACTTGGAGCAGCTATCGACGAACCCTATCCTAAGTTTGGTAAGGGAAAAGGACAAAAAAATGTCATATGTTGACTTTAGGCATGAATGGTTCACCCTGCCCATTGGTCACCACTCCGCCCATCAGATCTAAGGCCTCATTTATTGGATCCATCACCAGCTCCAATCTCGGATGATATTGGATGGGATTAGGGTAGACCCGGCTAGGGTCGGATGTCATCCGTGGGTTTTTTCCGTGTAGATCCATTGAACCCAGCAAATCACCAACCCAAAAAAATAAAAAATAAAAGCCAAAACAATGTAAAGGAAAATATTTTGATTATATTTAACCTAGAAAACCTTTCATTTGTCCCACATTTTTATAAGATAAATTACACAAGAAAATCACAAAATTAAGAGTGTATTCACTTAAAATATTAACGTTTCAAGTAAATAAAAAAAGTATCAACGTTTAAAAAGTTAAATCAATTTTGGTGTTTATAATGGTCAGTTACTTTTGTCATTCATCATTGTTACCAAATCATCATTAAGTGCCACGTTGGCGATGTCATTCAACATTGTTAGTAAATCATCGTTAAGTGCCACATTGTCGATGACATGGGAAAAATTTATAATTTAAAATATCATTCGATAACAATCCAACTCAAACTAAACATTAAAGAAAGAAAAGAAATGTTCAACTAATCTATGACATAAAACAAAAAAGAAAAGAAAGTAACCTAGACACAAAACTAAAGATTATGCCCTCCCTTGGTCACTCATCCATAAACACAATAGAAACCCTAAAAAAACTCAGATCTACATAATCTAAACCTTAACTACAATATACCACTAAATTCACCATCAAGATCATAACTACTAGTGAGAGATTTCTCTATGTAATGCAACATTAGTTTGGTTGATAAGTCGGCTGAAGTTTTCTTTTTGATGATCATTCTTCAAGACTTAATTGGATAAATATAGTTGAATGATTTGCACAATCTTCTTATTCTATTCATTCTTTTGCTTCTTTGTTATAGACACCTATATGTTTGTGATGCAATTAAGCTAGTTAAGGAGTATTTGAGCAAGTTAGAATCACCAAATAAGCAACCTAAGAAACATAAGAACAAAGACTACCGGCCTTGAAATTGGCGTGAGCCTCCATCAAAGTCGTCGGCTTTGAAGGTAAGGCCATCAGCCTTGGAGGTCTGAGCCGCTAGCCTTAGGCCGGCCTTCATGGCATCCAGTAAGCGACGAATTTTAAGGCTGGTTCATAACTACTAGCTTTGTACTAGCCTATATCTTATTTATATCTTTTACGAATTATACATTTTAGAGCTTTTGTTTCATAGTATAAATAGTTTCAAACTAATTTCTTGTTAACCTAGACATTAGTTTCATATCAAGTTATAAAACTTTGAGAGAGTTTTCTCTAATTAGTTGCTTGTGTGCAATTGTGCTCTTGTGATTTCAACCGGTATGTTGATCATGTTTATCTTTACACTTTTCGTACTACGTCAGTTGGTACCAGAGCAAGGTTAGAATCCTACAAAGATGTCATCAAGCGAAAGTGCTGACAGTAATCCTATTCGTGGCAGTGTCCATGATATAGGAGTCTGAGGGACTGAGGTTCCTAAGGCAACGAACGATGCCATGGATCAGAGAATCCGACGAGTTGGAGAGCATCTTGCGGATTTGATCCAGCATTTTGATGCATTGGCAGAGGTTATCAACAGAGGTATAGAGGTTGGTATGGGACGAGCAAGGGTAAGAGGAGCCTATGGCGGTCCAGTTAATCGACCTACCGCTGCAAATCAGTAGGTGCAGATTTCTAATGAGGACTCCAAGGAGAAGGATGAATTACTATATAATGAGAAGCGGTCGTAGAGGAAAGGTGGTGATGATGGTGGTGGTAGGTATAGGAGGAATCATTATGGTTATGATCAAGGCGATGGCGGGGCCTTCCATTTGAAGGTAAACATACCTTGTTTCAATGGCAATATGAATATAGAAGAATTTTTAGATTGGATGGTGAAGGTAGATCAATTTTTCGATTGCATGGAGATACCAGAGGGTCGTAAGGTGAGATTAGTTGCGTGTAGACTGAAGGGAGGAGGCTTTGCTTGGTCGGAGAGGTTACAAAGTAGGACACAGAGAGAGGGAAGGCAGCCGATGAGAATGTGGTACCGGATGAAGCAATTGCTACAATGGGAGTTGTGAGAATATAATTAATAGGGTGGTTGTTGATCAGTTACAGCTTCCAGTGGAAAAACATCATAATCCCTATGTCATAAGGTGGATAAAGAATGCTGAGAGGATAGATGTGAAAGAGAGGTATCGGGTACCATCCCCTATTGGCAAATACCAAGATAAGGTCCACTATGATATTGTAGACATGGATACCTATCATATGTTATTTGGGCGTCCTGGTAGTATGATCTAAATGCACAGCATGCTGGGAAGGAGAATTTATATAGGCTGGAGAAAGGCAGTGTAAAATACAGCTTGCTACCTCTTAAGGTGGCAAACCACTCCAAGGAGGCTAGGGCTGAGAAGCATTCCTTCCTAACTATTACCCAATCAGGAAAGGAGATGGAGGAGACTATTAGGGAGTCTAGGGTAGTGAAGAATGTCATGAAAGTAGAGGAGAGTACTAGCGAGGTGCTAGAGTACGTGAAGGAGGTGTTAGAGGAGTTCAAAGAAGTGTTGCCTGAAGAATTGACAGAGGGGTTACCACCTCTAAGAAATATCCAGCACCAAATAGATTTGGTACCTAGGGCTAGTTTGCCAAATCTACCACACTATAGGATGAGTCCTAAAGAGACAAAAATCTTACAAGAGAATGTGCGATAATTAATACAAAAAAGATTTATTAAGGACAGTTTGAGTCCGTGTGCAGTACTTGCCCTATTAATACCCAAGAAGGATGGCAATTGACGAATGTGTGTGGACAGTAGAGCTATCAATAAAATTACCATTGGATACAAATTCCCAATTCCTCATCTAGAAGATATGCTGAATAGACTAAGTGGAGCTATTGTCTTTTCCAAGGTGGATTTGAGGAGTGGTTACCATTAGATCAGGATTAGACTAAGGGATGAATGGAAGACAACCTTCAAGACAAATAAGGGACTCTATGAATGGTTGGCGATGCCTTTTGGCCTTAGCAAAGCTCCTAATACTTTCATGCAGGTTATGAATCAAGTATTAAAGCCTTTCATTGGATGATTTGTTGTGGTTTATTTTAATGATATTCTAATTTATAGTAAATATAAAGGAGATCACTTAGAGCATCTTAAAATGTTTTTACTGTGCTGCTGGAAAATAAGTTGTATGCAAATATGAAGATGTGTATTTTTATGGTGAAAAAGCTATTGTTTCTGGGTTTTATTATTAGTAGTGATGGTATAATGGTGGATGATGAAAAGGTGAAGGCTATAAAGGAGTAGCCTGCTCCTAGAATTATGATTGAGAAGTTTTCTAGGGTTGGCAAGTTTTTATAGGAGATTTATTAGGCACTTCAGTACTATTGGTGTTCCTTTGATTGAGTTCCTAAAGAAGAGAAGATTTCAATAGGGTGAGGAAGCAAAGACTAGTTTTGTTGTATTGAAGGAGAAGCTTTGTAATGCTCCTGTATTAGCGCTTCCTGATTTTGAGAAGCTATTTGAAGTAGACCATGATGCCAGTAGAGTAGGAATAAGGGTAGTGTCATCTCAAGAAAAGAGACTAGTTGATTTTTATAGTGAGAAGCTATGTGATGCTAGGAGGAGCTGATCGACATATGATAAAGAATTCTATTCACTAGTGAGAGCTTTAAGAGTGTGGGAACACTATTTGGTGGGAAAAGAATTTATGCTATTCTCAGACCGTGGAGCTTTGAAGCATCTGAGTAACCAAACTCGGATCAATAAGGACATGCATGCAATATGGATCCAAGTTCTACAAAGGTCTCCATTTAAACTAATGCATAAATCTAGAGCTCAAAACAAAGTGGCAGATGCTTTAAGCCGGAGGGCAAATGTGTTAGCACTGATAAGTGCTGAGATTTTGGGGTTTAAGCAGATGAAAGGACTCTATGCGGGAGACCTTGATTTTAAGGATATTTAGGAGAAGTGCAACACCAGAGAGCCTTGTGATGATTATCATATATATGAGGGATATATAATGAAAGATAAGCAATTGTGCATCCCCGAATCATCATTGAGAGAGAAGTTAATTAGGGATTTGCATGGAGAAGGACTTTTGGTAGGAGATAAAACCATTGCAGTGGTAGCTGGCAGATGTTATTGGCTCTAGTTGAGGAAGGATGTAGAGAAGATTGTGCAGAGGTGCTATGTTTGCTAGACATCCAAAAGACAGTCTCAGAACATTAGGTTGTACATGCCACTACCAATACCTGAGAACATCTGGGAGGACCTTTCCATGGATTTTATCTTGGGATACATACTTTGTTTTTCCTTAATTATATGGGAGATGGAAGTTGATCCTATACTCCCATAAACAAACAACATCCATATTAGTTAACTTATAAAGGCTTGTTGGACAATTTAATTTGGAGATTAAAGAATATTATACAGCAAATTCAATCCAACCATTCCTTTTTCTGTTTTTTCCTTAAATACTAAAGATAATATAATTTTATAAATTTTTTCTTAATTAAAATGGATATAAAATTAGTTACGTATAAGCTTTAAATAAAATTATGAATATAAATATATAATTCTACAAGTTTATAACTGTTACCATCTTTGAATGATTTTATACAATTTTATTATTTTATATATTCTAACCAATAATAAAAACGTAAATTTTGCTTGTAAATAGCATGGGTGAAAAAAATGAAAATTTTATGACGCATCCAATAAATAAATTCTCGTAGTTCTCCATTTTTAAGTCCTTATTAGTCAACTGCTCCATAATATCTAAGGGATGTTTTGGCTACAAATTACTTTGAGGCAGCTTTCCAAGTGTGGCGATAAAATAATGGACGATAGTTAGGGGTCACATCAAGCATCAGTGGGGCTATTTAGCATTTGATGGGTATGTTTCATGATTTATGCATGAAAGCATATCCCTGGAATTTGCCATATATTTTCATAAATGGATATTTCAAGACCCTGGTTTTAAGAAAAAAATAATAATAATAAGATATGCTTTATTATTTGAATCACATATTTTCTTTTAAAGAAAAGGGTTCAAATTATTAAAAAAAAAATTATTTTTACATATTAACAAGGGAAAAGCAGCCTATTTGTGTGTCTTTTTTCAAAATGGTGACGTTTAGATGAAAATTTTTATTTTCTGTTTTACATATTCGACGAGCAAGATTATTGGGCTATGGTACATGAGGATTATGCTATAATTTTATACATACATACATATACATATACATATACATATACATATATATATATATATTCCATTCTTCTCGAGGGTTCTTTTCGGAGAGAGACAATTTAAACAATGAAAACAAAAAATGCCTTCAGTCCAGTCTTCCTCCATGTACTTACACCGTGGTTTCCACGATTTTCACATGTCCACAAGTTGGTACCCCATGTGGATGAGACATGCATCCAATGATATCATTTTTAAGATTTCCTACCTAATGACAAAGTGAAAAAGGATTGGATTTACTCGGATTATTTCATATAATATAATATATTATTTATTTGTGGTGAGATGAGTAGTGCATAGCCATAAGGTCGTCCTCCGAAGATTCTAGATCTAGTCCTAGTGAGTAATCTCACTTTTTGAGGTTGTTTTTCATTAGAAAGAAATTCCTAAATTCTTCGATTTCCTCCAAAGGACCAAAAAGGCAATTTTTTTTATGTTTTTTTACCTTTTCTTTTTCCTAGTTTTATTATTTTTTCGTAATTAATTGTATTAACGGTCTTATGATATATATATAAATTAATATTACGGTATTTTTATTTAAAAAAAATTAGATAAAATGGAGAGAGTTTTAAAGGAGAAATTTTCTTAAGACATGATATTCCTAATGGATTTTTTAGCATTAGTTTAAATAAATCCATTAAATTTAAATAAAGGAAGATTCATTAACTATAATATCATAACGTTTTTGAATTATTGTGGTGCTAAATAAAAAATATATGGATTATATGAAGGATTTATAAGAAAAAAAATTCATTATCTTAATATCTTAAGGTTTTGAGTTATATATATTTATATATATTCATTCACATAATTCATTCGTACAATTTCTGTTTGTTGAAGACTTCCCTCTTCCTAATAAGTAATATTAATATAAGAGCGGAACAAAATCTCCATAGTTGGTAATTCCATGTAGAAAAATTGAGAGATTGTTATATATAAGTGTGAGGTTAAATTAGTTCCATATAGAAAATATGTAGATTATAACTGTTTAGATTGTCTGATTTTTATATGTATTTTATTTGTATATAATCTACATTTGTATTTTATGTGTATCTCATTCGATTGATATGTTTATGAGTAAAAATGTTTGTTTTATTTATATATATATTTTTTATAAACATTTATTTGAAATTAATAAAAATAAAATGGCAAAACGATTTAAAATAGATGAAACAAGCATCCTTACGTAGGATCAATAAAAGGGAAGGAAAAACCTATCAACTTATTACCTTAAGATTTTTTATCACATAGTATCCAAGTCATTAGTGTCTTCCTTTATATGATCTATTTGTATTTACTTATTAAAGCTTCCTCCTCTCCTAGTAAGACTCATATAATTTTTTTAAAATTTGATGATAGAGGATAATTTTTTTTTAGTCATGAAAAGAAAAGATTTGAGGCTAGTATTTTTCAAAAGAAATATCAATAGACTATAAGGTCATTATGTAATAGAAGATAATAAAAAAGAAATACTGCTTATATATGACACTAATACAATGTATTTGGAGTAGCGTCTTGAGTCACCCACGTAAAGTCGCCATCGACCACCAGGTTGCCGCCGACAATTCTAGTCTCTGGCCTTTTTTGTTCTCGTACTTTTAATTCCCTTTCATAATTTTTCTGTTCGGCAAATTAACTTATCGTATTTTACGTGACGCATTATGCTCCGATTTTCATCTGTTTTCACAAATCTTGAAACTTCATGTTAATTGCAATAAAAATATTTGAGGAGATCGACTTTATTTAATTTACTGTCCTGTGGATTAGAGGTTGTGTTCAATGCATATATTTTTGCATCCTTCATCTTCATAAAAATAACATGGAAATTTGTCCTTGATGTGATACAAAGGAATCATAAGCTAATTAAACACGATGGAAAATAAAATGCTTAGCATGCTAATTAATTACAATCTAATGAAATAAATTGCCAATTGTATCATTTAATATATAAATTTTGTGTTATCGAAAACTCAATGGTCACTTAAAATAGTACCCATATTAAATATATATATATACAAGAGGTGAATTACGGAGTTTTTGATATATTGTGAAAAAAATTCAAACTATCTTTTACAAAAAAATAAAAATAATATAAAATAAAAGAGAAGAAAATTTGAGTTGGTCTGAACCATGCAAGTTAGTCTGCTCCAACTTAATCATATTTTTAAAGGAGTTAATTTCACTCATACTACCTAAACTTTTTCAATTGTATCGTAAATATATCTAAATAAAATTTAGTTATAAGAAAATACCTGAACTTTTTAAATTTTTCACTTACGGTACCTCTAGATGGATTCTATTTTTCCATCAAACTGCTAATGTGGCAAGAGAAAATGATTAAAAAATTCTTTTTGTCATCTTGGCTTTTTTAATTATAGTTCATTTCTTTTTTACTTTTTCCTTTCTTTCCTCCTTCTCTCTTTCGCTTTACACCCTCTCTCCTTCTTCCTCCTTTTTAATTCTTCTCTCTTTCTTCACCTTTGCCACCATCAACACCACCACCACCACAAAATCACTACACTAAGTCAAACTGAGGACCAAAATCCAATACTCCACTAAAACCTTCATAGCCATCTCTACCTCCAAGAATCAACCATGCAAGCCTCTCCAACCACTGAATCGGAATCCATTGTCTCTTCGCAATCGATAAGATTGTTGAGACTTCACCAAAACTCGACCTACACTTGGTGCTTGCTCCACAAATTTTACTCAAGCTCCTCTACTCAAATTATAGGTTTGTTTTGACCAAGTCCACAAGTGATTCGGTGGTGTGCATTTGTCTTTGATTTCTTCTCTTGGTATCTTACATGTTAAATCCAGATATGAAGGTTCAACAAAAAAAAAAAAAATGATTTCCTTATAGAGATCCATTAGGTTTGATTTAATCTTTATACTTTTCATTTTTTTAAAATTTTTTCTCAGTGAATCAGTGGACTTACAAAAGGTAACAAATTTGGGATGTGGGTTGTGTTTGGATTAAATTTTTTTATTTCAAGGCAGCACAAAAACTAAAATATGCAAAATTGATTTTTTTGTCAAATAATCAATGTTTTAGTTATTTATTTATTTTTTAATAAGTAATGTTTTGGTAGGGTTGAATCGTGTTATGTGGAAATCAATTGCATTCGGAGGGTTTGGGGAGAGAGACAGGTATGAAGAGAGAAAGAGCATCAGGAAGAAGATATGACTCTGAGGTTGAAGATGATGAATGGAACTATGTTCTTGTGTTCTTTAAAATGATTTAAATTTATGAGTAACAAATTTATTTGTTGTTTCAAAGATTGAAAATGAAGAAAGTGAAGAAATTTGGCTGAAAAAGAGCTTAAGCTCTCCAAGAATGGCATTATGGGCACTTTGTTTTTCTTTATTTGAAGAAGAAGAAGAAGAAAGAAAAAAAAAAAAAAGAAGAAGACGCGGAAAGAAGAAGTAGAAGAGAGGAGAGGAGAGAGAAAGTAAAAAAATTTAAAAATATAAAAATATCAAGTAAGATAGAGAAAACAATATTTTAATTAATTTCACTCGCTAAGTCAGTAGTTGGATGGAAAAAACAGACGAAATCTATCCAAAGCTACTGTAGGTGAAAGATTTAAAAAGTTTATATTTTCTTGTAACGAAATTTTGTTTATATGTATTTCTATTGCAATCGAAAAAGTTCAAATACTGTGGTGAAATTACTCATTCTTGAAGTATTTCATATAGTTGCGTCATATCCATTGACGATTAAGGTTGTTGGACGAGATTATAACCGATCTAGATTGAATCTAATGAGCATGATTCAAAGCTTGGGTGTTATAGTGCCTTAAACTGAGTGCATTATCAACCCACCACGTGTCCTCACTAAAGATGGACACATTAAAACTCAGATCCTATTAAACCATAATAAAACCAAACATAACTCCAACATCTCACATTAAATTAGGTTTCATCATATCCATTAATGATCTTACTAAAAATATCTAAAAAAATCAGTTGGCATAAACTAAATGTCAACTCAAATCCAACTTAGAAACATCATATTAAAAGTCTCATAACATAATAGAATTGTAATAAAGGTTTAAACTTCAGAAGTTTCTATCTTTGACCACGAACATCATATGAAAAGTCTCATAACATAAAAGAATCATAGTAAAAGTTTAAACTTTAGAGGTTTGTAGCTCTAATTATCTCAAATTTCTATTCATTCTAGTAATCAGCTTAAAAATCGGCTACACTATCATCGTCCCCATAATCCATGTAAATGCCATTTCTGGTTAAATAAAAAACCACTGGATCATCACCTTCTTGAAAAAGTAAAAAGAAATGAGTGCAAGACCCAGTACACCAAACAATAATTGCATGCACATGAACAAACAGGATCCATATTGACATGTAACATGGCAATATATGCAACAGCCACGATTTGTTATGTTTTGATTAGCCAGGAAACCAACACAGTTTAGAATCATTTGTAATTAATCCTAATCTAGAGTAACTCATGACTCCATGACAAGCAAATACCTATGTACATATGTAGATACTTATATATATCGGTGTTGGGTATTTTCCAACACCCTGGTTACTGTATATGTACCAATCCTAAACTATCAGAATCCTCTCTATGTGCAACTCCACTCGGGACAACAACATACATGGATCATCAAGATTCCTTCCTAAAAACACAAGTACTCCCGATCTACTAAAGCCAGCTAGCATAAGTAATAAATAATTTAAAGCCGAACGTTGTTAAATTCATTTGTAGTTTCTAAGCCACACTTATAAGCAATAACTAAGGTTAGGACACACCTAATATAATGCTAAAACAGCTAACTCAACAAAACCATAAGCAAATGATTTTCAAACGATTTTGTCCCTTTTCTTTAGAAACCAACAACACAACCACCAACAAGAAGGCTTAAGGTTTTTCCAATCTCTCTCCAAAAGCACAAAAACCTTTAACATGACAATGCAACTCAGAAAAGATGACTCCTCTAGATTATCAAAGAGTCAAAAAGAAGAAAACTTACCTAGTTCTTTAGCCTACATTGTTCCTTAAAGCGAGATACTAGCTTTAGGAGTTTTAGGGGTTTAGATTCTTGTGAAACTATTAGAAAGATACGTATATCTTTAGGTGGAAGGTAAACTATACTTATTTTATTAGGATTGACTATTTTGCCATCTTCTTTAATAACAAATGACACTCTATTGCCCTTCTTTATAACTTGTTTTATTTTATATTACATCTCTTCCCTCTAAAAGAAACTTTCATTCTCAAAAATTACTTAGATTATTGAAAAGCTTAGGATGCTTTGTCCTCATCTCTTCCTCTAGTTCCAAAGTAGCTTTTCACTCTATTTGATTCGTCCATTGTACTTTCACATTTGATCATACGCCTTCTTAGAATTTGCTCTATGATATCAACAATCTTTACTAGCCTCTCAACCATAGTGAGATCTAGTTGCACTTCCAACATTTCCAAGGCTACTAACTGTTCAGGATCCTTTACATACTTTCTCAACATAGAAATATAGAATACATTGTGTACCCATCCAAACTAAGAGGTAACGCCAACCTATAAGTCACCTCACTTATTCACTCCAAGACTTCAAAAGGTTCCACATAATTAGGGTTTAACATACCCCTCAAACCAAACCAAATAGCACCTTTAGCTAGTGAAGTCTTAAGTAGAACATGTTCTCTCACTTGAAACTCCAATAGTTTGCTCTTCTTGTCCGCATAACCTTTCTGGCTCTTTATGCAATTTACAAGTTATACCTTATTGCTTTAACCTTATCAACAACATCTTGTACTAGTTCTGGTCCCATTATTTGTCTATCACCTACATCATCCTAATAGATTGGTGACCTACACTTTCTACCATACAATACTTCATAAGGTGACATCCCAAGTGATACTTGATAACTATTATTATACACAAATTCCACCAATGGTAAATGCTCATCCCAGCTACTCCGGAAATCTAAGGCACATGCCATCAACATATCTTCCAAGATATGGATGGTCTATTTAGATTGACCATCAGTCTAAGGGTAATAGGTGGTACTGAAAGCCACTTTAGTACTTAAAACTTTATGCAAGCTTTTCCTAAATCTCTCTACAAATCTGGTATCTCTATTTGACAATATAGTCACCAATATCTCATGTAACCTCACTATCTCCTTGATGTACAACTTTGCCAACTATTCCATAGTATACCTTGTTTTAATAGGTATAAAGCGTGCTACTTGGTGAGCCTGTCAAAAATCACCCATACTGAGTCAAACCTTTCCCTAGTTTTAGGCAGAGCTATAACAAAATCCATGGTTATGTGCTTTCACCTCCACTTTGACATAGGTAAAGGCTTTAATTCACTTGTTGGTCTTCTATGCTCAATATTGATCAACTAACAAGTATAACACTTGGACATATATTCTGCTATCTCTTTCTTCATATTATTCTACTAATACATCTTTTTGATATCATGATACATTTTGTTGCCTCCAGGGTAGATAGAATAACCAGAGAAGTATGCCTCTTTCAATAACTCCATCTTAAGCTCTCCCTACTCTAGTACACATAACCTCTATTTATATCTCATGATACCTTCACTATCTATAGGAAACTCAGCGACTCTGCCTCGCCTCTATTCTCTTCTTTACCTCTTGTATACTTGAATTATCCACCTAAGCTGCCTTGATTCTTTATATGATAGTACTAAATCTGCAAGTTGGCTAGTCTTTCTCCTACTCATTTGGTCACTATTTCTAATTCCAGCTTTCTCGTGTCATCTGTCAAACGACATTCATAAGTGATCAAAGCTGCTAGATTCTCCTTCCGCTTTCTACTCAAGGTGTCTGTTACTACATTTGCCTTCCCATGATAATACTGAATATCTACATCATAATGCTTTATCAGCTCTAGCCATCTTCTCTACCTCATATTCAACTCTCTCTAGGTAAAGATATACTTTAAACTTTTGTGGTCAATATATACTTTGCATCTCTCTCCATACAGATAGTGTCTCTATAGTTTCAAGGCATGTACCACTACTATCAATTCCAAGTCATGTGTAAGGTAATTCTTTTTGTAGGATTTCAGCTGTTTAGATGCGTATACTATCACCTTGCCTCTTTGCATTAATACACAACCTAACCCTTGTATGATGCATCATTGTAGATGGCATACTCCTCACTGCTCATTAGTAAGGCTAGAATTGGTGCAGTCATTAGCTTTTCCTTTAGCTGTTGGAAGTTATTTTTGCAGTTTTCATCCTATTCATACTTTACCCCTTTTGTATCAATCTGGTTAAATGACTTATAAACTTAGATAAACCCTCTATAAACCTTTTGTAGTAACCTATCATTCATAGAAAACTCCTTATTTTCTAATACACTTTTAGGTGTTAGCCATTTTACTACTGCCTTACTTTCTTAAGAACCACTGCTAGCCTATTTCCATCAATGACATGCCCCAAGAATGATACCTACTATCGCCAAAACTCACACTTCTCAAACTTAGCATATAACTTCTTAGCCTGCAGTCTACTCAGAATGAATCTTAGATGCTCTTTATGCTCTTCTTTGGTTTTAGAATGCATAAGAACATCATTTATAAAGACCACTATAAATAGGCCTAGATAATCTATGAAAACTCTGTTCATAAGGTCTATAAAGGTGGATGGTGCATTTGTGAGACCAAACGGCATAACCACAAATTCATAAGGCCTATATCTAGTCCTAAAAGCTATCTTTTGTATGTCATCTGCTTAATCCACAGCTGGTCATATCCTGACTTGAGATCGATCTTTGAGAACAATTGTGCTCTTACCTGCTAGTCAAATAGATCATCTGTCATTAGCAGAAGATATTTATTTTTTACAATCACCTAGTTCAACTTTTTATAATCTATACATAACCCCGTACTACCATCTTTTTTCTTTATAAATAAAACTAGAGCTTTTAAAGTTAACACACTGGGTCTAATGAACTTCTTTTTAAGCAAGTCTTCTAGCTGAACCTTTAAGTCCGCAAATTTTGTTGGTGTCATGTGGTATGTTGTTTTGGATATGGTTGTAGGAGATAGCACCAAATCAATACAAAACTCCATGTCTCTTTTTGGTGGTAACCTTGGTAGATCTTATGGGAAAAAATTAAGGTATTCACATGTTATCGTTACCCGTGCAAGGCTTGCTTCTAGTTTATGTTCTATCATCATGGCTGCCATAGATAAGGTAGACTTTCCTCATAACACATAAGTAGGTAGAGTTGGAAGTCTTTGCACTTCAAGTTTGTGTACAAACTGGTCTACATATGGCAGACTAAACTCCACTATGACAATCTATTATAGCATGGTGCTTTACTAACTAATCTACTCCTAAAATGGCATCAAAGTCCACTATGTCTAATACTACTAGGTCTGCAGGTAGATGCCTTCCCTCTATCTCTACATCCATATTCTTATAAATCCCGTTTAGCATGGTTCCACTCCCTAAAGGTGTGTTTACAGACAAGCATTCAATCATATTTTCAACACACACATCACACATAGTCACAAGCGACTCAGCAATGCATGAAAAGGTTGCAGTAGTATCGAAAAGCACATAAACGCCATGCAGGAGTATGAAGAGTATACCTACTATAGTATCCTCATTAGATGTATCCCGATGCCAGAGAGCATAAAGCTTGGCCGATGCTCCCTATCCTTGGTTGCTAACCTGAGGTCGGCCTATCTGAATTCCTGGAGCCACCAGTCTATCAAGCTCTTTGCAATATATGGGCCTGTGTCCTCATTGGCCATGTTTGAAATAGAACACTTGTGGGAGAACCTTCTCGGTGCAAAAGCTATGGTTGTGCCAAACCTTACTGCATGAAAAGCAAGCATTCCCAAGCCACTTACAATCCTTTAAAGCATGTGTTTCATGATATCTGGTACACTTCCTTTCAGTAACCTAAAGTATTGACCTAACCTGCTATGTGGTTGGCCTCTTCTTCTTATCTAAAATAAGAATACTGATAGTTGGTCGCTTACCCAAATAGACCTGACTTCTTCGTGCTTCTTGACCCCTTATCTATTGCAGGCCCTACTCAATAGTCTTTGCTTTTTTGACAACAACAACATAATTGGTCAATTCCATTAAGTTTACATGATGTCGGATCTTAGGCTCTAGCCTCATGACAAATCTACTCACTTTGGCATTGTTACTCTCTTTTAGAGAATCTGGTAGAAATCTAATCAATTTGTTTCACTCTACTTTATAATCATCCACTGTCATACGACCTTGCAGTAAAATATAGTAATCCTGTAACATTTGATGCTTAGTACTCTTAGGGAAAAACTCTTTATAGGAGCTATGCTAGAATCTGTCCCAGGTAATCACTCTAGTCATGTGCCTCTTGGTGCTTACCCATTAGTTATTTGTTCTCCCAATTAACAAATAAGAAGCATACTTAACCTTTTTGTTTTCAGGGACATCAAGAGCAAAAAAAGTCTTCTCTATTTCGCTCATCCACAACTAAGCATCAAGCTGCCATTTATGCTTAGGTTCAAACTTGTAAACTAAGTCTACAAATTTTTCCAAACTTAAAACATTAGCATGTCTAGCCGTATTGCCACCATTACTCTTTCTATGGGTCTCCTACTTCTAGGCCTCATCATTGGCTTATATCACTTGCACATCCTGAGCATTTGAAGTCATTGTTGCATAACTACCACTAGGAGGGTATTCACAGTTTACATAAGTTTAGCAGCATCAATAGGTACCTACTAACCTGTAGGTTTGGGGGAGGGGAAGGTGGTGGTAGGTAGGTCTTGAGGTATCTAGTTCAATAGTGGCTGGTTCAAAGGTGGTTGTCCTCCATTAACTTCTTCATAACCAGTTCTGGAGGAGCCAACATTAGAGGCTCTTCTTTTATGTGATATCTATAAAAGTAAACACATAAAATATGAAAAAGGAGATAAAGCAGTTTAAAAGGAACAAAACACTACAGGAGAAAACTAGATAATAATAATACTAAATAGATGAACGCCCTCAACTATTTGTTACCTTACTCATCATTGCTCATTTTCCTAAGGAGTTCATAACTGAGATCTAGCAAGATTCATAACTTAAACTCTTATACCAAATAAGTTGTAATGCTTTAAACTGAGTGTGTTATTAGCTCGCAATGTGTCCTCACTAGAGATGGACATGCTAAGGCTTAGATCCTATTAAACCATAAAAAAAAAAGCAAACATAACTCGAACATCTCACATTAAATTAGGTTTCATCATATCCATTAATGATTTTACTAAAAACATCTAAAAACTCAGTTGTCATAAACCAAACGCCAACTCAAATCCAACTTAGAAACATCATATAAAAAGCCTCTTAACATAAAATAATCATAATAAAAGTTTAAACTTCAGAAGTTTCTAACTCTAACTATCTCAAATTTCTATTCATTCTACTAATCAGCTGGAAAATCGAATACGCTATCGTCGTCTCCATAATCCAAGTAAATTTCATTCTCGGTTAAATAAAAAACCATTTGATTATCACTTATTCTTGAAAAAGTAGAAAGGAATGAGCGCAAGGCTTAATACACCAAACCACAATCGCATTCACATGAACAAATATCATTCCATATTCCAATGCAACATGGCAACATATGCAACGGTCGTGGTGTATTATCTTTTGATTGGACAAGTGACCAACACAGTTTAGAACTATGTACAACTAGTCCCAAATCTGGAGTAAATCATGACTCCACGACAAGCAAATACGTATGTACGTATGTAGATACTTATATATATTGGTATTGGATACTCACCAACATCTTGGGTACTGTACTTGTACCACTCCTAAACTACCGAAATCCTCTCTTTGTGCAACCCCACTTGGGACAACAACATACACAAATCATTAGGGTATTGTTCTAGTAACATTAGTACTCTCAGTCCATTAAACCCAGCCAAGCACAAGCAACAAATAATTTAAAGTTAGATATTATTAAAATCATTTGTAGATTCTAAAGCTACACTCACAAGCAACAACCAAGGTTAAGACGTACCTGATACAATGCTCATAACAACTAATTTAACAAAATCAGAATTACCTTAATTTCAAATATTTTTTCCCTTTTCTTTAGAAATCAACAATCGCAACCACCAACAAGAAGACTTAGGGTTTTTCTAACTCTCTCCAAAAGCATGAAAACCTATAGCACAACAATGCAACTCAAAAAAGATGACTCCTCCAGATTATCAAATGACTAAAAAGAAGAGAACTTACCTAGTTCTTTGGCCTACATTGTTCATTGGAGTGAGATACTAGTGTCAAGGAGTTTTAAGGTTAGGTTCTTGTGAAACAACTATAGAAAGATACGTATATCTTTAGGTGGGAGGTAAACTGTGATTATTTTATTAGGAGTGAATATTTTACCATCTTATTTACTCACAAATGATACTCTCTTACCCTTCTTCATAAATTATTTTATTTTGTATTATAGATATTTTAAGCGAGTTATAATTCTTGAAATTCAATTATAAAAATACAAAATTTATTACTTCTCTGTTTTACAAAGATTTGTGCCCGAATTTCTTTGTTTTTTCTACACCATCTCCTTCTCCAAATAATTATTAAATACAAACATCTCACATAGATCCTAAATCGCATAAATCCTAAAGCGTAGTTTGACACTTGCATTTTTATTATTCAAGTATTTAGTTGTATCATGAAAAATTCTTTAAGTGAGAAGAAATAAATCCTCTAAGAAAACAAATTTATTGTTATCTCTTTAAGTCGATTATTGATTTTTTTTTTTTTTTTTGGTTTTATTTCATTAAACCACGCTTTCTATCATATATCAAAATCTCAGTTTGATTAAATATATTTGCTTAACTCAATCCCCTGATATGCCAGATCCATGAATATATAGTCAACCTTATCACTTCTTTTTTTTCTTTTTCCTTTTTATCATAACAGATTAAAAAAAAAAAAAAAAAGCGAAGCAGTTACCAATAATTCAAAAAGAAAAAAGGAAAAGATTCGTTTAATTCAAATAATTCATAAAGCAAACGTACAGAATCTGAAGTTTTTAGAATAATCATGATTTGTTGTAAAAGAACCTTATTCTAAGCGAGTTGTGCCAAGAGATAGAATATCATAATAGCACTAGATAAACACCTAAACGTCATAACTTCGTTTGTGTTTTGTATTTTATGTTCCTAATTACATGCAGTTGACACGTAAAATTCATATTATAACCTCATTCTTGTCAGCAGCCTTGCAATGTCGCAAGCAAAGGCCTAATCATTTGATCCTGCCTACATACAAACACACACATATATATTCTATAGTTAAAAAATGTAATGAAAGATGACAAATTATATTAAAACATACATTGTTATATATGATTATATATTCTGATATCTACGTGTATGAAAGTTGCAATACATTATAATCATAACCATTTAATGACAGAGTAGAATACAGAAATGAAGCCATCTTGGTATTGGAGGATCTCAATCCCAAAGGTTTTTTCATATGGAGATAACTCTTTTCTTATTTATATTGGTAGACGAGGTGATTTGATTGACTTGACATTATCATGCTAGCTTTGCGTTAATTTCATGCTTCAATACCTTACAGTTCTTGACTACTCAATCTTGTTCTTAATCTAAACAGATGTTTGATATTTGAAAACATGGCTTTTCCAATTGAAAATAATTTTTCTCTATTCTCCCAAATGTGAGTAAATCATGAGGAAGAACTTTTAGGATTTGTTTGGTTAATTTTTCATTGGTTTGGTGTTTGTTAAATAAGACCGTTTGTTAAAAAATAAATATAAATAAAAAACAAACATATTTACTTATTAATAGATTAAAAAAAAAGATACAGATAAGATACAGATAAAATACAAATACAGAAACAAATATAGATGAAAATCAAACAATCTAAATAGACCGCTAATATTTATAGTTTGCTTGTTGATAATATCTGTCGAATTGTTTTCAAAGTTGATGACAAAGATAAGTCCTCCAGTTAATGAATCCTTTCATGGACTTCTCTTGAATCTAGACATATAAAGATTCTATTTTAAGTGCATGAGCTTACTTAAAAAAAGTGAAGAGCAAAAGAATACATCTTGTGATCCCTGTATTATACCCATTATATGAAATCTCTTTGAACCACCTTAAGAAATGAATAAGTTCCTCTAAGTCATGTCACTAAGAGTCAAGTCAAAGTCACTTTTGGGCTTAGTCAAATTCTTGTAAGCTGATTTTACCTTCCAAATAAATCTAATATGTGCTATATAATGATTTAATAGGGTGAATTACACAAGTTATGCCTACAAACTTTTGTAATTACATAATCCCTTTAGGTTTTCAAAATTGAGCACTTTTCTCATGGAAGGCATGAGTCGCATATTAATTTCCTAAACTTAGTCATCTAACTTGATTATACCAACCGCATCGCTTATAATTCTTACAAGGTAGTTAGGCATAATAATAATAATAATAATGCTTACGAGGTAGTGTGATAGCAATTTGTTTTGTCACAAATGATATATGCTGGCAAGTTTGACGATCTTTTAGCATAACTAACACAACTAAATAGTACTAGTAGTCTACATTGACATTGTTCTCAATTGCTAATTCATACCTAGGATGCCATTGAATTCTTCATCTCCAAAACCACGTAACTCCATTGAAAACCCAATGCGGGAAAAACCACTGGACCAACAGTGCTCAAACCTTCCACTATTAAAATAATAGGATTATAAGTTTTCTTCACTAGATCTCACTAGTCAATCTTACAATTCTTCACCACAACTAGTAGATTAAAAATAGGAACAAGAACCCTCCTTTAGGATTTCTCTCTCTAGGATTTCCTCTATTTTCTCTCTCTCTCTCTCTAGATCTCTCTATCTAGGCTTCAGAATAGACACACCACTTGTTCACACCTATTCACTCCCTAACCCTAAAAAATCACAACACACACACACACGCGCGCGCGCGCGCGCGCACATATATATAGGGATATGTATGCATGGATAGGTTGGCCTAAAGTCAACTTAAAAACAAAGCAGCTGCATTCGACACCGATATTTAAGTCGACGACCTTCATCCATACATCAATGGCGTATCTACCAAAGCCAACGACCTTCAAGCCAGCCTTCACCAATGTTGGTGGTTTTCACACTTTAGGATGGTGGCTTTCAGCTTGCCTTGATCTCCTACAGCCTTTGCTCCTCTTGTGCAAGCATGTTGATCCATTACTACTTTGATTCCAAAGCCTTTTAAATATATATCCAACATATATTTAGGCTCTCTTTGGTTATAGACCCATATGAGTTGGATCTATAACCTGACAAAATATTACCTATAACCAAATGACATGCATATCACAATTCAATAGAAACTGTTCCATATAAGCATTGCAAGTAAAAGCGAATAAATTTCATAAAAGTTATTAATGTTTTGGGTTTAATATATAAACATTTTGAGCAATTGAAAAATGAACAATCAAACCTTGTATCAATGTTTCACAAAGTTCATTTAAGGTATCAATATTTGGATAGGATTTGATTAATTTTCCTTAATTTCTCAATGACTATCTTGTTTGACTCACTTTGCGAAATGTTTAGTCATCCTTTTAAATACTCAAAATACTGATAACTTAAATGAATCTTCCTTAAATATTAATACCTTCTAGTATACTTTATCTAGATATAAACAAATGATTTAAGCATAGAAGAATATTACACCAATATCAAAGAATACATATATACTAGGTAACAGGATTAAGAGTATACCTATAGTAGTAATGATGTCTCCAAAGCATAGTTTTTCATAAGTAAAACATAACACAGGTAGTAGCATTAAGTTAGGTGAACCGTATTGGAGTGGCTTGCTTAGGTAGATGACCAGATTTAATTTAAAAGGCTTTAAGCCTAGTTTTGATTTTGATTTTGATTTAACTCTCTAGACTAAAATGACAAGGCTAAAAGATTTAAGCCCAATTAATTTGGATAATCATGGGAATTATCGTGGTAGGTTTCGAGTAGGGCGGCCTGTTGGAATTAGCATGTCCAGTTCCAATATTTCTTATGAAGACTCATACATTATAAATGCAACATTTAATCGGCTAGGGTCCAAAGGGTGCGTACTTTAGTATCCACTATTAGAGGGGCACATTCTAACCATTGGTCATCTACCTAATATAATGGACAATATTGACAGCTAGGCTCTCTATAAATACCTACCAGTAGCCCAATTTCATTTGGATGATCATAAATCTTTGGAAAACGTTATCGTGTTGCCAGATTTCCATCTTAATGAATTAGTCACTTATTATAATCAAGAAAGTATACCGTCTTCTGGTACTAAATGAGACTTTATGTTATCTAG
This sequence comes from Combretum micranthum, assembly GCA_024138025.1. Taxonomy (NCBI): domain Eukaryota; kingdom Viridiplantae; phylum Streptophyta; class Magnoliopsida; order Myrtales; family Combretaceae; genus Combretum; species Combretum micranthum. The sequence goes on from JAMXBD010000304.1 coordinate 540,565, forward strand.
CTCATTTATCTCTCATGTGTGTGTTTGAGCCAATTGAGATCAGCTACTCCCACTCCTCTTTACCCAATCCTCTCCTCCTCCCCTTACATGTCATTTTCCTAGATTACCTATAGTGCAATAGTCGCGCAACATCTACGTAATTGTTGTGATTGAGTCTTAACACCTATAGGTTGATCATAAGAGAAGCAAGCACCTTGAACCCATTTATAGTCTTTTTTCCTTACTGCACTCGAACATCTTTTTGACCTTATATCTTATTCTACATAATAGCTTAAGTTTAATCTACTAGAAATTATGAACTCCATGCTTAGATGCATCTCTATAGGCCTCATGCCTCTTATCATCCTTTACTATACCAACTTCCAACCTTATCCTAATACAAATTAGGCTCTTTGGTTTATGTGGTTATCATAATCTTTAATCTACTTGCAACCTTACTCTAGTAGCTTATTCTTGTTCACTACCAAGCATATCTAATAGCTTTAAGGACCCTTTCATGTCATAAAGTTTAGGTTTCAGCTTGAAAGGGATTTTTGTACCTTAGACTTTACATTGACTCTAAAAAGCTTTATGTGTAAAATTGATCAACTAATTTACAATCTCATATTCCTTAATTAACTAGTTACTTACTTCATTTGCTTTAATCTAAAAAGATTTGCTAACATCCCCTATCTTATGTTATTGGGAAGTATGTTTTAAAGGTATCTCTAAACATCTCCTAGCTAATACATTACTTGATCAACCTTTATTCCATTTTCCTCTGCTCTAAAGTAGCACTCTTCATGATAAAATTTACAGAGAAGACCTTCTCATCTATTAAGAACTCAAAGGTTGGAAAGGCTTCTATAGTCAATCTTAGCACTTGTTGTTCTTAAACCTAGGATTTGTCTAGAACCAACTTTGACCTGGACATAACTTGATGGGCTATGGTAAATGGAGGCCTAAACTCATATTGATCCTAGGGTAAGTTGGTGCTAAGTCTTGGACTAGTTGCATAATGTGTTTGAGTCTAAATAGTATTCTATTCCATTGCCTCTATATATAGTTGCTTCTTATGCCATACATGCCTAATGTTGAAAGCTTCTTTATTGAATGTCACCCTTTCCTTCCTCCCTGTAAAAACCAGAATATCAATATACTAGTCTTGTTCTTATAGTAGCCTCAATGCCTAATGATAATTCATTTTTTTCTTGAGTTCATCCTACAATAGGTGATGAATACACAATCCATATCCCACCAATAAATGTTTAATAATATACTTATGTTGTGTTTAAATAATATACTTATGATATTTATTTTTATAACCAATAACATGGACCATCATAAGTTAACAAATATTATAACTTGTCACACAAAACCTCTAGGTTAAAACACGGAAATGGTCCCATGAAATAATAAATATATAAATAAATAAAACATTAAGGCCATAGAATTTTTCAATAATGGGGTAACGTAAAACCTCTAACAATTCAAACTTTTTCAAATCTCATTATGTTATATTCAAACATCTTAAAGCATTGATGACCTATTGCAGTATGTTGCATTTTTCATATATTGATAATATAATTGGATAGAAAGCAAAGGGAGATCTTACCTTACCATACATATAAGAGGTACAAGTTACTTTCATAACCATAATTGTATCTACATGATTGGTTATGGCATTAATACCAATTACATACAACCTATTAATTAAATCTAAATGTGATTTTAATCTTATTGAGTTTCTAAATCTATAAGCACATTCAACCATGCAAGGCAGAGTTCTAGTTTCATAAATTTTTCTATTCATGCATCACTACCTAGTAACAATAAGAAAACAATATTTAAGAATGCATAATTTATATTATGATTACATATTTAATAGCACCAAAATACTATTCTTCTAAAGCCTGCAATCAATTAATAAGTAAGAACAGTCAACCAATAGGTTGAGCATTCATCCATTCACCTAAACTCTACGATTAAGGGGATTTTACCATTTAAATTTGCATAGGTACTCTAGGTCATGAACTACTTAAAAAGCCATGATTAACCCATTTAATTATAATAACCATCAAATCAAAGAGATGATTATCCACATGATCTATCTGCTTTCGTTAATACTCTTCAACTCAAAAAAATTCCAATAATAGCCCTGTTGGTTTTAATTATATATAAACTATTCTTAAGGTTTTCCAAAGTCATATGCTTATGTTTTTTCAATTTCAAAAACATTAAGGAAGTAATTAATACACCTAAATTGACTTAAAATCTAATTTTATGCCAAACTCGAATTTAAGGAAATGATTGCTACCATGTTTTGATACAAAATGAGAAAAAGAACACTCTAAAAACATTAAAGTTTTACATGCCAATACCATGCATGCATTATTCACATATGTTTCATTGCATAAACACAAAGTCTCATTTATTTCTATTTTTCTTTTTTCTTTTGTTAATTTAGGACCTTAAATTGCATAACCTACGTAAAAAGAAGAGGAACTACCAAGAGAAAAAGAAGAAACTAGGGCTTCCTTATCATAGATTATGTTGTAAGTTGAGCACATGGGACTTAACCTATAAGGGGTGGTGTAACTTTAGAATGAAAAATGATTTATTGTGCATATATTCTATGTGTATAAATAGGTGCTACTTGTCATGTCTTGATGGGTACCCTAAACGTGGCAGTCTATCAGACATGATATTAAAGTCTAGAAATGACTATCTTAGTCATGCATAGGCTTCCATATTATGCACAAGACGTCCTTCACTGCAAAAGAAACACATTGGAGTAGCATAATTTATAATGGTAGCAATTAAATAGTAAAGCAAGAGAACTATATTTATCATTAAACTTGAATAAGGTAGATTACGTTTCTTAGGAGCATCATGACCATGAATTATTCAAATGGTAGTAAAAATATTTAACATAAAAGGTTTTGAAGAGAAATTTCATCTTAAGCTTCTGGATCTTTCATTAAAGCTCTAAAATCCCCTAGTCATTTCCTTGTCATGTAAAGTCTCAACTGTACCTATTTCAAACAAAATCTATAGGGGCATAAGCTTACAACATGCTTAGTGAGATATTTTCCCATCACTCGTACCAACATAAATAAGCAAACAAGTTCGTTAGTTAAAGCACATACTATACTCATGCAACAATCACATGAAAATCACAAATATGTATAGTTATATAGAACCTATACATAGGATGGATTTATGCTCTCCATATCAAGGATTAGGAAATTGTTTATGAAGGTCTCCATGATTTTCTACTGTAAGTCCCCAGGCAACTGCCTATAGATTCAGCTAGCACGGCTCCGAACCAAGGGTCACATTTCTCAAGCAATGTGGATTCTCTTAGAGGGAGCTAGGCCCTTATCCTACCACAATTACAGCCCATCCAGCTCTATGCGTAGGAGTGGCAGTCTTCCAAATGTGACTCAACCAATGCTATGTGTGACTATTTCTTTTGTTAACACCACTCCCTATTAAATTCATTAATTGCAATTAGTCAATTTGAACAAATATAACAACCAAGAATATAAATGAATAAACATAATTAAGCAAATATTCTAGGGTTACGATATGCTTAGTATTCACTTAATCGTCGAAGCAGAGAAATACATGCTTAACCCTTGATAACCCCATCACATATCCATTTTTATCTATCCTTAAAATGCTAATGCAACTACTTTATACACTATAAGAAAACTAGTCTTTAGAGACAGGAATTTTGCAATAGAAAATGAGTAAAACAAGTTATATTTCTACAAATAGAATCAATGACAATGGTTTTTGTGATGAAAATTTCCGTTTAGAGACAGAATTTTTGTCTCTAAAGCCCAAGCTTCTTGTAGTGATAAACACAAACAAGGTAATGAATTCAAGAAGAAAAACTCACTCAACCGTTTCTTGAAATACTTTAATCGAAGTAGTCCTCAGAAAAAGGTGCATCGAACTTATCATCACCTAAACAAAGAAATACCCAAAATGAGCATTTCATAGAGGTTTTACTTAAAATTCTAACTCTATTTCTTTTATTTGCATCATTCTTCCTAGTTGCGAAAGTTTCAACCTAAAATTGTTATAATGTGCTCACTTAAACTTAGAATTTTACATATGAGAAGTCATTTTCTACCTACTTTGAATGCTCTATCTATTTCTATGGTTATTTTTAGCATTTAAGGTCATTTCAGATTTAGCATAGGATGGTACAGAATATGTCCCAAAGATTCTAGACCTTATTATTTTAAATTTTAAAATTTTTTACTTCATTTGGATTCCATAAATCAAGTATAAAATATTCTCATCTTTAGAAATCTCATAATAATGATAATAATGATAATAACTTGAATGAACCCTGAGGTTTTGAAAATAAATTTAGAAATTATTTGCATAATAAAGAATAGTCAATATGTACGTTTGTGGGAAATTCATTTTGGTATTTTGAAAGATATAGTTGGGTGTTTCTCTCTGACTTTTTATTCCTAATGAAAGAATTTCTCAAGTATTGAAGATAAGGCTTTTAGAAATCTTTTTGGGAAATTTATTCTTTCATAGAAACAACATCTTTTATAACTATATATGTGCATGAGCTTAAAATAAAAATAAAATTAATAGCATGGACTTATACCAAGAACATAATAATTAGAAATAAATAATCTTAACTTGTTATCAAGACTCCCCAAGACTTGAAATATTCCAATCGTCATACGAAATAAAATAAAATAAAACAAAACTACCATAAAGAAATGAAATATAGAAGTCTTAGATTTTTATTAAGGCTTCCTGAGACTTGCAATATTTCCAGTCCCATAAATAAAATAAAAATAGATAATAAAAAAAGCATGGGAGTCTTAGATTGGTGTCAAGGCTCGCCGAGACTTGAATTACTCTAGTCTCCTTCGAACTTGAATATGGACAAGTTCAAGACTAGAAATAGACTAGTCTTATAAAAATATAGAACATGACATAATATATGTGCATGAAATAAATAAATGTTAGGTCAATGAGCAATAGGCTCTAAAGAATATAAATATTACATCTACATATCAATATAAAAAAAGTTAAGTAAGCGACATTAAAAAAAAAAAAGAACATATTATGAACATGAATATAGCATTGTGGCATGAATAATACGAGTCTTCCATTTCCATTCCCTAGCATATGCATCATGGGGATTTCATATGGAAAATAATTGAAGAAATAAACATCCATACCACTTGCATAAACAATATGTATGAGGAGGATGTTTAGTGTTTTCACTTAAACCAAGAGATGGAATTTTTGTATGGATGAAAGAGGGAAGAAAATTTTGTGAGGAATTTTGTAGAGAAATGTTTGAGAAGAAAATTTGGTAGAGTTTTGTTATGGATAATGAAAAGTATATAAAAAATTAAATGAGGGACGATGTATTTATAAGAGAAAATTAGAGGGAATTAGAAAAGGAAAAAAAATAAAAAAGAAATTGGAAAGGACGAATAAAGGGGAGGGGTCAACACATGAAAATGAAGAGGAAGGGGAGGGGAGGGAGAGAGAGAGAGAGAGAGAAAGAAAAAAAAAGTAAAGGAGAAGTTATGTAATAAAGTATAGTAAAAATTTTTTGGATAAAGTAAAATATAAGAAATATGTATGTAAGGGTGTAAGATTAGGGTGTAAAGATGTAAGAAAAAGTAAATAGAGGTAAATAGCAATGAATAATAAAAAGTAAGATGGTAGATAAAATACTTGTATAATATCTATAACTGGCATTTTTATAAGAGGATAGAAATGTATTTGATATTTTTAAAAATATCTTAATATGTTTCTAGCATAAATTGTTTGTCAGAATGTTTTTTCTCGTTTTGCATGCTGGTATCTTGATTTAAAAACTGATCCCGTTCGAGTTTGAAACGATTGAAATTTTGACTATTCTAATCATTTTAGGACTTATACTATATATTCAGTTCATAATTCAAGTTTATCTTTTTTTTTTCAAATTTATTTAATATTTTAGGATTCTCGAGATTGACCAATTGAGTATAGGGCTTCCAGGATTGTGTGTTAACTCGGTTTGACTTTATGGTTTCAGTTGTAGTTTCAACTCTAAGATTCTCTTACAACACTACCAAGTCATCTAGGGGTTTACAAGTTTCAGCATTAATTGTTATCTGATGATTTTATCTTGATTTGCGTGCTTGTGACTACATATAGGAACGGTTTGGCTTAACTAATGAAATTTTGTCCCAATAAATTAATACTATACTATAGGAAATTATTTCATATTGTTTTATTATTAAATATTATTTAGATGGACTACCTCAACTTGCGTATTGGAGGTCAGGTAGATATATTGTATAGCATAGGGTTCCCAAATCGAACGATAATTGGATTTTCGTTTTATTTTCGAAGGTAGTCATTTTCTTAGGGTTTGGTATTTAGGGTTTTCTGTTCATGTATTACTTATCAAATAATTAGGGTTATTCGACTTATCTAACACTATCTAGGGTTTTCTAAACTTGTGATTGGTTCGGATTAATTCTAAGGTTTCCAAGGTTTAGGGTTAAACTGGATCAGTCAGATTATACTTTATGAAATTGTTTTGATGGTGATACGTTTTTGTTAAGTTACTCACTTTGAGGTTTCGAGCTTTGTTCAATTCATCTGGCTTCCTAAGGTTATGGATTCTTTATTCGATTCTGTTCAAGATTTCTAGAGTTTAATCTTAACTTGACTTGATTTTAGGGTTTCTAGGAGTACCAAAAAATCTAGGGGCTTACACTACTCTTAAACTCTATGGAACCAAATAAAAAGTATAATATCATAAGTATTATAGTCCCCCAGGTTTTCCTTAGAAAAGATAGAGTTTAGAAAATTGAAATCAATATTGATTTAATGTCAAAGTTAACATTAATGTTATAGTTAAGGGTTTTGTTGATATTAGCATCTGTAGAATGAGTTCATAAGAATAGAGACTCAATTCTCAATAAATTTATTTCAAAAATTGATGTTATTTTTAAATTTTCTTATGAAATAATATTCTTGAAGTTCAAATCTTAAGTCATAAAATTTTCATTATAAATTAAATTGAAGAACTTTTATACAAATAAATTTATAAATGCAATGAGCTAAAACTTAGTATTAATTTTGATCTCATAATTCTTTAGCCTTGATGAACCAAGAAGCCCAATTTTCATATGAAAACCCAAACCTAAGCACAATTCTTTTTATGCAAGCCCATAGCCTTTTCTTTATCATAACAAACATACACTTGCACACACACAATGGCTCTTACATGATGCTTCAGAAGTTAAAAGCTACTTTATCAAAATTAAGAGATGACTATCAAACAAAAATTTGTCAAAAAATATCTTCTTCTTCTTCTTCTTCTTCTTCTTCTTCTTCTTCTTCTTCTTTGAGCAGGCACCACTTTCCCTTCTCTACTCCATATTTTCTTCATCAATTTTCATTCTAAAACTCTCCAAAAATCCATATTAAACTTCATCTTCAAAACAAGATTCAAGTAAGTAAGCTATTGTCTATCTTTTACTTTGTTTATTTTGTAAAATAAATAAATGTGATTAGTGATATGTTGATAAATGTTGCATATGGAGTTGTTAAGGATATTTGTGTTAGATAGATGAAGGTAAGTGATGCAAATGATAATTTAAGGCTTAAAATGGAGATATAATTGATTTTGGTTGGTTGTCTTAGGTTGATGTGGTGTATGGTTGGTGTAATGTAAGTTTGTATGTGAAAAATCATTTTCAAGTTGTAAAAGAAGCATAAAAATCTTATATGTAGGTAAGGTTTATGGAAATAAGGTCCTTAGAAGTAGTTGAAAAGTGTAAAAATTTCAAAGTTGAAAATATAATTTAAGGTTACCAAATAAAGGGCATGATAGAGGGAGTGATCTTCTTGGATCATATTGTTTTGTCATGTCATTGATATAATGGATCTCGTGATCTTCTCTGGTTGAATTTTCCTCAAGTGGAAATAAGGTCCTTAGAAGTAGTTGAAAAGTATAAAAATTTCGAAGTTGAAAATATAATTTAGGGTTACCAGATAACAGGCATGATAGAGGGAGTGATCTTTTCGGATCATATTGTTTTGCCATGTCATTGACGTGATGGAGCCCGTGATCTTCTCAGGTTGAATTTTCCTCAACTGAGTACGAGAGGGATCACAATTGTAATTTGTGATCTTCTCAGGTTTAATCTTCTTAGTTTATGAGGGGCGTATCTCTTCCCATTTTTTTATAAAATTAGACGCCCTTAATCATGGGCGTGTTAGGGACTATGCTAAAGATTACAGCCCAGGTCACGGTCACGATGCTTCTCCTATTATATATATTATATAAGAAATAAAATAGCATAATAATAAATATATATAATATAATCTATGTAAATACAAATAGTTTAAAATCTCTAATAAATTTTAATCAAGTTAGCGAGAATCATAGATTTATGATGCTAATTTTGTAACACGTAGATTTAAGAATTAGTCAAGTTTGTATGGTTGAGTAATACCTAAGGTTATAAAAATAGTAAATTAGAATACTTACGTCTTAATAGAAATTTTTACTTAGTAATGTATGTTAATTGTTTTATAGGAACCTTAAATAAAGACTCGGACTTGCTGTTTGATTATTACAACGATTAGCCAAGATGCACTAGTGAGTAACTAAATTTTTTCACTTGGTTATGATTGTAATATAGCTATATATAATTTAAATGCAACTTAAATTGAATACATGTACAGGGATTTGGGAATAATGCATGATTGTTTGATTGACTAAGAAATTTTAATGCTAAAAGTTATAACTAATTGTTTAACATTAAATGGTTAAAACATGTTGTTCATTGTCTAGAACTAAAAGGTCGTTAATTAAGTCGAATTAACTCTTATTTGATTAATAAATGAATTAGACATGCATTGCACGATATTACACAAATGCATTTACATGGTATCCACATTACGTATTATCATTTCTATTATATGGTATTGCTTCATGATATCCAATAAATTTGGTAAAGTTACCATTAGGTCACCAATTCTACATAAACTAAGTAGGCTTGAAGGACATCACTAATGAGGGTTGGTTAGAAATTATATACTTAGTGGAAATTCTAAAACCTAAGTGACGTGGAGATTATACTGTATATATTTATTCATATATAGTAGTCGAGTTTTAAAATGATCTCCTTTCTAAGTTCTTTAGGTCTCTTGGATGTAGAATATTAGTGTTGGTCCTTCAACCCTAAGAGGGACACAAATCTTCATAAGTTTAGGTTCTGGTTGCCTAAACTATGCTTGATAAATATAATTAATTATTACATTGCATATGAGTGTTAATCAAACATTTGTGAATATGTTTGTACTATGTTAAGATTCTGTTATTCATTGAGCTTGTTATGCTCATGTCCCTTTAGATTGTTGTTTATAGGATATAAGGAAATGACCAAGACTAAGAAGAGGAAGCTAGCATAGACTTCCAAGAAATGGAATATGAGTTGAAGGAAGAATGTTTGTTTTGTATTAAGCTTTGGGGAGATTAATGTTGTAATAGTCTAAGTAAATGTTATATAGACTTTTTGAAATCTTTTGTAAAAGTGTAATGTTGAAGTCTATTGAAGAAAAAGTTGTAGTTTATGATGCAATTATTCTGGTCTTTTGTAAAGTTACTCTTATATAGGAGTTATATATATGCAATATCTTTCTTAATCTAATTAACCTTGATCATGTTTCAAATGTCCATATCACGGTATATTTTGGTAGTTCATGATCATGCAACTTCCTAGAAGCCTCGGATGAAATGATAAAAAAAAAAGTTTATGACTTCGGTTTGTTACATGTTATATGGAAACTATTAAGGTATCTTGTGGAGGTGTGACAAGTATTATTAGGGAGTTAAACAAGACTATAGTAATACTGATATATATATATTTATTTTAATCATAGTATTTTAGGAAAAAAATTAATTATAGTATTGAATTAATATTCATATGTTTAGTAATGAATTTATATTGAATAATTTTCATAATAAATATCCCTTGTGAAATTAATATCACGAGTCTAAAATGCAACTTAACATCATAATAGCTCTTCCATATAAAAACCCTTCATGGAAAATCCTAGTGACTCTCTATGCTGATTTCCAACTAAAGATAACCCGAATGACTTATTCAAATGTAGGAAAAAATGCATCTTGAGTGAAGATCCAAAGGAATTGTCGTCGAATGAGACAAGTTTTTCAACCAAAAAGTCCAATGAAGGCAAAACCACCAAGACATATCAGGATAAAACAGCTTCGTACATTCCTAAAGCATACATCTACATTCTCTAAGTGCTCAGCAATATCGAAGACCAATGAAAATGATACTTGTATATGGATCCTAAGATTATAGCTCCAACCCAACCCCTTAATTCCTTGGCATTAAACACATATGCTTTGATAAGGAGGAAAAAGCCATGATTAGAAACAAGTGAAAACAAACCCTAATTATTAAATTAATAGGTCCAAACCCTGGATTTTAGATCCTTTTTGTACGACCAAAGATGATATGGAAAAACATGTTGATATTTTATGATGATTGGAGCGGGGAGGGGATATTATTTTATCTCGTTTACATATGACGATGATGTGCAATATTATCACAAAAGCAAGATTGTGGTTGATAAATGGGTATTTCCTAACGACTCGATGTTAGATCTAAATATCATTCCATCCCAAGATGGTATTAAATCTACAGCAGTTTAGGCAAGATTAAAAGAATTGCCTGCCAAATATTATTATAAAGAGGTCCTAAAGAAAATTGGCGATGCCTTAAGCATTGTTTTATACCTTGACACTTTCACTGCACATTATGAGCGAGGAAAATTTGCATGCTTGTGCATTCAGGTGAATTTTATCACCCTTCTAGTGCATACAATTATCATTTAAGGGCGTAGGTATAAAGTAACATATGAAAGGCTCCCTTCTTTATGCATAGGTTATGGATGTATATCACACATGATTGATAAAGGATAGCCTACGGAGAAGCCTAGCATTCCTAATGACGAGAAAGCGTGTGTGACTCCTGATGACATTAATGATAATGCTAATATCTTAGTTAGATATCACTCAAATCAGAAGGGAATGGAGATAGAGAATGACAATGGTGAACAATATAGGGAATGGATTAAAACGGAAAGAATGACGAAAGGGCAAAAAACCACAACACATGGCAACATTGAAATGAATAAGAAAGATACCATGGAAAAGAAATCATTTGCTTCCATTAACGTGAGTTCAACTAATACAAATTGTTGATTTGTTTGGTTTAGGTGTGTTGAAACACAAAGTGAAGTTTTCAAAAATTTATAAAGTTTGCTAATAAGTTTTGTTCAACTTCGATCACACAAACACCATTAGGCACATACACCTATTGAAGTAACACAGAAAATATTAAGTTGTATTCATTGGGGATTATTAGCATCAATTTTACTCACTTTAAATCTATTATCTAACCAAAGAAAAATCAGTAGAGCATTATGCATAGAAAAACACTAAGCTAAAGTTAATTCTAATTATATATGCATTTTCAAGGTAAACTTTATAGAATAGGTTTCTTCATCCAAGAATGAACTTAAGATTTGTTTCACCAAGTCCTTATCATGTAATTTCTTGACAAGCTCAACTAGTTGTTTTCTGGGTGCACTTATACTTTCGGATTCACTAAGGTAAGTTAAAACCTCTCTCAAGATCGAGAACTCTGGATCTAGATTAAACCATTGGAATCTTTTCACAAGCTATCAGCAGCCTACATCCGCATAAAGATTAAGAATCCTCTAATTAAAGCCCATTTCGATGAATTTAAAATCAAATAATAGAAAGTTTCACCATCCCTATCTCTAGGTGATTATGAGCAACTTTATTAGCAACCTAGATCTATTCAAAAAATCGATTTCTCATTCTATTTAATTCAAATTAGACATATATCTACATGCTACAGTCACATGAACTCATAGATCAAGGTTCAAGCTACTAATTTCAAGTACTCAAATCATATTCAAATTAAAACACGTTAAAATAACATGAATCGGGTCTTTTTAATATGATTATTTTTCCATGGATATGACCATTAAACACGAATTGAGGAGAAAACAATGTGAAATAAAGATTAATATCACTAATTAAGTATAAAATCTTAAAAAAAAAACAAACATCATGTTAAATTGGATTTACTCAAAAAACTTGAATTTCTTGCAAAAGAAAAGTTTCTCTCACCAGAAATTCCTACTCTATTCTATTATATGTTAGAAATTTGCTACATATGGGATAATTTATTGTTACAACATTTATGTATGTTTATTTATATGCGTCAGACATGTAAACATGAAAATTTTATTTGCTGACATGGCAGATTTTTCATAAGAAACTTTGAACAAATCCCCAGACGCATTATTTCAAGATAGGGTTACTTTTCGCGATCGGATTTGAGGCCTTGAATGTTGGCTGCGGCAGAAGCCGTGTTCAAGTCTTGTAAAGAGTGCTCAGTATTAACTTGTATCGTGGTTAGGACCGCAGGCACAACTTAGGACATGGTTTGGGGTTTTTCCTTGTATTCTTGCCTTGATTCATTCCTTAAAGGCATGGTTGGAATCTGCTTCAAATATTCTTATTGTGTTACTCAATCCTTGTTCACATCACTTTCTTTCTTCCTTTTTGATCTTAAGAGCTGAAAAAAAAAATAATCAAACAATAATAGCATTGATTCATAGGAATTTATCAAATAAAGGATTAAATAAAGCATAAATTCCTGTGATGACTTATCAAATTCCCCCACAGTTAAACTTTTGCTTATCCTTAAGCAAATAATGATGTTTAAACTAAAAAGAAAACCTTGTTAAATAATAAAATAATTCATAAATGAAAATTAACCAATTTAAACTCAAGGTTCTCATTCAATTCAGCTCAATCACCTAGTAACCTCAGATTCCGTTGCATAGAATCCTACCAGATCAAGTGCTAAGGTTATTTTTGTAAAAATCACTAAATTTATCCAAGTAAATCAATCTTTACCCTTATTGTTTAAGTTAGAATCTAAAGATAAAATTATCCAAAAGATCAAACAAAGTAAGAGACACTCAATCAATTTTATCCCTTTATATTTATAAGTATGCAGTCCTTTAGTCATCTCTTTAAGCATTATGCTCAAATGTGAAGGCATATACATTAGCTTATCCCTTGAATTACTTTTCTTATTTGTGCTTTCAACCATTGTTCATTTTCTTTTTGTTCCTGTAATATAGCTTAGTTGATAGGGGATAAATTATTGCTCTTCTAAAGGACCAAGATACACCTTTATCAACTAGCCTTTTTAACCATTTTTTTAATTTCATTTAATTTTGATTAGCTATTAATAGAGGAGTCAAGCCTTACTCTTCTAAGGGTCTAAGTCCTACTTATACTAACAACTATTTTCTTTTCTTGCTTTTTCTTCATGATTCAATTAATGAGTCAAACCTTACTCTTCCAAGGGACTACGTCCTGCTCATATTAACTGAGCATGATTTTTCTTTTCATGGATTATTTAAAATTGATAGAGGAATCAAGAAATTGTTCTACTGAGGGACCAACCCCTGCTCATATCAATCGTAAGCTCATGGTCATTTTTTTTAGATATAACACACGGAAAAATCAAGTTACAAGTATCATTTGAACATTTACTGAAAACTATAAGGCTCTCAAAACAATTAATTGGAAAGCAAATGGATCATTTAAGATTTTAATAATTAATTGAGTGGCCTTATTAGGGACCTTAAGTCAATCTCAGCTCTAAATTCTTAGATTAAATAACAAGTAAAACTATTCCACATAGATATTATAAAGTGATTTTAACAATGTAAAGCTAACTCAAAAGTAAGATGATGTTGTTCGATATTAAGCTCTATTGAGTTACCTGGTGATTTCATCTCAAAATTCGAAAAAAAATTGATCAAATTTTTACCATTTCATTATTTTCTTATGATCGCGCGTAGAAAAATTGACTAATGGAGTACATTTACTCTACTCAAATATTTTCGTTTACCCTCAACATCAACCCTTTATTTAATCTTCTTTAATCTTGCTTCAATCATTCCCCCACACTTAAACTAAACATTTTCCTCAATGTTTAAAAATGATGAAACAAATAGGGAAAATCAGCAAATGAAAGTGCAAAGCAAGATTTATGAATCAAAAGTTTAGAAAACTTCACTATTTGTAATCGTGGGTTGGGAGTATTTGTGAACTGTAGCCTCACTTTGGAACTTTGGTTAGAGCTATTTAAAACTAAGGTAAACAAGGCAAATGACATCAGTAGAAACCGCAGGCTTGGTTAGAGCCATGGTTGAAGCTGTGACAAATTATTAAATCATGGCATATTAGTCGTAGCTTGAACTGCGTCCAGAATTATCAGGTGGATTGAGGTTCTTCATTCAATCTTTTATGTAAATTCCATCCACATTTCAACTTGCGGCCTCGAAAATTGATCTTATCCTCCCCAGGACATCATCCCTTGATCAAGATCTGCTTTTGTCCTAAAAACTTATTTATTAACATAAGAACAAGTTAGTGAGAAAACAAAAAATTAGACATAGGTTATCTCCCATTAAGCATCTGTTTAATGTCATTAGCTTGACAAAACTCCTTTAAAAGCTCAATGAACTTGCACTAAGTGCAATTCTTCCCTTCTTCCTAATTCTTGTGGTGTTCTTTAATAGAGTTTAAGTTTGTACCTATTGACCTTAAATGTTCCTTTGTCAGAGTGTTCACCCTCTACAACACCATGGTAATGGATTTTCTTAACCCTAAAAGGTCCTAACCATCTAACTTGAGTTTTCCAGGAAAAAGTTTTAACCTAGAATTGAATAACATAACCAAGTCCCCTTCCTTAAATTCATAGGATGTCCAATTTTTTCATCATGTCAATTTTTAAATTTCTCGTTTTAGAGTTTATTATTCTCATAAACATTTAAGCGTATTTATCCAATTCATTAATATGAAAAAGTCTATGCTTACTAGCAGATCATGATTTAGCAAGTTAATTGCTCAATATGCCTTATGTTCAATTTCTATTGGTATATGTCATGCTTTTTTGTTGCCCAACCTATAAGTTGTTGTTCCAAAGGGGTTTTGAAAGCAATCCTATAAACCCACAATGCATTATCCATTTTTTTAGTCTAGTCTTTTTTGTTTGTTGCAACTATTTTTACTAAGATTCACTTAAGCTCCCCATTGAAGACTTCAGCTTGCCAACTTGTTTGAGGGTAATAGGGCGTTGCAACACTATGATGCACTCCATAGCGTTTTAAAACTTATTCAATTTGTGTTGCAGAAGTGAGTGCTCCTATCACTAATCAAGTCACTTGAATAGTCAAATCTTGAAAACAACTTTTTTAAAAATTTTATGACTACTCGAGCATTATTAATAGGCAGCACTTGGGCATTCACCAATTTCCAAAAATAGCCCACTACTAATAAGATGTATTTGTTACCAAAAGAGTTAAGGAGAGGTCACATAAAATCAATGCCCCATACATAAAAAATTTCACATTCCAAAACAAATTTTTGGGGCATTTCATCTCTTTTAGATATATTTCCCACTTTTTAGCAATTATCACAAGTTGTAATGAATGATTATGCATCTTTAAATATTGACAGCTAATAGAAACCTTCTTCTTAAACTTTGTGGGCTATTCTATTTGGGCTATAATGCTCAGCTGGGTCAACATGACAGTGATGTAATATTTTTTGACTCTCTTCATGTGATACACAGCGCCTAATCATTTGGTCAAAACAGAGATGGAAAAAGCAATGGATCTTCCAAGAAATAGTGTTTTAGATCAGCAAAAAATCTTTTTCTTTGGTTATAATCTAATTTCATCGAAAGTTCCTAATTGACCAAATAATTAGCAATGTCAACAAACCATGGTTTAAGGTCATTGTCTATAGCACAATAGAATAGATCTTTTCCTTAGGGAACTCATCATCAATCTCCTCTTCTTATTGGTCTAAAAATAGGTTATCAAGCCTAGGTAAATGATCTGCAACAAGGTTTTCACAGCCCTTCTTATCCTTAATTTTTAAGTCAAACTCTTGAAGTAATAAAATCCAATGGATCAATCAAGGCTTAGCATAAGTTATTGCTAACAAGTATTTTAAAGCCAAATAATCAGTATAAACAATGACTTTAGAAAAGAGAAGATATGATATAAATTTGTCGAAGGCAAAGATGACAACCAAGAGTTCCTTCTCGATTGTAGTGTAATTTGCTTGTGTTGAAGTTAATGTTTTGCTAGCATAATGAATAGGTTGGAAATGTCATTCTCTTCTTTGTCCCAAAACAACTCCAACAACCGAATTGCTAGCATCACACATAAACTAGAAAGGTAAACTCTAATATGGTATAACCACAACTGGGGCCTTCATGAGTCTATCTTTTAGCAAATTAAAAGCATACAAACATTCCCTGCCAAATACAAATGGTGCATGTTTCTCCAAAAGCTTAGTTAAGGGTTGAGCTATTTTGAGAAATCTTTAATAAATCTTCTATAGAAACCAATATGACTAAGGAAACTTATGATTGCCTTGACAGCTATTGGTGGAAGAAGTTTTGCAATGACATCGATCTTGCTAGCATCTACTTTTATTCCTTTCTTGGAAATTTTATGGCCAGAAACTATTACTTCCTGTACCATAAAATGGCATTTCTCCTAACTCATGACCAAATTTATGTCTTTGCATCTCTGAAGAACTTTGTCCAAGTTTTAGAGGCAAGTATCAAAAGAATCCCCAAAAATAGAAAACAATCCATAAACACCTCCATAATATCCTCGATTTATTCATAAAATATTGCTATTATACACCTTTGAAATGTTATTGGAACATTGCAAAGACCAAAAGGTATCCTTCGATAGGCAAATGTTCCATATAATCATGCAAATGAGGTCATTTCTTGGTTTTTAAAAGCTATAGGGATTTGAAAGTAACTAGACATTCCATCAAGGAAACAATAGTAGTTATGATCAATCAATCTCTTAAGCATTTGATCAATGAAAGGTAGAGGGGAATGATCTTTCCTTGTGGCTTTGTTAAGTTTTCGATAATTTATGCAAATCCGCCAACCGGTAACTATTCTCACTGGAATCAACTCACTTTTGTCATTAGGTACTATTGTCATTACACCTTTCTTCGAGACAAATTGGATGGGCTTACCCATGCACTATTAGAGATTGGGCAAATCAAACCACCATCCAAAAGCTTAACTATTTTTTTTTTCACAACTTCCTTCATGTTAGGGTTCAATCTTTATGGTTAAATCATAGTTTGTAATCTTCCTCCATGAAATTTTAAGAGTAATACAAAGGGTTAATTCCCCTAATCTTTGAAATTTTCCAAGCTATAGCTCACTTATGCTCCTGCAAAACCTTCAAAAGCGTTTCCTTCCTTTCTTTACTGAGCTCAGTAGAAATGATCATAAGAACTTTTGAATTAGCATTTAGAAAAAGCATATCCCAAGAAACTTGGAAGTTGTTTCAGTTCCAAACCTAGTGGATCTTCAATTGATGATTTTAGTCAAGATACTTCTTCTTTATTCATGCCTTTACTCTCTTCTTTCTTAACTTCATTTTTAACCTTGAGAAGAGCTTCAACCTCCTAACTTTCTTTGAAGTTTATTACTCAAATCACTTCCATGTTAACACAATTCTGAAGGATCATTAGCAACAATCTCCTAAACAGACTCCTGAATTTCAAAATCAACAATATCTAGAGAAAAACATTCATCATCATTACTTAATGATTTATTAGTACATTCAGAAAGTTTAATGACCATCTTATCTTCTCCAATATGTAGAACCAACTTCCTATCCTTTACACCTATCATAGTTCTAACCATAGCTAAAAATGGTCTTCATAGGATCAAAGGTACCTCTACACCTTCATCCATATCTACGATGACAAAATCAATTGGAAAAATGAAATCCTTAACTTTCACTAACACATCTTCAAAAATGTCTCTTAGGTACCTTGTAGACCTATTTGCCAGTTGAAGGCTCATCCTAGTTGGTTTTGGCTCCCCCCAAATTTAACCTCTTGAACATACTATATGGCATTAAATAACACTAACATCAAGGTTAGCTAGGGCTCTTTCAGCATACATGTTACCCATCAAGCATGGGATAACAAAACTACCTGGATCCTTCAATTTCAATGGTATCTTGTTAAGAAACATGGTAGAGCATTTCTTCACAAGCTATATCATGGAAACCTCCTCTAACTTCCTTTTGTTTGATAAGAGTTTCTCCAAAAATTTTGTGTATTTAGGCATCTATGAGAGAGCATCTACTAAAGGAAGATTTAGGTGAAGCTGCTTGAAGAGTTCTAAGAATTTTTGGAACTTCTTATCATCTCATCTCTTTTTAGCTTTAACTAGATAAGGGAGAGGTGGTTTATAAGACTTAACAAGGGATGTCTCTTTTCTTTCCTCTTCCTTCTTCGTTTTAACCACTTCACTTCTTTCTTCCATTACCTCCTCATGTCTTTTAGTTTAGTTTCCATCAGTGATATATCCCTTCTCCTTCTCTTTAGTTTTCTTCTTTTCTTTTAGGTTTTGCAATTATTTCCCGCTTCTCAAAGTAACAGCATGAACCTCTTCTTGAACTTTCTCCTTAAG
Source organism: Combretum micranthum (assembly GCA_024138025.1). Classification (NCBI taxonomy): domain Eukaryota; kingdom Viridiplantae; phylum Streptophyta; class Magnoliopsida; order Myrtales; family Combretaceae; genus Combretum; species Combretum micranthum. Next base: position 559,227 of record JAMXBD010000304.1, read on the forward strand.
CATCTCAACAACATGGTTCATTTGTGCCTTCAAATTCTTGAGAGAATTAGCATGACTCTGCATCACCATTTCGGTTTGTTGATAATGGAGTTTGGAATTTTTAATGAATGATAGGAACAACTCCTCCATGCAGGTCTTTTGCTAATGGGATCTAAAAGAAGATTGTCCTCACTATAAAGTTAGATGTGGTTGGCAATAATCTTAGTTTTGTTTTTGGTTCCAAAACATATTCGAATAAGATGGCATGAAATTCTTATCAGGGACCCCAAGAAAGTCTTTGTAAAGACTAAAATAGTCTGATTGAGGATTTCCATCTACATTCCCATGGTTCCTCAAAGAAAGTTCCTCAAGTTCTTAAATCATTTGTGAGATCTCCATACCTATCTAAATTAACAAAACAATACAGCAGCCAAAACATAGATAAAAAAGAAATTGGTAAAAGTTAAACTAACTCAAAATATTATGCAAGAGTTGCTAGAATAATATAATCGAAGCTTTTGGATAGTGCTTCATTGAGCTTCATGTTTATGAATTCAATGTTGATCCCTAGCAACGATACCAAAAAACTTAGTGATTTGTTTGGTTCAAGTGTGTTGAAAAACGAAGTGAAATTTTAAAAAATTTATATAGTTTGCTAATAAGTTCTGTCCAATTTTGGTCACACAACTACCATTAGTCTAGTGCATCTAATGAAGTAGTATAGAAAATATTGGGTCGTATTCGTTGGGGATCCTCAGCATTTACCTTGCTCACTTTTTATTTGTTATCTAACCAAAAAAAAAAAAAATTAGTAGAGCATTATGAACAGAAAAACATTAAGCTAAAGTTAATTCTAGATGTATTCATGTTTTAAGGGTAAACTTTATAAAATAGGTTGTTAAAGCAAAAATGAGCTTAGGATTTGTTTCACCAAGTCTTTATCACGTGATTTCTTAATAAGCATAACGAGTTGTTTGCTGGGTATATTTGTATCATTGTATTCACTAAGGTAAGTTAAAGCCTCTCTTAAGGTTAAGAACTTTAGATCTATATTAGACCAAGATTAAGAATCTTTCGGTTAAAACTCATTTTAATGAATTTAAAATTAAGTAATAGAAAGTTTCACCATCCCTATCTCTAGGTGATTATGAGCAACTTCATTAGCAGCTTAGATTTATTCAAAATAATGATTTATCAATCTATTCAATTCAAATCAAACATGAATCTACATGGTGTACTCACATAAGCTTATGGATTAAGGTTCAAGCTATTAATTACAAGTACCTAGACAATATTTAAATTAAAACATTTTGAATCACGTGAATTAGGTCTTAGATTCTCTAAGTTAAAATGATTACTTCTCCATGGATATGAACATTAAACATGAATTCAGGAGAAGCAATGTGAAATAATGATTAATATCACTAATTAAGCACAAAATCTTACAAAAAACAAACATTGAGTTAAATTGGATTTATCCAGAAAACTTGAATTTTTTGCAAAAGAAAAGTGTCTCTCATTAGAAGTTCTCACTCTACTCTATTCTACGTTAGAAATATGTTACAATGGGATAATAATTGTTACAATATTTGTGCATGTTTATTTATATGCATAATATAATACCCTTCAAATATAGATATAGAACTCTAATCATAGAGATCCCTTTTTATATAATAGCTTGGAGCTCATCGGAACTCCAAAGTTAAACATGCTTTAGGTAGAGCAATCTCAGGATAGGTGATCTCATAAGAAATGCTAGCACCAAAAGACAAAATTATGCTGCACATGGCCAAGGTGGACAATATCTCGGTGGGTGGAGTTCTAAGGTATTACAGGTGGTATCAAAGCAGTTCACCAACTAGAAGTGGAGGAGTGTCCTCTCTACCTGGTGTAGTTTTGAACCTGTGTAACAAAACTAATGAGGATGTCAATTCTATAAGTAGAGGAGTATATAATACCTCTCAAATATACATGGTGGAACTCTAATCATAGAGGCGCCTTTTGATATAATGGCTTAAAGTTCATCCCAAAGTCAAGCATGTTATAGGTAGAGCAATCCTAAGATAGGTGACCTCCTAGAAAGTGCTAGCATGAAAGGACAAAACTGTGCGGTGTGTAGTCAAAGCGGACAACACCTTTGTGGGAGGAGTTTCGGGCCGTTACACTTCAAGTGCAAAAATCATGAAGATTTTATTTTCTAGCATAGTAGATTCTTTATAACAAACTTTGTGAAAATCACTACGCAGGTCATTTCAGGAAAGTGCCACTTTTAGCGGTTAGAATCACAACCCTGAATGTTAGCCACGGTAGAAGATGTTTTTAAGTCTTGTAAAGCATGGTATATCTTAGCTTGTATCGTGGTCAAATCGCGAGTGCAACTTAAGGCGTGGTTTGGAGTTTTTCCTTATATTCTTACCTTCAATTCATTCCTTAGAGGTGCAGTTAGAATTTTTCTTCAAATATTGTTGTTGTTTTTGCTCTAATCCTTATTTAAATCATTTTCTTTCTTCCTTATATGATTTTAGGAGCTGAAAAACGATAATTAAAATATAATAGCATAGGTTTATAGGAATTTATCAAATAAAGTATTAAATAAATCATGAATTCCTATTAATTGAATAAGGTATAAATGGCTTTATCACAAACTCATGCATGTCTACGTAAACAAAGGAACACACACTTAGAGAGCTTCCTCCTTTACAAATGGATATTCCTAAGGAAGACTAGAGTGGATCTTTAGAGTAGGAAAATATCACAGTGGGTAGCCGAAAAGTCATTTCAATGGACCTGGAAATAATTAATAGTGAAAAGATTAATCCAAATACACTAGTGACATTCTCATCAAAGAAGGGAATCTTAGTAGCAAAAGCTCTAAATCACCAAAAAGATTTAGTGCAGTGAAATCACAAGCATATAGGAATGGTTCACAACGCTTAGACCTACCTAATTGTAATGATATTGCACCCACTATTGATCACATAAGAAGAAGCACCCCATATAGCACTCTGGTTGGTGAACTACAAAGGACACTCACATAGTATAATAAACGTTCTGCAAGCAACGCCTCTAATGAACTACTCCCTTGGGCTTCATCTACTCTAACCCTCCAATATTATGATACATTCATAGGGGGAATGAAGTAGTCATATAAACCCTACGCGAAGAAATCTTGAGGATAATACAAGTTAGAACTCCAACAATTTTACATTTGCCAACAACACTTTAAAGATGGATAGAAACATGTAAAGCATTGGCTAACACACTTCTGATGGAGGCAAACAAACACGTGCAAAGATACCTAATGCTAAGAATCTTCTAATCCCATGGCTATTCTAACCTATGGAAAAAAAATCTAGTATATTAGTTATCAACCAACGCCCGAGGTGGCTCAGATGGAAGTTCAAAGATTATGGTGCTTCCTGGAAGCTAATGAGGCTTGGTGTTGCATTGTGTATTCCCTCAATAACGAGATGATGATGGGAGTGAACAACAAGATCGTGTAAATAGGTCTTTTAAAATTCTTACATGGAATGTATGGGGTGCCAATGCTCCACAACAATGATATGCCTCTGAAGATTTTAAAGTGCATATACAATCCTCACATGCTCGTCCTTTAGAGACTAGGATGGGTCATATAGCTGCTAAAGTTCTTCATAATGTTTTCAGATTTAACAAGCTAGAATGTATGTAAGATGTGGGTCTTAGTGGAGGCATGATCATGCCATCGTCATGACCTTGTTCAGCTCAAGACAGGAGGTTTACCCACATGTCCAGATAACCTCTATATTTGAGTCTTTCTTTGTCACACCTATACATTATAATACAATCTTTTTAGATTATATTATGCTATAGGACAACCTAAGAAAGGAAACATATACTAATACAAGTCCTTGGACCATTCTAAGAGATGATTGATATTGGGTATAAAGGAAACTTACACACTTGGTTGAACAAACATAAGAAAATATGTGACTTGATTAAATCTAGACTCAATAGAGCATAGTTAAATTTTGAATGACTACAACTCTTCCCAGAATCAAAGCTTCTACACTTAGAGTCTAGTCACCTTGATCATAAACCTATTATGTTAATCACATCAACAAATAATGCTCTAAGAAGATGTCAATTGAGACCCTTCCATTGTCAAAATATGTGGTTCAATCATTTAGATTTGGAGAAGTTTTTAGGCCAAAACTAGAATAAGGATTCTTTTAATATTATTTCCCAACTACCCTCCTCCATTTCATCTCTTTGAAAATGGAATAGCAAGGTGTTTGTCCTTATTGATCAAAGAAAAAAAAGTATCAACAAAAGTATATCCTAGTTGGAATGGTTTATACAACAAGATCCATCCCAGGAAAACCTTAACTCCCTCCATTTTGTTGAAAAAGAGTTGTAAAAAGTTCTATGCGATGAAGAAAGCCAATGGGTGCAAAAAAGCTAGGACCAAGTGGATCTTACAAGGGGATCGCAATACTAAGTTCTTTTTCTCATCTGTATTGACTAGATGAAATAAGTCCATAATTCTTTAGAAGATGAGGTTAGGAATTCCTTCAATGGACGGTCAAATTTGGAAAACTTAGCTATCCATCACTTCTCAAAACTCTTGGGAAAATGAAGTGCTCAATGGATCATCCTTTCCAAAATATTGGTAGGCCATGCATGGATGAAGACTCTAAAGAAGAGATTAGAAGGATACCTAACAGGAAAGAAGTATGGGATGTTCTAAAATCCATTGGATCCAACAAATCACCTATTATTGATGGGCTAAATGTAGGATCCTTTAAACATTATTAGGAGAATGTAAGAAATGCAATGATAAAAGCAGTGCAATAATGTTATAGAATGGAAATAGTGGATGAAGAACTTGATAAAACTCTTATAGTCGTAATCCAAAAATAAAGGTGCATGGAAACTTAAGGGTTTCCTCCCATTGGCTTATGTACCAGACACCTCCAACCTTTCCTTGACAACCTTATTAGCATTATACAAGTGAGCTTTACACTCGGTAGAAGCGCATCAAATGACATCATCCTAATGTAGGACATACTAAATGTTTATGCCAAAAAGAAAGAGAGAAAAGGATGGATGATCATGAATTTGGATTGAGAACTAGCATACGATCGTGTAGAGTGGGATCCTCTACGAAATGCCCCTTAAACTATAAACGCTCCTGAAAATTGGATCAAACTCATTGGATCCTACCTTGCCACCATCTTTTTTAGTATTGATTAATGGAGAAATGTCACCACGCTTTGACAGTTCCCGAGGACTCAGATAGGGAAGCCCTATGTCACTTTATTTATTTATACTGACAATGAAGCTCGTTAGTAGATGGATTTAAGCATCTATCGATGGAGGATGGTAGAAGCCAATATAAATTAGAAGGATCTGTATTGAGTTCTCCTATAATTTTTTTTTTTGGCGAACTGCTTAATCATCATGGAGGAAGCCTTAATGGAAAATGCAAAAACAGTGGTAGAGCCGATGGAACTTTTTGGCACCACGTTAGGATGAAGCATTAGCTATCACAAATCTAAAGTCTTCTTCTCTTCCAACATCTTCGTGACATTAGAGAAAATATTTGTCAAAAAACAAAGATGCATTCCATAGAAATATGGGAGCATACCTATGTGTCGAAGTAGGGAAATTTGAGTAGTGAAGGCACAGATCTCATTTTGGAGAGGTTACGTAGGAAATTAACAGGATGGAAAGCGAAATTTCTATCAATGGCTAGAAGGCATATGTTGATTAAATCATCCTTGGAAGGCATCTTAGGATATTATATGCAAGCAACAATTATTCCAAAATGGGCTTGATTTGTGGAGAGTATTATTTATAATTTCTTCTAAGGAGGTGGCAGAAGAAGAAAGCTACACGAGATCTAGTGGAATGAAATCATAAAGCTTAAATCCCAAAATAGGCTTGGTTTGTGGAGCTTAACAAAGAGAAATCTTGCCTAGATAGCTACACTCAATAAGAAGTTGAAGATAAAGAAACTACTATGGGTAGATATCGTGAAAAGCAGACTATAGAGGTACAACTAAAGAGGGCATATCACTTGCTCAAAGACCATGGTGAATTAAAATGATGGATTGGACGGAAAGTCATAGCCATTGCTGTCTAAGAAGTGGCAATACCTACAAATTTTGGACAACAAATTGGACTAGAGAGGGACACCTTGAAAACTTCATTTGTGGCCCTTTAACAAAAGAAATGAAAGCAACAAATGTAGTAATGGCCTAGTCCGACGTAGACGGATGGAAGGAAGACATCATTAGTTATTTGATTGATGATGATATAAGAATGAAACTAGGATCCCATATTCTATCCCATGATGGTGAAGAGGTTATATGGGCATAGAGTAAGGATGTAAGTGGTAAAGTTACGATCAAATCGGTACATGAATGTCTGATGGAAGATGATTCTAATTCGAACTAGACTAAAAGCAGTAAGGGGATATGGAGAATAACAACCTATCCCAAAATCTAGTTCTTCCTATGGAAATGTTGTAAAAACTACTTTCCCATTAGACAACAATTAAGACACTATGAAATGGCAATCAACACTCAATGCCCCCTATGTAATATTGAAACAAAAGATACCAAGCACTTACTCATGCGCTGTAAATGGACAAAACAACTATGGTCTTATCTAAATAACAATTAATCATTAGGTGGTGATCTAATTCATTAAACAAATAGAATCGGTCAAAGTCTTATAAGTCATAAAAGTGCTAAGATATGCCATATATATTGGTTCAAGATGATAATAAAATAAAAATGCAATGTTTATTTTGATTAATAGGAAAATTCAAATCAAATTGCATCCTTAGTAATTAGTTATAAATGTAGGCTTCTTTCTAGAGTGATTGTACACATATCATATGAATCCCATACTTTGCATGTGATTTCAGTGTGCTAATGAGGAGATGACCGTTGATGAAATGGCTTGAAGAGAATGATGAGGATGAAGAATAGACAATCTCAACATCTCAAATGTACAAAGTGATAGGCAATAGAGTATAAGTAGAGTTTGCACATTGACCTTGTAGTTCTTGAGTAATTAGAGTCATAATCACTTGAGTTGTCTGTTTGATCCATTGGAGCAAAGTTTCCTCTATTAAATGTTGTTTGTGTTTTCTCTCAATTTCTCTCAAATAGTTAAAAATGAGAATGAATGATTGAGTATTTATAAACACTTAACATGAATGACAATCATCAAATCATCTCAGTGATTGAGAAACTGGGCATAAAAGAAGACTTATTTCTTATCATGAAGTGAAACATAATCAATAGTCATTTTCTTATGTGCATAAACTTGTTTGAGAAATGTTAGATGCAGTGATCCTTATTACTTAATCTTCTCATATCATCTCAATAGATGAACCAGACTTGATGGGTTATATTACCCAACTCATGAGTCAAGTCTAAATATATAATAATTATATATAAGTTTAAGCCCCTTTTACATTAGTAAGGATCGGCAAAAGAGCCAACTAATCACATATGCAGTAAAATTTTCATTCTTTATCTTTTTTCTCACTTTACTATAGTTGGATTGGGATAATAGATTGCATTTTATAGTCTTGAAATCCAAAATCATGAAAAAATTGACTTGGATCTGTTTGCGTCAGGCTTAAATTATATATCTCACTAAAACTTAATATAAACCAAACTATAATTAGATAAAAAAAAATAGCGCCTTTCTCTTGAATATAGTTTACGAATTATATTTCTTATATTACAGGAGAATTATGAATAGGATGGAAGAGATCAAATCAAATTATAACAATCTTTTCCTACGAATCAATTGCTCCATTGTACTTAAGAATAATTTCTTTAAGTAATTACAAAGAAGTATGTGTTCAACATTATAAAGCCAAATTTGCCACATTCCCAACAATGCAATGAACTTGGGATGGAAATACAAAAGAAACAAAACAAGAGTATACGAATGCATGTATGTCTAATCGTACAAATGTCGGATGGATCCCAAATTTCAGTTGAGTCAAGGTCATGTTCTTGAAGTTACTAGAAGATCCTTAAAATTAGCAGTCACCTCTTTTTCTCCCCCATATATATATATATATATATATATTAATAATTTCTTGCAAAGATTATTGCATTAAATTTTTGGCAACGTCCGTGAAAAATGGGAAGATGCTGTGAAGGACATGTTTATGTCTTTATGAATAACACGGAGCTAGGAAAAGAACACAACCCATTTTAATCGTTATTGACCGTTCTCTTGTTCAGACTTTTTGACTTCTTCTTGGCTCCTGATCTCTGTCAATCTTTCTTTCCCTCAACCTTTCGACACCTGTCGGTTGTGCTTTTATAACGTACAGTCTTCATACGTCGTTGTTTTGATTATATTACTGGTGAAAATATATTACCATACGATAATTAGGTGATTTTAAAAATATATATAATAAGGATAAGGAAAAATTAAATAAAAAAAATCTGATTTTCCATACACTTATCAATTTCATGAAGGTTATAACAATTTTTAAGAATTTGAGAAATTTATTTTATCATGTTAAATTTTGCTCTATTAGCAATTTTAGTTGAAATGAAGGAAAGATGACTATAGATTTCTTTTTTCTTTTTTCTTTTTTTTGTCTGTTGCCATAAATAGATGACTAAAGATTGAAAACAAGAAATTAAAAGTTGCTTGGCACCTCTACGCCAATCAATTATCCTAACAATTTAAGAGAAGTTTTTTGCTATAAATGGAATTGAATGTTTAAGTACTGTCAATTGGTGAATTAATGTAAGTTATTTGTTAAAAAATATATACATAATATATATATATATCTATATGAATATTATGCTATGAGGATATTTTATACTATGGAAAATTCTATAAGCATCTGTTTTATAACGTACAGTCTTCGTACGCTGTTGCTTGTATTATATTACTGGTGAAAATATATCTTATGATAATTAAAGGAAATTATATGTATAATATAGCTTTAAAAAATTTCATAACACTAAATTGTAAAAAAAAAATATTACTGTGTCGCATCTTGGGGATGCGATATAAATTTATTTTAATTTTACACGTGGATCGTTTGTTGGTTATGTGATACACTTCAAACGTGTATCGTATAACTAATGAGCGATATATGTATATACACGAATATATGTGTATCGCTCGTTGGTTATACGATACAACTTATCCTAATTTTTTTTTTGCCTAGGTCTCTATATTTCTACCCAAAAATGAGATACAAATATAAATATTTGTATCCCTAGTCCAAGATGCAACATCATGATACTATTTTGGTAATTTTTTGATATAATTTGTATTTGTGTATTTTTTTTTTTCAAAAGAACCTAGACATGTGTTCCACCTTGATAATTAAGTGATTTAGTATATATATATATATATATAATAAGCATAACAAAAAATTAAATAAAAAAATCTGATTTTCCATACACATATCACTTTCATGAAGGTTATAGCAATTTCTGAGAATTTGAGAAATTTATTTTATCATGTTAAACTTTCTTCGATTAGCGATTTTAGTTGAAACATAGTAAAGATGACTGTAGATTTTTTTTTTTGGCCATAAAAAGATGACTAAAGATTGAAAACAAGAAATTAAAGGTTGCTTGGCACCTCCACGCCAATCATTTATCCTAACAATTTAAGAGAAGTCTTTTGCTATAACTGGAATTGAATGTTTAAGTACTCTCAATTGGTGAATTAATGTTATAGGATGCCCAAGCTATTTGTTAATATATATATATATATTCTATATGAATATCATGCTATGAGATATTTTATACTATGGAAAATTCTATACCCATCATGTTTTATAATAGAACTTATTTAATAATTCAGATTTATATGCAATTATGATGATATTGCATTATTTACTATTTTTATTATTTTAATGTATGGATGATTGATTAGACAGTTTCATCATGAGATCCTAAAAATTCTTTTCATATTAAATGTTAACATTTCATTTGGAAAAAAAAAATGAAAACAAAAGGGGTAAAAAAAAAAACCATATAAAAGGGAAGAAAAAAATAGAATACGAAGTTAAAACTTGCTTGCTTTTTATGATCGAAATGGAAAGATAAGAAAATGGGAGTAAAGATTTTATAGGAAAAAAAAAAACAATGATACCTTTTGACAAATTTCAAAATTCTAGTAAAGAGAATATATATATATATATATATTTTCCGTAATCAAAATTTAAAAAAAATATTAGTAATAAAAGGCCGGTCTCCAGCCACCAGCCTATCATTCTAGAATTGATAAGAACTAGAACTATCAACACGCATGCAGGCATGTCATTCATTCATTCATGTAAAAATAAAGTCATGTACATATTCTTTCTAGAAGATGCAAGGAAATAAAGTCATTTGCTCACGTCAATGATTTCAGGCTAAATGGGAAAAGGGTTCGGGGTTCCCCACTAAATTTATAAAAAGAAAAAAAAAAATCTCCAAAAAAAAGCCCTTGCTTTGCGATGTGGTGGCTGACAAATCTAAAATAAAACCTTAGGAACTTCTTGGGAGCTACGTAGGTAGCTAGGCGAGGTATTCCCATTACATACCTACAGTGAAAGTACACAAAGGCCACTTGATCATATATTGACCACGACTTTTAAATTAATCCAAAAATGAATAGCGTGCGTTGCACTTGAAATTTTCAATTATTTTTTTAATTTATTTTTTTTTACAAATCAAAACCTTTTTATATAATTTATTTTTCTGATTGCCAAAATGGAAGTAAAAAAAAAAAAAAGGAATAATCCCTTACAATCTTCTTTCTATAAGATTTGTATTTATATGCATATATAAAGGGTAAATTTTTTTTATTATGAGCAAGGGTAATTTTTCAATTTAGAGGAAAAATATGTAAATATATGACAATTGTTCTTAGTTTAAAGTGGGTCAAGATCGATATTTTAGTGCAATCCATTTTAATTTCTTCTACACAAAATATAAAAATATATTCTGAAATTGTTGGTGGGTATAACATTTTAATTTTGTCAATATTGCATGGCTCCTAACTAAATAAAAAGACTAAAATTTTAAGTTATTTAAATTAATATTATTTAAACATCTTTTTTTTTTCTTTCTAAATATTATTAATAAATAATGACAAGATGACAAGAGAAAATAAATTGATATCATGTTTGGGTCACTGCAATGGAATGAATGTAGAAAGAAATAATAATTCATTTACTTTATAATTAGGAATTAGGATTATTTTTGGAATAAAATCTATTTTTTATTAAGAATAGTCATTTATTCAATAAAAGAAAGAAATGGAGATTTTCATATATTCTATATAATATATAATAGATATTTTTTATAATAAAATTTTTTGTAATTTAAGCAAAAGGAATAGTCATTTCGTGATAATAGAAACGAAATATCAATTATATTCTAGTAAATCAAACACAATGTTAATATTATAATTGTAGAATAGTCAGGAAGAAGACAAAACTTGCTGGTGTTTGGATTGATTAATCAATTAATTAGTCAATTAGATACAACTTTCATCAATTGATTAAACAGAAGGCTACACAATTAATTAGATAGACGATTCTTTCACAATACAACTTCCACGCCAACACCTCGAATCTTCTGAATTTATTCCTTTGTAGTCACCTAAATTAGAAGGACAACAACCCTTTAAATTTTAACAACCAACTTGACTTCAGTTTTACAATTTTAAATACACAATACAAAATTGTCACATTTTCGTCGGCAGCAAAAAAAGAAACTTAAAAAAAAAAAAAGGTAATGTTTACATGTGAAATTAAGTTTATTTATTTATTATTTATCCTACTTCAGCATTTTCCCATCCAATTTTTCTTAGCATTGTGTCTAATGGGATATGAAAAAGCCCAAGACATCTGTTAAAAAATAAGATCAGATAGGTTTCAAAATATTAATAAATAAATAAAGAAATATATATTTTTTACCAAAAGAATGGATAAAGAAAAAAAAAAGGGGGTATTTGTGTTATGAATAATTTTAATTTATTAAATCACGTTATCCCTTCTTCTTCTTCTTATTATTATTTTCACTTGCTGACATTAACAAAATTAACTACCAAACAACAACATCAGTTAAAATAATGTAATAATAATTATAATAATGGGGAAACACTAAAAAGCAGCAGGGTTTGTCTCTTCTTCCTTGAAGCTTCAAACAGTAAGAGAGAGAGAGAGAGAGAGAGAATGGAGAAGAGTACTTAAAAAGAGAAGAAGACCAATGTAGATGCCTCATCATGTACGTATATTGTATATACCATGTACCCATTCGAATCTACAATTTCCTTTTCACAATTTCTCGCGTTAATTATTTGACTTTTCCCCCCATATAAAAACTTATTATTACTTTTATAGTTTAATTCTTGTTTTCTCAAGAAAAAACGAAATGGTGGAAATTTCTGTTCCTTTTCCTCTTTCTCTATCCTTTGAAAATTAGAAATTTCCCCTTTTTTTTTTCTTCTTTTTCATACCGCCTACGCGTAATATAAAGATTTTGACGTAGTAGTAGTTGTTGTTGTAGTATTTTAATATTATGTATAGTATGTTGTAAATGACGGAAAAACAAAGGATATTGAAAGTCAAAATAAGATAGCCGAGCCAAGTCTACGTTCAAAACGTCCTCCATGGGACTATTATTATCATTTGTTCCTTCTTTTTGAAGTGTTTTTATAAAGGGAGAGAGAGAACCAATCAAGAAAATATTATCCCAATTCTATATTCATATAGTTGAGTCCTTTTGGTGATGTGGGTATTTGTTTAAAATCTTGTTTTTCATTTGTTTTCGGGACAAAGTTTGGAGTTTTATAGTATTTGGAGGTTAAAATTAGCTCTTTTATATTTTTTTAAAACTTAATCCTTTGATTAAATTACTGGGTTATTTTGAGTTTTTGGGTTGGATCTAATTTTGGGTTATTCTCATTTTAGTTGTTGTAGTAAGTGGTAGTTGTAGTAGTAGTATTGAATTCCCATATTCATTACCGGCTTTAAGTGTTTAAGTACATGATAGTTTAAACATAGTACCAGTGGTTGTGATTTTGAGAAGTTGGTGTCTGTAGGAGCAAGAAGAAGAAGAAGAAGAAGAAGAAGAAGAAGAAGTAGTTCTATATATAATTTGTATTTGCATTTATTCAAGTTTCGTTTTAAGGAAAGTTGTAATTTTTTGCATTGAAGAAGAAGTGACCAAAACTTAGCTAGAGGGTGTTGTGTTCTGTTCTGTTTCTCCGACTTGTGTTATAAATTTTGTGAGGAAGGACCTGAATTCTTGGTTTTTGATACTGGCTGTTGAAGAAAAATGGCTGGTGGAAGAAGAAGGAGGCTGCATATTAGCAAGATCTATTCATTTAAATGTGGGAGAGCTGCTTTTAAAGATGACCATTCACAAATTGGTGGACCAGGATTCTCTAGAGTAGTTTACTGTAACGAACCGGGTTGTCCCGAGGCGGGAATACGGAATTATGGGGATAATTATGTTAGCACTACAAAGTATACGCTTGCAACTTTCTTGCCTAAATCGTTGTTTGAGCAGTTTAGGAGAGTTGCAAATTTTTACTTCCTTGTGACTGGTATATTGTCTTTCACTGACCTTGCACCATACTCGGCTGTTAGTGCGATTCTCCCTCTAATTATTGTTGTTGGTGCTACGATGATTAAGGAAGGAATAGAAGACTGGCGGAGGAAACAGCAGGTACTGTTCTTTGCTTGTGATCTTCTTTTAATTTTACTAATTAAACATGCTTAAATAGGAGTAATTATGTTGTGCTGCTTTTTCCCTTTTCCTTTTCTTTCCTTTCTAGAAGTCTTCTACTTAGCAAGAAGGTGCCACTTTTATTATCTATTTGCTTAGAAAGTTCTGTTACTTTTGAGGGGATCATTTTAATTGATGATTCTATGTAATAATAGGAATCTAAAATGGTGTTTATTGTACATTTTCTAATTCCAGACGATGACAGTCATATTTACTCAGGGACCAGAAAAAATTACAATAATGGTCTGTTTAAGTTTATGTGAATTGTGAATAATGGTCTGTGTTGTTTGATTAATATGCTGTTTGGCTATCCAAGATATTTAGGGAAATAAGTTTTGAAGTTGCTTTTCAAATTCAGTCCAGGATGTTTATATCCCTTCTTTGCGTTGTCAATATTTTTCCGGTTTTTATTTGTATGTATATCTCCTCATTTTGTCAATGGAATATTTCTCAGGATATTGAGGTCAACAACAGAAAGGTTAAGGTGCATAAAGGAGAGGGAGTTTTCAATGATACTGAATGGAAGAACCTGAGAGTGGGAGATATTGTGAAAGTAGAAAAGGATCAATTCTTTCCAGCTGACCTTCTCCTGCTTTCATCGAGTTATGAAGATGCTATCTGCTATGTGGAGACCATGAACCTTGATGGAGAGACAAATTTGAAAATAAAACAAGCTTTAGAAGTGACCTCGAGTGTGCAGGATGATGCAAATTTTAGAGACTTCAAAGCAATGTTAAAATGTGAAGACCCCAATGCAAATTTATATTCTTTTGTTGGGAGTATGGACTATGAAGAGCAGCAGTATCCGCTTACTCCTCAACAACTTCTTCTTAGAGACTCAAAACTAAGAAATACAGACTACATTTATGGGGCTGTTATCTTCACGGGTCATGATACCAAGGTAATGCAAAATTCAACAGACCCTCCTTCCAAGAGAAGCAGAATTGAGAGAAAGATGGATAAGATTATATACGTTCTGTTTTTCATTTTGTTCATAATGGCATTTACTGGATCTATTTTCTTCGGCATTTGGACCAAAGATGATTTACATGGTGAGAGAATGAAGCGATGGTATCTCAGACCAGATGACTCTACCATTTTCTTTGACCCAGATAGAGCACCTGCAGCTGCAGCTTATCACTTCTTGACTGCAGTGATGCTTTACAGCTACTTCATCCCAATATCTTTATATGTCTCCATTGAAATTGTGAAGGTTCTTCAAAGCATCTTCATCAATCAAGATGTCCACATGTACTATGAAGAAACGGATAAGCCAGCTCATGCTCGTACATCAAATTTGAATGAGGAACTTGGCCAAGTCGACACTATCCTTTCTGACAAGACGGGAACATTGACCTGCAACTCAATGGAGTTCATCAAATGTTCCATAGCTGGGACAGCATATGGACGTGGTGTTACTGAGGTTGAAAGGGCAATCAATAGAAGGAAGGGTTCACCATTGGCTAATGGTAATGAGATGAATGGGCACGGTGCTGTTGAGCATCCGGTTGATGACGTACCAGCTGTCAAAGGTTTCAATTTTAGTGATGAGAGGATAATGAATTCAAACTGGATGAAGGAGCCGCATGCAGAAGTCATTCAAAAGTTCTTTCACATTCTTGCTCTGTGCCACACAGCTATACCTGAAGTGGATGAAGAAACTGGGAAGATCACATATGAAGCTGAATCACCAGATGAAGCTGCGTTTGTTATTGCTGCCAGAGAGATAGGTTTTGAATTTTACAAGAGGACACAGACCGGTATCTCAGTGCGGGAGTTGGACCCAGAGTCTGGAAAAAAAGTTGACAGGTGAGTAGCTTGTGCCAACTCCTAGAAAAAGCAAAACTATAATTAATGTTATGTGTTAACTATAATGCCCACACCATATTTATAAGTCTAAGTTTTTAATTAAATGATTGTGGCGCTGCCCTTAACATGGTATTAGAACAGGAGTCATAAGATCAAATCCTTATGCACTCATTTCAATTCTATTAACAAATTAAGTCGTCCACTTGTTAGGCTTTAGTCAAATTCTTTGTTCACGAGGGAGAGTGTTATGCATTAAATGTAGTGTCCACTCCATATCTACAAACTTAAGATTTTAGATTAGATAGTTATAGTGCTAACTTTAATAATTGTGTAACATAAAGGTTCCATTTATCGGTATGCCACTTGGTGCCATCTTGCATGTCATGTTCATCTTAATCAAAATATAGCTAACATGAGCTATAAAGTTGCTGTATTTTAAATAACTAGATATAGTGTTTTGTTTCAGTATTCCTGACTTTTCCAGTATCTTTTCTTTTTATATTCTTTTTCTTGACATGTCTTCATTTGCAGGGTATATGAGCTCTTAAATGTGCTAGAATTCAACAGTGCAAGAAAGCGAATGTCTGTAATATTAAGAAGCATGGAAGGAAAACTTCTCTTACTTTGTAAAGGGGCTGACAGGTTTGTGGTCAATCTATTAAAATTCTTCATTCTTTTTCTTACTACTTGTTTCTACTCTTTATGTTACTAATTCCAATGGTCTATATGCAGTGTCATGTTCGATAGGCTTGCAAAGAATGGCAGAGAATATGAAGAGGACACCAGGGATCATGTGAATGAGTATGCCGATGCGGGGTTGAGGACTTTGTTGATTGCATATCGTGAACTTAATGAGGAAGATTACAACCAGTTCAATAAGAAGTTCAACGAGGCTAAGAATTCTGTCAGTGCAGACCGTGATGCTCTGATTGATGAAGCAACTGAGATGGTTGAGAAGGACCTGATTCTTCTTGGTGCCACGGCTGTTGAGGACAAGCTGCAAAATGGGGTTCCTGATTGCATTGACAAGCTCGCACAAGCTGGGATTAAGATATGGGTTTTGACTGGCGATAAGATGGAGACGGCCATCAATATAGGGTATATAATTAACCGTGAATAGCCATATTGATGGGCTCAGAGTATCATATGTTCAATTACTATGGGAGAGAATATCATGAATGAAGATTTCTGATTTCGAAATTTAATTGTGCAGGTTTGCTTGTAGTTTGTTGAGGCAAGGAATGAAGCAAACTATAATCAGCTTGGAGAGTCCTGAAATCATTGCACTGGAAAAGTCGGATGATAAGTCTGCCATAAAGAAGGTGTGAAGCTGTCTTAATCATAATCACTTTGGTGAAAGTGGTATCTTTCATACCATATAAATAAATTGTTGACTAAAATTTCTCAATGATTTTACGGACATACAAATGGGCCCATACAATGAGCTTGAGATGATTTAGATTGAACTCATTTTTTAGGTGGCCAAAAGGAAAAAAAGAATAATAATTATTATAAAGAATAAAGAATGGACTCATTTATTACTTCAAGCCCTGGAATCACCTAAAGCATGGAACTCCTATATCCAACTGTCAACTATAAATTCAGTAACTTGCAAATTAGTTTAGGAGCTGGTAATTCGTGGGCATTCATTCAGTGAATGATTGTTACTAATTATTCTTCCAGGCATCAAAGGAAAGTGTCATCCACCAGATAACTGAAGCTAAAGCTCTGGTTGGTGCATCAAGTGGGGCCTCTGATGCATTTGCTTTGATCATTGATGGAAAATCACTTGCGTATGCTCTTGAAGAAGATGTGAAGGACATGTTTCTACAGCTTGCAATTGGTTGTGCATCTGTCATTTGCTGCCGATCATCACCAAAACAAAAGGCTCTGGTGGGTTTATGATCACATGGTGTCTATTTGCATTTTGATCCTCAAAGCAATTTATTCTGCTTGTGTGATTTCATTTCTTCAAGATGCAAGATGCTAATATATGGTTTTAACTTTTGGAACTGACTGACAGGTCACAAGATTGGTTAAACTTGGAACTAAGAAAACAACATTAGCCATTGGTGATGGTGCCAATGACGTGGGCATGCTTCAGGAAGCAGATATAGGGATTGGGATAAGTGGTGTTGAAGGCATGCAGGTATGGTGGAAATACACAAAATTGAACTGAAAAATAAAAATTTCTATTCCTAAGCTACCTTCTGTATCATAATGCTTTGTTTTACAATTGACCAGGCAGTGATGTCCAGTGACATTGCAATAGCTCAATTCCGATTCCTAGAACGTTTGCTGCTTGTCCATGGACATTGGTGTTATAGAAGGATCTCAACCATGGTGAGTTACTAGTGAAGATATTTGGACAGATTCATATCTTCTTATTAGAACGAGAATTCTGAAAACATCAAGATTTTACTTCTTTGTTCCTGAGAATCTTTCAATTAATGCTCTTCTCCTTTTCTTGTTTTTAATGGTTCAGATATGCTACTTTTTCTACAAGAATATCACCTTTGGTTTCACAGTCTTCTTGTATGAAATATATACATCTTTCTCGGCAACACCAGCTTACAATGATTGGTTCCTCGCGCTTTATAATGTCTTTTTCACATCACTTCCAGTAATTGCCATGGGAGTTTTTGACCAAGATGTCTCAGCACGGTTTTGCCTCAAGGTATGTTCCCTGCTTTGCTCATTACTGAAATAAGAAATAGATGCTACTCAGGAAAATTCTTGCTAGTGAAGTTGATTTTGCACGTAAACTCTTCCTAGGAAGAAGGAAAGCAGAAAAGCTCCGCGTTGTTGTTTAGGTTTTTTTTACTATTTTAATAAAAGTGGTCCATTTGTTGTTGCAGTTTCCCATACTATATCAAGAAGGTGTGCAGAATGTACTCTTCAGCTGGCTTCGGATCCTCAGTTGGATGTTCAACGGGCTTATAAGTGGCATTATTATTTTCTTCTTCTGTAGAAGGGCAATCGAGCCCCAAGCATTTGACGATGATGGACAAGTTGCAGGGAGACAGATCTTTGGAGCCACGATGTACACTTGTGTGGTTTGGGTTGTGAATTTGCAGATGGCACTTGCAATCAGCTATTTCACTCTAATACAGCATGTATTCATTTGGGGTTCTATCATCTTTTGGTATATTTTCCTTTTGGCATATGGCGCAATGTCACCTACCTTTTCTACCACCGCCTACAAAGTTTTTATCGAGTCCCTTGCTCCAAAACCAGCATATTGGATTGTCACGCTCTGTGTGATCATCTCAGCTCTTATTCCCTACTATTCATTCTCGGCAGTTCAGATGCGTTTCTTCCCCATGTATCATGGTATGATACAATGGATAAGGCATGAGGGTCGTGCAGATGATCCGGAGTACTGTGACCTTGTAAGACAAAGATCGATTCGGCCAACAACAGTTGGTTCAACAGCACGTTTGGCTGCAAGTGTTCATCATGTAAGCGATAGAAAGTCCGACCACAGATGATTGCCCACTTTCCAGAGTTGGAAATTTTCTCTTAACCAGCAACGCAGGCTGTCCCCTTGAGCTGTGAGACATCTGCTCTTAAATACCTGTAGATAGGGGAACTATAGTGCTCCTTGGAGCAAGCGAAGAAGCTGGTCTGGCGACGGTTGTTGCTGAACATGTTGTAAGTATGTTATTGTTCATCTGTACAATATGTCTCATAGAAGAAGAAATTTTCCTGGAAGTGTAAATTTTGACTTCAGCGGACTCCAGGCTATTCTTTGTTTTTTTTTTTTCCCTTCCTAGTTTAGGTTCCACATGTACTTTCCCAGATAGTTGTATTACCCAGTATAAGGTTTGTAGTGGAGCTGAATAGTGTATAGATTTACTGATGAAGAAGATGATATGTAGCTGATGCATCCTATCATTTCATTGTCTAGAAGCTGCTTTTATTAGTTGCGTTTTGAAGAAATAAGAATACATTATTACTTGCTCCCTTTGAATTTGGAAGCTCAGTGTTTTGTGAAAAAAAGGAAATTTTTAAACAGCAATTTCAGATAGTTGTAGAGATAGGCTACAAGGGTTGACCAGCCATGTTTCTCTCGTTGAGATCGCCTCTAGTACTTCATCCTTTTTACATGTCATTTTTATTAACATTTGTAAGGTATATCCTATAAACTATTAATTTAGGATAGTGGTTCATATTTCATTGACAATCCTAATGTTTAATTTTAGGAAAATTCTTTTTTATGATGGGATAATGTCATAAATAGCACATGAATTTTAGCAAAATAAGCAATTACATGTTTAAATTTTAAAAATGATTAATTTAGTATTTAAACTTTGAAATCGATCAATTTAATGTCTAAAAAATTTTGAAATTGATTAATTTAATACTTGAAAGAACTTGATTGAGATATTGTTAGTGTGCATGTATGAAAATTTTTTGAAGATACTGAATTTGTCAATTTCAAAGTTTAGGTACTAAATTAATCAATATCAAACTTCTAGTATCTAAATATATATTTTATTGAAATTTAGGTATCAGTTGTGATATTAATCATTTTATGACTAATTCTTGAAATTTAAGGTTCTTAACTTGTTGTCTATGAAATCGTTTTTATTTTTATTTTTTTAATAAAGGTTCATAGTTTAAGTGTTATAAGAAATTCACTTATTATAGGACGTACTTATCATAGCCCTAATTTTACCAATTGGTAAATGATATCGTTTTGAGGTGATTAATAGCTTTTAATAAGGTTTTCAATATAAACCTCTGACTCATAATTCTTACATTGTTACCATTTACTTGTAATTTGTCTCTATATTTAGGGTTAATCACAAAAATGGTACCTTAATTTTTGTAAAATATTCAATTAAGTACCTGAAGTTTCATTTTGAATGATTTAGTACCTAAATAAATTTTTTGTGGACTTTTTTCATACCTGAAGGTTGGTTTTCATAATTTTGATACTTGAATAAAGTTTTCATGGACTTTTTTCATACTTGAAGCAAATTTAATCATGTATGAAAAAAATCTACAAAAAATTTATTTAGATAATAAAATTGTGATAACCAAATTTTAGATAGGACAAATGTCCACAAAAACTTGCTTCATGTACCGAATTGTTCAAAATAAAACTTTAAATGCCTAATTAAACTTTTACGAAAGTTCATGTATCATTTTTGACATTATTCCTTGTTATTATTACGAATATTAGTTCTTTAACTGCAAAACAAATAAGACCACCTTTATTAGTAAGTTGCTTAACATATCATGTCAACTTTTTAAGCAACTCTCCTTTCAAGCAACTCTCTTCTTTATCCGTGAGTTACTTAAAGCAAAGTTTCTTCATAATTTTTAATACTTTTTGTGGGTCTCATGTTATATTGTTATTTTTAGATTAAAAAATATTTTCTTCATTATATTAAATAAATATGGAAATAAATTAAAAATATATTAAAATTACAATTATTTTATTTTCATGTAGTAATAATGATTTTAAATTTATTTATTAAAACATGAAGTATCAAAATATAAATTATTTTAATTTGATGACTTCACAATAGTTGATTTATTTTATGAACAATATTTAAGATAAATTAGAAACACGATAATTTAATTTAAAATAAATACAGACAACATATAAGAATTAAATGTCAACTAGTGGTCCAAATCGCTCCCACATATAATCAAGTCGGTTTGTAACTGATGATGTTTAACCCCATCATCGAGTTGAATATTGTTTTCGATATACGTCGCATATTCCATAATTTGATTATGAGAAATATGAAGTGCTAATTCACTATTGTCTCTCCCAATTCATAATCTGGTACTTGAAAGTTAAAATTATAGCTGTCTTGCTCATCTTCAACAATCACATTATGTAACAATTATGCAATCTCATAATTTTTTCTAAAACCTCTTGATCCAAAAAAACGCTTAAGTCAACGAGCTATAGAAAATTGAGATTATAGCACTCCAAAAGCCCATTCAACATCTTTCCTACATCCTTCCTTGTGCTTAGTAAATAACTACTTCTTTGGACCACATGGATATGAGATAGATATGATAAATATTGATCACTTTGGATATATGCTATCGGTGAGATAATATCTTGTGTTATAGCTTTTAACATTCACAGTGTAGTGTGTCATTGGAGTGCGTCTTTCTAGGATCATCAAATAGGGGTGATCGCTCTAGTACATTAATATTAATGTTTGACCCTAGATGCCAAAAAATGCATGCCATATCCAAGTGTCATATAAAGTGACAGCTTCAAGCATTATTATAGGAGACCCATGATCTCGTATAGTATACATGCCTCGCTATGCAACCGGATAATTTTTCCATTTCCAATGCATAAAATCAATGGTTCCTAACATACCCAAAAATCCACGTTGCTTAGCTACATTAAGTAAGCGTTCAATATCAGCTTAATTTATCCTGCGTAAATATTCATCACCAAAACAAGCGATGACCCCTTAGATGAATTTTTGATACATTGTATGATTGTGCCTTTAGCCATTCGCAAGTAATCTTCTAAAGCATCACCCGCTACTCCATATGCTAACATTCGAATAGCTGCAGTACTCTTCTGTTTGTGAAGCACTAAGTTTGCGCAACATCCTTCCTTTCTATAAAATAGAGTAATCCTGTAGTGCTTGTATAATTTGAAGGGACACTTTTTCGCATTTGAAATCTACATCAGAAATGCTCATCAGTATACACTGGGTTGTCCAAGAAGTATTCATTATAAAAACGATAATGTCTTCTAGATGACCTCTATTTATATACTTTCGCTTATGTCTTCAGTAGAAGTAGAACTATCGCATATCTTCAGATTACTTAATATAAACGAGCAATTAGTTCAAATCGTGAACTGCTCATCTTTGATAAAATAAATTCATCAATTGCTTTGTTTAACCATTGTTTTACTTAAAATCAGAGTTGCTTGATACTTAAGCTATTAGTAGACATTATGTTATGATAAGATGAAGAATAATATAGTATACACTTAGAAGTATAAAAATTGAAGAGTGCATTTTATTAAGACATATTTATTTTCCATTTATAGAACTTCAACTTCAACAACTAGTTTTACAATGGTTAGTTTTACAATACTAGTTTACCATGAAATAATTGAAAAAAGTAATTAAAATGCCAGTTTGAGACCCTAAACGATGTTTTTCTAACCTCAAATTCGCAATTATGGGTCAACATTTGAAGCTAATGTAACTCTCTAAACGAGCTTTTTTTGGACAATTATAATAAGAATTCTGAGTTATATACTGAAAATTATGACTAATCAAGTTTCGATAAACACGCCCAATCGAGGCCTTGATTGTGGTCGCAACCTAAAACTCGGCCACAATTCTAAGTCTATGGCTACATTCAATCGCGCCTAATCGCGACCATAGTTGAGGTCTTAACCTAGGCCTCGACCAGTTTGTAGCCGTAGTATTAGGTCATAGATTGATCGCAGCCACAGTCGAGGCCTCGACCTAGGTCTTGACCGAGTCTGTGGCCGCAATTTTGGGTCACGGCTTGATCACGCCATTGTGGAAACCTTGACCCAGTCTTGATCGATCATGGTCGTAATTTTGGGTCACATTTTTCGAAACTAATATTCTTTCTTGTTTTAATGATCTCTCTACGCATCTCTTTTATCCACTGTTTCTGTACATCATCCAATGATGATGTATTAGCCATCATTATTGATTTCTCTAATTCGATTTGTTTTCGACGTTCTTTTTCTTGCTTGCAACGTTCCTTCTCTTTTGTCATCTTAATTCTTTATCTTTCAATTCATTGATTTTACATAGCAACTCACTTTATCACGATCTATTGTGCTCAAGTCTTGCATCTCATGAATGAATTCATCCACTTTCTCACTTTTCTTTGCCTTTTCTTTACTGCCGCTCTACTAACGTGGGTGAATGCTTGCCTCACTTGCCTCATTATTTGTTGATATATCATTGTTTGATGATGAGCTGGTATATGCTCTAGGGCTATTGACGTTGGATCGTTTACTTATATTTTTCAGCATTCCTAAATTTAGATCTCTATTTGGGTTTATTAGCAATATGATCCAATAATGCTCGAGTGCATAATTTAGTCTCATTTTATCTAAATAAATCATGAGCATCTTTTATATAATCATCAGTTTTTCCACTTTGTCCACATCGTTTTATTTGATCATAATAAGCGCTAAATTTCATGACATCTTTTGAGATTTTTGACCACCAAGCTTTACATTATTGCTATGTTCATCTCAATGAATTTTTCTCCTTCTTATATGATTGTCCCTTCTTAGATTGTTCATGGACTTATTGCCAAAATGTATGCAATGGTTGATTATTCCCAACAATTGGATCTTTACTAACCCTCAATCATGCATAAATTAAAAGTTTATCATCATTTTGCTCCTATTTTTCCTACAAGCTTAATCACCTCCAATTTCATTATCATCCTCATCTTCTAAATTTTTTTGCATAGAATATTATGGGTATTGTGAGCTTGTACTAATTGGTGTTTATGGCAATTGATCCAAATTTGGTTGTGGTGGAGAATTTCCCATCGGCTGAATGGTCGAAAGTTTTCAAGTGAAAATTGAGGAATATATTGAAAATGTGATGTTGTCATGCTTCTTGGATTATGACTAAAATTTAGTGTGTTTGGCTCTTAATTAAAAATTTGGAGGACATTGCAAATTAGGGACATCTTCGAAAATGCATCAAATGGAATGTATGATCTAGCTTAAGAAATATGCAGCATTTAAAATTTTGTGAGTTTAGTGAATCATCATGTGGCAAATTTTGAGAATTATTTAGGTCTATGTATGAGAAACTGTGGATGGAGAGATTTTTTGAGAATTATAAGCACAATTTGTGAATTCATATATTTTTTTGAATGATAAGAAATTATGGTGAATTTTAAGAATAAAATATTTGTAAATTTTTATATATTTATAGATGAAGAAATTAAAAAAAAAATCGCAGCGCATTGGCCAAAATGGCCATAATTTTTTATTCTTGCCACAATGGTCATTTTCTAATCAACTGGCTTTGAATGCATTTTATGTGTTCCATAATCTTACAAAAGTCAGAAAAAAGATTACACAAAAAATGAGTTGCTCCACATAGCAATTGTGTTTCATCGATCATCGAACTTTATCGGTTAAACAATGCTGTTTTTCTTGGAGAATAAGCTAAGGAACGCCCATAAAGATGGTATGAGAAATTAGATACTCGCTATTGGACAATTTTTATCTTCTCCTCCTCTTTACAGAATTTTGCTAGGTCTTTTATTTATTTTTCTCTTTCAAATTATTTGTTAATAATGGTATTATGCCGTTAAGGGATTTCTTATTTTAGAAATATATTACTTTTGAAACATACTTTTTTTCCCTGTTTTTTTTATTATTTTTGCTAGGTCTTTTATTTATTTTTCTCTTTCAAATTATTTGTTAATAATGGTATTATGCCGGTTAAGGGATTTCTTATTTTAGAAATATATTATTTTTGAAATATACTTTTTTTCCCTGTTTGATTTTTATTATTAATTCTTTTATATTTTAGGATTAATATCATGAATGATATCTAAACTTTGATTAAATATATAATTAGTTATCTAAACTTTGAATTGATCAATTAGTACCTGAAATAACTTTTCATGCATGTCAACGATACTTCTGTCAAGTTCTTTTAAGTACTAAATTGATCAATTTTAAAGTTTTTTAAATACTATATATATCAATTTCAAAATTTAAGTATTAAATTGAATATTTTCAAAGTTTATGTATCTAATTGCATATTTTGCAAAAAACCAAGTACCGTTCGTAATATTATCACTTTATTTTATCTTATTTGGGGTTACTCAGCCTTTGTTTTAATCAAATCCTAATGGGATAAATAAAGAAAATTTTCGTTTTATGTATTTATTTTTTCAAAAGTTGAATTTTAGAAGTTGCAAGTTTCAGTCAAACACAACCCACGAAAGCGATGGTGTTTTTTCGCCCAACCCGTGCATAAAAGTCGGTTGCGAATGATGGTGAAACAAGTCTTAAATAAAGGGCTCGACAAAACATTCAATCATTGCCCTAGGGACTAGGACGTTGGTCCAATATTGGTCGTGTCAATGTAATAGGCATGAGAAATTGAGAACATGTAAGTTTTTTTATCTAAAGAAAGGGGTTCTATCAACTTACAACTTGGTTAAACAGACCTTGAGGATTATATGATAATATCACAGCCCGTCATAAGAGCTTTACTTCTGTAACAGTAAAATACATGCATCACTGCCGTATTGTACACTTTAATTTTACGTTATTTTTACAATTATACACTTATTATTTTAAATTATCAATTTATATATCTAAGTAGATGTTTAGTTATTATCATTTATACCCCATCTGATTTCGTTAAATGCAAGTTTCTATATCATCATGAACAATTAATCACAATATAATACCTGTAATAGAGAAATTTATATCATATATTGATGCGAAGTCATTAGAAAAAAATTTCAAGTCATCAATATTTAGCAAACACACATTAAAAACTAAACATAAAAAATTAATTATTTGTGACCATGACTTGACATCGGTATATAATATAAAATAAAACATTACATATATTGCATTGCGAATGAATGTATATAATGATCTACTTCATGACGAAAGAGATCAGAATGTAGCAACTAAACATTTAATTATGTACATAAATAGATAATTTCAAACATGTGTATAATTGCAAATAGATGTAAAATTAAGGTGTAAATGATGCCATTATCCCAAAATACATCCATCATACGTGTACTCAATATAAAAATATACATAATGAATTGTTTAAAATTTATTTATTGTAGTCATAATAGTAGATTCTTTTTTATATTTACTAGCGTAGTTGTTAAAACTGCGATTCAAATATATAATTCTAAGAGTTTATAATTTTATATATTTTTTCTTAATTAAAATGAATACAAAATTGTTTAGGTAAAATTATGAATTAAAAAATATGATTCTACACGATTGATTTTGCACAATTTTATACAATTCTATACATTTTACTAAATAATAAAATAGCAATTTTGACAATCGTGCTTACTTGTATGGTGGACATATAACCGATATGTTAGTAGAATATGATTAAAAATCTGTTAATTATTCTTTGTAAATATAATCAACGATTAAATAGATATAAAATACCAAAAGCGAACAAACTGCTTTAATATTCTAGGAAAAAGAAAATGTAGGGGTACACCTAGGTCCACATATAACATCTAGTTGAAATTTATCGCAATTACTTTCTTTAATGAGAAGAAGTTGAGAGTGTGAGTTAATTAATCTTCTACTTCTATTAATTCATAAGCTTTGTGTAATTGGCTAATTTGCTTTTCAAATTGAAATTGTAGAAGAAAAGTCCCAATAGTATTCTTTTCACGCTATTTGATTTGATTAGTGATGGACATGTCTAACGATATTTTGATATGTGTGATCATATTTGCTAATTGTAAAGATTTAATAAAAAAAAATTCAAAAGATAGATGAAAGGTCAATGAAACTTTGGTCACACAAGCAATGATTATATTTATAATTCTATTTTGAACTCACTTATGCTAATCCTTTAATGCGTCATGATGGCTATGTGTTTCTTTAAAGAAAACAAACAAAGAATGTCTTTGCCGATATCCTTGTAGCTAAGGGTGAGCGAGTAATCCTGCGTACAAGATATTCATACGGATCATACTTGATCGGATAGACTTTAGATGGGTATTAAAATCTTAGGATAGGAAACGAGTGTCAATCTTTTGGAACATGTTTTCACAGGTTAAGATATGGGTATGAGGTCTTCAAACCCTGTACCCATCTTGAAATCTGTACTACGCTGTACAAGATACAGGTCCTAGGATATCATGTATCTACCTTATTAAATATTATAAAATAATATTAATATATAATAAATAATGATATTTCATATTTTATTTTGCAACCACTTATATTCAAGATTATTATTGGTACACTACATTTCAAAAAGTTTTATTATAAAATGATTTATACTATTCTATTTTAGAATGACTTGTTATTTTTATTTTAAAAGAACTATGGTTGTATGTACATAGTTAAAATCCCAAATTTTATAGAGATATTATTTATATTATAATAATAATTAATATATCGAAGTAGTTCCAAATTTTTTAATTTAAGAATTTTGTACAAGTTTTATAATTTTGTTTAATATCATGTAAATATGTTCCATAAGATTTGTTGTGGGTTTCAACTTTCACAAATAAATATATTCTATATACTATAGACTTTATGATATGAACAGTTGCGCGTGGATTGCTTCACTCGGTTGCCTCCCTGCTGATCATGTTCCAGATTTCCCTTCGTGCAGCGCAAGCGGATTGAGAGAAATCCGATTTACTCTTTCTTATATATATATATATATATATATATATATACATATGTATTTAATAGTTATTATCTAAAATATATTTTTTTTATTCATGTATAACTATATTCCTTATATTTACGTTTTATCGAGATAATATTATTTAAGTTACTACAAAATTTTTAGTTATTTGTATTTTCAAATTTTTAGTTAAAACTTAACACGATTAATTATTTTTAGTATTTTTAACTTACGTGATTAAATTTTCAAGTTCGATGAATTAAATTAGGAACCAAGTCCTAATAAATTTAGAATTCCCTAACAATTAAAATGGCGGGTTTGAAATTTCCTTTTTAGATCTAAATTGATAGTTATTGTTCAGTATTAGTGTCTATTTGTATTTGTAATTGTAGTAATCCATCTTTGGATTATTGTTGTACACCGATGAGTACTGTTAATAGATTATATTTTATCGGGTTTGAAATTTAGAGCTACTTCTAATTATTTCGTGAATTATCAATTCAAGATACGAAATCTCGTTTTTGGTATCTATTAAGGTCGAGGAAATTTGTATTTGGGTCTTTCAAGCTACGAATGAGTTTATTACAATTCATAGATCTATTCTAAGATTTTTGTTGAATCAGATATTTTATATTAGTTTCACATTTGCCAATTAGCTTATTTTCTAGTTATAAAAATTATTAAAGGTTTGGCAATTCCAGATTTTGAGTTCTAAATCTCTAAGTCTTTTGATTGGAATATTAGTATAATTTAAATATTTATTTAAGATCTAGATTCTTAGATATCAATCTATTTTTAATCTTGTCGTATCCTTTGTAATTCTAATGATTTATCTTTAGTCTTTTTTATAATTTGTAAGTTTCAAAAATTAATCGTCTGTTATTGAGACTTAAATTTAAGGTTAATTGTGATTTCTTATTGAACTGTTGATCCTTTTTCCAAATATTATCTTTTACTGTATAGGAGTTATTCCTACTAATTTGTTAATAACAACATATTTTATCTAGGCTACTTAGTATTGTCAACATATTAGAAATAGTTTGAACATTATTGTTTCATTATTTAACAAGTATAGGATTTGTTTCCTAAGTATTGAACTTAAGGGAAAATGATTCAGTAATTTATATTAATGATTGAGTTATCGTTGTTTTATAAATTATTTGAGATCATAGAAGTTACAGTTTTGTATTTCGAAATATTATTATTTTATATATATATATTTGTTTTTTTGGTAACGATTCTTAATCTTTCTAACTATAATCAAATTCATTCTTTGACATTTTTAAATCGGGAAAAATTTGGAGTGATTTTTACTACTTGTTCCAAATTTTATATAATCAAATATTACATTTTTAGTATTTGTTATAATTAAATTACGTAAAATTTGGGGGATTACATCCTCCCCCCTTAAGAAAAGTTTCGTCCTCGAAACTTGAAGGGGTTTATCTAAATTCCAATGAATTTCGTATTTGGAACTTATTTTACTATAGACATTTATCCCCTATCTATAGTTTTATATCTCTACGACAGTGAAACCAATAAAAGCGTTCTCTATTTTTTCGAAATGATTCTAATAGCATCAACAAAGTTTCTTCCTTATATATCTCGTAAATGCCTTAATTTCTGCGATATCAGTAGGATGGTACTTCTAAAGGATCAAGAACAGAAACTTCATAACTGCTTATGAAATTGTTGACTATAGGTATATTCATTACTTAGATTTCTAAGATTCCTCACTTTAATTGATCTATTATCTCCAAAAGTATGATTCATAATTTCTAATTGAACGTTGACTTGTTCTATAGAATCATTGCAGTAAGGAAAGATATGATCATCTATTTCATCTTATTCTTCTGTAATTGTCTTAGGTTCCTTTACTAGTGTGATTACTTTAATACCTCTGGTAAGATCTCATGTCTTATTGAATCATCAGCTAATCGTTCCTTCTACCCTTATCACCATATATGTTATAATAAATCTTCCAAATCTATTCATATTCAAATATCATCTTCATGTTCATTTTATCTCATATTTTCTTCGTACTTTTGTCCAAATTCATATCAGTCTAAACACCACGTACACTCGAAATTTATATCATATATTGATGCGAAGTCATTAGAAAAAAATTTCAAGTCATCAATATTTAGCAAACACACATGAAAAAATAAACATAAAAAATTAATTATTTGTGACCATGACTTGACATCAATATATAATATAAAAAAAAACATTACATATATTGCATTGCGAATGAATGTATATAATGATCTACTTCATGACGAAAGAGATCAGAATGTAGCAACTAAACATTTAATTATGTACATAAATAGATAATTTCAAACATGTGTATAATTGCAAATAGATGTAAAATTAAGGTGTAAATGATGCCATTATCCCAAAATACATCCATCATACGTGTACTCAATATAAAAATATACACAATGAATTGTTTAAAATTTATTTATTGTAGTCATAATAGTAGATTCTTTTTTATTTTTACTAGCGTAGTTGTTAAACCTGCGATTCAAATATATAATTCTAAGAGTTTATAATTTTATATATTTTTTCTTAATTAAAATGAATACAAAATTGTTTAGGTAAAATTATGAATTAAAAAATATGATTCTACACGATTGATTTTGCACAATTTTATACAATTCTATACGTTTTACTAAATAATAAAATAGCAATTTTGACAATCGTGCTTACTTGTATGGTGGACATTATAACCGATATGTTAGTAGAATATGATTAAAAATCTGTTAATTATTCTTTGTAAATATAATCAATGATTAAATAGATATAAAATACCAAAAGCGAACAAACTGCTTTAATATTCTAGGAAAAAGAAAATGTAGGGGTACACCTAG
The DNA here is from genome assembly GCA_024138025.1 of Combretum micranthum. Classification (NCBI taxonomy): domain Eukaryota; kingdom Viridiplantae; phylum Streptophyta; class Magnoliopsida; order Myrtales; family Combretaceae; genus Combretum; species Combretum micranthum. The sequence continues at coordinate 590,043 of JAMXBD010000304.1, forward strand.
GCCCACATATAACTTCTAGTTGAAATTTATCGCAATTACTTTCTTTAATGAGAAGAAGTTGAGAGTGTGAGTTAATTAATCTTCTACTTCTATTAATTCATAAGCTTTGTGTAATTGGCTAATTTGCTTTTCAAATTGAAATTGTAGAAGAAAAGTCCCAATAGTATTCTTTTCACGCTATTTGATATGATTAGTGATGGACATGTCTAACGATATTTTGATATGTGTGATCATATTTGCTAATTGTAAAGATTTAATAAAAAAAATTCAAAAGATAGATGAAAGGTCAATGAAACTTTGGTCACACAAGCAATGATTATATTTATAATTCTATTTTGAACTCACTTATGCTAATCCTTTAATGCGTCATGATGGCTATGTGTTTCTTTAAAGAAAACAAACAAAGGATGTCTTTGCCGATATCCTTGTAGCTAAGGGTGGGCGAGTAATCCTGCGTACAAGGTATTCATACGGATCATACTTGACCAGGTAGACTTTAGATGGGTATTAAAAGCTTAGGATAGGAAACGAGTGTCAATCTTTTGGAACATGTTTTCACAGGTTAAGATATGGGTATGAGGTCTTCAAACCCTGTACCCACCTCGAAATCTGTACTACGCTGTACAAGATACAGGTTCTAGGATATCATGTATCTACCTTATTAAATATTATAAAATAATATTAATATATAATAAATAATGATATTCTATATTTTATTTTGCAACCACTTAAATTCAAGATTATTATTGGTACACTACATTTCAAAAAGTTTTATTATAAAATGATTTATACTATTCTATTTTAGAATGACTTGTTATTTTTATTTTAAAAGAACTATGGTTGTATGTACATAGTTAAAATCCCAAATTTTATAGAGATATTATTTATATTATAATAATAATTAATATATCGAAGTAGTTCCAAAGTTTTTAATTTAAGAATTTTGTACAAGTTTTATAATTTTGTTTAATATCATGTAAATATGTTCCATAAGATTTGTTGTGGGTTTCAACTTTCACAAATAAATGTATTCTATATACTATAGACTTTATGATATGAACAAATTACTTTTAATTTTTTTTTTTTTTTGCATGTTGTATATATTGAATGTATGCAAATAAGGCAGTGTCATATATTATATTAAAACATATCGGAAACTATATACTTGATGCTTTAAATAGAAAGATAAAAATATAGAGATTTTGTTAAAAAAAAAAAAAGAAAATTATAAGTTCCACAAGGTACCTTATATCTTATAGATTTTACAGGATACATGATGGGTACAAGCAGCCACATAATAGGTTCTAAATATGAAATTCAATACCTTATACTTTACAAGGTAGGGTATGAGTAATACTTCATACTCTATCCACCTTGTACCTGCTCATCCCCACTTATAGCCTGGTGGTATTGGGTCTAAATCTTCATTATTAAGGTACCATGTTTGATTTCTCGCATTATCGTATGATAATGACTATGATTGCATTATAATAGCTTATGTGGTTATAAAAAGAAGTGTCTAAGGGGTTATCCACTAGAGTTTGGTGCAACAATTAAGACATTAATTTCTTAATAACGTGTAAGCCAAGCTTTTGAGATTAAATAATGCCAGGGTGGTACAAATATGTGATCACCGTAACAGCATCTTAGATTAATTGATTTTTTATTGTGGTTTGGCTCATCAAACTTTAATTATGAGTTTGATCTTTTGACCAAACAAAAAAAGAAAAAGAAAAAAAAAAAAACCGAGAGTATGATCATATACTTGCATTTATTCATGTTGAAAAACATGAATGTCTTTACTAGCATTTGTCCAATTAAAGCGAACTAATGGACACATAATTCAAAAAGTTACTGTGACGTCTTTTCTAAATTGAAATATAAATTTATTATATGGATTAAGATGTTGAGTGGTGACCGTGGTATCAGCATTTCGGATAGGACTAAGAAGAGAATGAGTTTGGATGTAGAATTAAGGAATTAGTTTCAACTTTAGAAACATCATTCGATAACTGCCTATTTGAAGTATTTATTTTACAATGTTAATATGGTATGTATGATAAATTTATAGTAAATGAAACATTCACACCACTGTATCACTAGGTTTTTCCACGTTGAACTAATATCCATATATGGATTAGTGCAAGCAAACTAAGTGATTTAATGCGATTTCTAATTCCACTCTTCATGCGGGTTTGTAGTTTATTACTTTTTTTTTTGAAAATTTTAATATAATAATTTAATTACACTAAATAAAACGTTATTTCTAATCAATATTACATAAATTACACATAGGATTAAAAAATTAGATAAAGATTAATGATACATATAAGACTAAGATAAAAAGTTCTTATTTAACATTAATGTTTTACTTTCTTATTCTTTTAATTTGGTTAAATTTTTTAATTCATACTTACGTATAATTATTTACTATTATTAGCTTTTTATTTTTCTAATTTTCATTGGCTTATTAAAAAAAAAAAATTACTTTCGTAGGTCCACAGACCAATCCAACACACAAGCAACTTGGTTTGCTTAACCATGTTAGTTTGCATAACCCACCTCACTTGTATAGCTCTAAATATCTACTCAATCATTTTTTCTTTTTTTTTTTTAAGTTTCACTTAAATTAAAATTAGCCAATATGCACGATTGTAATTTCATAAGTAATCGCTATTGCCTAAAAGGAGGGGGTAGCAATTGATTGAGAAAACATATAAATAGTTATTCATTGATAAAAAACTTTTAATTATCCAAAAATACGATCATTGAAATTAACATATTATATGTATATAAAACATATTTTTAATGAATACATTTATATTAAGGGCTCTTCAAATCTATCCTAATCTAACTACAACATCAGGTGACATTGCACTTCCCAACCACCCTCCATGTCTCAGTCAATTAGCTATAATAAAATCAGTTAAACTAATATGACAGCCAATCTGCTTGGCCATTAATCTCCCATTTCAACCGCCTTCTGTTATCCATGATAAACCACTCCCCACATTTTCGAGAAGTGGCTTACCAGCCATTATGTAGATAATTTCTACGGCTCATCAATATTTTCATGATTTAGTAATTATTTGGAGTAAAATTAATTGCTAGTATTAGGGGTATGCACGGTACGATTCGGTTTAGTCGAACCGAATTGCATCATATTTTATGGTTCGGTTTTTCTTTTAAATTTGAACCTAGCCATACGGTTCGATTCGTAATTTTTTTGAATCGAAAAAAAAAAAAAACAGTTCAGTTTGCGATTCGAACCGTTTTTATTCATAAAATAAAAAATATATTCTATCAAAAAACTTCCATTATATATTTCTTAAAGTTAATGCAAATATAAATAACAATATTTTCGATTAATCATGTAAAACTTACACGAAGAAAGAGATTTCACCCATTATAAAATTATAATTGTGACTAGTCTCATTTTTTTTAATTATCTTAAACTATAATGGTATACTAGACTTTATCTCAATATAAGACATAAAATTTAATTCATTGTATACTTCTAACTAACATTACCAATTATATAAATTAATAAGTGTTTGTCTCAAAAGAATAACTAAGAAGGGGGGGTGGGGGGTGGTGGTGAATTGGTTGTTTAATAAAAATTTTGCTTTTTCAGAATTTAAACAAATTCACACCACTTGGTTAATCAAGTTTAATGGTCTTAAAACTTTCTTTAAAACAATAAACTTAATAACTAATATTGTTGAACAAAATTCGGATCAAATAAGTTCACTCAAATCCACAAATGATCTGTAAAGACCCGACCCTCTAAATCCCGAGATTTTGAGTACCGAGTCCCCAACCACATATAACTTTTTCACATTATATGTAAGGTTGTCCTAAAACTAACAGTTTATGAAAATTGTTTGATCAAAACTACTAAAACTTTATAAAGAACTTTTATCAAAACAAGATTGCTAATAAAAGCAATCTATACATATATTTACATCATATATACACTATTTAGTGTCAATACAAGACACTACAAAATTACAAGTTTTCTTAAAGCAAAAAGAATCCTAGGAGATCTTAAGGTCTTTACAACTTAGGCTTATCTATCAAGCCTTCTATACAAAAACTTTTCCTTAACAAAAACTCCTCCAAAAGTCCAGGGTGTTCGAGTCCTATTCGTCCCACTCATCCATGAATTTCTCAAAGTCTGACCCGTAACCCAAATCATCATAAAACTCGTCTCTAGTACCTGCAAAGCAGCAAAAGTGAGCCAAAGGCCCAGTACACAATAATGAATGCAAGAACAAGTTATCAAGCCAACGTAAATAAAATGAAATGCATCAATACACAAATGATTATCTTATTAAGTCTTCTTTCACAAAACAACAGGAGGGTATTCAAACCCCGGAATCACGCTTTGAGAATATAGGGATCCTGAGTAACAGCAGCTGCTCAGAGGGTTGATATAAGCAGTCCGAATACTTATATCTCCTATATCTATTTCATGAAGATACTAGCTTCATTTAGGGTTCAAAAGTCGTTGCCCGACTCTACTTAAACTCAGTCCATAACATGAGCCTAGTTCACAAGTTCCCATAAACTTTGAACTAAACCATGGTATTTCCTCCCTAAGTTTAAGTAAATGTTACTCAGATACTATTCCCCCTATCGGTTACCTACTTAACCAAAAAGAATTGCTATTGCATCATAGCGTACCATTGCATCATGATAAAGTCATTACATCATGAGTTGGTTAAGCGCTTAACTAACATGTCATTGCATCATGACAGGTTTGCTGCTCCTCGGACTAGATTAAATAGCGTAATAGACATCCAATTCATCAAAACATTAAGCCGAATCAATTTAAGTCAAATTAGGAATGCCTAGTCCTAGCAAACATCAAACAAGCTATTGCGTAACTGAACCCGATAGTATATCACTATAGTCACTCGGTGATGAACTAACCGAAGAACCCTTAACTGAAATAGGAATATCAAAATAATCAATAATTGAATATAGATTTCACATCCACATATATATTATATAATTATATACATATCATAATCCTAGATCAATTATACAAGGAAATTCATTAAACTTTGCATAAAGTTTTAATATTAAATTCATGCATAAAACATGTTCATTTAGCTTATATTCAATAGGGAATCATATATGAAGTAAAGATTGAAGATTGAAGAAGTTTGAATTTGAAAAACTCAGGGGATACGCTGCCTTCCAATGCTTGCAAAATTTGAATGAACGCCGGCAGCGTAGGAAGTTTACGCCGGCGGTGTTTCACTCCGGCGTTTAAATATTTGGTTCTGTTCCACTTTAACACAACCCCATACGCCGGCGGCTCTGACTCTCTAATTGCCTGCGTACGTTTTGAAAAACAAACGCTGGTAAAATTTCTTGTAAAAGTCAGCGGTGTTCAAAGCGGCATTAAAAAAATTACTTCTATTTGCATCCAACGCTGCCTCTACACTGATGGCGTTGAAATTCCAGATGCCGGTGTACGTTCAAAACAGACCTATTCGACAGAACTCATTTCCCCTGTTTTTCACTTTGCAACTTTCTAACCTATAACACTTTTAAATCTTATTCAATTTCATTTTTAGCTTTATATACTTACTCCTATCTATACTAATCAATCCTAGCAGCTTATAACATTAAATCAACACATTTAATCACTTCAAATCCCACTTCCACTCATCCTCAACTTTAACTACTCAAACTATCTTTATTTCTTCCCAACATTCCATATTACTACCACAACACATAAACAAACTCACACACTAACAAAACACAATCCAACCTAATTTCAATGCATGAACAAGCAATTTAGATAACATTAAACTCATTCTATCCAATATCTCACATAGCTACTATAAGAAATGAAAATAAAACAAAAGTTATACTTATATCAACTCATATGAATATGCCTTGTCTTGGAGAGAATTTTGATTCACAAATCTTGATGTTGTCTTTGGTTTAGGCTTGGAATTTGGAGTGAAAGAAGAAGAGAAAAGGAAAAAAAGAAGAGAAAAAAAAAGAAAATTCGGATAAAAGAAAGGGCTGCCCAAAAGAGAGTCTAATTAAGCAAAATTTAGTCTTAAACTTATCTCAAATTTGACTTTTAAGGCTTATATGACTTTAGTTTGCATTTGAGTTAATTTGAGTCTCATTTGGGTTTATTTAGGCATAAATACTAGCTTAACTAATAGAAATTTCTGTCAACTATTTTTAAGCAAAACCTAAGTTAATTTTTTTTAGATTTAAACTTAACTTAACATATTAATGTATAAAAAACAAAATTATTAACTATACTATACACACATTAATATATATAAAACAAGGATATTAATTTCATTACATATGCAAAATAACACAAGAAATGTTCAATTTACACTAACTTAAACACATTTAGACTATTACCAAACACAACTCTCATAAATCATCATGCTCATTTAATTCAATAATTAAGATAAATAAACATATACATGGAAATTAAATGGAATTTAAATTTAGATCGTTTCATGATCAAACAACAAGTTCAAAGTTAAACTTCTAGTTTTACTCTCTGATTAACTCTCTGCTTAAGAAAAGATATTCCAGTTACTCTCTGATTTACTTTCTGAGCATATAATACAGCTAAGCAAAACAATTAATTATGCACGAAATAAAGAGAGACAAGGGAGTAGAGAGTGTAAAATCGACTTGTAGAGATTCCGCCTTGAGCGTCAGTCCTCTCTTCCAGCACCAAGCTGGGGATCCGATATTCCACACCGGTATGTTCCACTATATCCAAGAATCAATCAAGTTACAAGTTGTCTTTGCCAAAACACTTGGCTATAATGCACTCAGCTTGAGTCTCCAAGCTTTCCTCAAGCTAACAATCAATCTACTGAGCTTACTTGTAACTCTTAGTCTCACACAAGGTGAATAAATCTAGATAAGAGGAAATAGATTGTGGATCCTCTAAATTTCAAACAAATAAAAACAAAATAAAATGATAGTAATTTGCACAAATGAAGAAGGAAATTTATTCTTTGTTTCCTCTTTTCTTTTCACGTTGTAGTAGTTCTCTTCTCTGTTTTTGGGCGTGTATACTTATCCTTATTACTTCCAATGACTAGGACTTGAAGTGGATAAACTTGGTTCCTGATATTGTGCATGATTTTAGAATAGGATCAGCTTCTTTAGTCTTCTTCAACAGCAAAATTTGAATGAGTTGTTATCTTGTTGTTATTATCTCATGTTTGGCTTCAATATATAAGGTTGAGTACCCAACAGCTAATATAATAATTATAATCTTGAATTTTTGAATTTTATTTGAGACGTTGTTGATGAATTGTAACTCCTGGTACTATTCACATGAAAAAGAATTGTATCTTCTATAATTTTGAATTCTTTGTATGGAAAAAATTATTCATCAGACAAATTCCTTGCATAGCTGGATCGTGTCTTCTATATTTCCAAATAAAAACTTGAATAACCTGTAGAAAAATCTTTCTTGTAGATCACGTGATTTTCCTTGCTATAAAAAACATTAATTTCACAAAAATAAACTTTAATCCAACAAAAACTTCAATCCCCATGGATATTTGAACCAACTTAGTGAAACATAATTGAATGTATTACCCAAATACACTCAACTTTGGAGCTGGGTCTTCAAAATAACGAATCCATCAAGAAAAATCATGTCTAGAACATATTGTTCATATTTTGCAGCTTTTAACAAGTTTGCAGGTGTAGTCTCTAATGTACCTTCTGACTGTTTTAAGAATCTTGTAAACCAGCGGAATACCTTCTGAGTAACCTTTTGACTATTGATTTGTTCTTGAAAAAAATTTTCAAACTTTCTAATATATGTTTTGAATTGAGTCTCTTTTGAACACATTTTCATAAATCAACTTTTATCAAATTTAGCAACTGCATACTACAATAAATTTGTTAGTAAATACTTGATCCTTTTTGTTATCATCAAAATCATTATTTGAGAGTAACTGACATTCTCTCCCTTTTTGATAATAACAAAACCTATATAAACAAACTAAAGATTTTTTATTTTTGAAAATGTAATTTCAATATTTGAATGTTCATCTCTTAATATTCATCAAATATTCATCTCACATTTTGTTTACTTTTCTCCCCCTTTTTGTCATCAACATAAAAGTAGATAAAATAAGAAAAACTAATAATAGCAATATGTAAAACAGAAAGTTGTGTTCAACATTACACTATCTATTACAAACTATGAGTAAAAGAAGTCCACAAAATATGCTCATAACAGTCATAGAACAAATAGTCCACAAGATCAAACAGTCCAAAAAGAAAAACTAAAAACATCAATCCTTTTTTGGTTCAATGTATTTAATAGATTTTCGTGCAGTCATCTTTCTTTGTTAGGAAAAAGTATGCCTAGATGGAGGTGGAACGATGGTTGGCTGTTGGAGTAAAGAGAGCATAGAAGTGATAACTTCAACAGCTATAGGCTGTGGCTCGGATGGAGGAGTAGCAGTGGCTAATATGGAATAATTGGAAGATTATTCAGGTGGGCTTGGTTCTAGAGGCGCATCCTGCATTGGTGAAGAAGAGGGTTGATTGCTCGAAGGATGAGTAGGAGATTGAGGAGCTGGAGTTGAAGTGGTATGATCTTGATCAAAGAGCTTGAAGTCATTAAAGAATCAAGAATTGATTCTGTCAAAGTCTCTTGAATTCATTCAATTTTTATCAATGATCTGAACAACAACAGCTTAAAAAGATGATTGAGGAGATTCTCCAAGTGGTTTGAACTATGATGAATCACTCTTTGACTCACTTTCTGAGTCACTCATAGTTTGCATTCTTTCTCCCTCTTCGATTTCGAATTTTCCACCAGTGTGAATTTGATCTTTTTCTTTGATTTTCCAATCATCTCCTCTTTCCCTAGTTGTCTAGGAGGAAATTTTTCAACTTTTTTATGTTGTTCTCCTCCTTCTGATCCACTTTATGCTTGAAGAATTTTCTCCCCCTCAGCAAGTGCCTTAATTCTTTTCCAATCAAATTGTATCTTGCTGAATTTTGGATTCCTATACCACGCTCCATCTTTGGAAAATCAAAATTTATCAGAAACTTGAATACCCATACGCTTCAAATTTGTTTCCCCAATTCTTTTTATTCTTATTGGCCTTTTGAAATCCTTGGGTAAACTTATTTTCTTCAATTTAATGAACTTTATAAGCAAACTGCCATAGGATCTGTTTCCTTGTGTTCTCCACATATGCCTTAAAAAATCATACTAGGCATATCAAGCTTCAATTTCTTCTTAATAGCTAACACGACTAAGGCTTCTTCCATAAAAATAGTAGTAGTACTTCCATTTTTCGGTAAAATACAATCTACTACCACTTTATGCAGTAAACGAATTAGAAGCTCAAAGTCAGTAGAGAAAATGTCTTTTTCTACATAATTGCCGACTCCATCATTTTACTCTCTATAAAGATCATTCTTTTGCATACTCAACAAATTTTCATCATCTTTTTCATTTATCATACCAAAATAGTTTATTAAATCTTTCCTCATAATCTTGATATTTTTCCCAACAACTTTGGATTTTAAAGAAAAATCCTCTAACTAGACTAGATTATCATAAAATCCTTAAATCAAACATCCATAAATCAAACCAGCTATATTACAAAGATTCTTACACCCTATCCTATTTAGCCAATGTTCCCAATAAAATCTATTTGTTCTAAAAAAATTGAAATCAATGAAGGCACATTCAAGTACCTTATTTGAAGTACTTTTACTTCTTTTTGCCATTGGTTCTTTCTTGGCTAACCTTTGATCGAGCCTTCGTTTTTTCTTGGTTTAGAGTTCCTCTTTACTAGCCTCTGAACTACTTCTGACTCAATGTCTGAGTTGGATTTGGGTTCTCCTGAGTCTCAATTTCCATGTTTCTGGGTAGTTTCTCCATTTTGTTTGTCGTTCCATCATCATGGACGAGTTTGGATCGAACTTCCCTTAAGGTTCCTTCTCTTATGAGGGTTTCATAGACTTCTTCAGAGCTTGTGGGTTCATCTTGTGTAGAGATAGGTTCTTTGATAGTTTTGGATTTGAAACCTTTGGAGGAAATGAGTGAGGATTTTTGTGGAGCCATGCTTAGGGTTTTGATTTGGGAAGAAAAGAAAATGAAGAACGATTGGATTTTTGAGTAAAGGAGAGAGTACTAATTTGTTGTTAGAGGGTTGGTGGTCATGAGAATACGAAAAGGCACGAGATGACTAGCCTTAACTTCTTGTGCTTGTTTTCCATAAAAATGTCGCTTCTTTCTTTTATGACTATTATTATTATTATTATTATTATTATTATTATTATTATTATTATATTATTATTATTATTATTATTATTATTATTATTATTTGTTTTTTATAAAAACAAAATAATTCAAAATGGATAACACATTCCAATTTCATTTTTCAAGAATTCAAATCTCATTTTATCCAATGGTTTTGTAAAAATATCAGCATATTGATTTTCAGTAGAGACAAAATCAATATCAATATTTCCATTTGCACATGATCCCTAATAAAATGATGTCTAATTTTTATATGTTTAGATCTAGAATAATGCACAGGGTTTTTTGTTAAATTGATTGCACCCATATTATCACATTTAATAGAGATATTTTTATAATTTAACCCATAATCTTGTAATTGTTGTTTTATCCAAAGAATTTATGCACAACAGTTTCCAATTGAAACATATTCAGCTTATGCTATTGATAGTACAACTAAATTCTATTTCTTTGAAGACCAAGAAATCAATTTGTTTCCTAAGAATTAACAAGTACCAAATGTACTTTTTCTATCAATTTTACATCTTGCATAATCAACATTTGAGTACCTAATTAATCCAAAATTTTCATTGTTGGGATACCAGATTCCTAATTTTGCAGTGCATGCAATGTACTTGAAAATTCTTTTAATAGCTTTTAAATGTGTTTCAATTGGATTACTTTAAAATCTTGCACAAATACACACAGAAAATAGAATATCTGGTCTAGATGAAGTCAAGTACAGAAGAAAACCAATGAAAACTTCTATATGACTTTTCATTGACTTTCTTACCTTAAGAATCAAGATCTAACTTGATAGAGGAACTCATTGGTGTAGAACTTCTTTTGAATTCTCAAATCTAAACTTTTTCAAAATTTGTTTGGTATACTTATCTTGGTGAATGAAAATTCCATATTTTAATTGTTTGATTTGTAATCCCAAAAATAAGTTTAGTTCACCTATCATGGACATCTCAAATTTAGCCTACATAAGCCTTGCAAATTCTTGACGATATTGTTCATTAGTTTATCCAAATATTATATCATCAACATATATTTGTACTACTAATATATCATTATTGTAATGCTTTATAAATAAGGTTGTGTCAATCATACCTTTTGAATATCCACTTGAAATGAGATATTCACTGAGTCTCTCATACCAAGCTCTTGGTGCTTGTTTCAATCCACACAAAGCATTTCTTAATTTAAAAACATGTTTAGGTTTAAATGGATCCTCAAATCCAGGTGGTTGTTCAACATATACTTCCACTTTAATATAACCATTTAAAAATGCACTTTTCATATCCATTTGAAATAACTTAGTCTTTAAAACAAGCATAAGCAAGCAAGAGACGTATTACTTCAGGTCTAGCAACAGGTGCATATGTTTCAACATAGTCTATTCCTTCTTCCTGTTAATATCCTTTAGCTACAAGTCTTGCTTTATTTCCAACAATTTTTCCATTTTCATCTAGTTTATTCTTAAAAACCCATTTAGTACCTATGATAGATTTATTTTGAGGTCTAGGAACTAAATTCCAAACATTATTTCTTTGAAATTGACTTAGTTCCTCTTGCATAGCATTGATCCAATTATTATCATTTAATGTTTCTTCTATATTACTAGGTTCTATTTTAGATAACAAAGCAAAGTGATTTTCAAGTTCTTGTAATCTAGACTTAGTTCTTATTCTAGATTCCATATCACCAATAATTAAGCTAGGGGGATGTGCTTATTTATATTTTCATGCTTTTGAACTTTCAAGATTGTCTATTCTTAATTCCAAATTACCTTCTACCTTACTTTATGACTTATCATATTTTAATTCTTCATCCAGAGTACCTTCTGCTTTACTTTCTGACTTAGCAGCTTTTTGTATTTCATTAGGTTTATTTTTTTTTTTATTTTGTTTATGATGTAACAGAATTAGGTTTATTATCTTCATTTACAGGTGCAAATACATCATCATCATCAAAATCATCTTTTACTTCATCAATAAAATGCACATTAATAGATTCTTCAACTATTTTTGTTGTTTTATTATAAACACGATATGCTTTACTATTTTGTGAATATCCAAGAAAAATTACTTCATCAGATCTTTCATCAAATTTTATAATATTATTTGCGTTCTTTTTCACAAAGCATGTACATCCAAACACATGAAAATATGAAACAAATGGCCTTCTTCCATGAAACAATTCATATGAAGTTTTTGTAGTGTGAGGTCGAACATAAACTCTATTCATTATATAACAAGCAGTTGTAACAACTTCAGCCCAAAAATATTCAGCCATCCACTTTCATTTAACATAGAAAGTGTCATTTCTTGTATTGTCCTATTATTTCTTTCAACTACTCCGTTTTGTTGAGGTGTATATGATGCTGAAAAATTATGATTTATTCCATGTTGTTCACAAAAAGTTATGAGCAAAGAATTATCAAATTCTTTGCCATGATCAGTTCTTAAAGAAATGATAGAAAAACCTTTCTCATTTTGAATTTGTTTAACAAATTTTTAAAACACTTCAAAAGTATCATATTTGTGTTTTAAAAAGAACACCCATGTATATCTTGAAAAATCATCTACTATCACAAGTCCATATTTACTTGCTCCTAAGCTTAAAGTTCTTGTAGATCCAAATAAATCAAGATGTAAAAGCTCGAGAGGTCTTTTTGTTGAGATTATATTTTTACTTTTATGAGAATTTGAAACCATTTTATTCTTTAAACAAGTTGCATATTTCACATCATGCTTTATGCTAATTTTAGGCAAACCAATAACAAGATTCTTTTTACAAAGCTTTTCTAGTTGATTAAAGTTCACATGACCAACTTTTTTATGCCAAATATGCATGTTATAATTCATAGTCAGAAAACAACATTCAACATTCATATAAAATGGTGTGATAAGATAAATGTTCTATTTTCTAAAACCTTCGAACAATTTTACTCCTTTAGAATCATATGCAAAACATTTATTTTTCTCAAAAGTCATTTGATAACCTTTATCATATAATTGACTTATGCTTAAAAGATTATGTTTTAGTCCTTCAACCAAAGCGACATTTTCAATCATATATGGAGGATGACCAATAGTACATGTCCCGATGATTTTACCACGGCTATCATCACCAAACCTCACATATCCTTTTTCTTTCCACATTATGCTAATGAACAAAGAAGCATCTCCAGTCATATGACCTGAACATCCACTATCTAGGTACCAAGTTCCTCTTATCTATGCTCTTTATTCTTACAAATATACACAAAAAGGTGATCAAACCTTTTAGGAACCCAAACAAGCTTGGGTCCTTGATAAGTCAAGCTCATCTTATCTTGTTTCTTAACTTGATGTGTACTGAGCTTGTTTCTTTGGTAAAAACAATATTTTTCAATATGATCTACTCTATTGCAAAAGAAACATACATAAGAATGTGTATAATACCTTTGATTTACCTTTTGATAATAATTTTGCCTTGGATACTCATTTATATATCCATACTTGTAGTTTCTGTTATACCTTATGATAGGATATTTTTGTTGAGAGTACCTTTTGATGTAGCTTTCGCTGTTACTATTCATGCTTGTTTTGACAACCTTTTTAGTAGATTTGTTTATAGATTCACGTTCTTTAACAAATACCGTCCTTTTGACATTGCTTGATGAATTTCCACTTTCATATCCAAGTCCATACTTGATAAAAGAAGGACTTTGACTACTTATAAGCATATTTAACTTCTTGTCACTCTCATTAAACTTATTAAAAGTATTCTTAATAGATTGAGACAAATCTTCTACTCTTCCTTTTAAAACATCAGATTTAACAAATAACTGTTCATTGTCATTCCTTAAAATCATTCTCATCAATGAGTAGTTTATTTGTTTGAGTTAAAAAATCCTTTTCACTCTTGAAAGCCTTATTCTCGATATCAAGTTTAGAGATTTTTTAATCTGCCTTTTTAAGAACTTTTAGCAGCTTTTTCATCTCATAATACATTTCATTTTCACTCATTTCAACTTCGGAATCAGAATTTACCTCGGATGTGGCCGTTAGACACAAGTTGGCTTCTTCTTTATAGTCACTTGCACTTTCTGATTCACTTTCTAATGCATCCAAGTCACTCCAAGTTGTCATCATTGCTCAACTTTTCCTTTTAAAATTTTTCATCTTCTTCTTCGAGACTAGGCACTCGTATTTGATATGACCCGGTTGCTTGCATTCGTAACATATAATCTCTTTCTTCTCTTTCTTTTTTTCTTTGTCTTTGTAGCTTTTTCATGCATCATACTTGTTAAATTTATTAAAATTTTTGAACTTTTTACCTTTGTTTTTCTACATAAATTTGTTGAATCTCCTTATTGGCATGGTGATGCTCTCGTTGTCACTGTCCTCATCAGAATCAGACTCAATAACCTTTTAAGCTTTGAACACTATTGCTTTAGAACTATTCTCAGAATCCTCAGTTGTATCAAGGTGAGACTCGTATGCCATTAATTTTTCCCTTAACTAACTAAGCATGAGCTTATTCAAGTCTTGGGCTTCTTCTATTGCTGTCTTTTTGGTATCCCATGATTTTGGTAGAATTCGAAGCATTTTCCTAATAAGATATGAATAATCCAATTTCTTTTCAAGAGAGGTTAGTTCATTAGTAATAGCAGTAAATCGATTTAAGGCGTCCTTTATTTTCTCATCAGATTTGATTTTAAACAATTCATAACGTTGAAGGAGAGCATTGATTTTAGTTTCTTTAATCGTATTTGTCACGCCCCAATGGGGTACCCTAATCATAACAGTCCGTCACACTCAATATTAAAGCTTAAGTATGACAACCTTAGTCATTCCCAGAAGCTTCGATATTAAGTGTCAGACGTGCTCTCATAAATTTAGAGGACCATAAATGGAATTATTAGAGGACCAACATTTTATTTATCTTTTTATCTTTAGTTTTTCTTTTCCAATTTTTTATATCAAAATAGCAATTGTGTTATAAATGGTTGATTAGGGGGTACATGTTAACATTTTAAGATATTGAAGTGTTAACGTAATATTATAATTAAGAGGAAGTCATTGTGTAAATTTTATCAATATTTAATACTATGATATATTCTTTCTTTGAATTCATTATGTTATTTTTTAATTGATGTTTATAATTGAATAATATAAATTATATTAATCAGTTTTATAGAATTTATTAATGACATCATCACATGGCATAAGTGTCACTTGTGATTATATTTGGAGCAAAAATGGAAAGCAAGACTTTTTATTTTTATTTTTGGAAAGTAAACCAAACTTACAAATTATAATACATGAAATAGGAAATAAGTAGATCATGTAAAAAAATAAGATTTCTCACTCGAATTACAATGGTAACTAGACTAAGATCATCCATACAAATTCATTAATAAGGCAAAACAATAATCAGGGCACTTTAAATAAGAAAATTAGCAAGAACTTAACTAACAAGTGTTGTTGGTGCTTACCTTTCTCCTATATATATATATAGATATCATATATCCAAAAAGAAAGACATTCTTGAAATAGAAAGCTCATATATACTTGTTAACAAGAAACACTTGCATCTCTCAAATAGGGAAAAAAGATGGCGAAAGGTAATAATACTATTGAAACGAGTAGTCATAATCATAAAAAGCGATACAAAGGTGGTGGAAGAGTAGTGGAATTGAAGAAAATCAAGGACAAGACAACATTAGAAGTCACATTCTCTAAGATACATAAGGGTCTCTTCAACAAAGTAGGAGAAATATCTATCTTGTGTGGTGCCCAAGTCACCATCATTATTTTTTCACCCTATGGCAATCCCTTTCTTTTTGGGAG
Organism: Combretum micranthum; assembly: GCA_024138025.1. Classification (NCBI taxonomy): domain Eukaryota; kingdom Viridiplantae; phylum Streptophyta; class Magnoliopsida; order Myrtales; family Combretaceae; genus Combretum; species Combretum micranthum. Next base: position 606,177 of record JAMXBD010000304.1, read on the forward strand.
CCATCTATGCATGTTGTGCTTGATCGTTGTCTAGGTTGTTTTCCTTCTTATGTACAAAATAGGGAGGATTTTGATGATAAGTCGAATTGCCAGATAAACGAGTATAACAACACATTCGTTGAATTGGAGGCAACCAAGAAGGTCAATCAAGTCGGTGGGACTAACAGCTCAGATTCTTGGTGGTGGGAAGAGTCTCTTGAAGGGATAAAGACAGAGAAATTGGAGCATTATATTGGCCATATGGAGAAATTAAAGGAGATGGTCATCAAAAAGAGTGAGAGTAAGATGGAGATTGAATCTTATCTATCTAGGCTATTGGATATGTAAGATTTTGATACCATCCCTTTGGAACCAATTACAGGAGAATTTTCAATTTAACTCTAGGGTTTCTTTTTTAACTTTAATTGTTAGTTAAGAAAGTTTGATTTGGTTTGCAAGTGTAATAATTGTATGCATTGTTTTGCTCTATTTATGTTGATTTAAGTTTTTGTTTCCAACACTATTAAATCTCTTGCATATAAAAATTAATGTTCGAGTTCTATTAAATAATTCTTTACTTATAATTAGTACAATACAATTGAGTTTTCACATTTTCTTGGTAATGTTCTTTTTCAACCTCTTTCTCTTAGAATGTTTGGTTATTTTGAATTTAGCTCATGATGTTATGGCTTACAAGAGTAGTGACAAACTTTGGTGTGTTGATTCCTTTCTTGCACCATGAAATGAATTTGCCTAATACTCTTTCACCTTAATGTTTTTTCTTCTTCTTGGGTTCATGTAAGCTAATAGGTTCAATTCCTCATAATGTCCACTCACATGCTCCATCCTTTAAGCACTTAGTAATTCGAGATAGAAGAGTGGGTTTTCTTTATTTTAATGCCTATGGGTTATATGTTAACGGGTAAAGGAGGATCTCTCTTTACATTCATCTTGCAATATAAATCTGTTTAGTTTTTATTTCCATCAACAAACTCAATAGATCCTAAATTTTTATGACAAGATAAACATTAGGCTCCTTTACTTAGAGGTCATATAGAGGAAATAGAATGACTAATCTTAGGAATCAACCTATTACCTTATTTACTTGCATAAATGAACTGAGCATAATTATTATCGATAATATTTTCATTCCCTATGTAGAGGGAATAAAAAAAAAAAAACACCTATGGTATGGTTTATTTTATCATCTCTTAATTCCCTCCTCATGGGAATAAAAGTTCAAATGATGTTAATATTTTACCACTAGTATATTTAGTCATTGACAAAAATACCCCTATCAAAACACAAAATTCTTCTTTCTATTTTCTTTATGACAAGTCATATTTTTTTCTTCATTGTTATTGTAAGGACCCAACCTACCTAATACCTTTTATTAGGCATGTTAGATCCCTCAACCACGCATAATACCTTAGTATTGTAAAACACTCAAGTATTATATGTAAGGTTGTCCATAAAGAAGATAAATGTATTGATTGTTTGTTTAATTCTGTGATAACATAATAGAACTTTAATATAAAACTACTCAATACATAAGTAGGTTAACTTTACGAAACCAAGAATAACCTTAATGTCAAACCAATGACTCTTCAAAAGATACAAAACTTGTTTATGAACAAAGCATAAGCAACAAACTTAACATCTTACTTTACAAACCAAGGCTTCTATAACAAGTCTATAACTGTCATGCCCCAAAGGGTGCCCTAAACGTGGTAGTCTGCTACATATAATATCAAAACTTAGGAATAACTACCTTAGTCATGCGAAAGTCTCAGTATTACATGTAAGGCATCTAACACAGTAATAGGAGACGATTTTGGGAACTGTGGTCTAAGCAAGTAATAAAGAACATACAAGAATCTAGAAATAAAATAAATCATAATTTTATCAATTAAAGGTCTATTACATGATTCTTAGGGGCATACCCCCGCTAAATTCCAAGGATCGTAGATAACTAATAGTCTTTACAATAGTTTAAATACTACTTCAAAAGATTTTAAAGGAATTCTAATCTAACCTTTCAAGTAGATTTTCTTCAAAAGCTCCTAAAAGATAACTTACACGAATAAGAGGAGACCTCGGGTACAAAAACAGGTGCTCCTATTAATACAAATATCTATAGGGGCGTAAGCTTACGGGCATAGTGAGTTTAAGCAAGTTTATTAAACAAGAAAATGGGATGCAACAAACACGTGAGCATACAAGACATGATTTTCCATAAATCATATGTTGAATGAATTACGCCCTTCATTCGGGGTTAGGTATTCCAACCCATTATGGCCACTACTTCTTGTCTAAAAACAATTTTTATAGATCTTACTGGCTCCTATACGCCACAAAAAACATCTAGTTATTACCAGTTCCTACTTGCTACATACATGATATACCGGCAATGCCTACCATCACTATCATACACTTGTCCCACCAATTGTATAATAGCGAATGCTATGTCATATGAAGTGCATGCATTAATTTTTAATTAGAGCCTAGCTATTATATTTTAATTTCTTACAAGTGATCAATCAATTTCAAACACTTTAACATGATAATAAGCATACAGTTTATTACAAGCAATTCATGCTTCGATATACTTAATATTCTCTCAACACATTATCATACATCTTCAATTTTATCTTTCCTTAAGTCTACTGCAACTAAATTTACAAGCACAAACATAAGTATGAAAAATAAGGGGAGTAGACTCACTCGGCCATGATGGTCCTTCTGTCTTATTGAATGAGTCGATCGGTCAATCCACTAATCAAAGTAATCCTCCGGGTATAGATACTCCTCCTCAGGATCATCTAATCAAGAAGAATACCCATAATGAGTATTTCTTGTTGATTATATTGTTCGTATCAAACCTGTGTCGTAAGATCGCCAAAATTCGTATAGAAGACAGTTCCAATTTAAAACAGCCATAACTTGGTCATTTTAACTCGGAATTGTGCATATAATATGCCATTTTCTACCTATTCGAAAAGATCTATCCATTTCTAAAACTATTTTCATCATAATAAGTCATTTGGGCTTTTAAATAGTGGCGATCATATTCACCACGAATTTTGCAAAACTTAATTTTGTAAACTTTTCTTTATCTTACAAATACTTGTAAAAATATAGATACTAATGGTTGAAAAGACCTTTAAAAAGTGTATATATATGTATATTGACTCGTATCAAATGCATGAATTTAATGAAGTTGTCTCAACCATGAATTTTTTGTAAAAGCAAAGTCTTCTAAAAATTTGGAAAAGCAAAACTTTTGAAGATTTCTACTTAGCTTATTAGAAAGTTTCTTAAGCTATTTTAAATGAGTATTTTCTTCTTCTTAATTCTATTTCCTTAGTCTTTTAATTTTCAAAAGAATGATTTTCGTTTTTCGAAATTCCTTATAGCTTAGTTTCTAATACTTTTTGAAAGTAGTAAAAATCTATTAATTCTATACTTTCTTAATCTTTCTTAAAAAAGAAAATTTCCTAAGTTTGTTCATTAATTTTATTCTTTAAGATTGCTCTATTCTTATGAATAAAATTTTCTTAGTGTTTGTCAAACTATTCTATTTTATATTCCAAAGTATTGATGAAAAAACAATGAAGATTAGTAAAACTTTTGTTAAACAAGAATTTGAAATTTTAATTTTAAAGAATACTTTTCCACTTTACAACTTTGTAAGATGTATATGTGTATTATCTAAGAATTCCTATATTCTTCAATTTTTTTAAAATCTATTATGAGCTCCATTAGATTTCTTATAAAAGATTTACTAAGATAGGTTCCTAAGTTTTTATAGAAAATCATTTCTTTCATGATAACATTCATTTTGGAAAAGAACTTCTATTTAAGAAAACCTTTTTCCTTCTTTATCTTGTTGAGACAAAACCAATATGTTCATGCATGATCATGAATATGAATTATGAAATTATGAAAGCATAAAAAAGATATAATAAGTAATAAAATAAGCAAGTAAAGAAATATGTCAAGTATTGGGAATCTTAGTTTCATCAAGGTATCCCAGGACTAAGAATAGACTAGTCCCAAAAGAAATAAAGAAAAGAAAGAAAATATTATTTTGACTTGATGAAGATAAGTCTAAGACTAGAGACTAGTCTTAAATCGACATGAAATAAGTAAATAAATTGTATAACTTTGAAGTAAATAAATAACAATGAGCTTATATACTCTAAAGAATATATATATATATATATATATAAGTACATAAGTATATGTATTAAGAGGTTAACATAATATCAACAATAATATAAGCAAAATAAAATAACAACATAAAAATATATAAATACATATTCATGAATAATAACAATACATGAACATAGTGTAACTTCCATAACATTAAGTTTAGAAAACTTACACCATGTTCATGTAAAATTACATGACATGGTAAGAGAGATTTTAAGAAATTTCTCACCTAGAGTAGTGTTTGTAGAAGAAGAGGGTTTTGAGGAGAAAATTTTAGAGAGTTTTGGGAGAGTGTTTGAGAGAAGATTTGGTGAAAATTTTGGAGAGTAATTTTGTGGGTAGTAGATGTGTAAATGAAGTGAAAGAGGAGGGAGGTATTTATAGGAAAATGGGGAGTGAATTTTCAGTGATTTAATTAAAGAAAAAAATAAAAAGCCACTTTATGGAAGAGAGAGGAAGAGGTTTAATTTTTGTAATTTTGTGTATCAAAAGTAATAATGTGTAAGGTAGATATGATAGAAAGTTATGGGAAAGGTAAAAAATAAAGATAATAGGTGTATGGAGTTGTAAGAGTAGGTGTTACAAAAAGTAAAGATAAATGGATAGTGTAGAATAGTAATGAATAGTATAATGTAAAGTAGATGTGACTAGTAAAATACCGGTAGTAAGAAAATATACGTGTAATTGCTATATCTGTTAAATTTAGTTACCGAAAAACTACGAAATTGATATTTTTGAAATCCTTGTATTAAATCGGTTCTAATAGTGTTATCAAAATATTTTTACTATTTCAAGCTTCAGGACACGTTTTTCGAGAATTGATCCTGTTTAGGTTCGGAGGACACTCGAAATTCACGAATATGATTTTTTTACACTTTCTCATATTATTTCAAACCATTATTACGAATTATCTCAACTTTGTTTTCTAGGGCTAAAGAATACGGGAATGCCAGATTTAATATCTAGGGTTTGTACTATACTTTTGTTAACCTTTAGGGTTTTCGGTTGACTTTTAATTATAAGATTAAACTTAAAATTAATCGAAATTTCAGGGGTTTACAATAACAAACATTCATTTCATCTTCAAAGTCTTTAAGAAAACTTGAACATAACAACTTGGTTCTCATACGGGTTTCCTAGCTATCCCACTCGTCCAAGAAGGCTTCCCAATCAGTCTCATAACCCATATCATCATAGCAATCATCATCAACATCACCTACAAGGTAGTATCATGAGCCAGAGGCCCAGTACGCAATAACACAAGCAAATACGAGGTGGCAAACACGCTAAAGCTAAATGTCATACAACAATCAATAAATCGATTATCTTTGATTGAATAAGTCAATCATCACTGGAGTATTCAAACTTCGATTACAATCCTAAGAATCCAGGGATGCTGAGTAACAACAACTACTTAGAAGGTTGTTATAAGCTGTCCGAAGACCTATAACTTCTATGCCTACAGAAATAGAGTAATAATCTCATTTAAGGTAAATAGCCATTATACAACTTTAGTTAACTTAATCCATAATATCATCTAGTTCAATTGGTCCCATAAACGTTAACTAAATCATATTATTTTCTCTTAAGAATAAGCAAACGTTACAAGATACTATCCGCCCTATTAATTACTCGCTTAGCCACTCATAAATCACCCATGCATCATGGTGAAAGAAAAGTCGTTGCATCATGACAAGGATGTCGCTCCTCGAGCTAAATTCAATGATGAAAAGCACAACCAATTTCAAACCATTTTAACTCATCTTTGATTAAGTCCATTTAGACTATGCTTTACTTAACAATTATCAAACAAGCTATTACGTACCTGGATAATCTGATCTATTAGACAATAGACTTGTGTTTAAACCCAACTGAGTGTGTGAGTCCATCAGGAAAATCATTTCATATTAAACTAATTATTTACAACAACATATTAACTTGTTACACTTAAATAAGATTATAATCATCTCACATTTAACTCATATAAGCACAAATACACATTTCATATTTTATTAATCATCTATCTATCATCATCAAGGATTTATTTATTTATTCATTTCATATTATTTCTTTATTCATTTTATACGAATAGTACTAAAGGGTCTGTCATGCCTATGGCCTAGGCCGTGATATAGATTACGGGCAACATCATACCTGTGAGCTTAGGCCGCGATAAGCATAATTGGCCTTGCCATGCCCATATTAGCTTTGTAAAAATATTTCTAAAAAGAATTTGAGAAGATAACGGGCCTCATTATGGTTGTAATCTAGGTTATATTAAGCTTTTGAAAATACTTAGAGAAGATCACTAGCTTGGTAACAGCCGTGATTAACCTTTGAAATTTATTTCGATGAGATAACGACCTGAGCAACGACCATGATCAATAGGAAAATTTAAACCCGAGAGGATAACGACCCTGATTACACTCGTGATGAACATGATATTTACCCTAGGGTACCTATTTCAAAATTTTGAAATCCTATATCCTCTAACTCTTTAGTTATCTCCCATGGGTTTGTGAAAACATATTGCAACTAGTCTATAAACACATCATCAAGCATCATCAAGTCCATTTACACACATATGTTCATTTCACATGTATAAACACAATAATCCTCACCTAAAACATAAATCTCCCATGCATGCTTGTTAACCTCTATTATTACTCTAATTATTCAAGTTCTACTTACTTATCACTAATAACATCCATATACATGTCATATTACCATAAACTTCATATTTCATTTCATCAAACACTTAGGATACATACACCTATTTGCACACCTAGTTCAACATACATAACAACATGCTCTTAATTCACAATAAACATCAAAGTTCTACTCTTATCTGACATTAACACCAATCAAAATCATGAATAAACAAGATAAACAAGAAATCAACTTTTCTTACTTATTTAGCTACCACTAGTAATCAAGTTTGTTTTTCTAACTTTCTTGTCTTGGTTCCCACTTTTCTTTAGTTTGTATCTTATTTCCTAGCTTTGCATCTAGTTTGTGATGGCTTAGAAGGAATTTGAATGGATGAAATTTGGATTTGTTTGGGCTTGAGAAGAAAAGAAACGAAGAGAGAGAGAAGATGGAGAGAGAGGGTCTGTTTTAGGGTCCACTTTTCACTTTTGGGGCATATATGGAACTCTTTAGAAAGTATAGGAGCATGGGCTTGGGCTATGGGTTGTGTGTGTGGGCTTAGTTATTAATTTAATTGAACTTAGGCAAAAATTTTGGGCTCCAAAATTTGCTAAGCTTTACAATTAATCACACATACAACTTAATTTAAATGAATTTCTACAAACGTATATATTTGCAATTCTACTCATACATATATACTTCAATTACAAGAATTTCTCATATATAAAGAATTAGTCATATCATCCAATTAAATTATACTAACTTAACTACAACAATTAAATTCATAAATCATCAATTAATAATATAAAAGCAAATTAGTTTAGTATATTAAATTTTAGATTATTTCAGTTATAGTCCACATCTCTTCAACGTTGTAAATTTTTTTTCCTTCATCTTCTTCTCATTGTTCTTCATCCCATTATCAATAGACGATGTAACAACCTTACTCTCTGATATCAATCTATGCTAGGGTAGACAATCTAAATGAATTTATGAGAAATTTATATAATATATCAGTTATATATATATGATTTACATATATGTAAAAAAATATAAGTACATAATCTGAAGATTATAAATATAGAATATATGAATTATGAAATATCCTTAAGCTACTTATGCTTAATTAATATGCATGTATATATTTTATTTGTTTGATGTATGAAATTATGATGAACATATTTAGTTGATAAATTGTACATGTTAGTATACATTACAATTGTTTTGTATTGTATCGTTTGTTTGTGTGTAAGCTAAGCCCATGATCTTCAACAAAACATATCAAACCTAAACTCCAAGCAGATTTTAAACCCAAACCTAAGTCCAAACACTAAACATTAGCCTAAGCCTAAGTTATCGAGTAAATATATTTAGCTAAAGTAAAGTGAAGGGTACAGATTCGACTAATTATCTAATATAAAATTTGCAAAATCAATACAAAACACAAACCCTAAAAACCGACACTCGAAGATAAGCAAGCAAGGCACCAAAATTTCATTAAGATTCTTACAAACAATGCACCAAGAAGTCCTCCAAGACTTCATTACCAAGTTAAGGGAACTTAAGGTAATGTTTGCATACTTTTGTAATCATCTATTCATTTGTTCTTTCATGGGTGCAATTTTCCATTCAAGTAGAATCTTAGGGAGTTGAAGGTTGTTTCGATGATCTAGGTAGATCTTTAGGACTTAGTAAGTTCCTAGAGCTTGTATTATATGAGTTGTAATAGTTGTTTTGATATATAGCTAAAGTTGAATGGATGAAGTGTTGCCTTACTATTCAAGTGGGATTGAATTGTTGAATGAAGTATAGGTTAAGTTTATATATGTATGATGTTGTTAAGTTGGTGTAGCAAGTTTCTGTAACCTAGTGGAAACAAGAATAAGATGTTTACAAGTGAATGTGTATATGCTTTGTTTTTTGAAGAGAAACACAAGGGGAACACGATGGAGTGTATCTAGAGTGTATCTATTCGTGTAACACACTGAGAATCACAAATAAGCCTACTCAAAGAGAAGCACATGGTGTACATGACCACTATATTCAATTGTACTTCTCACCATGTGGAAATCGAATGAAAAATTGTCACAATACAGTTGGAACATGACTAAAGTTATCACACCGTGTTTCTCTCTTATTTTTAAAGTAATTGGCTTACATATGATATACGGCTAGAATACGGCCACTTGTATTGATCTGTGCTTCTCTCTAGCCTTTGACACACTTTGCAATATTTTAAAATACAAATAAAATATTGCTTCATGTTTTGGCCATGTTTCTCATTCTTTTGGAACATAGGGGGAACATGATTGTGTACCTACCCATGCACCCCCTTTATAAATATAAATAAAATAAAATGGAAATAAAAGGATGAATTGTATCAATGTATGAATAAATACTACATTAAATATTAGTATGAGAAATGCTTAAGTTTGATGTATGAATAAGAGTTTTATCTTTTTAATTATGATCTAATATTAAGATTTGTATAGAATGATTTCTTGTACCAGATTCGTCTTCTCAGTTGAGTGTGCCTGCTAATCATTTATGTGTGAATTTAGGTATACGGTAACTTAGTGGTTAGTTGATAGGATAGACATATTTAAATCATCTATAATCAAAGATGACTTAAAAGTGTTTGAATTGTATGTATGTATGGTGTTGAATCTGGTTTAGGAAGCGGCAATCATGTTTATGATGTTAACATGGAAGTTAGACGCTTAGGCCATGCTTATCATGATGCAATGACACTTTATAAGTAGCTTAGCAGGTAGTCGATAGAGGTAACAATATCGGTATCAATAAAACATTTACTTATTCTTAAAAGAAAGTAATATGATTTAGTTCATGTTTGTAGAACCGGTTGAACTAAGTGATATTATAGATTAAATTAAGTAAATATGAGAAATGGTGTGAACTCTAGATGAAGCTATTTTTCTTTTCAGTTAGATATAGGAGATATAGGTATTCGGGTTGCCTATATCAACTCCCTGAGAAGATACTATTACTCAAGATCCCCAGCTTCCCAATGGCTTGTCTCTAGAGTTTGAATACTCCTAAGTCCTATGTTGATTTGATGAACTCAACTAACGATTAATATTTCAATGATTGTTGCATTACATTAGATTAAAATTGTATGCCATAATGAATTTGTTTATGTTACTTATGTATTGGGCCTTTAACTCATGTTTTCCTATTACAAGTGTGGATGAGGATAACTTTTATGATCAATTGGAACGTGGGACACACTTTAAGGAATTTCTGGATGAATGGGACGACTTGGAATTTTGAACATCTATTTTTGTAATGGATTAGCAAAAATGTTTTTGTTTTTTTTATGAATGATGTAACCATTATTGAAGGCTTTTTAAACTTGTATGTATTTTTGTTAAGGCTTGATCTTAAGCCTTTGGTTTGTATAATGTGTATTCAATATTTTATTATGTATTAAACAACCAAAACCTTTGTAATAGTTATATAATTCCACTCTTAATTAGTGGCTTTTATAAATGTTCTATGGCATATTTGTACAAACAATCATTACAAACATCTTCTTTATGGATAACCTTCCATGTAATTCTTTGGGACTATATGTGGTAGGGATTAGATACACCTAAATTTAGATTCAGGGCATGACAGTTTCTTAAATGGTATCAGAATGAGATTCGTGTGATTGCTTGTCTAAATGCGATAGATTAGGAGTGACCGCGGTGAGTTTAGTATAAGAAAGGTTTAGGTTTATATTAAATAATGTGTTTTACTTGTTGCTTGTTTGTTTATTTGTTTGTTTGTTTGTTTGTTTGTTAACATTAACCCAAATGTAATAAGAATAGTACATGAATTGCTATATATGCGTATCAATGTGTTTTATGTTTATATAAAAAATGCGTATGTCTTGAAGGCAAACCAAACAACACATAGAAAGGCAAAATATGCCTCCTTCGCCCCACAGTCATCTACACCAACTTCTACTCCATCTACTACTCTGATTTCCACTATTATACCATCTTCTACTTTGGCATCTACATAATAGATCCCGCAATTGCCCTAGAGACCACCTTTTCCTCCTATGCCTTAAGTGCTAATGGGAGATCTAGCAACATTATATACTATGTTTATAGATATGTTCACCATGATGCAACAATATCAACAAATAATGTATCAGCAACAACAACAGTTTATGCAACATTATGGTCCTCATCTAGTTAGACTAGGTGAGAATATACAAGCTAATAATCAAGGCAATCAACTGAAACTACATGAGTTTAATAGATTGATCCTTGATTTTGATGGAACTAATACTGATCCAACAGTAGAAGAACGTTAAATAGAAGAGTTGGAAAAAGCTTTTGCAACTTGTGGTACTTTAGAGGAAAGGAAGGTAGATTTGGCTATATATATGTTGAAAATAGAGGCTTATAATTGGTAGAGACTAGCTAGTGAAATTATGTCAAGACCTATTGCATGGACCAAATTCAAGGATGCATTTTTTGTTCAATACCTCCTGGTTACTATCAGAGAACAGATGATTTCGAATTGGTTAAGTCTAAGATAAGGGGGGTAAGTCAATTGATGAATATCATGCATAATCTTATAGATTGTTAAGGTTTGCTGGAGAAGGATATCAAGATGAAAGAATGAAGGTACATAATTTTCAAAATGGGTTGAATGATGAGATTAAAGGTGAAGTCAAGATGTTTTAGCTTCATACCTTGGCTGATACCATTACCAAGGTCAAGTTAGTTGAACAAATTCAAAATGATAGCAGAGCGAAGAAAGCTAGAAGAGCTGCTTATTTAGGGAAAAGACCTACATCCTCCACATCTTTTGGAAGCTATCAGAGTGCCAGTAAAGGTTTTCGTTATCAAGGAAGAAGTAAGTAACCATTTTTAGGAAAGAAGGCTGATAAAAAAATAGTAACCAAAATTCCTACTCCTGCTTTTGAGAAGAAATGTATTAAATGCTTCAAGCCACATGAATTATTTGATTGCAAGTGGAATCAAAAAGCCTACTTTGCTTGTGGTCAAGAGGGGCCCTAGGCTTCAAAGTGTAAGAATCCAGTGTTGCAACCTATATTTGTGCATATTGCAAACAAAGAGGACATCATATCGCAGATTATAAAGATAGACCCAACAACAACAATAGTAGAACTAACTCAGGAAAAGAAAAAATGATAGCATGAGTGTTTGCTTCACAACATGTTAAGGAAACACCATCGGTGGACACTTTAGCAGGCACTTTGTTCATTTCCAAATGACATGCTTATGCCTTAATAGATAGTGGAGCTACAAATGCCTGCATATCTGAAAAGTTTATGAATGAATGTGAACTTGTTTATGAAATATTGATTGATTGATTGATTGTGTAATGTGCATTAACACCCCTTTTGGCTTTAAAACGAGAAAGCCATGTGTTGTAGAAATGTTAATCTGCCAATTTCCAGTGCGAATATACCAATTGGCACGCTGGTTTTATTTATTTTTTATTTTGATGTAATTTTAGGCATAAATTGGTTGAAATTGTATAAAGTTATAATAAATTGTAACAAGGCAGAGTTGAGTTTTGAATTGGAAAATGGAAAATTCACTTATGCTCTTGAAAGACATAGACCAAAGAGTATGAGTTATATGGAGTTATGGGAAAAAGGTGTAGTAGCACGATCAAATGCTAAAGAAGTGAGTGTTAACATAGTATTAATAGTAAAAGATTTTGCAAATATGTTTCCTAAAGAATTACTTTGTTTACCTCCTAGTAGAGAGATTGAGTTTGGGATTTATGTAATTTCGGGAGCAATTCCTATATTGAAAGCACCTCACAGAATGGCTTTGACCGAGTTAAAAGAATTGAAACAACAACTACGAGATTTACAAGAGCCTAGTTTTATTTTACCAATTATTTCTCCATGGGGTGTTATGGTTCTATTCATAAAGAAGAAAGACAGAAGTCTAAGAATGTTTATTGATTACAGAGAGCTAAATCAAGTCACCACAAAGAACAAGTACCCTCTGCCAATGATTGATGATATGTTTGATCAACAAAAAGGAGCAACAATGTTTTCAAAGATTAATTTGAGATGTGGGTATTATCAGCTTAGAATTAAGCTGTAGGACATCCTTAAGACTGCTCTTCATACCAGGTATGGACACTTGAATTTTTAGTCATGCCATTTGGATTAACGAATGCTCCAGCTACTTTTATGGACCTCATGAATAGGGTACTTAAAGATTATCTGGATTTGTTTGTGATTGTGTTTATTGACGACATCCTGGTATATTCTCGAGATAAAAAAGAACATGAGGAACATTTGAAGTTAGTACTATAAAGACTAAGGGAAAATAAGTTATATGTAAAATTCAATAAATGCAAGTTATGGCTTAAAGAGATAGCTTTCTTGGGACATGTGATATCAAAAGAAGGTGTGTTGGTTGATCCAGAGAAAATTAATGCTGTTATAGAATGGCAAACACCAACAATTGTTATAGAAGTGAGAAGTTTTTTGGGGTAAGCTGGCTACTATAGAAGATCTTTCCAAAGATTCTCAAAGATTGCATCATCGATGACGAAATTGACTCAAAAACATGTAAGATTTGTGTGGGACAACAAATGTGAATTGAGTTTCCAAGAAAAGAAGAAATGATTAGTATCGGCTCCTGTGTTAGCCCTACCAATTAGTGAAAAAGAGTTTGTCGTTTATGGCGATGCTTCAATCCAAGGACTTAGATGTGTTCTAATGTAAGATGGTAGAATAATCGCCTATGCATCGAGACAATTGAAACCACATGAAAAGAACTATCCAATTCATGATCTGGAGCTAACGGCTATAATTCTAGTCCTGAGGCTATGAAGACATTGCCTTTTTAGCATGAAATGCAAGATATTCATGGATCTCAAGAGTTTAGAGTATATCTTCACTCAAAAGCAACTAAATATGAGATAGAGATAGTGGTTAGAGTTGATTAAAAATTATGATTGTAAAGACCCGGACTCACCCCTATATTTAAAATAGGTGAATCTTGATCTCTAGCCACATATAACTTGCAATGTTATATGTAAGGTTGATTACCAGGATCAGTTTGGATATTTGTTTACCTAAATCTCTTATAACAAAATTTTTTTAAAAACTATCAACTCTTAAAACTTTTTAGAAAAACATGACATTTACATTTATAATATAGATCCACTAAAGACATATATACATATGGATATTACAGACAAAGGCTTGTCAACAAGCCATAAACAAAATACATAAGTTTAACAACAACTAACATAACTATTACATAGATTTCAAAGAAAACTTGAAACTAGTCTATTACAAAAGGTTTCCATCATGCCAAAGTCATACTCCTAGTCTTCTCAATCATCTAGGAAATCCTCAAAATCCGTTCCATACCTCAACCTAGTATAGAATTCATCACTAGCATCAACACCTGAAATTTGAAATAATGAGCCAAAGGCTCAGTACGCAAGTAACAAAAACAAAGGCGAGTGGCATACAAGCTTAAACTACATGCAAATGCAACAATCATCAAGTGATTAGAAAATCTTTAGTTAGGCAAACAACACTGGAGTATTCAAACTTCGGACAACAAGGAACAAGGATATCTAGGGGTCTTAAGTAACGATCTTGACGCTCAGAGGGTAGATATAAGTTGTTCGGGGACTTATATCTCCTAGACTATATATCAATAAAACAGAAAGTAGCTTCCTCTAGGGTTTTCAATCGTTTCACAACTTTACTTAACTTAATCCATAATATCACCTAATTCAAGTGTTCCCATAAACATTGAATTAAATCATATTACTTCTCCTTAAGAATAATCAAATGTTATACATATACCAATAACCCTATCAACTACCAGCCGTGCCACTTATAAAAGACTTATCATAAAGACAGGGATAGCCTAAGCGCTTAAACTACCATACCCCCAATCTAAGCAAGGTGCTGCTCCCCAAGCTAGATTCAATGGCATAATAGACAATCAATTCAAACAACTTAAGTTTTATCTCAAATTAAAGTAAATTTAATCATGCCTATCCCAGGCAAGAAATCAAACACATTACTGTGTATCTAAAAGAGATTGAAGATTAAAAGTGGTATTCAACCAAGGATCTATCACTGTTATAAGAAATTTCAACTTATAATGACAACCTTAACTCTATTCCATGTATGTATATATATATATATATATATATAAATATATATAGCTCTAGGTTAGAGAATCATAAAATTCAAATAAATATTCATACATAGTCTTAACTCAATATTTAATCATCGAACAATATCATACAAACTTATAAAATCATCAAAAGGTCAAATGTCAAGCTTGGAGAGATGTTTGAAGAAGTCTTGAAAATGGAAAAACAGTAGGGGATACGCTGGCCTCCAATACCGGCAGTGTTACGACGATGTAGTCTGCATAAAATTTTGTATACCTACCAACACTAGCAGCGCTAAGCCGAACACCAGTAGTATTGTGGTCTATGCTTGCGGTGTTGAGCTGGTGTAAACTATAAAACAAATTTATTCAAAAAATCCGAGAGTTTTATGGGGTCGATCCATGCCCATGAATACCCCCAACACCAGCAATGTTGCTGTGTACACCGACACTGTTGCCGATGGTGTTGAGAGAATGTACACTGTAGCATAAATTTAAAAAAAAATTGCAAACCTCACCTGTTTCGAAGACAGGAAAATTTGCCAAATTTTTCACTTCCAAACTTCCTTTAAACACATTTCTATCATCAAACTTCAACCTATATGTATTCTAACTTCTTTAAACATATAAAATCTTCACTTCAAACTCATCAAACACCCATATCTACCATTTCAAAGACAATTCTACATTCAACCCTCATTTAGCCAATTCATTCTTCCCTAAACTATCTCAACACTACTCATTCTCAACTCCATTCACTCCAACATTACTTGTCACTTACTTAGCATAAACAATAAACCATCAAGTTATCATTCAATACCTAACTAACACATGTAAATCATCAAAACTCATTTAACTCAATTCATGGCGTGAACTCCACTTCACAAAAAAAAAAAAAAAAAAAAAAAAAAAACTTAAACTAACAAATACACTCTTATCATAATAAACACATACCTTAAGAAGCTTTAGGTCTTATTGAAAATCGCATGGGCTTTGATCTTGACTTTATTAAGAGCTTGGAGTGTAAGATTTTAAGGAAAAAGGGAAGATAACATGTATGAGGAATTGTGAAATTCGTATGGATTTTTGGGTCTATTTTGGGAGTATGTTTTTAGTAAAAAATGAGGTTTGTTCTCATCTTAATATTGACTTTAGGGGCTGCCATAGTAAAGGCTTTAATTTGCGTGGGTTTGGGCTTATTTTTCGGCTAAAATAAATGAGTTTAGGGCTTGCTTTTGTCCAAAATTTTTTGCTATGTTTAGTTATTATATTAAACATATTTAACTTGTTTTAAACCAATATTCATACACTTTATTACACTTACAAAATTCATAGACACAATATTCATTCACACTAAGATATATCAACATTTAAATATATTAATACAATACATACACCACATTCTAACACAAATCACATATATCATACTCAAGTGCATCAACACACAAATATAAAACATAAATTTCAGAATTATGGTTATTTCAATGATATTGAGATCTTATACCACCTTGGAAAGGCAAGTGCAGTTGCCATGCATTGAGTAGAAAGAAACAAATGAATGTGGCAACCATGATTACATATCAAAAGAGATACTCAAAGATTTTCGAAAAATGGACATTAAAGTGACCCTGAAGAAAATTGATGCCATTCTTGCTAATTTAACATTGTAACCCACAATTCTGCATCCAATCAAGTAAGGCCAGAAAGAAGATTCTTAGAGTGAGAAGTTGATTACTTTCATAAGGAATGGGAAAAGAAAAGAGTTAAGGCTTAGTGATGATGGTGTTATTAGATATGGAAAGAGAATCTATGTGCTAAAGATTCATGATTTAAGAAAAAAAGTCATGAAAGAAGCCCATGCTTCCACTTATTCCATCTGTCCAAGAAATACAAAAATGCATAAAGACTTGAAGAAAATCTTCTAGTGGGATAACATGAAATGTAATGTGGTTGATCATGTATCAAAATGTTTAACATGTCAATAGATAAGAATCGAACATCAAAGACCTGGAGATGAGCTACAACCTTTACCAGTGCCCAAATGGAAATGAGAAAATATAACTATGGATTTTGTATCTACTTTGCCAAGAACACTAGCCAGACATAAAGTGGTATAGGTAATTATTAATAGATTAACTAAATCGACACATTTTATTCCTCTAAGAATCAGATGTTCCTTAGAAAAGATGGCACTTATGTACATAAGAGAAGTAGTAAGGCTACATGGCATTCCAATGTCGATTGTATCTAATAGAGATTTAGATTTGTCAATCGATTTTGGAAGATTTTACATAAATCATTGGGTATACATCTACAGTTTAGCATTGTCTTTCATCCACAAATAGATGGATAGTTAGAAAGAACCATTCAAATTATGAAAAAAAATATGTTAAGAGCTTATGCATTAGATATTGATGGTTAATGGGATGGCATTAACCATTGGTTGAGTTTGCATACAACAACAGTTACCAAGCAACCATACAAATTTCTCCTTATGAAGCTCTGTATGAAAGAAAGTGTAGATCTCCTATACATTAGGCTGAAGTAGGTGAAAGATCTTTGATTGGTCTAGATTTACTGCAATAAGTCATAAATGAGGTTCAGATTGTTAAAAAAAGAATGAAGGCAGCACAAAACAGGTATAAAAGTTATACAGATGTAAGACGAAGTCTCCTTGAGTTTGAAATCGATGATCATGTATTCCTCATGGTATCTCCAGCTAAAGGAGTGTTTCGATTTGGTAGAAGAGGAAAGCTAAATCTGAGATATATAGATCCATTTAAAATATTGGAAAAGATTGGACCATTGGCATACAAATTAGCTTTGTCTCTATATTTGGCAGATGTGCGTAACGTTTTCCATGTATCACAATTAAGAAAATGTATATCTAACCCAAATGCTATTATCATTACTAATCAACCAGAAATTCAGCTTAATCTAACTACAGCAGGGAAACCTATCAAAATTTTAGGCAGAGTAGATAAAGTTTTGAGGAGGAAGTCCATTTCTTTTGTTAAGGTACAATGGAGTGGTGAAACAGAAAGGAAAGCTACTTAGGAAATAGATAGTTTTATAAGATAGGAGTATCCTAAGCTATTGATCAGTGAATAAGGTAAGTTTCGGTGACGACACTTCTTTAAAGAGGGAAGCGTGGAATATTCTTAAGTTACTTATGCATAATTAATATGCATCTATATGCTTTGTTTGTTTGATATATGAAATTATTATGAATATATTTAGTTGATAAATTGTACATCTTAGTATACATTAGAATTGTTTTGTATTGTATTGTTTATTTGTGCATAAGTTAATCCCATGATCTTCAATAAAACAGACCAAACCTAAACTTCAAGCAGATTTTAAACCTAAACCCAAGCCCAAACACAAAACATTTAGCCCAAGCCCAAGTTATGGAGTAAATATCTTTAGCCAAAGTAAAGTCAAGGGCAAAAATTCGACTAATTATCCAACATAAACTTTGCAAAATCAATACAAAACACAGATCCCAAAAACTGATAGTCAAAGATAACCAAGCAAGGCACCAAAATTTCATTAAGATTCTTACAAACAATTCACCAAGAAGTCCTCCAAGACTTCATTACCAAGCTAAGGAAACTTAAGGTAAAGTTTGCATACTTTTCTAATTTTCTATTCATTTGTTCTTTCATGGATGCAATTTTCTATTTAAGTATAATCTTAGGGAGTTGAAGGTTATTTTGATCACCTAGGTAGATCTTTAGGGCTTAGACTTGTGTTATATGAGCTGTAGTAGTGGTTTTGATATATAGTTAAAGTTGAATGGATGAATTGTTGCCTTATTATTCAATTAGGATTGAGTTATTGAATGAAGTAAAGGTTAATTTTATATATGTATGATGTTGTTAAGTTGGTGTAGCGAGTGTTTGTAAGCTAGTGGAAATAAGAATAAGATGTTTAAAAATGGAAGTGTATATGCTTTGCTTTTTGAAGGGAAACATAAGGGGAACATGGGGGAGTGTATCTATTTGTGTAACACATTGAGAATCACAAATAAGCCTATTCAAAGAGAAGCACGTGGTGTCCATGTCCGTTGTATTCAACCATGCTTCTCACTGTATGGAATTCAAATGAAAGATTGTGACAATACGGTCGAAACATGACCAAGGGTATCACACCATGTTTCTCTGTAATTTTTAAAGGAATTGGCTTACATATAATACATGGCTAGAACTCAGCCACTTGTATTGAACCAAGCTTCTCTCTAACCCTCGAAACACTTTGCAATATTTTGAAACACAAATGAAACACAACTTCATGTTTTGGCTATGTTTCTCTTTCTTTTGGAACATGGGGGAGCATGGTCGTGTACCCACCTATGCACCCTCTTAAAAAATAAAAAAATAAAATAAAATAAATTAGAAATAAAGGGATGAATTGTATAAATGTATGAATAATACTATGTTAAATATTAATATGAGAAATGCTTAATTTTGATCTATGAATAAGAGTTTTAGCTTTTTAATTATGATCTAATATTAAGATTTGTATAAAATGATTTCTTGTAACAAATTCGTCTTCTTGGTTGAGTGTATCTACTAATCATTTACGGTTAATTCAGGTACATAGTGACTTGGTTGTTGGTTGATAGGATAGATATATCTAAATCGACTATATTATAGATGACTTAAAAGTGTTCGAATTGTTTATGTGTGTGCCATTGAATCTGGTCTGAGGAGCGGCAACCCCATTGACGATGTTAACATGGTAGTTAGGTACTTAGGCCACCTTGTTATGATGCAATGACACTTTATCAGTGGCTCAAAGGATAGTTGATGGGGGTAATAATATTGGTATAACATTTACTTATTCTTAAAATGAAGTAATATGATTCAGTTTCGACCAATTGAACTAAGTGATATTGCGGATTAAGATAAGTAAAGATGAGAAATGATTGTGAATCTTAAATAAAGCTATTTTCCTTTTTAGTTAGATATTGGAGATATAGGTATTCAAGTTGCTTACATCAACCCCTTAAGCAGCTGCTGTTACTCAAGACTTCCAGCTTCCTAATGGTTTGTCTCTGGAGTTCGAATACTCCTATGTTGATTTGATGAACTTGACTAACGATTAATAATTTAATGATTGTTGTATTGCATTAAATTAGGATTATTTTCCATAATGTATTTGTTTGTGTTACTTGTGTACTGGGCCTTTGCCTTACATTTTCCTATTATAAGTGTGGATAAGAAAGACTTTTATGATCAGTTGGGATATAGGATAGACTTTGAGGAATTTTTGAATGAATGGGACAACTAGGAATTTCAACCTTAATGACGTCTGTTTCTGTAATAGATTAGTGAAAATGTTTTTTTTTTAATGAATGATGTAATTATTATTAGAGACTTTTTCAATTTTTTTGTATTTTTATTAAGGCTTGATCTTTACCCTTTGGTTTGTATAATGTGTATTTAGTATTTTCTTATCTATTAAACAACAAAACCTTTGAAATAGCTATATAGTTATACGCTTAATGAGTAGCTTTTATAAATGTTCTATGGCATATTTAAACAAACAATCATTACAAACATCTTCTTTATGGATAGCCTTACATATAATGCTTCAGGATTACATGTAGAGGGGATTGGATACACCAAAATTTAGATTCAAGTCATGACAAATTATCTATGTTAGATATATGAAAAATAAATTGCATAGATAAAATATATAAGTGTTAACTCATGACTTGTATATATAATTTATAAGTTATATTATTAAGCTATATTTCATATAGATATAAATGGTAATATATAACTTAGTCTAACAAATATAAATACATAATCTAAAGACTATGAATATATCAGCTATGAATTATATATGTTATATATATGAAAAATAAATAGTGTGTTAATAAATTGCATAGGTTGTATATATATGTTATAAGTTATATTTTATAAGTTAGATATATATATATATATATATATAAGTTATAACATATAACTTGTATATATAAGTCATAAGTTTTATAGGTTTTATGTTTTACAAATTACAAGTTTCATATATATATATATATATATAAGTGTTATAAAATAATGTAAAAAAATATAAATATATAATCTAGAGATTTTAAATATAAATGTTATGTATTATGTATATAACAAGTAAATATGGTATTGATAAAATATATAAGTTCTATACATAAGTTATAATATATACATATAATTTATATTTTATAAGTTCTATTTCATATATATAAGTTATATATGTTTTATGTTTTATATGTTACAAAATTATATATAAGCTATAAGTCATCTATATAAGTTATGAGTTATACATATGGGTTATATTTGTATAAATTATATATTATATATATATGTTATATAATATATCATTTTTATTTATAAATTATGATTTATATACATACATAAAAATGTCTAAAAAATATAAATAGATAATCTATAGATTATAAATATTGTATGAATGATTATAAATATAAATTATATATACATATATGTTATATTTTATAAGTTATATAAACAGATTATATATGTTTTGGGTGTGTGGGAGAGATATATGGACTAACACATAATCTACATATGTTAATATATAATGTATTTGTTATGAATAACATATGTATGTGTATGTGTGTGAGTATGAGTATGAGTATGAGTATGTTTAAGCTTCTTATTTTTGTTTTATAATAGCGAAATAAGGGTATAATGGTAATTTAAATTTTATTCCTAGTTTGACATTACAATTAATAAATTAAATTAAATACTAAAATATGTATTCCTGATAATAAAAATTTGGATGAAGTAAATACTAAAGTACATCATTCCTAATCTATTAATGGTAATACTATTCTCAAAGCATAACTTTTTTTATTTTCCCGTTGAAAGAGGTAAAGCAAATTGTTAATTTAATATTTTAAAAAACTTTTGAATCTTTAATAATACAAGTGGGCTCGTAATAGAATAAATTTTCATGTTGCTAGCTCCTCAAAACTTTTGACACTAAATATTGTTTATGGATAACTATCACTATGAATAGCTTTGATGTTAGTTCATGATGAAATTTTCTATTTTGCTATGTAAAAAATTCTCATAAGACCTTTTACTTAATTCTTTTTCCAAGTGAACAATAACTTTTTGGATGAAGCAAATCAAATGTGATTAGCATTTCTTTAGTTAACAAATTTTGGTTGTATATCTTCTTTTCTTTTTCCTCTACGTATTTTTCAATTTATTTATGCATTATCTATTTTCTTTCTTATTATATCAATGATGTAAATAAGAACTGAATTAATACTATATTTATATTGCACAAGTGTTTCACTTTCTATGTGTTGAATGTGTATAATATTTTGTGTTTTTTCTTTAATAGATTAAGATGCCTACTTTTAATATATTTAAAAGAAAAGAAATACATGGAATTTACAAACATGAGAAGCTCAAAATGAGAAACTTTTTTTTTTTTTTTTTTGCCATTACAAAGGGAGAAGGAGGATTCAAAATTGGGACTTCTTACTTGAGAGATCAAGGATATACCACTAGGCTACAATGCTATTGGCCCAAACAAGAACTTATTATGTAGTAAAATTCTATACTCCAACCATTATTATTTTTTTTTATGTTACTGGTCTCCCAAGTTTTTAAATGACTGAAATTCATATCAACACGATAGTCAAAACAACATTAACATAAATAGTTAAAACTACATTTATTTTATCGAAACTTCTATAGTCACGTTACACTTAAGTTGATTATCAAAGATTAATACAAAAGGAATATTGATGGTTTGATTATGATTAGAATAAATTTGAAATGTTTGATAATTATACATAACTAGTCCCTTTAAAAGAAGCATAGGACCATAGAATATTTTTATTTTTTTTATCTCATCATGAAAATTTTCTGAGCTGTTAATGAGAGAAGAATATGAGAAGAAATCTAAAAGAACTTATTATATTCAATGCATTTAAGTAATGGGAAGGAAAATAAAGAGACTTTTAATGTGACATTATTAATATATTCATCACTTTGTAAAATAACATTTAAAAAGAGATTAATGGTAGTTAAATAATAGTAATATAATACTAATGAAGTTAAACTATATTTATTTTATTTTAATTCATTAAGAAATTTGTTAGGTTCCCTTAAAATAGGTTTTGATTATAACAAAAGTATCAAAAGATTACTAATGAGTTTTTCAAGTGTGTAGTTTTAAGTTGAAGAGAAAGAAAAAAAATTAATAGTATCAGGTTACCAAAAGGTTTTACAGAAGATTCACTACAAGGAAAATGAACAGTATAGTTATCCAGAAGGTTTTACAGAATTTTTCTGTAACTTGTGATAGCAATACAGCTCCATTTGAATTTACCATAGATGATTCAAGTTTTGATCAAATTCATTCAAAATCAATTTGAATCATTATTTTGAAGACCTAGCTCCAAGGAAATGAGTATATTTGGGTAATATACTCATATGTTCCACTCAAGTTGGTTTATATCGAAGGAGATTTTTCACTTATCCAAGGAAGGTGTTTCTATAGATCAAGACATCTATTTTTCAAGGATCTTCTTTCTGTCAAGAAGTGAATCATATCAAAAATGAAACAACATATGGAAGCTTCAGGCATTGTTCAAATTTTTCGAATTCAAGATGAAGTTCAAAATATTATTTGAGATTTTTATGGAGATTTTATACAATAATTTACAACAGCTCTTTAAACTTTGAAAAACAATTTGAAGAACAGATTCAATTTAATATCACAGTTTCCATTTTTATGGGATCTTTTCCAAATTATCATGGAACTTATCCGATTCTTTTAAAAGTTCAAATCAGAGATATACTTTAACGAGTAATTAGTGATATATTAAGAACCAGTGGAGAAGATAAGTTACAAGCAATGGTCAATTTTGAACCGAAGAGATAAGGAACATAAGATAATATCGAAGATCTTTTTGGAGCAACCCACAACAAAAGATAACATTCAAAACTTACCTACGACTAAATTGAACATTAAAAATCAAAGATAAGCGAGAAGGAGCTTCCTTAATAATATTACGAGACAGGAAAAAAAAGATATGTATATATATATAACGAATATATTATATTCAAATTCAAAACAAGATAATGTCCAAGATATCTATGGGATAAGAGACGTTGAAGAATAGGCAAAATCTTGAAGAGTTCTCGTACTATAGAAGAATATATGTGAAAAAAGATATACTGATACCCAAAACGAAAAGAAAAACAGAGCTTTTTCAAACACGCTACCTCTTCCATCTTTTTTAATCCGAATTGTGCAACTATTATCTTATTGCAATATCTTTTATTTGCTACCCATTTCTTTGTGTGACTAAAAGAACGTGTGCGTTGCCTTCTAGGTTGTCTTGTTTATAAGATTAGACTCTGTAGGATCAGTTGTTAGCTTGAGGAAAGCTGTGAGAATCAAGCAAAGAGAATTGTACAATCTTGTAAATTAATTTATTTAGATATATTGAAACAAACCCGTGTAAATTGCAAGGCCCCCAGCTCGGAGTTGAAAGAGTGAACTAACACAAAAGGCGAAACCACTATAAGTCGCTGCCTGATTTTTTTTCCCTACTCTTTAATTTTATTGCAATTTATATTGTGGTTATTTAATTATTTAACTTGTTCTCATAGCTTGAACTCAAAGGGGATTTTAATTTTAAAAGATTAAAATTTGAATTTTTTATAATAATCAATTTAAACCTCCTTATTGATTATTAAAGTGGGACCAACAAAACTTTTTTTGGAAAAACCTTTCTAGTGATATTTCTTAAATAACTATAAAGAGAGTAGTTAGAAATGATAGAATATGAGAAGATATAAGAAAATTTATTATTTTGAATGTATTTAAGCAATAAAGGGAAGAAACAAAAAGAACATCATTTATTACTACTATAGAATAAGATATAGTGTAAAATTATTGATGCATTTATTACTATGTAAACTGAGATATATGAATTATTTCCTTCTTCAATGTTTTTCTCTATGATTGCACCTTTTAACAAAGGTGTTTAATGGTGGGAAAAAAAAAGTGTTTAATAAATTTCTTTTGTTTTTTTGGTGCTTCTAGCTATTCTCAAAGCATTTTATTTAATTTATTTAGTCATCTTGTGACCATTTGTTTTTTAGCTTCTAGACACAAGTATCACGTGTATGTTCGCTAAACAACATATAAGAGATAATTGCTATTGACATTTCTATGTAATTCAACATAAATAATTGTCATGTATAGTATTATTACTTCTAATCTTATTTAATCCTCAACTCATTTACATATCTAATACATTTTTTCCACTCATTGTCCATGCATATTTAACTTGATTAATTTGTACTGTAATAAACAATTTTTCCCCTCTATTTTAACTTGTGCACACCTAATGTGGGTGCTTGACTACTCGTATTATTAAAGAAAATACCTTTTTACTGGACTCCACATCCTACTTAAAAATTTCCATACATGAAATATACATGTTTAACATTAATTTTGATTATATTTATATTTTAGCCATGGCTTTTCTTTAAACTACCAGCTTTATTTATTTATTTATTTTTGTTAACTTTAGAACATTATACAAGGATATTTTTGTAATTTCATATTGAAGTCCCTTTTTTATATTTGTTCTATCCCTTTAACTCTGTGATGTTTCAACTTCCGATATTTTCGCTTAAATTCCCATCGGGTTGCCATTATCCTTCTATTTTGTGTCAATTAGGATGATTATACATTTACCTATAGTTACCTTTCTCTATTTGTAAATCACGTTGTCTCTCTTGGTTCCGAAATGAATTTTTTTTTTCCTATTTTAGTTGTTGGTGGAGTAAAGAAGACAAAGAACAATCAATTTTAGAAGACAAGAGATGTGCTCTTTTTATTTCCTTTACTAATTGCTTAAGGATATGCCACTTTTGTGATATGTTCTTATTTTATATGCATATTTTTTTTTTTTTTTTTGTTTAGATGTACTAACTCAAACACTAACTTCATTGTAGTTTGTCTCATGCATGTATTGTTGTAGGGGTGAGTTTAGGAAATTGTTTGAGATGATGCAAGGTTCAAAAACCAATAACCATATATAAATTTTTGTTGGAGATAATGTGAGGGGTTGTTCAATTATTTTATGTTACGTTTGGACTCAGGAATGATTTAAAATATAATGGATTGGATTGGAATAAGATGATTTTGGGAATGACAAATCCATTTCTATATTTGGAAGATTACATAAAATGGAATGACTAAAAAGTGTAATTTTCGAGAATGTCTTTTTTAATAAATGTAAAATATGAATATAAGATAGGATAAAAAAAGTAATTAAACTACATATAATTAATCAAGATGGAATGAAATTGCGATTCCATCTTCTCAAAGTTAGAATCGAATCCCCTTTAAAGCCAGAATTGTTGATTCCAAGGAATCGTGATTTTGACTTCTAAAAATGCTTCCAAACATTAGAAAAGGGAATGGAAGCTAGAATCACGATTTCATTTCGGCCCATTGCTACGTACTAAACATGCCATAAAGATTTAATGTGGAGGAAGTAGACAAAAGTGATAAAGATAAGGTTTGGGACAAAGTGGTGCTAATGGTAATTCAACATAAATAAATGTCATGTAAAGTATTATTACTTCTAATCTTATTTAATCTTCAACCCATTTATATATTTAATACATTTTCTCTTACTCATTGATCAAGCATATTTAACCTGATTAATTCGTATTACAACAAACATTTTTTCCCCCTCTATTTAACTTGTGCACGCTCGATGTGGGTGTTTGACTACTAGTATTATTAAAGAGAATACTTTTTCATTGGACTCCATATCCCACTTAAAAAATTCCAAACACGAACGTACATGTTTAATATTAATTTTTATTATATTTACATTTTAGCTATTGCTTTTCTTTAAACTGCAACTTTATTTATTTTTTGTTTGGCCAACTTCAAAACATTATATAAGGATATTACTGTAATTTTATACTAAGTCTCTTATTTATATTTGTTCTATCCCTCAATCTTCGTGATGCTTTAACTTCCGATGTTGTTACTTAAATTCCCATTCAGTTACCATTATCCTTTTATTTTGTGTCAATTAGGATGATTATTGTTTACCTATAATGACCTTTTTTTAATTTGTAAATCACTATCTCTCTCTTGGTTCTGAAATGACTTTTTTTTTTTTTTTTATCTAAACTTTTTTTTTCCTATTTTAGTTGTTGATGGAGTGAAGAAGACAAAGAACAATCAATTAATTTTTTTTCCTGAAAGTACAAATGTTTTTTATATATTAAAAATATATAATTTTAATCATGATCAAGTTCTTACAATGAATTTTACAATTTTTTCTTTATTTCTATTTTTATACGTGACAAAGGTAATTTTTTCTATTTTTTCTCCTTTTTCCCTTTTATTTTTCATTCATTTTATTAAAGAGAAAGACCAATTGTGTTTATATATGCTTTTTTTTTTTTCGGTTTAGATGTAAAGACCCGATCCTCTAAATCCCGAGATTTAGAGTACCAAATCCCCAACCACATATAACGTTTGCACATTATATGTAAGGTTGTCTAAAACTAACAGTTTATGCAAATTGTTTGATCAAAACACTAAACTTTGTAAGGAACATTTTAAATAAAACAAGATTGCTAACAAAAGCAATCTATACATATATTTACATCAAATAACCATTGCTTTGTGTCAATACATGACACAACAAAACAATTACATGATTTCTCAAAACATGAGAATCCTAATGGATCTTAAGGTCATTACAAAAGAACTTGGCTTAACTAACAAGCCTTCTATACAAAGCTGGTCCTTAGCAAAAAGTCTTCTAAAAGTCCCGGGTCATCGGATCCTATTCATCCCACTCGTCCAGAAATCTTTCAAAATCGGACCCATAGCCCAAGTCATCGTAATACTCGTCTCCATGACCTGCAAAGCAGCAAAAGTGAGCCAGAGGCCCAATACACAATAACCAATGCAAAACAAGTCATCCAATTGATGTAAATGCATCATAAAACAAGTGGTTATCTTTATTACATTTTGATTCACAAATCAACAAGAGGGTATTCAAACTCCGGTCACACTCCGGGAATCCAGGGATCCTGAGTAACAGCAGCTGCTCAGGGGGTTGATATAAGCAGTCCGAATACTTATATCTCCTATATCTATTTCATAAAGATAATAGTTCATCTAGGGTTTAAAAGCCGTTGCCCGACTCTACTTAAACTCAGTCCATAACATGAGCCTAGTTCACAAGTTCCCATAAACCTTGAACTAAATCATGGTATTTCCCCCTAAGTTTAAGCAAACGTTACACAGATACAATTCCCCTATCGGCTACCCACTTAACCAAAAGAATCGCTATTGCATCATAGCGTACCATTGCATCATGGTAAAGTCATTGCATCATGACTTGGTTAAGCGCCTAGCTAACATGTCATTGCATCATGACAGGTTTGCTGCTCCTCGGACCAGATTAAACAGCGTAATAGACATCCAATTCATCCAAATGTTAAATCGGATCAATTTAAGTCAAATTAGAAATGTCTGGTCCTAGCAATCATCAGACAAATTATTGCGTACCTGAACTCGTTAGAATAGAACTAGGATCTCTCGGTGATGGATTAACCGAAGAATCCTTAACTGTAATAGAAATGTCACAATAATTAATAATCAACATTTATAAATTTCATTCTCACAAATATATACATATTATATCCATATATCACAAATTATCAAAGAAATTCACAAATTGAATATACAGTCACGACTAGGCATTTAAAAGTCCTAATATCCCAAATTGCTTACCAAATACTCAAATACTCAAATAACAACTTTGGAAACTTTTTAGAAAAAGTTCTCAAAATTCAAAAACTCAGGGGATACGCCGGCACTCAACGCCGGCGGCGTTGGGCCGGTGTTAACTATTCTGAAAATGTACACTGTCAACACTGGCAGCGTTCAAAGGTACGCGTCAGCCTTTATAACCTACGCCGGCGACCTTGATTCCCAAAAGCCAGCGTACAAGTTAGAAGAAAGAACGCGGCTGACTTCCTAGCGAAAGCGGCGGCGTTCAGTCGGCTTTAAGAAATTTGGTTCTGTGAACTTTCAACACCGCTCTACGCGCGGCGCGTAGAGACTCAAATTGCGGCGTACGTTCTGAAGAACAGACGCTGGCAAGTCTTCGGCATATAAGCCGGCGCATTGCAAACGGCGTTAGGGAAAATCATTCTGTGGGCTTTCTACACCGCCTCTAGGCCGGCGGCGTAGAATCCCCAGATGCCGGCGTACGTTACAAAAACAAGCTTATACGAAAATTCAAATCCCCTGTTTTCACTTTGTAAAATTACATCTTAAAACACTTCAAAAACTTTCCTCAACTACACTTCAAACTTCATATACTCACTCCAACATACACTACTCAATTCTAGCAACCCAAGGCATGAATTCAACATCACTAAACACTATAAATTCCATTTTCATCAATCTCCACTCTAACTACTTAAATTATCTTTGTTACATCAAGACACTTCATATCAATACAACAATACATGCATACTTTCACACACTCATATGACACATACATAACTCATTCGCATGAACAACAATTTGATCAATCTTAAACTCAATTCATCCAACTATCTATACATCTATTTCAAGAAAGGGAAACAAAACAAAATCACAACAACCTAAACTAAACCAATTCAAATACATACATATATACCTTGTCTTGAGAATAACTTTGATTTTCAACTTGATATAACCCTAACTTGAGCTTGGAAATGAAGATGGAAATGGAGGAAGAAGAGAAGAGAAAAAGGAGAAAGAAAAGGAAAATTCGGATAAAATTTTGAGCTGCCTCAAAAAGTAATCAAATTAACTTAATTTTGACTTTTTCACTTCCAAATTTACCCCTTAATGCATATATTAACTTTAGGTTGCATTTCACTTTAATTTGGGCTCCATTTAGCTTACATTTAGGGCATAATGCTAATTTAATTACAAGGAACTCAATCAACTAACTTAAGTAAAATTATGGTTGAGTTATTAATCTAATTTAACTTAACATCTTAATGTGCACAAGACAACATTAATAAATTCATTACTCACACATTAATGCATATAAAACAAAATATTAATTTCAACATACACACATACAAAATCATATATCTTAAGCTACTAACATATAATCATACTCATTCAATTCAACTCTTTAAAATAAATTAATAAACACATGAGATTTGATTAAAAGTAAATCTAAGTCATTTCATTAGATGTACTAACTCACACACTAACTTCATTGTAGTTTGTCCCTAATATGTATTATCGTAGGGGTGAGTGTAGGAAATGGTTCGAGATGATGCAAAGGAAAACAACCAACCATATATAAATTTTTGTAGGAGATAACGTGAGGGGCTGTCCAATTATTCTATTAGATTTAATATGGAGCAAGTAGAGAAAAGTGATAAAGATAAGGTTTGGGA
This sequence comes from Combretum micranthum, assembly GCA_024138025.1. Taxonomy (NCBI): domain Eukaryota; kingdom Viridiplantae; phylum Streptophyta; class Magnoliopsida; order Myrtales; family Combretaceae; genus Combretum; species Combretum micranthum. Next base: position 636,670 of record JAMXBD010000304.1, read on the forward strand.
CAAAGTGGCTCTAATGGTGATTTTTTCTGTTTTTCATTTTTTTTATTAACCTCCAACGGTGATGTTACTCTTTTAAGTTCTATAAATACTCAAAGGTTGTAAATTTTGTGATTTTCTTCGTTATAGATTTAATTTTTCCATGAGTAGTAATTATTCAATATATTGAAATGTTTATGATATTAGATATTTGAATTTTATTTCTTTTAATCGAGTAATTTGTATGCTAAGGGTTTAAATTTTGCCGTTAGCATGAATGTTGGATAGAGAAGTAATTATTCTTTTTAATCTCAGCCAGCGGAACAAATTATTTTACATATAATTTTTTTCTTTGGTTTGCTATTGGTTATGTGGATGGTGTGCTTTTGATTTTCTTTTCCTTATATTTATATTTTTGCATGGATTTTTTTTTTTCCCTCTCTTTACCAATATGATCTAGGTTTGACCTTGAGCAATTTGGGAAGTTCATCTCATCTTCATATCAACATCTATTATTAATGAACAGTAAGGATGTGATAAGCTTTATCTTTTTTTTTTTTTCCTTTTATAATCTTACAAGATGATATTATAATTGGAGGTTAGAAGTAAAGTCTTCTATCATCTATTATTTTGTAGTTTTATGATTGTATTTTTCTCTTTATTTCATTTTAATTCCTCTTATAATATATTAATTTTAATGGTTTTGTCTAATAGTTTTAAATTTTATAGTTTACATCGATGGAAGAGATTTATTTCCGATTTGTTGTAATTATTCACGTGTAAGTAAAACTTATGATGAGCAAGTTTTTGTGTAGGTTTCATTACTTTATTTTGTTGTAAAATGGTTATTAATAAATGGATGATGTATGTAATTGTCGTCTACTAAGATTTAATGTGGTGTTAAATTGTATGTTATTGGGGAAATTTGATGCAAAATTTACTAGATAGTGTGATTTTTTTTTTTTTTTTTAGTGAAATTTATATTGTACATTTTAGGAAATCACATAATCAAATTTGATCCATCTCGTTATAAAATAAATATTCATGCGAGAAAGGCTTTGACAAGTATTACACACCACGTAAAATATATATAGGGTGTATAATTACCAATGATATTCTAATGCGTGATCTTATGGTGGTAATTATTTTAGAAACTACTACTTCTTTATCCATATGTTAAAATATAATTAATAGTTACATATCACGTGTACATACATGTGGTATGTATTACATACTAAATATTTTTTCTATTCATGTTGTTAAATTATAATAACCTCTTCATTTGGAGCCTCAAGATAGGAAAAAAGAATAGGGGAAAAAATCAAGAGAAAAAGAGAAATTTCAATTCTCCGTAGGTGTTTGCTAGATTTATAATGGGTTGTAGAGGATTTAATGATCTATAAGAAGGTACCTCCGTTTTCATAAGTGATGATATGCTTGGTTTGCTATTGAAATATAGAATATAATAAATAAATGTTGTGTATTTTATTACGCATTCTATTTCACTTAATCCAAAGTTATAGGTTTAAGTATTTGTAGTAAGCATGTACTGAGTTTTGTTGTTGATGAATTTTCATTAATTATATTAGTATTTGAGTTGCTATAAATAAAAACTAATTCGACATTGTCATGGTTATTTCCATGAAAATTAAAGCCGAAGCCTCTTACTAATTCTTTTAAATATGTAAGACATTGCAGTATAATCCAAACATTTATGGATGAAAATTTAAATTATAATTTCTTAACTAAATATGCAAAATGACGGAGTGAAGTGAGATTTGTAAAGTTTCCAAGCATAGAGACATGCTAGAACTATTATTCCATATTAATCTCTAGAATCAAAAGGAAAGACATTAAAATAACTATGAGTAATAAATCATTTACATGTTGAGCAAATGAGATGAAAAAAATATAAAGCCATCTAATATTGATTTCATTATTTCAAACAATAACCTCTCTAATATATCTACAACAAGACAATTACACTGAAAGTCCTTTTGATACGAGTGAGTGAATGGATAAGATAGAACAAATGGATATAAATTTGTTTTATGTTTATAGTTTTTTATTTTTTTTAAGATCCCCTTGCTTTATTATAGAATTAGTTGGTGTAGATAATTGCTATATTATATTATATTATATTATGTATTTTCTTTTAATGTTGCTTTATTTAAAGGTCGCACACCCAATGTTAGTGCGCAGCCATTAGATTCTTTATAAACCACTTCCTCTGTATTAAGTAACCAATTTTAAGATTATTAAACTCACCTTTTCCCTCTTTTCTCTATTTTTCTCTCTCATAATAGGCAATTACTTAATTTTCAAAATAATCAAACACAACCACTATTGTCACATTTGGTTCAAGGCGTGTTAGCCGCCACGTATAATACTTACGCATTATACATTAAGGCTGACCTAATTTATAGTTTATCGTGATTGTTGCTAAACAAATTTTAGATTCTGAAATCGTTAAATTAGATTTTGAAAATGACTAGAGTTGCAGCGGAAAAGAAATACATATCTCTAAAACGATTTCTAAATATGCTACTTTCTTGAGTAGACCATTACATATATTAAAGTAAATTTCTCAAAACGATTTTCAAATAGGCTATTTTTGTGAGTAGACAAACGTTTATAAATAAATATCTTACCATCAGGTATCTCAAAGTACACAGTGTCTAGTATCTCAAGATACAACCATGAGCTCATAGATATGCCTTCATCGATTTATAAGTTTGAAAAGATGATCAATAACTTTTGTTATAAACAGTTCAACGTTCCTAGGCACTTAACTCGTTAACAAGCTCCTTTAGAGTCGTCCCATACCCGATAATCACATGCATCCAAATCATCACCTGAAAAAGAAGGAATGAGCCGAAGTCCAGTACGACAGCAACACAAGCACACATGAGATGGGCACACACATCAATTCTATAATGTAGCAACCAATAATTTATATCTTTAAATTAAAGTGCGACAAACAGCAGTGGAGCATTTACACTCCGGCAACACGCTGGGAACCTAAGGGTCCTGAGTAGCAGCAACTGCTCAGGGGGTTGATATAGGCAGCCTGAATACCTATATCTCCTACCTCTATAAGTAATAGCCTCGTCTGAGGGTCAGAGCCGTTACGCATATCTACCCATCACAATCCATAATATAGTGTAGCTCAACCAGTCCTATAAACGTGAACCACACTACATTACTTCTCTTTGATCCAGATAGACATTATCCCGCTACCGTTCCCCCCATCAGCTACCCACCGTACCACCATGCCCATGGTAGCCTAAGTGCCTAACTACCATGCTAGCATTGCCTAGCAAGGTTGTCGCCCCTCAGGCCAGGTCTCAAAAACGGCCACGTACAAGCAACAAGTAATTATTAAGGCCATCTTTAAGTATTAATTGATTTATGATACCTATCCTAGCAAGCAACACACAAGTTACTGCGTACCTGATATAAAATCTGTGCTCTGAACAATAAGAAGATAGACCAGAAGATAAAGCAAAATGCAGACTCTTAACAAATATCTACTTCAAAGATTAATTCATATAAGCATTTGAATCAATTATCAACTTATATCAAACAAGTATTAACTACTTAGTTTTCTAGCAAATATACATTTGAAACAACATACTCCTCTTATTATTCGTGGTCTATCATATTTTAGAAATTACGTACTCCTTATCATTTAAGGTTTAACCTAACATATTAATCGAAGCCAATTTCAAGTTAATATGATCATATAGGTATTCATCAATTAATAGCTAAGTATAAATTGTTAGTTTCTGAAGAATTTACTAAGATAATAATAGTTAATAAATCTATATTAATTTTATCTAATCAAGTTGAATATAATTAACTAGTCAAATTTACTAAATGGTAATTAGGTCATTTAAAATGATAAATTCTATAGTATGCCCTATAATCAATCTATTAAACTTTTATTAAGTATAACAACTTATTAAAATATAATTATTCTATTTATGTCATTTATAATTTATTTTTACATCTAAATGGACTAAGGAATCTAAACTAGTTTCCTATTATGTTTGTACTATCTTGTGATGTTATATTTATACTTATTTTATTAAATAAATTGATAAAATAAAAATAATTAACTATTTATCTTAAAATTCATAATTTAACATGAAAATACATTATTTACATTTATTTCATATTCATTTGATTAGAATTAATTTACCTTAAATTCCCTCATTTCATTTCCTATAGAAAACTAGTGTGCACCCTAACTTTAATAAATTGGTTTATTATCTTAAACACGGGTTCTTAAGCTCAAATTTTTATGTAAACTTCTTAACGCATATATTTATATGTTTATAAGGTCATTTGGCCTAAATTAATTAGTTAATTATGGCTTTAATTTTAATTGATTCAAAACTGTCCAGAGCAGGGCATAGGCAGCGACGACCGATCGGTTCGATCGAATTTGACCATCAATCCGACCGGTTTCTGTCCGGTTCTTTGCACCAGGTTAAATTAGACTTCTTGAGCTTTCAAAATGTTGTAGTATCACTGAAAAAGAAGGAGAAAAAGTCACCGGTTCGGCCATATGAAGTCACGCCACCACTGCTGGTAGAAACACTGTTTTGCCCTATTTTGCTATTTTGTAATTTAATTTTTAAAAATAGTAGATGTGTTTCAAAAATCACGAAAATTTACAGTTTGTATATAGACATGTTAATATGTCTTTTTTTATAAATTTCATTCAAAAATAATTTCATTTGATATTTTAATTAAATTTCACAAAAGTATATACAATAATTAATTCTAGCAACTTATATTATCATAAATTAATTCATCAACATGTTTAGCTTATCAAACCCACATTCCATAAGATGATATATCATGTTCACATGCTTATATGCATATATTGATCATAATTTAAGTAATTTAACTATATGACATGCCTTTTATATATAATATTAAGCTTATATGTCCATTTGATTCATTTTCCAACATTATAACTTATAAAAACTAAATCAAATACACACATATAATCAACATATTAGATCAATTATATACCATACATTAGACACATCATACTTATATATTTATATATATGATAATTTTATCAAAACAACATTTATACATATATTTATGGTATTCGGTTTGTAAGAAAACATATATCTATATTTACCAAAACCTTATTATTATAAAATCTATGTTGATATCACCATCTAACAATAATTTCAACAACAAAATACAACAATAATACAAATTCACTAATCAAACTAACATTACTTACTTGAATTGTGAAATAATTAGCTAAAGCTTCACTACCCTACTCCTTAAGTTGATGTAGCTTCTTCAAGCTAATTTCCCTAGCTTCAACCTTTCTTTTAGCCTTCAAAATCATCCAGGAATAGGTTAAAATAGAGATTGGATTTGGGGAAGAAATTGAAAGATTGGACGGTAGAGAAATCATGAATTTCATTACCTATTGGATGCTAGATTTAAAGAGGAATTGTTCTAGAATTCTTGCAGGATTTTTGTGGGTTTTTAGAGTGATTCCTTTAAGAGATTTTAAGGGTTGGGGTTGCAAGAAGAAGTAGGGGATTAGGGTTTTCTAAATAGGTATATTTATAGTATTTTAGGTCTTGTAATTATTTCTAGAGTTAAGGACATTTTGGTACTTTGGCTTGATTAAGTGAGGGCATTTTGGTCTTCTTCTTAGATGTAGAAATCTTCTAGAGTTGGTTAAGGTCAATTTGGTCTTTTCACACACTTGATATTTTCTTGTGTTTGTAGATATTTAAGGGGTAATTTGGTCTTTTCATAGGGTTAGAATTCTCTAGAGTTAGGAGATATTTAAGGGGCATTTTAGTCTTTTCCTAAGTGAAGAAACTTCAAGAATTAGCCAAGGTCAATTTAGTCTTTTTACTTGTTAGATTTTTCTAGACTCTAGGGTTTTTATTGAATGTGTGGGTGTGCATGGTAAGAGTATGGTCTAATGAGCTTTATGGGCTTTGATGTATGGGCTTTTGGTCTTGATCTTTGAATAATTGGGCTTGATCTTATGTTAATGGGCTTAGGGTTTTAGATGATGAATTAAGATTTTAGGTTATGGATTCTTGGAAATTAGAAATGGATTTATTAAGAAAACAAGGTTTGCTAATTATATAAGAAATTGAGTCTAGGAAATCTAATCAAGAAAAAATTAATATCTTACTTGAATTTAGTATTTTAAGAACTTAGGAATTCAGACTTGAATGAAAATATTTAGTTTTAATTTTCTAAGATTTAAGGAGTTGGAATTTAGGCTAAAATGTCTAAATTGGATTTTTAGGGTTTTAGATGATTAAACTTGACCAATAAAGTTCAATTGATAATTGAAAAGGATTAATTAATTCGAATTTGTTGAAATAGGTAATCGATGTTACTTAATGGGTTAAATTAGGTATTTATGACATTAGAGTCTTTATTTTCAATTAAATTCATTTATTATTCCTAATTATGTTAAATTATCAAAATTTTCACTTACGCGATTAGGATTTCTAGTCCAAATAGGTCAAATTAGAGTATTATGCTCAAAAGAGTCAGAAAATTCTAAATTTAATGATTACGTATTCAGAATTTTTATTTAAGTTCTAGTTTGGTAGATATTGATCAGTTTCTATTTCTATCGCGTATTTTTCAACCCTAGCAATTCATCTTTAAACTATCGTTTACTATCTAATAGACCCTAAATATTAATCGGGTCATACTGCACTTGATATTTATAATCTTAGGTGTATAATTAGTGAGTTATTAACTCGAGTCTAATCTAAATTTAGATTAAGGTTTAATTGTAGTGAATTAGGAATTTAGATAATTCAACTTGAGAAATCGATTTCAAGTCTATAATTGAAAGGAATTGAATAGCTTGGTATGTTGGAAAAAGGAATTTGAAGTAATTTGATAAGTTGAAATGGGTATTTGTGGTATTAGCATTCCTAATTTCAATTAAGTCCATTTACAAATTAAATTATTTAATTATATTCTATAGTTTATGAAAATCAATTGACTAACTATCTAAATTCAATTAATAAGTTAAATTTAAAATAAGATCCAAAATTACCTATATTTTCATAGTATTTAATTATCACATTTCTAATTTAGGTTGGTAAAATTCGGGATATTTCAACTATTTCTTAATTTTCAACAACTAATTTATTAAAATGTTTATTTTATTTCATCTATCATATTCTTACTTGTTTTTTAGGACCAAAAGCAAGTATCATTTTTGTATTATTAAATTTTCGTTAGGTCTCGTTCTCTCTCTCTCTCTCTCTATATATATATAAACATATATATAAACACTAGTATATAACGCACCAATGCTATGTGTCCAAAAATAAAAAAATAAAAAAAAATTAGAGAGAGAGAGAGAGAACATGGGATTGTCATAGGAGAAAAAAGGGAATACTTATCATACTTAGGATACTATTTTTAACACTAATAAAATTGGATTCGCTTAATTATAATACTAGCATATGATGCACTCACGTTGTGTGGACAAAAAAAAAAAAAAAAAAAAAAATAGTAGTAACGAAAGAGAGAGAAAAAAGAAGAGGGGAGTATGTCAATAAATATTAAATGGGAGAAGAGAGATAATTGAAAATATTGGGGGGAGAGAGAGAGAGAGTAAGGAGGGAGTAAAGAAAAGGAAAAGAGTAACCTAGGATCTATTTGTTTGTTGACAGATGATAATTTTTTTCAAACTTTTTCTAACAAATTATTTATAAAGGATTAGATATAGATAAAAAAATGTTAACAGTTCTCATTAAAAGATCAAATAAATCAAATATATATAAAATATAAATGTAAATTGGAGATATTTACACATATTACTTTGAAAAATATACAAATACAAATAAAAAACAGACCATCCAAACAGACCATATAATATATTTTTTTGACACAAATCAAGGTTTTCACTTAATAATATATATATATATATATATAATATGCTTTTCAACAAATTAATTTCTTATTGAAGATACTAATTAAATTTAATTCTTTAAATAAGGTCAAAATAAAAATAATTACCAATTTACCACACCAAAATCGTGTTTTTATTACAAGATATACAAGTGAACAGTAAATGTACATATATGGCGTTTTTAAAACGCGATATATACGTGCATATCGAGACTATAAAATGCAATATATATTTGATGTATGGAGCTATATCGCGATTCTTTCACGTGATTTTATAACTGAAATTGATAATTAATTTTATCCAAACGGTATATTAGTAATTATTTTATATAGGGACCTTAAAGCGACTGCTATGGGAATAAAAGGATATCACAGTGGTAAACTTTTATAAAGTTAAGTGATTTAGGCGGTAAAAAGCAAAAAAAACAATCGTGTATGAAGGGCTAAAACAAATGTCCATCATGTGCCAATGATTTGAGGTTCTCAAGCATAGCCTAATCTTGTCCTTTCTTCCATGTTGCTGTTCAAAATGAACCCAGTTATTGTCATATGAATGTGAAACATCAGTTATGGTGAGAGATTTTACAACAAATTCTTTATATCAATCAGATAAACTATTTCTTTGAATCTGGCCAAATGCATTTAAATGCACTGGGAGCAAATGACTATTGCACAAGGGACTAAAACAACCGATTTGATACATTTCAATCAAACGAAATTGTACAAGACTATAAGCAGGTTCTTCTTGATCAATTGAATTTCCAATATTTCCTGATCTATCCCCGGCCCAGAAACTTCCAAATCCAAACAAACCCTTTTCAGAAACCTCCTCTAATACCCTGTCAATTTCCTCCATGCAACATCCGTTGCAACCATCAAGGGAAAAGGAGGAGAAGGAGGAGAAGGAGAACCTATCATTCAGGCTTCCTAAGGACCCTTCACGAGAAATCCTGTAATCTTCGGTTTTCTTCCATTTTCTCTTTGCTCTTTGAAACCTTCTCTTGGCAATTTCCCTTGTCTTCCTGACTAGTTTCCAAGGAAGTCTTAGGAAAACTAGAATAATGATTTGTAGGACCAAGCATTGGCAGCAGCACGATACCACAATGCAATCTGCCGCAACTGTGTTCAGGTCTTCCATGATTTTTTCATTTGCGAGGAAAGAGTTCGAAGAAGGTGGAGAAGAAAAAGGTTAGCAGAATACATGTGTTGTGAAGGAACAAGTTCCTTGTCCATTTAGGAGGGTTATTAGGAAGGGTAAAGCAAAGAGAATATAAGGTTTGGAAAAGATAATGAACTTAACAATTGTTGAGTCATGGCTTGAAATTGTGTAATTGCTTTTAGTATTGGCATCAAACGTGTGTGAAATGGAACATGGATTGTATGCTAAGGAAGGAAACGCAGTCTTTCTCTTTCTGTCAGGGTCGGCTGGTATATCTTAGAATCTACTCTTCAAGCTGGAGCTGAGAAGGTTTCTTAGAAGAGCAAGGCTTGCTTTAATGTCAATTCATTCACATGGATCATGTCCATTTTTTAATCCTTTCATCCAAAAGTTTCAGATAGACAATATTGAGTAAAACTAAACTAGAAAGACAACCCGATCAATTTTTTTAAGATATCTTTACTCCTTATCCTGCGGTCTTCTGGTCTGTCAGTTTCTGGACGTCCTACCATTTCTTTTACCCCATTATTTTCTAAAACTTTTTGGCTGTTTCCGCAACGAGTTTCCTATGCGTAATAAAAGAATTTGGCTAAAATACACTAATAATACATGCAAAATAAATCGCTAGTTAGACCTTTGTAGTACATAAAGTAGGCTAAACGTCAAATTTGTTATCTAAACGTTATACGAAAATTCAATTTACTATCTCAACTCCAAGGTAGTTAATTTAATATCCAATCATACTTTTTATAACTATTTTTACCATCTCTTTAACATTATCTACTCTATTTGCAGATGAAAAAGAGATCGTATATTAATTAATTTTTACTAACACTCTTAACACCGTGATATGGCCCAGCTAACTAAATAACTACATGGTGTCAATTTAGGAGAATAAAGGTGATTTAAGAAATTAGGATTCTAGGTTGCGTTTGAAGTTTAATGATATGAACGACACTAAAAAAGACATGACTAACTAATCTAGTCCGAACTACTCTAATCATCAATCAATACGACACGGTAGGAAAATAATGGTTGTTTGTCATAATCTTAGATTGATAAGAATGTTGGTTTTTCTTTTCAAGAGAAAAATAGAAAGAATAATATCATTCATTAATCGAAGTTTGGCACATAAAAGGGGTACGTATACTAAACCCACATAATGGCAAAATTGTAAATAAAACAACATATTATAATAAGTTTACAAGTGCATGCGGGAAGGAAGCCGCAGCCTCACAAGCAGCCATGCAGTGCCCACATAGGCAAGGGTGCACCCGTGTCTCAAGGCATGCCAATGTTCAAAAGAGAGCACACAAAGTGACACCGATCATGGCACGCCTATGTTTGAGGGCTATCAATGTTTTTAAAAGAAACACAAAAAGGACTACACCCAACCACACACCTAAGGCCCGGGTTGTACTCTTGAGAGATCATCTCCCTGTCTCACACAGTCGTAAGAGAGGTTAGACATCCTCCTTAGTGATCCTTATCCATCATGTCATCTTCATGAGTCTAAATCACACTCATGTTAAAGCTCCTTGTGTGATCTTGGTAATTCTCAATGAAACACATCTCCTTTTATGTGGTGATTTTGTTAAGGACTTGTTAGACGGGTCATTATATGCCTTTTTCCCGTACTCTCATGGTAGGTCCTCGTTGAGGTTGATTCCAATCATTTTCCCCTGGTTGCTAAAGATTTGACCTCAAATCTTGTAAGTTGGCATCTTCACTATCCAATATGGATGGTATGAGATCCGCAACATTACAGGTGGTTGAGACTCTATAATCATCTGGTAATTCCAACTCATAAGCATTGTCATTGGCGTGCTCCAAGACTTGAAATGGTCCATTTGCTCATTGAGATAGCTTTTGAGCCTGTTTATTTGGAAATCATACCTTTTTGAGATGGATCCAAACTAGGTCTCTTAGCAAAAAGATCTTGGATTTCCTGCCCTGATCACTTCATTCTTTATATTTGGCTACCTGTTTCTGTAGTTGTTATTCTACTTGTCATAACTGCTTTTGGAAAAGTGCTGTTGAGCAATATAAAGGGCATCACCGGTACGATGACAAGGCACAAAGTGCTACATCTTGCTGAATCAAACTACCACCACCATAATAGCATCATTCCCCCTCATAGTTTTAGGCAATCTTAGTACAAAATCCACGATACATCTACCTATGGTTGTGTAGGTATCGGTAATGGGCATATACATTCTAAAGGGCGGGCTCCTTTCTACTCTTAGCCCATTTACAAATAACATAACGTTCCACAATTGCACTTACATCACCTTTATTCCAGGCCAATAAAAATATTCTTTCAAGATTTCAAGAGTCTTCTTTTTCCCCAAAATGACCTGATAATTCTCCAGCATGTGCTTACCTCACCAATAACTCCCCCAAAGAACATTTGCGTATGCATAACTTACCATGTCTGAATAAATAACCCTCCTACATAAAATAACCATCTACAAATCTCCCTTCTACACACTGGGCTACCACAGGTGCAAAATGTCCATCACTAGCATATAGCACAACAACGACACCAAAACCCAGCAAGATAGAGCGTAATGAGGCAACTAATGTGTATCTATAAGAGAGTGTGTCAACTATCACATTGGAGCTTCCCTTCTTATACTTGATAACGTAGTTGAAAAGTTCCATGAACCCCATCTAGGGCATGCTATTGTGATAGTTTATTCTGGCCTCTTACATGTTTGAAGGATTTGCGGACCGTATAATGATGAACTCACACAGAATGAGGTAATGTTGCCAAGTGGTAAGTTCCCAGATCAAGGAGTAAAGCTCCTTATCATAAACAAAGTAATTCAATGTTGCTCCTTGTAGTTTTTCACTAAATTAGGCAATAGGGCATCACTCCAGCAACAAAATTGCTCCATCACACTCCAGCTCAAAGTTTTTCTCAAAGTCGAGTAACATAAATACTGGAGCCATAGTGAGAGCTTCTACTTAATCTCTTCAAAACTCTTCTAAGCCCTTTCATTCCACCTAAATTTTTCCTCCTCCTTAGTAAGCTTAGTGAGTGGAGGAACGATAATGCTAAAGTTCTAGATGAACCACCAGTAGAATGAGTCGAGTCCATAGAAGCTTTGCACTCCCGATATATTCTGTGGAGTGGGTCACTCAATGATAGCCCTAATTTTCTCCTCATCTACTCTTACACCACCTCCAGATACTATAAATCCCATAAATACAACTTTTCTTTGACAAAACACACATTTGGCTAAGTTGCCATACATCTTCTCTTCTCTCAATACTTCAAATACAACAGTCAAATGTTCCACATGTCCTTCTAAATCTACATTGTACATAAGAATATCATCTAAATATATGACAACAAACTTATCAATAAACTTCCTCAAAATATGATTCATTAGTCTCATAAAGGTGTTGGGGGCATTGGTAAGCCTAAATGGCATGACAAGCCATTCATCGAGGTCATCCTTGATCTTAAAAACAATCTTCCACTCATCCCTAGGCCTCGTATGGATCTAATGATAGCCACATCTCAAGTCTACCTTAGAGAAAATTTTTGTACAATGGAGTTCATCAAACATGTTATCCAATCCAGGTATTGAATAATGGTACTTGACTATAATATGGTTGATGTTGCAACTGTCAATGCACATACGTCATTTGTCATCCTTCTGTGGTACTGGTAGGGCCAGTACTGAACATGGGCTCATGCTTTCTCTCACAAATCCCTTCTCATTAACTCATCCACTTGACACTTGAGCTCCTTTACCTCTTCTGGATTCATGCAATAAGCAGACCTATTAGGCAAGGTTACTCCGGGAATAAGGTCAATGGCATGCTCAATCCCTTAGATAGGAGGCAATCCTTGTGGTAGTTCCTCTAGAAAAAACATCATCAAAGAGTCTCAAGAGACACTGAATCACCTCGAGTAAAGAAGTCTAGATATCAATCTCCAATACCTATCTAAGCTGCAATAAGAACTCTAGTTCTCTTGAATCAATAGCTTGTTTCAACTCATCTTTAGTCATCATTAAGGCCTCCTTCTAGGTTGGGTTGATCTCAGAATAAGTGATTCGAACCTCTACTAGAATCATGGGCTTTAAGAGTATCTTCTTCCCATCTTCCACAAATGTAAGGACTCGTCGGTCGAAGAGCCAAGGTCAACTTAAGAGAATATAAGTCGCATTTGTGGGTAAGATATCACGTAGTATTTTATCCCCATACTTGCCTAGAATTGACACTAGAACCTTAGTTTGTCTAGTTACTTGAACCAATCCTTTGTTACTCAGCCAATGTAGTCTATAAGGATAGGAGCGAAGGATATTTAGAAGTTTCATTTTATGTACCATGGAAACAATTGTAACGTTCTTACAACTCTATGATAGCAACACAAACTACTTCTTTCACCATGCACTTAATGTGGAATATATTCTCCCATTGTTCATCTTCATTGGTTTAAGTTACATTCGATACTCTTCTCACCACTAAAGACATGTTGGTAGAGAGAGCCATGCTTCTGTAGTGTCATCCTCCTCCTCGCTGAAGGCTACTAATAAAGTCCTCCTCTACTTCCTCCTCATCCTCACTCACTACATTAGGTTCCACATGTTCAGATACTGTAACTATGAATTTCCTATTTGGACACTAAGCAATAAAAAGTCCATAACCTAAACACTTAAAACATTTCATTTGCTAATCCTCCCAGCCATTTGTACCTTAGTGGTGGCACCACCAAGAGTAGCAACTGTCTTGCCTCTAGAATCACCCCACCTATCCTTCTTTCCTACATTAACAATACTATCTCTCTTCAGTTTTTCTCTCGCAAAAGGTTAACTAGAACTGGAAATTCTACCATGTGGTAATGATGGTCTATATGGAATTCTCTTCCTTTACCTCTCGCCTTTACATGCTAAGTTGACAGCTTCGTCTAAGGTGTGGAAATTTTGGAATTCTATTATACTTGCTATCTCAAATTTTAATCCAGTAATGAATCAGGCTATAGCTTGTTTTTTAAGCTTATCCACACTACACGGAATCTTCAACATCTCAAACTCCTCAACATAGTCTTTACACTCATTCCTCCTTGGCGCAAGGACTGGAACCTCAAGGAAAGCTCTTGTCAGTAGTAATCTGAAACAAACCTCCTGTGCATAACCTATCTCATCATCTGCTAAGTAGCTATTTCAGCTTCCTTATTCCTCTTCCTGTTATTCAGCAAATTACGCCACCACAAGGAAGCATTTTTAAAGAATTCTAGTGCTGCAAGCCACACTTTAGTAAGCTCATCATCGTCACAACATTCAAACACTTGCTCTACATGTTATTCCTAATCCAAATACTCACCATGCATTCCTCCCCCAGCGAAGGGTGGGATTTTGATTTTGACCCCCTCAGCTTCCCCTGTGAAATTGGCCTCCCCTCACACTTAAATAATCACCACCACCCTCCGCCAACGATGGTTCCTTCCATCCTTACTACTCCTCGATTCGACACCATCATTTGTTCATCAGTTAAATCATCAATGTGTTGGTTAGTGGTTAATTCAGTAGCAACCCTAGGGCTCCATCATGAATTTGGTGGCATTTCACTTGGATTCTCACCATGCACACTCTCGTCCAACATTACTAACTCAGACACCAAATATTCCCTTCTCAAGAAATTTATTGAACACCCTGTATGCACACTCCTAAACCCAAAGCAATACAACACAACAAGGTCACATCTCCACAAATCCTTAAACGTAGTGATAGTAACAACAATACAATTCTTGACAATTAAATCCTCAACTATAAGTACTGAATCAATTATTCTCAACACATAGTACAACTTACCACTATTTCTTCACACAACAACTTACCCTCGTCACAACCTACGCTTTGATACCAATAATGATAGAACCCAGCTAGTAAATAACTTCACGGTGTCAATTTAGGAGAACAAAGGTGATTTAAGAAATTGAGGTTCTCAGTTATATTTCAAGTTTAATGATGAACGGCACTGGAGAGGATACGACTCAATCGTTTAGTCCGAACTACCCTAATCACCAATCGATATGACACACAATTCAAAAATAAAGGTTGTTCACCACAATCTTAAATTGATAAGAAGTTGGTTTGGGTTTTCAAGAGAAAAACAGAAAGGAAAAGATAATGTCATTCATTAACTAGAGTTTCTTACATAAGAAGGGTATCTATAATAAACCCATATAATGATAATATTGTAAATAAAACAACATATTATAATAAGTTTCCAAGCGCGTGTAGGAAAGAAGTCATGGCCACACAAGCAGTCATGTAATGCCCACACAAGCAAGGGTACGCTCCTGTCTCGAGGCATGCCAGCACTTAAAAGAGAGAACCAAAAGTGACATAGGTCATGGCATGCCCATGTCTAAAGGCAATCGGTGTTTCTCATAGAAACATAGAAAAGACCACGCTCGACCACATGCTCTTGGCTTGGTCTATGGTCTCCTCGAGAGATCCTTTACCTTTCTCGCACAACCATGTAGTAAGACATGCGACCTCCTACGGCCTAAGACACAACTGTGGGAGAGGTTAGACATCTTCCTTTGTGATCCTTGCCCATCATGTCATCTTCATGAGTCCATATCACACTCATGTTTAAGCTCCTTGTGTGATCTTAGTAATTCTCAATGAAACACATTTCCTTTTTCATGTTGGTTTTGCTGAGGACTCGCTAGACAAGTCCTTGTATGCCTTTTGCCCATGTTCTCATGATGGATCCTCCTTGAGGTTGATTCTCATCACACTAGCTACTAATAAGTCTTTTTCCACATTAAGAAACAAAACAAACAGTCTTAATAAAATAATAAAGATAATTATGAAAACTTTGATTGAATATTAAATTAACCAATGTAAAAGTCAAATACTAAGTTAAACTTTTATCTAAAATTCAAATACCAAATTTGAAATCTTCCTAATAAACTACCGACAGGGCAGGACCAGTGTGAACTTGAGGATAAAAGTACCTTACTTATGTTATCCGTAGCTAGTCTTGATGACTTGATTCAATCTGAGTCCATAAAAAACCTCATCTATATAAGAATTGTCCTCGTAAAATACAAGTTTTCTTCGCAAAGTAAATTCATTTTGAGCGATGTCTTATTTTATTTTCTTTACCCTCCCGAACCAGATTCTTGGTGATTCAACCTATTTTCCACTTCTGGCTTAATGGTCTAATGCCATGGACCACACGACCGTGAGACAAATGATATTTGTGCGGGGAAACAAAACAAATACTTCAATTTTTACGAATTAAGAAAGCTAAAACCAACACATCACATGAATTAGAGTCTATTTCCATAGTTCATTTTTCATCTATATCTAATTTGTATCTGATATATAAAATCTGTTTATAAGTTAAAAATAAAAATATATATTTTTTATCTGTATTATTTTTAACAAATAATATGACTGAAACAAATATCAAACGGATATCAAACTGACACCAAACCAATAATACAAATGCACTTACTCAGCATGAGAGTGTAACAACCAGGGGCAATGCAGTATTATACCTACTCGACTCACCTTGAGTCTGGTGAAAGACTATTTCATGCAGCAGAAAACACAGATTCTAATTTTATCTGAGTTACTCTAGCAAGCATTGCTCCTAAAGAGATGCACCGGCAAAAAATAAGCGTATAATGTGACCAGTCACGCTCGGAGAAAGGTGTCACAAAGAAGTGGCAATAGACCCTTCAGGCCTCTACTCCAAAAGAGAACCTTGCAGAAGAGAGCATGAGGAGAAGCTTCAAAGAGCTATTTTCGGTTTCTCCTAAAGTGCTCTTACTCGAGTGTATCAGTAAAATGTTCAGAGCAAAATAAATCACAACCTCATGTTGCATATGATCGCTCCAAAAATCAAGACGGAAAAGAAGACCCATAATATGCATCTATTATTATATAGTGTCCAATCGATAATAAACCATCCCTCTGTTGCTTCACTGGCTAAGAAGCTTATCTTGCAGTTGGCAAGCCATGGCAAAAATGCTCTCACAGGAAATTTCAATACTTGGAACATTAGCTCTGTGTTTCATGCGTAAGATAAGATAGTGCTAAAATTTCTACTCGATGTCTATGAAGCATCTGACGATTTCTGAAACCACTGGTAGCATGGTGTCACATATCCAAGATATATCATAAGAATTTTCCCCTACCACCGTATGTATGCTGAAACCAAAAAACCTGAATCAACTGCCAAAAGCCTGTATTATAATTACAAGTGATCAACTTGGATATTTTACATAAAGAACAAAATTGAATAAATGCTTGGACATCTGCACCATTAAATATTGGTGTCAGGAATCATAACAAATTCTACAGGCTAACCAACCTACAGCGTTACCCTCTGAAAAAATAAAAACATAAAGGAGGGCAATAGAAATCTTAATTACAAGAACAATATTGAGAACTGACCTAAAGGGTAATCAGAATCCATTTCCATGGCAGACAGACTCACTGAAATATTTGCCTGGTCGGATGCATTGACAAGAATGAATATCTTTCAAGATATTGGCCTCATAAGTTCTTCTTGGCTGAATAAAACCTCTTCACAAAATTCATCGAGCTGAATTTTGACTATTTGAGCTACCTCGGCTGAAAAAATCAGTACTATAATTCTGGCTGCCAAATGCCATCCTCCGAAACAATCTTATTTCTGCAGATTGTTCTGCAGAATCAAACATCTCACTTTCTCCTAACCTCATTCCATTCATAAGATCAGTAGCAGCCAGACTATCAAATGCTCTGACAATCTGAGAGGTATAGCCAGAGGGGATAATATTAGCAGTTCATCATGCTAAATTCATCAAGTAAGAAGTTAAAGTCAAACAATCACCTGCCCCATACGTGGCCTCTTGGCAGCTGCATGTCGCACACAAGATGCAGCAGCTTCAATCATATGAAACATCTCTCTCTCAACATAATTTCTTTCAAGCCTTGGATCTACCAGACTTTCAAATTCTTCAGTTTCAAGAGCATGACTCAACAATGGTCGAGCCTGCATTATTAGAAAATATATAGGTGACATTGGGCTCAGAAGCACGGTAGAATGCAATTGTCCATATGTATCCTAATTTGTTCTCTTCCTATTTCAGAGCCAGGTCTAAAGAGCATCTCTGAAACGGAAGGGGGAAAAAGGGATGATCTCAGCAATCCCAAAACAACTGCAAGTAATGCAGTCAAAGAAACCCACTTAAAACTTCTGACCACAAAATTAACAAGCTTATCCCAATAAATTAGAACTTTTTCGCATTAGGTCTTATTTCATTTTCGGCTGAAGTCACTGGGGATTGAATGTTAGACCTATTACTAAAAGCATGCACACTATAAATAGACAATGAGGATAGTACCCATGCAGATTACTAATTGACAAATCAAAAAGCGAAAAGCTCATACAAATTATACCCGAACTGGGAAGTTATGTGTAACTGGTAATGCCTGGTAGATGCTTTTTCATAAACAGGTGATTAATACATGGAAAGATTTCCTAGAAATTCAAATCTAAACCAGCACCTCACAAGGTATACTTAGGGACAGTGATAAAATAATCTACCATGTTCTGTGTATGGTAACTAAGTATAGCAATATAAACATCATCAATGTGAAAGTAACACCATATCTGTGTTGAATGTGATGGCTCAGACCAGTAAACCATTGAATCTTGTTCCAAATCTAACTAAATTGTTAATAAAAAGCAGCTGATCTTCACTTATAATCAAACAAAAGCCCACTCCACAGACTGGATAAAGCAATAAAAAAGCTCTCAGATTTGTGTTAGTACTTAAAAGGAGATGATCTCTATTTCTCTCCAATGTTTAGGCAAATCAAGCTAATGAAATTTCAATGATGATTTAGCAGTGACGCTGAAGCAATGTCTACAAGACTCTTTGAAGTCGTCCATGTAACAGGAAATATATTTGTGGATATCCTGCAGGCAGGAGCTCCCAAGTTTATTGTATTAGATCCAATTTAAACAAGCAGATAATGGCAAATATAAAAACCATGATCACGATTAGGTCACAAAATGAAGCATGGAATGCCCATACTCAAAGAAAGCATACTAAATCAAAATGTTTTATCATCAAGGAAACTCGAAGAAAGCCTTAGTATAACAAATGAATAAATAAATAAGGAAAACAAAAGGAGAGATCGGGTGTGTACCCATTCAACTAGACTTTCATCTCCTAATGGTTGTGATGCATCCACTGGTTTTCGTCCGGTAATCAGCTCCAGAAGCACAACTCCATAGGAATAGACATCAGATTTTTCAGTCAATTTTCCACTTGTTGCATATTCAGGTGCCATGTATCTGTAAAAAAGTTAACCCAAATAGTTTAAGTGGACACAAGTAATAATTTCACCGAAAAAAAAAAAAAATGCCATACATGAAGATAAGATGAGACGGTTTCCTATAGGGATAGCTGCTATCCAAGTCTTACACGTATTGGATTCTTCAGTTGTGCGCCATATCTTTTAAAGGTACTAAGTTAAGACTTGTTTCATTTGATTGACATGTTGCATGCCTTGTTATCAAAAGGGCTTAAAAACAATGGTAGAGAGGTTTTGGACTATAGTAATACTTTTCAAAGTCTTCGGACTAGATTCAAACAACCAAGAGAGAGAGTACATGGCTGCAAAAGTCAATCTCAATGTGAAAATGATGTATTCATGATCTCAATGTTGAGAAAATGTAACCACAAGGCTCATGATTCCATGGATTTGACAAGAATATCACAGAAGCTGCATACCCGAATGTGCCCATAACACGCGTAGTTATGTGTGTATCTGCATCAAAAGCTAATTTGGCGAGCCCAAAATCAGATACCTGTGACACAATGTCATGAAGCTGTTATTCCAATATATTGAGCAACAACTCAATAATATGAAAATAGTTATATAAAATGAATGACAAACCCGAGCTTCAAAATTATTGTCCAGAAGGATGTTAGATGACTTAATGTCTCTGTGAATAATACGTGGATGGCCTAATATGGAAAACGAAAAACAGTAGATTAGAAAGCAAATACCAACTTGTAAAGCATTATGTCAACAATAAAACTTATCAAAAAGATTATCACAGAGTTTTTTGGGGAGATGCTCATCCACTGCAAAAAGAGATGTTTATACCCTCACAACAAATTTATAATGTCAAACATATGCAGGCAAATGTGTGTGCATTGTTGAAAATTAAGTCTATTTGTGCTATTATAGACTATAAAATTAGTGTTAAATTACAATGCCTTCAGAATAAGAGTGGCACAATTCTTTTGTCCCTTCTTAACCAGCACAAGGGAAAAAAATGGCAATATATTGTTCAATAATCAACTTGCTTTCTTTCTATTAAAGGAGATTAGAATAGAGCATCAATGGAAGGCAAATACATTTGAAAAAATAAAGAAAATAAAATATTTCAGATTGTCCAAGAGGCCAATAGCTATTATAGAATAATTATTTATATTAGGATATCTTAGTGCTTTTCTACTTCTCCATCCACCCATGAGATTTGTATTTGGCTCCCTCTGTCTACTATTGAATCCAGAGTTTTTCCTTTTTTACTATTGCAGCATGGATAAAGACTCTAGGATTATGTTGAGTCATAATTATCTTACCATCTTAAGTAAAAAAGCCAAAACCTTTAAATAAATTATGCTGGCTAAGAAACTCCGGTCTAGAAGTAGGACTTCAGCAAATCCATACTCATCACAAGAACAAAGAGTTAACCAATGCATTTTAAATCTACTAAGGACATTCAGGGATAGTAAATCAGTTTGCTATCTAACTCATATTCCCTTTCAATTTTTTGTTAATTCTATCAAAATAGGATGACTGGTGTGCAAATAGTGAATTATGTAATACTAAATGAACAAATACATCAGCTCTAGCTTTTAACATCAGAAGTGAAAGGGCAGATGAGTACAGTCTTCATGAAGATAAGCTATTCCACGAGCAGCTCCAGCAGCAATCTTGACACGTGTTGCCCAGTCAAGAACTGGCCTGTCTGCACCTACAGGGAAGGAGAACAGAAAGGATTGGAAAAATACATAGAAGGGATGGCAAACTGCATAAGCAGTACTGCAAATAAAAAAATGAACCAAAAATTGGTAAATTGTCTTACCATGAAGATGGAAGTAAAGGGTGTCATTGGGTACATAGTCATACACAAGCAACCTTCGACTCTGAGCTATGCAGTAGCCAACTAATGAAACCAGATGACGATGATGTATACGACTAATTATCTCAACTTCAGCTTTAAATTCTCGCTCTCCTTGCTTTCCACCAACTCTTAGCTGCTTTACAGCCACCAGCCTACCATCAGGCAGGCATCCCTTGTACACTGAGCCAAAGCCACCTTCACCCAGAAGATTTTCATCTGAGAATCCATTCGTAGCTTGGATGAGCTCTTCATACTCGAACCATGATCTAGAATGTCCAATACCACTTGGTTGTTTTGGTGAGAATACAACATCACTACCAGTACTGCTTTGTATGAGGGGTGCAGAAGAATGGATCTTGATTGCTGTTGAATCTGTAAAAATCTTCAACCGTTAGCCATTGTAACTATAAAACAAGGACACTTGGTTTGCGAAGATAATATAATAAGGTTCACAGGATGATATAGTCTCTTAGTCCACCATCAGTTATCACTTAAAAAAACAGAAAGAGCATACTGAGGTACCTGGGGATTCAATTTAAATTTACACTTTTACAATGAAAGAAGCACGACATTCTTATCTATTATACTTGAGTTATGCTTTACACTAATGATTCTAAGCAAAGCAAATTCAATCCAAGTCAGAAAATTTTATGTCTGGATTTGTTTCCATCACAAATATTCTGGAGAAACAGAAAGTGCATGTTGTCAATAAGCTTTGCTATTTAGCATCCAACCAAAATCTCTAAAAGCAGAAGAACTCAATCTACAACACGATGAGAGAAACAAAAGATTTGAAAGTCACCTGATGTTGGTGGAGAAGTTAGAGGAGATGGCATTACATAAACTCCATTGGGTCCAGACACCTTTTTCCTGCGCTTTCTCATGCAACACACAGCAAAACCAATGATGCTGAGAATTATTATCCCAACTGCAACACCAATAGCAATAACAC
Source organism: Combretum micranthum (assembly GCA_024138025.1). NCBI lineage: Eukaryota > Viridiplantae > Streptophyta > Magnoliopsida > Myrtales > Combretaceae > Combretum > Combretum micranthum. The sequence goes on from JAMXBD010000304.1 coordinate 658,875, forward strand.
CAGCAGTTCCTATTCCCCCATTTCCAGAAGGAGATGAAGGTTGAGACATGGCAGGGGAGTTCACTAAGGGAGGCGGTGGTGACATAGATAAAGTTGGAGATGGTGGCGATTGCGGAGAAGTTGGAGGGGAGAATGCAGGGGGAGACTTGGGTGGAGGACTAGGCTGAGGTGGCGGAGGTGACTTAATTAAAGGAGCAGGTGAAAGAGGTGGCACAGATTTAGGAGGAGGGGGTGATTTCTCAGGTGAAATTGGTGCTGGTGTTGGTGGTGGAGGCGGTGGTGGTGAACTTTCTGGGGGACTAGATGGTGATTCTGTTGGTGGTAGGGGTGGCGAACTCGCAGGTGGCTTGGATGGTGATGGAGGAGGAGCACCTTGGGGCGGCTTTGGTGTTGGTGGCGGTGCAGGGGAACTTGTTGGAGGATCGGGAGGAGGCGGAGGTGGTTTACCAACAGGATGTGATGGTGATGGCGATGGTGGCGGAATTACAGGTGGTGCTGGGGAAGGAGTAACTGGTTTTGTAGGTGGAGAACTGGTTGGTGGATCGGGCCGAGGTGGAGTAGGGGCACTGGTTGGGACCTGTGGTGGCGGGGGATTACTAGGAGGTGGTGCCGAAGGTGGAGGGGATTGAGCAGGAGTTCGTGGGGGTGGAGAGGCAGGGGATGGGGTTGTTGAAGGGTCAGGCGCACTTGCATCGGGCAGAGAGGCTGGGGAGGTTAGTGGCGGGCCCTTAGGTGGGGCTGATGAGGGCTGTGGTGGTGATGGTGATGGTGGTGGTGCTGTAGCAATGTCAGACGGTGGGGGGCTGAAGGAACTCGGCGGAGGCACGGCGGGCGGGGGACTATCCGGAGATGGGGATGTACTTGCCATCTCCAAAAATGCAATCAACTAGATATAATAATAACAATATAGATCAATCAATCTCCAATAACAATCACTCATACTAATCCACAAAACCTCTCATTACCTTCCAGTACCTCCACATTTTCAGAATAAATAAAAAGATCAAATTTTGAGCGCAACCCAGTTTCCAAATTAATCCCTGAGACAATACCCAACAACCGACGGTAGTAAATATCAAATCAGTGAGTTTTCTCACTCAACACCCAAATCCCAATCCCAAGCAAAAGTTTCAAAAACGACCCTCTTTTAGAAACTTTGTCAACAACAAAACCAAATCTTTCATATCACTGATTTTTCACCGATTCTAAAAGCTACCCAGGTTTTGTTTTTTCCTATTTACTTTCAATCATGTTAATGTGAAAATGGAAAATGAATGCAGTTACAAAATCAGACACTAGAACCAAAGGCAAACTATACCTGTACTTGCCTTTTTTTTTTTTTTTTTTTTTTTTTTTGGAATTACAGATGCTGATCACTCACACGAACATACACACACATACTCTCTCTCTCCTCTCTTTCTCTCTCTATCTATATATGTGTCTTTTTCTACAAAGTTCAGCTGTCTTCTTTCGTTGTGTATAGTTGCTTAGTGCGTACGAAGATCAAGTGTGGTCTCTCAGACTCAGGGTTACACGGCTTGTGGGGTCCGCCATGCAAAAACCTCGGCTGAAAGCGACCCTCTCCAACAGAAGAAGATAGAAGAGGATCCTGTTAGTTCTCCTATGTTTTAACAAACAAACGGAAAAGCTAAATAGATCATACAAATCAAGACATTGGAATTTTGAGCAGTTAGTTTCTAAAAAAATAATCTCTTCATTAAATATTCTTTCACGTCATCATCAAATTAAAATTCAAAAAATAAATAAAATAAAATAAACAAGGTTGATACTTGATTGGAACATGTTTGCGTCTTGCTTTGCTTCATCTGAACGTAACGATCTACGTTATGCCTTTTTTTTTTTTTTTTATAATGCTTGTATATATATTATTAATATACACTCCTTTTTCATTTTTGATTTAAACCTTTTGTTTGTTAATTCTATAGCGTATTATGTGTTTACACATCTATTTACCAGTGACATATTATCAAAATATATTTTAAAAATATGTTTCGTACGTATAAATCATAATATAATGTTTCGATATCATATTTATACAATGTGAAAAACATATTACGTATATGTCTCACATTGTCTTTGCAATTTATCTCCACAATTTGTACATATATTACATATTATTCATGAAATTAGGAGTTTATGATTTATTTCTTTCATTCACGTATTTAATGATAGGAATAGATTTAAAGTTAGTTTTCAAATGCATTATATCGATTTGACCAATAATAAAAGGTATTTAATTGAAAATAACAACTAACGATTGAACTGGCATTTATATATAGTCACTAATATTTTTATTAAATTTATATATGTTATAACTATATGTCATGTTTGGGATGGATTGAAATTGAATGAATGTAATGGAATGAATGATGAAACGATAAATCCATTCATATGTTTGAATACATTCATGTTACATTTGATACACAATAATAAATTGAAAGAGAATGAAATTAAAACCAAATGACCAATTCATTTTTATATGTGGAAGCATCATAGAATTATTGACTCCATTTCATTATTATGTTTGGTTGTGTCATATCTAGAATGGAATAGAATAACCATATAATAAAGTACATATAACAAAAATATCATCAAGTAGTTGATACATGTATGTGTATATTTTGTTATATATATATATTTATAATTTCATCTTTATTAAAAATATACAAAGAACTGCTCAATCTACATTTTTTTTTTCTTTTCTTTCTTATATATGTGTATATATGTATACCACAAACATATTAAATTTTCTTCATCCAAATTTTATTAACCATATAATAAGTTATAAATATCTACATCTCACATTCACCTAGTCTATAAATAACAAATTTTGTGTTGGATTTATCCCATTGGCGAGTCCTTCTATTCTTTACATATATAATAGTAATAAAATTTTAAAATTATTGATAGACATTTCCATTTTATAATAAGCTAACTTGTGTCATACATTAATGTTGCATTTACAGTCCTACATATGAAACTTGCCGTAAGACTCATATAAAATTTTAATATTATATATATTATATCTTAGGTTTATATTATTAAATGAAAGCCCCTTAATTCAACTCCCCATTGTAATATATATATATATATATATATGCTTATTTTTTTTTCCTATTTTGTAGTCTTTTACACTTTCTCATTTAATGCCATTTATAAATTTCTTTTAATCCATAATTTCTTAGTTTCTTTCATATTTTTCGCTATCTATTTCTATATTATTTATAGTCAATAAATAATTAAGGGTATTTAGTGCATTATGAAAGAGACTGTATATATATTACTTGAAAATTAATTATCAATTAAAAAATAGAGTTAATACATGAAATATATATAATTTTTGCTTTTAGTAAAAATAGGTCATAATATATATATTTTGATAGTATAGCTATTCAATAATTTTTATCCATTTCATAACATTAATTGTAGAAAAAACATATTACTAAATCAAAGTAATTAATTATTGTCATTTAGTAATATGTTATGAGATAAGATTAAAGCATTTGTAATATGAACAATGTAAATATTATTTTTCTATGTGCTACAAATTAAAAATAGTTAAACTGGAGAATGTCTTGTATTAAATATAATTTTATGATAGAAGAATTATATGTTATAACAAATGCTATTGATAAAATAAAAGTATACTATTAAGGCTGCAAGCAAGCTGAACTTCTTACGACTACTCAAGCACAGATCGCTTCAAGCTCTAGAGTCTACTCGTGAATAGGCTTGTTTTAAGTTTGTGGACGAACTCACAAGTGGGCTCGTTAACAAGACTATTAGCAAATTTATAAGTTCTATATTTATGATATATTAATATATAATTAAAAAATTAATTTCTACTTAATATATATATATAGCAATTCTTCTATATTATTTTTAAGTTTGAAAAAATAGAAAATATGTTATTTAAACGAGTCAAGCACAACCTTTAATTTCAAGCTCAATAAATTCTCTAGGTACAATAAAAAGCTTAGCTTGGCTCGAATCCTATTTGTAAACAGGTTCAGCTCAAGCTTAAAATAAAAGCTCGTTTAACTAAACAAACTGAACTTGATCCTAGATTTCAAGCTCGATAAAAAGCTCAACTAGAGTTCGAGCTCGAGCTTGAGCTTGATAACTTTTAAACAAACTGAGCTCAAACCTTGAAAAGCTTAGCTCGGCTCTTTTGCAACTCTATGTACCATGAAATTTAAACCTATGATCTCATAAATATAACACAAATTACTTTACAGCAAAGTATTTTTATTTTTATACCATAGTATGCTATTTATAATATACATATAATATATCATATTTTTCTATTTTAAAAAGTTAATTTTTCCCGAGTCTGGAGACCAAGGCCTCCAGCCCCTACACTATAGCCTTTAGGCGCATTCCCCATAGACATGAGCCTAGAATGGAACCGCACCGGCCCATTCGGGTCCATGGTCAAGAACCCATGGTTCCATCTGAATTCTTCCCAAAAGAAACGAAAACAAAAAAAATTAAAAATAAACACATGTAAAATTAGAAAATGGATTCAAATTAAAATTTAACATTCATAGCATAATAATACTTAACTACCTATGCTTCATATTTATTGGTTGTATTAATGAAACATTTATTTTATTTTTTAAATTTAAAGTCAAAGCATTTTTAATATTTACTTTACGTGAGAGTATTTATTTTTCTTAATCTTTTTCTTAAAATAAAAAATTAAAAGAAAAAACTAACCAAAGTTGTTCTATAAGAACCGAACAGAAACCAACGATTCTGTTTCTAGTTCGGTCTGATTCAGAATCGGCGTCCATTCCTATCCCATGTCATGTCAAATCAAATCGACACCGTTTTTCCACTTTAAGTTCGATGGTCTAAACCTGGTGATGCTCTTTTTATATAAAGCTAGAATTATGAGTGAGGATAAAGGAATATGTTGTCTTATTTTATTTTATTTATCGTTCATCTATGCTGAAAATTTTACAAAGTCATTATAGCTAAATGATATGAATATTAATCTTTTCATTCGATTCAATCTGAATTCGATCCTTTATCTATTTAATAACTAATAATAAAATATTACAATTACTTTAAATTAGTTTATAAATACCTTACAGGGATCGTAACTCATCGCAAGGTTTGAAAATTACTTTGTGACTTCAATATCACTTTTAATATGTGAATATAAAAAAATCGAAATTGACTTGTCAGAGTATTCAAATGTTGATTTTGCCGTTTGGACATCATTTGGTTCTTTAAAACACAACACACAAAGTGAAATCTTATCTGTATTTTGGACTTCTCTTTTGGATTTTTCCTTTGACAGGAATTTTTTAATGTGATGACAACAGCGTATTCTGGAAGGGCTTCTTAGAATAATTATTTTAATTCAGAATATATTCCCCATTCGGAACAAAGCACTCCTGTAAAATAATAATCTGGTGCATCTATATGATTATCAAAGTTGATTTGGAGGGCTGAGATTTAAAAATATTGCACCTGCTTCTGTCTCCTGATGTATTAATTTTTAAACCGAGTGTTTATAATAACATCATATTATTAAAATAAATATAAAAGTATCCATGTTATGTATAAACTTGAAAAGATCTTTATGATGCTTCATCAACATTTTTAAGGACTTCTTTTTTATTTTTCTTAAGATTCTTCACATCAGCTCTTCACATCAGCTCATTCTCATTTTTTTAGATTTTGTATATCTCATTCCCGTATACATTTACATGATATATAAAACAAAATAAAAAAAAAAACCATAAAAAAAGTGATAGACCTTACGGGTCATTAACAAAAGATCCTATAAAGTTTAAGGACCTCCCTTATCTCATTGGAGCCCAAAGAGTGAGACCTTTCACAATGGGTCTCGTGTTAAGGACTCCAAGATAAGGATGTTCTAACGAGTGATATTTCATTAAATAATCGATGTGATCGATCCTATTAAGAAACATAGCGAGATCGTAGAATTTTGTTAACTATCTAATAGGTTGATTAAATTTAAAAAAAAAAAGAAATTCATACATTTTAGTATTAATTATATAATAAAAGAAAGTAATCATTTAAAATTAGGATAATATCAAAAAATGGTATCTGAACTTTCGTCAAAAATTCAATTAAGTACATATTTATACAATTTGACACTAGAAGTAAGTTTTCATGGATATTTTTCCTGCTTAAAATTTGGTTTTGACAATTTTGGTACCTAAACAAAATTCTCATAAACTTTTTTCATATCTAATTAAACTTGCTTTAGGTATGAAAAAAGTCTACATAAATTTTATTCAGGTACTAAAATTATTAAAACTAAAATTCAAGTAAGAAAAAAAGTCTATAAAAACTTTAGATAAGTATCAAATTATTTAAAATAAAACTACATATATCTTATTAAATATTTGGGTTAATGTCTCATTTAGTACCTAAATTTTGACCAAAAGATCAATTAGGTACCTGAACTTTTAATTTGTTCAATTTCATATCCCAAATAAACTTTTCATGCCCTAAACACTACCCACCCAATCATTATCTGACACATTTCATTTTTTTAAAGAGGTAATAAAAGAGTGAGATAGTATTTAGGGTACAAAAAATTCATTTAGGATATAAACTTAAATAAATTAAAATTTTAAGTATCTAATTAATTTTTTGATCAAAATTCAGGTATGAAATAAAGCGTTTACCTTAAATATTTTACAAAAGTTTGCATATCAATTTTTCCATTAATCCTTTAAAACTTGGACAAGTGTGGAGCAAAGACAGGAAGTTTTTATTGGGTAGTAACAGCTAGAAGAATCTTCCAAAGCAGAAATAGAATCATTTCTGCAATATACATGAAGAAGGATATACTGTTAATAATTAATAATTTTGAATATGATCAAATATACTTTTCATCTTTTTTTATTATGACTGAAGGAAAAAAACAAACATGATATTTATCATTCAAGATATTAGAAAAAATATCACTGAATTATAAGACAATTAGCATACTACGGTAATTTTAAATCATCATGTATTCAAGGTTTAAGCTAATTTTTAATTTAGAAAGGAAAAAAAAAAGTACAATATATTGCATTTTCAAAAATTTTTATGGTCATTAAGGAAATAGTTTACATTCATATCCAACCATAATGATAATGTTAAAAAATTTAATATATCAATTATTGTGAAATAATTTACTAATAGTCCAAAATCTTTGTGACCTCTTATTTTCAATTTCTTCCTAAAGTATAATCCTTAATCTAATCCTCTTGATCCTTAGTTCCTTGCCACCTCCTCTTTTCTTTTTATATAGCCGCTCAACTTTTCTCGACTTTAAAGCCACTCGACTCTTTTTCCTTTTCTTTTTGCGTCCTTCTATGTTCCATCTTTTCTTTTTGACAATTTTGTATATCAATCACCCAATCATTGTTGAACTAAATTAGCTTACTTTAAACAATTTCGTACTAAATTTTATTTGGTATATATCACCATAAGTAAATTGTTTTCCATTTCCAAATAAATGACAAAAAAATCAAAATATTTTCTTAGCCTTAGTTTGAATCTTGTTTAAGTATTATTATTGTTGGGAAAAAAATTAATTATTGAACCAATTTGAATTTAGAGGGCTAGTATTTACTATTTGTTTAGTTGAGCTAGAGACTATTAATTTTTGAGTAATCATTATATTCGGTACATAAACTTTATTTATTCTTACCATTAACTATTTCAAATTTAAAAATATTAATCTAATATCCACAAGATTTTGTGGTCATTTATACTATAGGAAAAATACTCTTAAGTACCTAAGGTTTTTTTTTTTTTTCTCACCACCTTATGTTTTTAAAAGGAGCCGAAATAGGGTCTCCATTAATCTCCATCATCAATTCTGTTCAAATTAGGTAACATGACACTCCATGTAATTACATGATTACATGTGGCATTCACATTGCTTTAATCTAAACCTTAGAGATACATATCTCGACCAAAAGAAAAAAAAAAAAAATTTAACCTAACCCTATATGAAGTAACTCCACCTATCATTAACCATTTAAAAAACATGCCAGCAAACTCTTTCAAATTGTGAAAATGAAAAAAAAAAAAAAATCTAACAGCAACGAACTCTAATTTACTAAAATCTCAAATCTCTTACAACCAAACTTCTTAAAAAAAGATGAAAAAGAAAAAAGCTAACAATCTTATGATTGTGATAAGGTGGTGTCGAGGTTTTGTGTTTGGTAACAAAATTGCCACAACACCACCCTTGTCCTTGATCACCATATCAAAGTGGCTCAAACTTGATGCTTTTGATCTTGAGGTCTTCTTCAGTGGGTAAGCTAAATAGTCTAATTGATTTGTTGCCATAAAGGCTTACTTTTTATCATTTTAAATTTCTTGCTTTGCAAAGAAAATGTGACATTATTAGAAGATATCACTCTTATAGATGCTTACTTTTTTTCAACTATCATATGTTGCTTTTCCAACCATGCGATTTGGATGCTTAAGGGAATACGAAAGTATTCCATATACGAGGTAAAGAAAAAATTAGATTTTTTTTTTTTTATGAGTTTTTTCCCTTTAATACTATTCGAAAGAAGTTGATTACGAGAAAGATCAAAAGAAAAGTTTATCTCCTTTTCAGCTATCCCTAAAAAACTATCCGCACTTGTATCTGCTAATCAACGCTAGGTTAAGTTAGCTTGTATAGGGTTTGAATAATTTTATTTTGGGTGGAGTTATATTTTCCCAAGGGTTAAGCTAAGCTAACATGTATGCCAGGTGCCATCCGTATAATTATAGCAGGGGCGGATCTAGGGGGGCTGATGGGGTCCCGTCCCCCCACTCTCCGATCCGGGAAAAATTAATTTTTAAATGTATTTTAAAAAAATTATATGTTATATATATTATAAAGAAAAAATAATGATATCAAATTAAGTATGATGTAGTGGTTAAGTACCTTCATTTACATGGTTTCAAATTCCATTCATGTACTTTTTTTTTCAACGTGCATTTATTACACTAGCTATTCTCTCTCTTTTTCTCTTACACAAACTTTTTTTAACTTTTTCTTTCATAATAACTAATAACATTAAATTCTTTTATCATAAAATAATACTATTATTATCCACATTACAATTGAATCTTATTGCACACTAATTATGTAATTTGGTTTAGTAACTTTTTTCCTTCAATTAATGTTTGCATATTAATATTATAATTTGATTTAGTAATATTATTTTTTTCTACATGCAATGTTAAGAAATTAACATGAATTATTGAATAGATATCATATCTAAATATATTTTATTATTTATTTTTATTAAAAGAAAAATTTATTTAGATATTAACTCTATATTTTTGTTATTAATAATTAATTTTCAAGTAAGTATCATATCTTATAAATGCATTAAATAGTTTTAATTATTATTTTCATGACGTTTTTTTAAATAAATATTATATTAAAATCATTATGAAATTCTCATAAATATATAAGATGTAATATAATTGCAATAGCGAGTGAATATAAATAAAAAATTTTAAGATTAACTTAATTAAGGTACGGACCCCCTCCCTCACTCCCTCCCCCCAACCACTACCCCTTTCCAATCATATAATTTTGCGTCCGCCCCTGATTACATGCAATGTCATGTGGGCTAATTTTAGCGGAATTGATGACAAAGATTAATGGAGATCCCATTTTTACTTGACTCCTTTTTAAAAACATAGGTCCTAAAATGGAGTTAATGGCATGTCTATCACTTAAAAAAAATACAAAAATATAAGTTATACAAAAAGATTAACAAAAACACTAATAATACATCACATCTTGAAAATGAATACCATCTTTTATACAAATATCGCATCTTCCAAATGTAATACAGCAATTTACACAAAATAATCTTACAACGTACCACATATGCAATTTTCAGTATGTGATACACATATTTTAAATTATTCAATGTCTCATGTTTAAAATGTGATACTCTTACAAATCTAAATATCACATCTTTAAAATGTGATATTGTAATAGTATTTATATGACTAATTTTGTCTAATTGGAATTTGTACATTTTTTTCGAGAATTGGAGAACAAGAATTTTTCTCTCCTAAAATGAGAAAAAGAAAAACATAGGTACTAGGTGTACTTTTCCCTTTATAGCACTTAACCTAGGTAACTAATTGAAAAAAAAAAAACAAAATTACGATTTTTAACTACAAAAACTAGACAAAATGGAAGTAGGAAAATCACTAACATTGACAAAATTTATGTTCCAAATTGACGGTTCTAAACTTTAAATAATTAATTATAAAATTTGATAAACTTTAAGTACTAAATATAACCCTATCCCTTAATTTTTCTATAATTTCATTATAACTTGGTAATGGTCCGTAATCACTCTTCTTCATATAAGATTTCTATTTGACAGAATTTAAAATTCATATTTTGCAAAAGGCTCTTTGAACTATCACCTTTGTTGTCACTAATCCAGGTAGCCATCATAAATGGATTTAAGAGAATCCTTAAAACAACTTATAATTGAAAAACTTAAGTAGCTTAAATAAAACTAGGTTAAACATTTATAATTAATAGAATTTTGAAGTTATTTTAGAAGTTGTTTGATCGATATCACAAAGGTGAATGATTTCTGGCTATTTATTGCATATGCATGTTAGGATAGTTTCTTGAATTTGTTTATATTTTGGATTCATGTTGTATGTTGTATGTTGTATGTAAGCATCCAATATTCATAAAACAAAATTCATTAAAAGTCTTAGATCAACATTGTATGGCCCCGTATTTTTAAAACTCAGACTCAATGAAATTGCCCCTCACTTTCAAAACAGGCCTTCATAAATTTGCTCCAAACTTTCAAAACATGGTCTTCAAAAAAAAATGTGAAATACCTTAGAAAAAATAGACTCCAAAAGCCTGGTGGATCATACTTTAAAAATTGACTCTGGGAGCACCATGGATCCACGCTTTTAAAACTAAGCTCCAAATAGCATATAGATTTACACTTTCACAAACGAAATTTAGGGATCATTAACTTCACACTTTCAAAAATTGACGCCTAGGAGCATTAAGGGTTCACACTTAAAAAATTGACCCCCATGGAACACATAGGTCCAAACTTTCAAAAATTGAGTCAAAAACTAATTTATGTAATTATCAGGTAGTTCTCCTTAACCAACATATGACTATAGTTAATTATTAGGTTTATAAGTATGTGCTTATTGCTTATGATTATTAAGTCGTATGTAGTATGACATATATGCTATATTATTATATATGGTTGTGAGGCAAGTAGTTGCTTGACATGGCTCACTTACCTCATTTAAGGAATAATCTTCTTCTTTTAGGTTATATCGCATTGCATGTCCTTCTAATGATATGTAGCGGACTATGGCAATCCTTCAAGTTCGGGACAAAACAGATTCTTTCAATTAATTGTTAATTCTCTCTCAATCCATACATGTACAAATGTATACTATATCTCTCATCTATGTATGCACGTGAATGCGGGCAATTGGTTGTGGGACTGCGAATAGGACATAGGCACAGGTTGACTTTGGAAACAAGCTGTTTGTTTCCTGTATTTGGATTATTTTGATATCATATTTTTATCGTTTTCAAACAAATAATTATTAAGAAATAGATATAGATAAAAAATAATAATTTTAATCATAAATTGACCAAATAAATACGATACAGATGAAAATATGACAATCCAAATAGACCCTGATGTATGATTAGTGTTTAGTGGTTCTCTTTCTTGTTGTGACCTATGGTGTTATTCGTATAGATTGCTAATGTCTTGTGAAATATGATATTTTTGAGATTTTAGATTTGTTTGGATAAAGACAGTTTCATCATTAATTTTGATGGGATATATCCCATCGACTCTCAAACAACTCACACTGTGCCCAACGATTATTTATTTTAACGGCTATATGATTAACTAAACAACGAAACCGTATAAGCTTCCACAAACATGATACCATCCTTAGCTCAATCCATGATTTTTCATGGCAGCTGAGGATCATACAATTATTATAGCGATGATTAACCTCTAATTTCTAATTTTAATCTAACCAGCCAACTGAACCCGGAATGTGTCCTAAGAAATGACAAAGACATGGGCGGCTGCGACATGCAAAGTGGGGTTTTAATGTTGTCTAGCCACCTAATACCTGTCAGATCTATTGCGACCCGTGAGCTTTGGCTGAATGCTGCTCCCCAATTAGACATGTTTCAACTTTAATTCAGTTCAATGCTTCAATCATTATTGAACCATTCTACCATAAACAACTCTTGGACTATTAGCATCAGTTTTTTATGCATAGTTGGCCCTAACTCGTGAGACATAATGGTGGGTTAATAGCCTTGTCGGCTTACTCAACTCAGCAATCTTTTTGTCTTTTGAAAAGGGTAAACCTATTAAAGCCGCTTAATGCATTATCCCGTACTTCTTCAAATCATCGAAAAATTGATAGAATATAATTTCTACAGTTTATTGTTTTCCTTAAAGACGTATCAATACCTATGGTAGAGTGCTGAATTGTCCTTATTGTAATATTGAGTTAGATGCTGTATCAACTTGGATATGACTTCTTAAACTAGTAATAAAGCTTAAGGAATCTAGAAAGTTGGATTTGAGAAATTCCATATTATGAGCTTGGAATAAAACCTTAATAGAATTGGTCCATACGATATCAACTTTTCATAAGTTTGGACTTAAGAGAAACACATGCAATAATTAATGAAAGTAGTGAGCTTATCTCATTTGCCAACCACCAAGGTAATCCAACAAATGAACATCGAGCTCAAACCCATGAATACTCAACAATTCTTCCCTAGTTGACAATAATTTGGAGATCAGAGAAACCATTTTTTTTTTTTTTGTCAAAATCCTACCTCAATTATCAAACAATTAATTAGATGAAAGGCAAGCTCAATTAGATAAGAATTGCAAAGTTGAAACCTTAAGATCTCTTATCAATTAATTGTGCATTCAAGCTATTGAAACCGTCCTTTTTACACAAAAGAATCCATATTATTACATGGAGTGTAAATGTGAATGAAACATATAAAACAAATATTTGCCTTAAGATGTATGATAAGGCCTTTGAGGCATACTCTAAGAAAAATTTGTTCCATTGAAAAATGCAAACCTTTATTTGATTGTCGTAGCAAGGAACTCTTAAGAAAGTCCCAGTTTGACCCACTCTAAGTTAATAATGAAAGTGAGATAAGGGTATTCACAATATTTCTCACTAACATAGTTCTCAGCATTGTGTTTCCAAATTTGTGTGCTAATACACGATTATATTTGACAATGAAAGCATGAGTTTGACTTGGATTACTTCGTCTGGTGAACGAAAAGTTCAAAATATTTTAAATAGACAGGAATTGCTCCCAATGTCTATTGTTCTCTTTAAGTTATTCATTCTTACCATCTTGATGACACTTCTTTAAGGTCATATGAAATATGAGACATGAAAAGACTACAAACACCAAAATATGTTTGTTAAATTATTTGATCAATTATAAATGACTCTTATGTTTAATTTATCTGATAATACAAATACTTATTCAATATGTTAATATGCAATTTATTTGAATGCTTAGATGTTAATTCATTTCAACCTGTAATTTTGATGCAATTAGTAATTTCTCACTTTTTTGAAATTAAATTTTAATTACCTTCATAATATATTATAAATTTCATAAAATATAATCATTATATTATTTTTTTTTCTTTTTAAGATATCTGTCTTGTATAGATTTAATAGTTAATTGATGGATTCGATCTAATATGAATTTAATTAAGTGATGTCATATATGTATTTATCTTTTACAACTACAATGTGTCTTATATATATATATATATATATATTACTTTTTGTTGATTGAAGTTCAACCCCTTGACTCTGGTTCAAACTCCGATCTCCTGATATGTCTGAATCAAACTCCGATCTGATTCTGAAAATACGAGTTGTCACATGCTGGTATGTTTAGCCTCGTTTATTCGAATTCGCCGGTGGTGCATGCAACCCATTTACACATTTCTAAATTCTAATTGACCTGGTCATAATAAAGACCTTAGCTCATTGTTCGTCCTCATGTGGTGGAGTTTGCGTGAGGAAGGGTAAATCCTTTGAAAATATAAAACACCGAAACCCTAACCAGATTGCATGGAAAATGGAACGTGGTCCAATATGGAAACTTCTCATCAAGCTAGGTGTCGATGCAAGACATGCTATAGATTTTGAAGCACGCGTCCCCCGCGTGGATGAGCATTTTACTTAGGAATAACACTTGTTAGCCGAGGGTTTTAATCTGTTCATCGGTCATCATTAACTTCTCATGCGGTGTCTACAAGACTACAGCCACTGCCACACATCAATATTGACCTTTTGTACGCGTTAAAAATTTCTTTATAACATGACGTGAATTTTTAAAATTTTTAATTCTCATTTTTAGAACATCGTTTTTACTATAATTATAATTCATTAATAAATGCAATATAAATCAGATAATTTTTTTTTAAAAAAGATATGGATTAAATAAATTATATATACATATATATATAAAAGAGTATAGCCCTAAAAAGCCAAGTTCGAGTTATTGAGTTAACCTTGATGAGGTTTGGGTATTTATTATCTCATACTTTATTGGCCACATTCTAAATGACATAATAAATAACATCATATACAAAATATCAGCTATCTTCCTTAATTTTAGTAGACTATACAATTAAATACATAAACTTTAAATTTGATCAATTTATCACTTAAAAAAATTTATGATACATACAAATAATACCTCTATTGAATTAGTAAACACAGTTATTCTATTTTTAACTAATATAATAAAAGTAGTATTGACATACCCAAAAAAAAAAAATTTAAATACTAATTGATCGATTTTAAAATTTAAATACTAAATTATATATTTTAATAAAATTGAAATATTATTCGCGATATACCTTCTGGTGCTATAGACACCCTTTTCCTCGTCCTCATCTTCCTATGGAAATCTTGATGGTGAATTTGAGGAAAAGAACAAGAATGAAAATAAAAATTGCGACTTTCATCAACCATGGTGCCTTCCTTTCTTGGGTGAAGTTCAACGTCGACCACACCGTGTCTGATCTTTTTAACAACACATTCCCCATTCATATTGTTTGCTTATAAGAGATACGTTTAAGAATTTTTCAAAGGGTGGGTTGAAAAAGTTAATTGCTTTTACTTAAAAGGCTAATCCTACGGTATTATCACTCAAAACCAACAATTTCATACAGTCATCAATCTATGTTCTATATACTTCTATTTTATACGTTTACATAGTTATATTATATATATATATATATATAATTTCTTTTAAAATGGAAAAAAAATAGAGAAAAAGATGTGCTCATGGCAGCTTGCTTCTAGTCGCTAGTGGAAGGTTGACATCCGTTTTGTTAGATATGGGTTATAGAAAAAAAAAATTACATAGTTTAAAAAAATTTTCCAAAATTAGAAATTCTTAAAAAGTAATTTTGAGATTATAAGAAATCATGTTTTCAAATTATAATCTTAAATGCGATAGATTTTCAATGCTGAAATTTCATATGATATCATGTTTTAAAATGCTTTTTAAATAATTGAAGGTTATATTTTGTCATTTAAAAATTTTCTTTATGATACGACTCATAAATGCAAAAGCACTAATTATCACAATTCGTATAGTAATATTTCAACACTATAAGAATAAATTATAAGAAATGTTATGAAAAATTTCTTTGCTGGCGTTGGTATACTGTTATCATCTTATTACTTAAAATTTCCTCCTCCCTTCCCGTTTTTTTCTGTAGAACGAGCCTCCTAGTTGCGGCTTAATAAAATGAATCCATATGTATCACGGATTTCTTAATTATGACACCGGAAAAAGGCTACAAATAACAGAAAAAGAAAACGAAGGAAAATGATTAGAAAATGAAAACAAAAGTGTAATCAAATCAAATCATAAATCAAATCCACTTAATCGAATTAAACCTTAATTATAGTTTATTTTACGTTTTTTCATTTAAAAAAGTCTTAAGACATAATTCACAATGTAACAACTCAAAGGGCGGAAAAGTGGTCCGGTAGAAATTATCTAGCTATCATTCTACGTGCAGATCACTTATATAAGAGTTGTCTTATAAGTTATATTTCGCGAGAATCTATCTAAATATTTAATTATAGATTGATTTTATTAGATTTTTTTTAATTTTAACAAAAATATATCTAAATAAAAATTTTTTTTAGAGAAAAATATATAAAACTTTTTATTTCTCGCACCAACGGTACTTTTGATCGGAATACATTTTCAATATATAAAATATTGTTTAAAGTCGTTATTATTTAAAGTACATTCACTCCCTAATTTTTATATCCCAATCACCATATTCATCACAATTATAATAAAATAAAAATAGATAAAATACAAATAAGATAGTTCTCAAATGCTAGATTTCAAATAGACATAAATCAAATACGAAAGAAATACAAATTAAATATAGAGAAAGAACACCAAATAGGCAACTTTACTTTCAATATCTTTGCTATACTTCTAAAATGGGCTATATTTCTTCAATTATTTTACAAATAAAAAAAAAAGAAAAGGAATATTTCAAATTGGAATAACAATTGTTTTTACTTTCAAATTTGGATAATTTAATGTCTTAAATTTCACTTTCTAAAATTTATAATTTCTATTTTGAATCAATGTACAATAATATATAGTAGTTAAAGTAAATATAGTAACTAATATATTAAATATTTTAGCAGTGCGATCACGATTATATTTGAATCTGAACCATTAAATAATCAATGTGACCGTTCCTCTTAAAAATTATGATGGACCCATAAGACTTTTGTACCTTTATGAAAGGTTTTATAATCATGTTATTAATTTTAACAAAACTGGCAAAGCGAAATTGTGTATTATTATGCAATTTCACAATAGAAAGTACAAAATTAGTTTAACCAGTGCCCTATTTAAAAAAAATGTCTTTTTCTTTTTCCAGAAACAGGCAAATTCATCTATTTCTCTAATTGGGAATATAATGCCTTAAATAAAGGGTCATTTACAGTCTCCCACGTGTCTTTTAGGAAGTATAGATACGATAAAGCTCAGAACCTAATATCACACACATATGTATAATGGGTTATATCAACAAAGACAAGTTCCAAGCATATCCACAACCAATAAGTTAGGATTCATACTAATACTAATAACATTAACAGATGGCTCAAAGAGTCAACCAGAAAATATAAATAATTATTCTTGAATATAAGAGGGTCCATTCCCCAAGCTAACATACAAGATAACATAACACATGTACTACGCTTCCACCACATAAAAGATAAATTTGAGGAGTCTTATCTCCAAAACAAATAACCAGTCTATTCGTCGGCTGATAAGTCGTTATCGCTAGCGTCATCCCCATAGTCCGCAATCACATCATATCTCCAGAGATCAAACATATAGAGATTGTTACCTGATCCTGAAAAAGAGAAAAAGAGTGAGCCGAAACCTAGTGCGATACCACCACAAACACAATCACATAAGCATGCACAAATAAACCACACAAAATCCAAATTCTAATGCAGCAAACATTCCAATTATTATCTTTTGATTTTAAGCTATGCAATCAATACTGGAATAACTCGGTATCCCAACAACACACTTTTATATATATATATATATATATATAATACATATATATGATGTTGGATACTCCCCAACATTCAAGAGTCTAATAGTTCATGAGTCAAATCCTAAATCTAGCCATAATCATCTCCAGATGCGACTCCACTAGGGACAGCATCACACAAGGATCATCAGGGTGCCGTGTTAGTATCACCAGTACTCTTGATCCACTAAATATAGCCAAGCGCGTACAACACTCAAACTTAATGATCAGATATTCAATTAGTCAATTTAAGTTTTAACCTAACAAGTCCAAGCAACAAATAAAGTAGTATATGTACTTGGAAAGTAGTTTCGTTCCTATCCAATATCTACTACCTGGATTGTAACATCCTAACCTAAAGGCGTTATTAGTCCGACACGTGTCCTTAGAAGATCAGACACGCTAAGGCTATAGATTTCTAAAACCACAAATATGAATTTTCAAATATCACCAATAACTCGCATATAGGGAAACTTTCAAACTTTTTCATATTAAAATAAATGTCCTTAACTCATAAATCATCTATACATCAAATCTAAAAATAATAAAATCCTTGCATACAACAGTCTTCAAAAGAAAATAACTAAATCATCACATGTTTCTTCTTCTCAAATTACTTATAACAAACTTCAATTATCAGTAGGGTGGTCATAACCGCTATTGCTCTCCCCATCATCAACAAATATGTCATAGCCAATTAAATCATAAATAATAGAATCTTCACCTGTATCTATAGGAAAAATATGGATTGAGCGAAAAACGCCCAATACGCCAAACCAAAAGCACATGCACATGAACATGAACACACATATCACAATATCACATGCAACTTATTTTCTAATGCAACAAGAACAATTTAATTATCTTTTTATTAGCCTGCAACCAACACAGTTTAGGACTATTGATCACTAATCCTAAACCCACAGTAACTCATGACCCTGATGAAAACCATATTATCATAATATATACATATATAGATGCATTCCACAATTAAACTGGTAACGACTCCTAATCTATCGGAATCATCTCCAGGTGCAACTCCACTCGGAACACCACCACACAAGGATCATCAAGTTGTAGCATTAGTATCACACTACTATCATGATCTTTACTAACCGCGGCCAAGCACAACCAACACACATTTCAATTAAAGTCAAATATGTGTTAAGTCAAATTTTGCAACTAATCCTACAAGCACAAACAAACATACATAATAAGCTCGTACCTGGTATTGCTCCAACTCAAATCCACCAATAGAACTTCTTACAAGAACAGAGATCTTAATCTCACTCGTATCCTAACCAACAATATGTCTCAATTAATTTAAATTTCCACACAATTAAACCATAACCCTAAATTCCTTAATTTGACTCAAAGATCTAAAACCCTAACCATAGATCTATGAAATTAGAATAAAACACCTTCTATTCTTGGTTTGACATCAAGTAGAACCCTTCAATACAACTATCTCCAAATCCCTTGATTTCTCCCCCAACTTCCTTTAATATGTATGTATATATATTATATATATATATATATCCAATTAGAAATTCTATCACAGTAACAAATAAAGTTCATTAATTATTAGAATAGCATAGATTCTTACGTACCTAGAACTTCTAGATCTCAATTAGGAAATCGGAACCCTAATTCTCAATTCTCCTGAATAATAAACTATAATTACAATTCCATAATTTACAGATCTCATCATCCATAAATATGATAAAACCCTTATCTTTCTCCTTGATTTGAAATCACAACTTCAGATCTAGATCCACCCCTGATCCTCAACAACCAATCTTGGATTCCCTTTGAAACAACACATAAACCTAGATTATATTCTAAAGAATATTTCTTCAAAATCATAAGAATTATAAAACCCTAATAAAAATATTACCTTTTTCTTGAATCGAAGTCTTCTGAATCTCTAATCACACTAAGGTTTGCCACAACTCTTGAATCTCCTTCAATCCATAAGATATCTAGCATAAGAGAAGATTTATCTAAAGGATTTGATTGAAAAGATTAGAGGAAGGTTACATACCTAGGGTTTTTGTTCTTTGAAAGCTTTTAGGATCTCCAAAAGAATGAGAGGTTATATATAAGCTTTTAGGAGAAGTTGAAAAGGTTTGAAGATTAGGGAAATTCATCTGTCAAATGACAAAAATACTCACTTAACAACATTATATTACATCAATACCCTTCAATATGAATTATTTATTTATACCTTACATGGATGATACACAATTAAATTGTTTAGTTCTTCTATTTATCTTTGCTTAAACTTTCATTATACTCATATCATTCCTAGTTCTCCATTATAATAACTGAGTTCCTAAAATCTATAAGTATTCTTAGTTTGTGAAATAAGAAGATTTAGCAAATATAGTCATGTTTTGGGTTAGGAAAGAATGATTTTCAAGGTGTTATAACATGTATAAAGTAGTACAAAGGGGCATAGGGTTAGGTATCACTTGGGCGGAAAAAACAGCTCACGAAAAAGTCAATGAGGAGGTACACGGGTGATGCATGAGAGGAACACAGGGGAAAACACGACTTAATGTATATCCCCATGTTTTTTTTTTTTCCCTAAACATAGAATTTTAAGCACTAGGAGTAACACTAGGAACATGTTGTCGTGTTACACTTCATGTTCTTCTAGTGTTCCTTTCTTATTGAAACACAAAGAGAAACACAGTTAAATATATGCAGCTATGTACTTGCCGTATTTTTCTAGAAAACACAAATTTTCATGCTTAAAGAGGTACACAACTTGAAACACGAGGCCGTGTATAAGTCATTTACTTCTGGAAATAGCCCTATTTTGCAATTTTGTCTTATTCCCATATCTACACTCATTTAAACCCTTCTAAGACTATTTGTATCACTCACATGCTTATTCGTGTTTTCAACCTCAAAAACCATACTAAAACACGCTACCTTCCTATACTTCATTTAACATTCATGGTAAAAAAAATCATAAAAATTGTGTTACCTATCAGTTTCCTTCTAAATTTCTTCCCAATTCCCCAACGTCCACTTTGCAACAATCATTTCTCCTTGGAATTCTTTCCTAATCCCTTCATAGATTGGTGTTACACTCGTTCGATGGACTATTCATAGACAATCACATTTTGTTATCTTTCCCCTATTTGGATTGTTCTAAACGATGAGAAGAGTTAAGAGAGGCGACAACTCACCTTAAAGGTCTTGTTGATTTTCTTCAATATTGGAGAAAGGATGCTAAGAGGAAAAAGGGTATCATTCTTTTCCTAAACGTTGAAAGAAAACAAAAAAGCGGTTAAGGATCCATCAAACTATTTAAATGTATCCTTTAATGGATACTGAAATTACTACACAACCCTTACTTAAAATCTAATTATTTACTAAACTGTCACTCCATTTAATTTATTAATTTTAAACATACTTAGGGTATTTCATGGAACCTGCTCCAAGGATACATAATAAAATGCCTTTTCCTTGCTACCATAGACTTAAGTCGACCTATAAAAAAGGGTAAACTCAATGGAAAGAACTCAAACGCTTTTGTGATTGGATCCATTTGACATGCAAGTGGTCTTTTTACTACTATCAGTGTAATTCTTTAACCAGAGAACGATCTTACCATCTTCGCATATTCCATATACCGTAAAGGTGTAAGAATGCAAAAAGACACTAGCCCTCAGCCATGTAAAAAATGAGTGATCTTAAGCTGCCTTTTGGCATCATAACCTTTTCCTAATCCTGATTGCATTTCCATCCTCCAGTAGTCGGCCCATAAGAAAAAGACAACAGATCCAGCACTATTGCGATGCGACACCATCTTTGATAGGCGATTGTAAGATTTCTTGATAATATTTCAACATACATATGTATATATACAAATATATATATATATAGAGAGAGAGAGAGAGATTTAGTTCTCTATGTTTTAACAGTTTTTATTGGTCTTTAAACTTTGTTCTCTCCTTATTGAAGCCATCATTGTTCTAAGTTTTTTCATAAACACCTCGAAAAGATGTTATCACCTTATGGAAAGCAAAATGCTTTAGGCTGGATGGCAATTATTGAAGCCATCATTGTTCTAAGTTTTTTCATAAACACCTCGAAAAGATGTTATCACCTTATGGAAAGCAAAATGCTTTAGGCAGGATGGCAATTCCACCAATCTTACCTTTGCCATTTCTTCCTGTCCCATTGCTAATAGCTAAAATAGAGAGCATATTTCATGCAACATTTTGACGAGAACTCGAGGGTCATTCTATTAATAAATATAGTGCAATAGAAGGTAATACAGTCAAAAAGAAAAAGGACAGGTATAAAACATTATTCAATACTTTCCAATGCATACAGATTTATTGACTGAAAATACACAAGCCAACATTATTATGTTAGTTAATGTTGTGATCGCTAACAACTACCTGGGAGTTAAGGATAAAGGTTCCTGAACAGCTACTTGAATAGCAAGAATTTTGCATAGACTTTCAACTTTTTCTAAACTAAATTCTTAAAAGTTCTTTTGCCAAAAGAGAATGATCGGAGGTATAACTTGGATCAAGGTGTAAAGAGAAGCGGTATTGTTGAGTTTTGTGTGCACCATATTTGCCCAATTCAGCTCCAATGGGAGCCATTTTTTGGTTTATTTGTAGTGTGCAATTTAACCCTTCTTGCTTGTTGTTTCATGGTGGCAGCGCAATCCAGGTTCAATTCGACTGCCTCAAAAGACAAGGGATATAGCCATTCATCATGGTTTTTACTCAAAGCCGGTCAAAAATCAATGGAAAAGGAACAAGTTAATAGATGAGTCACGGAGATTATTTTAGGCGATCTCCCAGTCTTGAATTTCTCCTTGCAATAATCTCACCAGCCCAACTTTTGCCTATTTTTGTCTGAAACTTCCCTGCAAATTCAAGCCAAGGAACAAAAGCAAGAAAGTACTAAGTTTTGTAGTCAACACATCTACACGTCAGTGAACCCAAAAGGAAAACAACGCCGGTCTACCTGCAGTAGAAATGAAAAACTCATCCAACACCTTGCCATGCTCTGCATGATTGCAGACCACAGTATTAAATCCCAAGAATAGAACGGCTCAATACAATATATGAAAACAAGAATCTAGTTCTCAGATGTATTACCTACTAATATCAGACTTTATCGAGTATATTGAAAAGTTAACAAAACAACATATTAACATGGAAAGAGGTGAAGATGACATGTTGTTTGAATGGCAACACATATAGTGAATTAAATTCAACATTGAAAAAGAATTGAAAAAGTCATTCTTATCATACTAGATAAGTTATAGAGCAAAAACAACAAGAACTTTGCTAAGAGCACCACCTTCACTGGTATATATGTGTCAAGTAACTTCCTGGGCGGTTGTTAAGAAACAATTATTTAGTAGTTTTGAAACCATGCATACAGATGCAAGGCCTAAGACTTCGCATTCTTCTCCTGCATCATATATGTCTCCTCAAATGAACGTTGCAAATACCCATTTGGAATGGCTTGAGACCAACACTACAACTACTATGAATAAGCAGGGAAAATGAATGCACGATAAAAATTAATATATTTAACCACATCCAGTAACCCTCATAATAACCTCTATGGAGAAGTAGTCTCACATCCCAGGCTAGTTTGACTAGTTTCTACCAGAGCTTGCTCATGCAATAAGAGATCCAGATAAAGATATGAGAAAACTTAAATAAATGA
This sequence comes from Combretum micranthum, assembly GCA_024138025.1. Taxonomy (NCBI): domain Eukaryota; kingdom Viridiplantae; phylum Streptophyta; class Magnoliopsida; order Myrtales; family Combretaceae; genus Combretum; species Combretum micranthum. Next base: position 682,304 of record JAMXBD010000304.1, read on the forward strand.
ATATGGACACAGGATTAACAGAATTTTTTATTTTTATTATTTATTTAGTTATTTTCAGGTGAGGGGAGAGAGGAGAGTAGCATATGGATATGGCTTGGTCATCGGAAATTAAATATATATGAAAAGTTATATAATGAATAAATAAATAAATACTTTAGATATCTTCAAACGTGGAAGCATTCCCCTACATGCATTGATATTTGTAATCTTGAAAATTGAAGGGATAATGTCACAACTGGTATCTGAGCTTTGACCAAATGTGCAATTAGCTATCTAAACTTTTAATTTGATCATTTTGATACCTGACCTTTGAAATTGATCAATTTGGTACTTAGAAAACTTTGAATTGATCAATTTAGTACCTCAAACAACTTAACGGAGGTACCATTGGTGTGCACAGAAAGTTCTTTCAGGTACCAAATTGATCAATTCAAAGTTCAGGTACCAAATTGATCAAATTAAAAGTTAAGGTACCAAATTGCACATTTTGTTAAAGTTTAGGTTCCAATTATGACATTAGCCCAAAATTAAATGGTTTCATGTTTTAGATTCCATAACTACTATATCATAATTAATAAATTACCATCAACCTAGTCTAAGACTCCATTGTATTATAGATGACAAACTTTGTATTTCTTCTGTTAATAATTTGGAGCGACTTTAGGAGAAGTAATAACTTGCTTGTTAAGAAGCCTAAGAATACATTTGATAGGATTTTTTTTTTTTAAATAAATCAATAAATTCATTAATAACCAAGTAAGGAATACAACAGCAAAGCGGAAATGGAGCTAAAAATAGCTATACAAGAGAAACTGGGACAAAACTTGTCAAGCTAAAATTAAGCAAACTATAGCATCCTTACATAAGGACATTTACATAATTCATGATTTTCCTAACTAGAAAGGAACTAGTAGGGACATATCATTTGATAGGATTTTGGAGTAATAATATGAAGATATTATACGCTCTTTTTTCAATTTTTTGCCCTCTCTTTCTTTCTTTCTTTTTTATTTTTATTTATATCTATATTTATATATTTATATTTTTCCATTCAAGAAGATTAACTATCTTCCATTTAGGGTAACGTACATGTCTATTTTTAGGAGAGAAATCTTATACATATATTTTTGAAATCAAAAGCTTGTATAAGTAGACAAGCAGAAATTATTATAATTCCCTTTTTTAGTTCATCAGATCAGTGGATTCTCTCTGATGAAAGATCTAGATTTCACTATCAATTGACCTGTGACTATATCCCATTTGCAGTCCCACAATATATTGCCCACATCCACATACATGCATAGATAGATGAGAGATATAACATACATTCATACATATATGTGTGTGTGTGTGTGTGTGTGGATGGAGAAGGGGAGAGGAGGAGAGAGAGAATACCTGTTTCATATTCTAGTGCTTGCAGAATCATCTCAACCTGAATATGGATTGTAAAAAATTACATGTGTGGATCGCAATCAAAGATATCAGAAACACAAAGTTTAGCCAGAAGTGTGAGGTGCGAGGAAATCAACATGGTCATATTCATTGAGCTCCCTGTCAGGAAATCAATGGAAATTAGCAATATCATAGAATACATACTTTATCAAAATCTTTCACCAAATTGGCCTCTAAGGAAGCATTGTTCTCATACTCAGCCCAAAGTTCCTTGATTTCTTCAGCTGCAGATAAAAGGCATGTCACCCAGTAAGAAATGCAAAAATCTCTATCCATATCCATAAGAGAGAGAGAGAGAGATACAGATAGAGACCTCTCATCCCTCCACCGAGAACTCCACACATTTCATTTAAAGCAGCGCGCTCTCTTCTGCTCTTTTCTTCTTTAGGAACGCCATCAGATGGTGTTATATCTCCAACAATAGCTAGCAATACACCAAAAATGCCACTTAGTTCATGAGGAATAGTAAAGAAACAATAGTGCATACAAATTTTCTGCTGCAAAAAATGACTAGGCTGATGAAATCATGTGCTTTGCTCTATAATTGCCAAATGGACCTTGTTTTCTTTGAATATAAAGCAGCAGCATGGCACTGAAATTTTCTTGACCTTAGTACAGATAGTCGAGGGTTTAACATTTTGTAGTTCTTAATTCAACAAACATGGGAATAGGTTGTGAGGTATAACATCCATCTGCCGATTGGACCAATACAGGATACCAGAATTCATACCACAGATGTACTTCCCATTATATAATAAATATAATAGCCCACATTATATCTACAAGTTTAAACTTTAAGATCAAATAATTGTACTGCTGACCTAAATATAATATCAGAGTAGGAGGTCATAAGTTCAAATCTCTACATACTCGTTACAACCCATTAAAATTAAGCCATTTACTTGATGGCCCTTAGTCAAAGTTGAAGTCACGGCTCATAAATAAGCGTTATATAATAAATATAACAGCTCACATCATATATAAAAAACTTGAGTTTTTAAATCAAATAGATATGGTGCTAACCCAAATAGTTCCTACTAGCATCAGATGTTTAGAAACATAAGATGACTAGGACAATTCTGAATCATACTTCAGAATTCAGACTATTTCACATCTGCCAATAGTAGTCATTGGATGACCAATGTTGTCTGATGGACATGAGATACAACCACAAAAAATCTAAATGTACCATTCAAAAGTTAGGCTGCAGATAAACATACCCTATGTGCATAGAATTTTACCTTCTTTCTTAGGAATGCAGCCCACACAGAGGTAAGACCAACCAAAAGCTCACACTCTAATAACACAACTTTACTTTCTAATAAATTTCACTTTCCCCCTGCAAGGCCACGCTAATGATATTTCACCATTTAATGCATTATTCTCAATCTTATCAAGAACATTTTGTTTTTGGTAATTAATCTCAATCAAATACTTAAGCCAATGAAACCTTCAATATACGCTAATAAAATCTACTTGGTACCACTTTACTTATAGCTTTCATGAGAGAAAGAACTTGACTCGTTATTTAGATCCGCAAACTTTATTATTAGTATTAAGCACATGAAAGAGAAGTCCAAAAGTAAAATGATGAGAAGAAAACATGCACACATATATAAATATGTAGATACATACAAAAATATAGAGAAGAATATTGAAGTCGACATGCCATTTAGTAAGATTAATGCATTATGCATCAATTTAATACATGCATCTATGTTTTCACAATAACTTCATATTGGAGGACTAAGGATCCAGGACAATGAGCAAATGTGATGGTAAAGGATACCTTCAGCAATATCATGCACGATTGCAATCTTAATGCACCTGTTTGAATGACAGATCAGCATCATATGAGCAACAAAAAAGGCTTTGGGGGAAAATAGCAGCAAAAAAAGTTGGAGAACCCAGCAAAAGCAATGGCATGTTAATTGCAAAATAGTATGTGAAAAAACATGGAAAAAAGCACAAAGATTGGTGATGATTGACATAGAACATGATTATTATATCAGTGCATGCATAACAGAAAGGAAAGATAAGAAAATTTAAATCATGTTCATTGATTCGAGAACTTTAACATATTAACAACAATGACAATGCTGGAGCCTTATTCCCACTAGAATAGAATATGTTGTAGCAGACAAAAAAAATTCCTTTATTCCAATTATATTTACTTTATATTACATCACAGGTATTATGATCCATCAGAAAATTAAATATGAACAGATTAGCAGTGAAAGCTGAATCAGAAGACTCCACACCAAGGTATAGTAGTCATTTTGTCATGGTAAGGTTCACAAAGTAGCCCAAGACAAAACACAAAAGCATGTTTAAATTTTGTTGAAAATTGAAATCCACACACAAAAAATTTACTAAAGGCGTTATGCAAACCAATTAATCTACAAAAAATGAACAGAAAGAAATAACATATCCAGAATAAAGAAATTTTCACACAGAAAACATTCTTTAAATCAGTTTGTTTTCTATGATATTTGCTTGTATCAGGATTGGCATGACTTGGAAAACTTTAGTTGATAGCACTAATATCAAGAGAATTAAAACATCACCATGATCAAGTTACCAATAAATAGAAATACAGATAAGAGATGAGACCTGATACTATCCCTGGATGACCAATTAGGAAAGGTTTATGCCATTGTAGACATCAGTATGAATCAATTAAAGACATTCTCCATTTAGGCGAACTTTGACTATACTGTTCATGGGGCCAATAAAATGATACTGTTGCAAGGACATCATTTCATATTATCTAACACCTCGCAGGCTTCAAGAATAATGCAAAAAATACTTACGATGCATAAACTGTGTATCACATATAGTGCATGCTTCGTTTCACTTTTCACATCACGAGTGCATGGACTTACAATATCACATCTGTTTCACTTTATTTAATTGTCTCTAGCAAATACCACAAAGCATATATCACGAAGAAACAAATCATGAAAATGAACAACTATATTTTACAGTATCAACTGAAATTCTGACCTTTCCCTGTTAAGTCCAGGAAGATCACCAGCAATCAAAGCCATTAATGCCATTCGATACATATGGTCTGCAATCGACTCTGGTCCTTTTATCCCATGATTTACCCATCCCTTCCTTTTTGTAGTCTGAAATACAAAGAAGTGAAAACAAAAATATAAAAATGAAACATCAAATCCCAAATCACATCACTAACAACAATTATACGTGGATCCAAAATTTCCTTTGACATCACAGAAAACTACATTGTACAATGCAGCGGCAAAGAACTTCAATTGTATTTCATAAAATTTTATGATTGAGCAAACAATAACTAGTATGTTTTAAGCTTGTTACCAATGTCAGCTGAATTGCTGTGAAAGCGATGGAAATATGGCAAAGATTGATGGAACTTAGTTAATTTCACAGAGAACTAAACTTGATCAGCTAATTCTTTCTATTCTTCTATAGAGTAATTATTTGCTCACTATCTTATATTGATGTGCTGATAAATAAATATGAAAAATGAAAAATGGGAAATTGCAATTTCACCCAAAAACTATTGAAAACTGAAACACCAAACCACATGCCTTGTAGTCAGGGTTTAAAATGATTTGAAATGGTTTAGATAAAATACTTATCTCAAAAGATATGGTAACATACTAACATGAAGTAGGGATGTCTATGGGTCAAAGCTACTCGCAAACTATTCCAACTCCACTTGATATTTACTCGAGTTTAATTGAACTAAGCTCAAGCTATTCGAGTAATTCATCAAGTTGACCTTCCATTGCATAATATTTAACTCAATTAGTTCACAAGCCTAATTGAGTTTTGAGTCTAAGGCGAATTTAGATAGTAATATAATTTTAATTAGACCAAAATTAATTTTTACATAAATGGACCCTAACTTAATATAATTAAGCTCAAGATCATTGACACAGTGTTTGGTAAATCTTTAAAGGTGGAAAGCTAGAGAAAGCTAATGAAAGGAAAAAAAGGAAAGAAAATAAAATGAGAAGAAACTTTTATATTTGTTAGATATTAAAAGTGGAAATGGAAGAAAATGAAATGAAATAAAATAAAATAATGAAATGACTAAAATGTCCAATGATGCTTTTGTTTCCTTCTCCTTTTTAGGGTATTTTAATAATTTTAGGAGCTTTATTTCCATTTCCCTTGCTTTCATAAAAGACTTATGCATGTTTAATTTCCACCGAATTCATCCCATTTCCTCTTCAACCAAAATACCCAAACACAAACTTCCATCCACTTCCCCAACTTCCACTAGGTTGCATCACATTTCCACCGTTACCAAACACAGTGTGAATGTCATTTCAAGTTGACCTTGAGCTTGAAATTCTAAGCTCAACCAAGTTAATATTTCAGAGTCAAGTTTGAGCTTCAGCTCAAAGCTGTATACCATCCACTTGACAGTTGACACTGCTACAGCCTGTGTGACTTCGGTTTTCAGAGTTCACGCTGATATACAATGTTGAAAATGGATTACAATTTTCCTAAAAATGACACCATTTTAATGCCAATCAATCTCTTTGATATCCAAAAACAAACTTCTTTTGCTTACTATATTCGAAATTGTTTTGCCATTATTAACTAACCAAAACTTATTTACTTTCTATTTTTTTTCTTCATTTCCAATCACTGTTTATGACAATTTTTGGGAGAGGGGGGAATCGAACTCGGTCCATCTGCGGAGAAACGGTGTTCGTGCAACTCGGTAAAAGACATGGCAAACTTTTACAAACTTAAGTATTCGAAGATGACATAAAAAAAGAGGCCTTCGATTTCATCTATTGCACGCGCAATTAACTCAACACATACTTAATGATCACGAGACCGGAGAAGAAAAATAAAACAAGAACATACCTAAAATGAAAATTGAATCGAGATTACCTTAAGACTATGGCACAATGTGAGGAAATCGATTGCCTTCGAAGCTGAATTTTGAAGCTTCGGAGCTGCTGCGGCGGAGTCTTCTAACCCGACATGTTTGGAGGATCCGAAACCCTCGGAGGAAGCTTTCAGCGATCGTATCGAGACCGAAACTGGTACGATCTTCCTCGGGAAGTTACGACGGAAAAATGAAGTGCGAGAAGAAGGAGAGTGAAACGTTGAAGAGTTTACCGCCATATTAGTGAAGAACGGCGGTACCTTGTACTATGATTCGGTTATGTTCTTCGTAGAAAAATTTTGTCAGTTGTCTTGTTCTTTCCTGGAGAGAGAGGGAGGAAAATCTATAAAGGAAAAGAGAGAGTTAAGAGCGGGTGGGGCTTTTAGTGCATAATAATTTCTAATTAATATTATTGGTCAAAAAAAAAATAATATTAACTTGTTCGGCTCAAATTTCAAATTATTAATTATTACAATAATTAATATAAAATTTTAAACAGATTATTTATTACTTAGTCATTATTTAATAAAAAATTATATAAATACAATTTGAATAAAAAAATATTACATAATTATCTTCAATATATGGCATAACATGTGATATAGGTTTGTTTAGTGCCTATCGCATTTTCAATTGCCATACACCTAGAGTAGTTGTATATCATACTTTGACACACATTTAGACATATATGCAATACAAGGCTGCCCATATCAAATTTTGCTTATATCACATATTGAACATAAAATTCCTATATAAATCTCGGTATAACATCTCCTACATGTGATATAGTGATGGAAAATTGGTAAATTCTTTTCTTTAATCTGTATTTTTATAATTCTTTTCTTAAAATTGATAGATGTATTTTTCATTCTAATTTTAAATATCTGAAAATAATTTCAACAAGTATATGCTAAATGTTAAAATACTTTTTCTCTTTAAGTTTACCTGGTTCTCTCTCTAAAATATAAATAAATAAAATATAGGTTAATTTCATGAATGGTATATGGATTTTGATAAAATGTGCAATTAGATATCTAAATTTTGAAATCAATTTAGTATCTAAAAAAAACTTTTTGTGCATGATAACAGTACCATCGTAAAATTCTTTCAAGTATTAAATTGATTAATTTCAAAAATTTTCAAATACTATATTGATCAATTTTAAAGTTTAAGTATTAAATTGACCAATTTCAAAGCTCAGATCTAATTATATATTTTACCAAACTTTAGATACTATTTGTAACATTATCACTAAAATATAAAAATCTAAATCCCTTTTCATGAATCTTTAATTTGGTGCCTTTTAACTTAATAACAACCTAGATTTAGTTTTATTTTCTTAATTCTTGCCTTAACTCTCTTATTTCATAATTCATTTTTCATTTTGGTGGAGAAAATCATCTCTAATATAATCAGTGCTAGATAATCTAAATTTAGTTTTATCTACCGTTAAAAATGCAAAAATCATTTTTTATGTCTCTTGTATTATTAGTGCTAGACATTAGCATAAAAGTATTTATATGATAGTGCATTATGTTTGCATGTGTTGATGCTTTTTTTTCACATTTTTTAATCTTTTGTATAAATTTTTATTTACTTTTTTCTCACACTTGCGTCATATAATTTGTGTTTGTTGTTGTATGTTCTTGGGTTAATAAAAATTTATATTTTATAAAATATTATGAAAATACCATCAAAAAATAATTTAAAAAATAGGCAAATTGATCACTAATCTTCAAGAGACAAGTTCATTAGAGTTATGTTGAACTATTTCTTCAAAAAATGAGTTCACTAGAGTTGTCTTGAATTAGTCTTCTGAAAAAAATGATGTAATACATAAACTCATCTCTTGAAGAAAATAGCTCATTATTGGTTAAAAAAAAAAAAGAAGAAGAAAAACATTCATTGCAATTCAAACTAGTTTCTTAAAAAAACTAATTCAATTTACCTATTTTTAGAATTATTGTTTATCTAATAGTATTTTTGTAATTTTTTATAAGAATTTTTTTTTCTCTATCCCTTATATTTTTTATTATTATATTACTCAAGCTTTTATACATATTCCCTGAATAGTCATAAATAGCACGTAGGGTTTTCTTAATAATATGTATTTTCATGGTTATAACAAGGTGAAGAAAAGAATACATATGTCTATAATTTATGTAACATGGGTAAGTTTAAATACTCAAAGTAGGGTGTTGCATATGTTTACCATTACTACAAAAAGAAATTACAAAAATACAAATTGTAAAAATTAATTACAAAAATACATTTCAAAATCACATTTATAATCAAAAGCAACTTTGAATAGTGTAAGAGTAGGAAATGCATGGGAATACAAGTATAACTTAGGGAACTTTACACATAATCATCAAATAAGATAATGATTGAAAAAAAAAAATGTGATGGAAGTTATGCAATTTCTCCCTTAAACGCTATTTAGCCAAGACACTAAGGTCTAAGTATGACCCCCTTCATTATGTGACCCTACAAGGTTCTATCGATGAAAATAATGTTATAAATGAAAAGTACACTTGAAAAATGTATAAAATTGACTTCTCATTTACTAAAAACGAATTTAGAATGACCAAGATATCATAAAAAAAAATAGTCAAAACTAAGAAATGATATGGGTTTTGGGTAGAAAATAGTTTAATCTCTGGTATAATGTAGTAAATGTAATAACCCAAAACGGTACACCTCAAATATAAAAATCATAAAGAAAATAATATGAAATTTGGAAATGTTTAAAAGGAATCGTAAGAATTACTCCAAATTTTTCACGTTCTTAAAAATATTAAAATGTAAACAATCTAAATATTAATTAAAAAAAGTGTGAATTGATTTCAACAAAACCTTGAAATATTATTTCTCATAATTTTACACAATTGATAACTGATAATAATACAATCACATAAGAAAATAACCTAACTTTAATCTTAATAAGACAATGGTAATTTAGATAAATATGCAAAGAACAAAAATAAGACATCTTGATTTCAATTTTGATAAGATAATCACTTCAATGAAAATTATAAAACATAATATCTTCAACGATTAAAAGAATATGAACATTAAATATTTTATATGTATACTGTTAATATATTCAGATAAGAATAGAAACGCGAGTCTATAACCTTCATTTATTGAGTGTGTCATGTCGGGAGTCTATGTCGTGTTCTCAGGTATCATCTTTAATTAAGAGTCAAGTCGAGTAGTTAGCCGTTTGTTGTCTTTATTCTGTCTAAGTCTTTTTCAAAAATCGAGTAAGTGAAGGTTGAAATCGCTAAACTTATTCTTATTGCTTATATATGCTCTATTGTATAAAATATCAATTATGTAAAGTTAAGAAAACATTTAAATCTCAAAATCTTTTGTAACAAATTAAAATATCAAGAAATTTAAATAAATGTGATAAAAGATCAAAACAATGTAAATATAGTACTGTTATTTAGCAAATAAATTAATTGAGATTTGGGATTTCAAACATCCTCTTCAAGTTGCCAATTTGCTTTAATTGTTATTTTCAACAAATCAAACTCTTTTATTTTTTTATAAATTTCAAACGAAACTCCTTTTCTTTTAATTTTGAAAATCTGTAAACCCTTAGAAAGTTCAATTTTAATGCTTAATAGATTTGCAAACCCCAAATCTTAATCTATCTCATAAATTAATTTATTCAAATTCTTATAATTAATAATTTAGACCCTCTTCTTTTAATTTATAAAATGACTTAAAATTCTCAAGTTCAAATATTCAAATTTATAAATGTCCTAAATAGCTATTTTAACTTAGAATTCTATTTTCTTAATCCTCGCAAATTTTGAGTCCAAATGCATATTTAAAACTATCAATTTTGAACCCGAACTCAAGCTTAATATCAAATTCTTACAAAATTAAATTTCTAAACTTGAGTTTCAATTCAAGCTATTAATTTATATGTTATGCGTTATCTTCCAATTATTTTCAATACTCAAATAAATCATTTGAAAAGTTTAAACCAAGCTCTTTTACCCATAATTATCCTTAAATATTTTGGTCTTATCCTATTTATTCTCTCTCTCTCTCCTCTTGGCCTTTCTTCTCCTTTTCCCTTCCTCTTCTTTTTCATTTTTCGTTTCCCCTCTTCCTCCCTTCCTCTCCTCTTTTTCTCTTAAATTTCACTCCAAATGTCACATATAAACAAGATTTTGGAAGCAAATGAAGTAGGAAACAAGATCATGGATGGGAATCATGCATAAAACAAGTTTCAAGAACTTAGGAAAAGTAGAGATAAAAGAGAAATCAAGAAGTTTGAGTTGCCTAAAATAAATAATTTTTCTTTTTCCTTTGTTTTAGTTGTTGTTTATGTTTGTAGGTGTTGATTTAATGCTTAATACATGTTGGGAGGTGAAGAAAATGATGAATAGTAGATATAGGGTTTGATGAAGAGTTGATAGTGTTTGATGTTGTTGGATGAATATAGAAGTGTTAGAAGCATAAAAACTAGTTTATATGTTGATTAGATTATGTTTTGATGGAAGCAAAGTGTGTATAATTTGACAAAATGATGAAGAAAAGCAGATGGAATTTCGTGACAAGGGTACCAAAGCAGCACAAGCCATGTTCGTGCTTGTGTAGACCCATACGAGGGTGTATGACACCTCGTTTCACGCTTGGGCGACCTCTTCCAGTATGCATGGCCTTCTACATGGCCGTGCAGCAGGCCAGCACACAAATTTTAAAAAAATTAAATAAATAAATGAAGGATTAAAGGATTAATATATAGATGTGATATAATGGTGTTTATAATTAGAGATTAATTACAAGAATTAATGGTTTTCGAATAGAATTAAGTTAAAATGATTTTCAAGTCTAAAAGGAGTTTATGTGAAGAATTTAATTCCAACTTGGTTTAGTGAACTTTAATGAGCTAAAAATGAATTAAATCGATTACATAGGTTCAATATAGTCTAATAAATCGTGATAAATTAAAATGAGCTAACTTAACTTAAAAATTCTTGTAGGATTTAATATTAGTTTAGTGAGACAAAAGATTACAACTTAGTAATTAAACTAGGCTTAATGCAAAACATGGACATAAAGTAAATTAATTAATGAACGTAAAGCTAAACTAACTTAAAGGACTTGAAGAAGCTAAAATGAAATTGGTTTGAAATAAGAGATTTAAATTGATTAAGGTCTTAATAGATACATGAGAATGAGTTAGAGAGATTAATGAATATAACTTAAGATTAAGTGATTAAGTTAAGTCAATATAGACTCAATGAACAAATGGCTTAGATATAGTTGTAGTATACTAGACTTAGTTTGACAAAGGGAATGTGTTGTTTCAAAAGTGTACTTTCTAAAATGAGTTTAATTTTATGATTACATGTTTGTTTCTATATATTTTTGGTTTTAAACCCAGCCAATCTTTATTTCTATTTGAATTTCATATATAAAGGATGATGATGTTTTGTTACTATTGATAATGTTAATGAAGATGTGATGATTGATGGGGATGAGGAGTAGGGTTTTCCTAGAGGATTGTTAAGGCTTAACTTGGATGTTAAGTGGGTAGCACTGACCCTATTACCTTATTTGTGCGTGTAATATAGTTGCATCATATTCAATGAACATAAATGACTATGTGTAGGATTGGGTAACCGTCTGCTGATTGTTGACTGTATTGTTTAATAAAACATTAAAATCAAAGAAATCACATATTGCTTGATATGATTGCATTTTTGTGGTTGATGAGTGTTTGCTACATTGATTGGTCACTTTAATAAATGAATTCGATACTATTTGGCTATTTAATTAAGAAATCATCCATTACACGATAGCATACTTGCATTATCATGGTATTCATGTCACGTGCTAACATCTCAATTTTGTGGTAGTCCTAAGTGATGTTAGTGGATTTGTTTCTCTAAATTGGATACCATAGGGTTGCTCGTATCCCAGGAACTAAAAAGGTAGCGAAGGACATCGCCTATGTGGGTATTGATCTAGGAGATGCTAGTACTTAGGGAGAAGTAGATGTTATATTGGCAGTATAAATGTTTTAAATTATGCATAAACTGAGTTCAAGATGAAGTCCTCACTCCTTAGATTTTTCTAAAGAGAAGTTAGAGGCTATGTTTGATAAAACGAGTTTCTAAGAAAAATCTCCCTCCTTCACTATGTCTTAGGAGAAGTTAGAGGTTATTTTTTCAATAAAATGTATTTCAAAAACAAATCCTCCATCCTTAGTTATATCTAAGGAGTAGGTAGAGGTTACATTTATTAAAAAAATGGTTTTATGCTAAGAAAGTTGTGAGCTGAAGACACTAAATTGAGAAGGCACCCCCTTTCTTAGTTCAAAGTTCTACCAAGCGTTAATGACTTGAGTTAGTCCTTCAACCTCCAAGAGAGGGCACAAATCTCCATTGGTTTAGATTCCAGTCATCCAAACAGTGCATATCATATGTTTAAGTGTCACATTGTATATGTTTGTTAATTGAATTGGTTTAACTTTTGTTTGATAAGTGATTTGGTTATGTTATTCAATGAGCTATAGAGAAGCTCACGCCTCCATAGTTTTGTGCAGGTGTATCTTAAGATAGGAATAGGCTAAGAGAGTGTGAAGGCTCTAGAGATTTGAAAATTAGCTTAGAATAGAATTCATATGTTTTGTAATTAAGTTATTTTGCTTTATATCATATGTGATAAGCTTGGAATAGATTGGTTAGATTAAAAATAGTTTAGAGCTATATAATACATATATGATCTATTCTCTTTTACTATTTAGCGGGGGATACCGACTCTCTATAGTTCTTGAGGACCATGGGAATCGATATTTCCTTAGCTATATAAATGTTTTTATGAATTAAGTAGAGTTTTGCAAATCTCTAACTTGCAAAACGGTTATCATATCTTTGATGCATACTTGATATGCTAACTATAGGTTGATTCTTCTATGCCCCTTATTGGGGTGTGCTAGTAAAGGTCTATAGTAACAATTATATTCTATTCAAGAGACTTGGACTCAGGCTTAGGGCTGTCGGATGATTATTCTAATTAAGCACCTAGATGGCTGAGTGAGTACTCCTATGATTATCGTATTTACTTATGTTTGTACATTGGTTGCAAGGGTCTATTTAAATTGTATGATCTTCATCTATATCTGGTCTGCATCTGATTTGCATCTGTAACTTATCTATATCTTAGTTTGTATCTTATATACATATATATAATATGTTTAATCCATTTATGAGCAAAAATATATATTTTATATTTGTATTTGTTTCTTGATAAAGATATGTTTTAAAATGACATAAATAAGATATCAAACTAGCCATAAAAAGATGAAACAAACAACCCTAAATAAATTTTACATAAATTTTTTGCTTAGGGATCAGGCATTACATGTGTTTGATATTGTTTAGTGCTTATTAAGATACCTTATTTATATATGATAACTCCCTACTAGTTGCATTTAGTTTAATCTTACAAGTATTTGGTATATTCTTGTTTCATCACCTCAAACAAACTTAGGTCTGTTTGTTTCGTCTTCTTTTTATCGTTTTGGCTTTTTTTTTGTCGTTTTCAAATAAACCGTTTGTCAAAAATAAATACCGATGAAAAAAAGACATTTTACTCATAAATCAATCAAACTAACCAAATACTAATATAAAAAAAATATGATACAGATACCAATGAAAAACATACCATCCAAATAGACCCTTAATAACCATTTGGCTTGAATTAAATAAAAGAATTTTGCATTACACAACTAGCAATTTTTTGAAGCAATCACCCCCATACACTGGATCAAATTGGTTGTGATATTAGAGGACCTTAGCATACTATATTTGTATATTATATTTTGCATAAGCCCGTATTTACCTATGCATGATCTTTAATAATTATCGAATTTACCTCGAAAGTGATGCCCCAAGCAATTACATTATCCACATAGACCGTAAAATTGGTGCTCGTATCTATTGCCTGGTGGCCATAAGCTGTTATTGTGATTTTATCTTGCACCTTTCTATCAAGAACTATGCATGGTTTCTCCTTTGGAATTGTTACATTCTCTCTGTATATAATTAGAGCAAAGTAATACAATTATATATATATATATATATGCAAACACAAAAGACACCAATTTTTTTCTTTTTTTTTTCCCAATCATAAGACGCATAATGACAAGTAATTTACTTATTAAAGGCCTTGGTCTCCTAACAGGAAAAAAAAACATATATGATTTTTCAATAGCTATAATAATATATTTAAAAAATAGAAAGAATTAGAATTATTACCTTTAAATCCCAGAACATATATCAATTTTAATCCACATATTTTTGTCAGGGAGTTGATGGCACCTTGAATAGATTTGAATCCACCAGATCCATTATTGTCAACGATAACGATTCGACTAACATTTAATCAATTAGTAATAGTAGAATATCCTAATAAAAAGGAAGTGAACAATATTATGATGAATATGGAAAAATATGATGCAAGAAAACACATTTTCAATATGGATCAATAGTGTTATTGGTGTAACTTGATGAAAAATGTTCCCCATACTCTATATTTATATATACTTATGGAGGAACATGCAAACTACCAATTAGTACATTGGTATTTATGGTAGGAACAGCTTTTGTAACATTTTTTCACATAATTTACCATTTTTATTGGATACAAAAAGCTAAAATTTTCATATAATTTAAACATGGGAAATTAAACTTTCAAAGTGAAAGCAATAATAATAATAAACGCACATTATTCTTAGAATTTAAGTTGTGTGCCAAGAGCAATCATTAGCTAAAATTTAAGTATATAAGAACATCATAGCAAATAAGTATAAATTGTTGAAACTATATGGATAAATTGCTAATGATATTAATATCCTTGAATGGTTTATATATGTGATTAGATATTTTTTAATTAAAATTTAATTTTAATTTATAAGTTTATAGTTGTGACGTTCTAATTTATTAATATACCTATAGGATATCTTTTGAATATGGTATAAGAAAAAAAGAGTAATCATGACTATAAATTAGAAGTAATTTGTGAATGATGATTGCAACTGTCTACTTTACTACATCGACTTTATTTTTCATATGTAATTACTACAGTGATTATTTTCTTATTTTAGCACAAGTTGAATATTAGACATATTTTACTTTTTTTTTCATATATAAAAAAAAAAAAACTTGCTACAAAATATCTTTGCTAATTTAATATTTTTAAATACCTTTGGTTGTTAAATCTTATGGGACTAGATTGGATTAAAACTCTAGTTTTTTATTGGTTTTCATAATTGGTCTAGGTGTTGATAAAAGAATTTTTAAGGTACAAAACAAATAAAACAATTTTCAAAACCCCCCAAAATATCCCTATGGTATATAATTTATTCAATTAGATGCATAAATTAATATCTTTAAATTGTACGTATTAAATAATATACAAAATTATTTAAATAAACATAGGAAAATATAAGGGTACAATTTACGAAAATATAACATCTTGTGTTTTATGCATAGATAATCCCTATCCAATTATTTGCATATAAAACATGATACAAGAGATTTGCATTATCCAATATTCCTTATACTATATTGTTTGGTGAAAAATCTGTCTAGCCCTAGTACAAAAACAAATTACCAATATGAAGTTGATAATTAAAAAATTACCAAAATTGCCTTTAAAAGTCAGGACATAGATTATTTGCACATAAATCGCGTCTTTTAAAACACAATAATATGTTTTGATACAGTAGCTAAATTGTATCTTCCTATGAGTACATACACTTTTTAACATAAATAGCGTTATAAAAAAAGCAATGTATGGGCGTTCTATATCCCTTTTGCTTATTGTAGTATACGCTTTATACATACACCTAAATATTGTATTGTGCACGCACACACACAAGTATGCAGTTATGCATTGATGATTTCTTCGAACAAAACCTAATAAAGCTCACTAACTTAAGCTTGAAGAAGAGGAGGATTCGATAAACAATGGGGGTTTCACTTGTCTTGCACATACACACATATACGCAGTTATTCACTATTGATTTCTTGGAATGAAACCCTAATAAAGCTCGCTAGCTTAAGCTTGAAGAAGAGGAGGATTTGATAAACATTGGAGGTTTCTCTTGGTGAAACACAAATACAAAATCATAAGTCACGACTAATAAATGCGATATTTGTACTGATGAACCTATATTGCTTTTGTAAACCGTAATACACGTACATCATATGATTTCATATATCTTGTGTATGAGTCATGATTTTAGAATTATATATTAGTAATTATTTTTAGTTTGATCTTATTTAAGTAATAATTTATTAGTAAGTACCATAAATAGAAAATTATTTCCTATATCGTCTAATTTTTCATATCTCATTCAGTTAATGCAAGAAAATGTTAAACTGCCACTATATTCAATATAAAGTGTTAGGCACATTACAATACCAAAGTACATTTTGCAGCAATTTTTCACAATACAAATTTGAAAAATGTCCATAATGTCCTAAGAATTGTTATAATAGGAAAAAAAAAAAAAGCCGCCAATGGCATTGTAATCTAGTAGCATCCTCCTAGTCTCTCAAGTGAGAGATCTAAAGTTCAAATCCCCCTCTTCCTATTGTAATGATCAAAAAAAAGAAAAATATATACCACAATAGATATATACTAAAAATAAAACTGTTGACATAAATTAACAAAAACAATTGTTTATAAACCATGGTATCTATAGTCACAATTAATCTTTTTTTCTTATAGAGAGCATTTATGTTTTAACACTCTTGATATTTGAATGCTCAAAAGTTCTTACAAGGTATTTGACCAGCCCAACTTAATAAATATCTTATAGGATATTACCTTATAGTTTTAGGATCAAGTTTTAGGATTTTTTGCCAAATGATATAAGGTTTGGGTTAAGTTCTGGGAAAAGCATAGAACAAGTTAGAAACTCGAACTTCTTAAGAGAGAAATTTTATTAAGTATATTTTTATTGATAAAAAAAGTTTATATGTTTCAAGTAATAGTTTAATTTAATAAATAAAATATACAGTTTCAAATTTGTAGAGTATTCATTTTTTGTAATGTATGATTTAACTAACTATAGTGACTTATGGCAACATCAAGCTAATCGAGTATAAATTTGGACAAATTTATTCTATACACAAACATCGACGAAAAGAAAATTTTCAAGATGAGTTTCGAGAAACACTACAGATTTGGGATTTGTAAAACCTGTCCAAATCCACCCCAATTGCATCCCTATCCATACCACAAAAGCAAAAACTCTAAATTAGAAGAAGCGTCATCTTGCAGTGTAAGAAAGAACAATAGTGGGCACAATATCTCACTACAAGTAATTAAGTTGGAAAGGCTATGACTGAATAAGTAAAATGATCACAAAGTTGACCCACCAATGAGTGCGAGTGGATATGGAGTTTCCCAATTCATGCAACTTTTTGTCAAATGCTTATAATGAACGCAAAAACGATGTGTAATTTCTTTAGAGAGGGAGATTCCATTTATGTTTAATGAGGAGCATCATTTGGCATTCCTAACACTCATAAATATTGTAAAATGGATCAAACAAGATAAGGTAAATGTTGCAAATGGTACCTAATATTTGACAAAATATGTAATTAAATACATGAACTTTAAAATTGATCAATTCACTACTAAGACTTTGGTATTGATTAATTTAGTACCTAAAAGAACATTTTGTATATGTCAATAGTATCTCTATCATATTGATTAAAAATGCCATATAGGATGAAGGTATTAAACAATTTCACGAAGGTACTATTGACATATATAAAAAATTCTTTCAAGTACTAAATTGATCAATTTCAAAGTTTAGGTACATAATTGTATATTCTATCAAAGTTCAAGTATCATTCACAACATTAACCTAACAAGATAAATAACCATTTGGCTAGATGGAGTGATGGGATCCTAGATTGCTCAGGAAAAAAGTTGGTAACTTAGATTTAGGATTTGGAATTTTAAGATAATAAAAAAGATGTTTTATGTAATTTTAGGGTTCTTGGCATCTACAAACGAATGAACATAAAGAATAAAACAAATTTGAGTATTCAATATTATGCATCAAAAATGATATTGCATGAACTTTTTGACAAGTCTAAAAAGAAATAAGAGTCTTACATACAGATAAAATCAATGGGTGTGCCAAAATCCTATTAAAGTTGATAAGAACACAAATTTGAGTAATAGATCAAAACTTCCAATTCTCAATGTTCACTAAAAAGCCCTAATGATAATTTTTCTTGATAATAAAAGATCTAGCTTGCTATTTATAAGTTCATAATATAACCTAAAACCCTTAGCATTTATCACTACCCCAAAAAGGGTTGGCAGAATTATCCTAAGTCATCATGCCATATGTACACCTACAATATAAGGACCACCACACAAGTCAAAGTTTGTAAGAGCCTAACAAATTATTTTCCTATTGTAATATACATATATATTTGATAATTATGACAATAGTTTGGATACCGATATCCCATAATCCACCAAGATCGCAGATAATCAAATACTTTACCACAAACAAGATAAGGTAAACTTTAGTCTATTTATCAACTACCATTAAATGAAATTACTAAAAGAAAAGAGAAAGTTCTAATGAGAAAAATCAAATTCAAAATTTCTTCTTTCAACTAACTTTAGCTTACCCAATTCTTAATCCTCTACCTAACTTATAAGGTTTGATCTTGGTACACTCTGCAGCCTAATCCTATTTTAATCCCTACTTTCAAATTTACTTGCAAAGACAAATTGGTAGCACGTCAGCTACATCCAGCTAAATGAAATTCCCTTATATTACACTTGCAAACATTATTCTCAAATAATTATTAAACAAATAAGTGCAATGCAGTAAGCAAATGATCTCAAATATATACAATCGTTGATTAGATTGCATATAGTATCGATTTACGCCCTCCGTGACTTAAGTTAGGGAAATTTTCATTGTCGCCATAACCAATGCGAACTCGATTCCATATGCCATGTACATCCTTAGGCTTTTTTTCATAATCCTTTCTCAAAAAGATTTTTTCAGTGTTTTAGAACAATAATTTTATAAATCCCAAGATGCTATAAAACAATCCCTAAGCTAAGATTCCACACAACTCCACCATAAGGTTGTTTCCCTAAATGATTTAGTTTCTCATTGGTAGAGACAGACACATGGACTACACTATGCTAGTCCATCTGCCCAACATGACACTAGTTGTTCTCCAAAATGTAATATGCATGATCCATTTATAGATTTAGGGCTAATTAATTATTAGTCCATTTTTCTAGCAATCAATCGATTTCACAGATAACCAAATCAATACGGTCCATGACAAATAGTGGATTTAGTTCTTAGTTTGAAGCATAAGTCTTAGCACACTTCAATAAAAGCAAAACGCATATAGTTTCTTGGTATCCATTCAAGCATACAATTTCATTATCTACAATTAGTGCACTAAAATACAAATACAAAAAACATAATACTCATAAGATACTCATTTGACTATTGAAGTAACCTCTATGGTAACCAAACTCGACCTATAAGACACCTAAACAAGACAAACAATAATAGTAAGCATTTTATATAAATTATACTAAGGACTAATCCTAAAATCTACAATAACCCCATCCTCCCTCCCCCCAATTTGCCAGTTTTCTTAATTTTACAATATCTTTGTCATTTTGAGTCCATCTCTAATGAATGGATACTCAACTTTACACATTTTCTTTTTTTTAATGTCACTAATGGTACCTAAATTTTGACAAAATATGCAATTAAGTACCTAAACTTTAAAATTGATCAATTTAGTACATAATCTTCAAAATTGATCACTTTAATACTTGAGAGATCTTTTTATGCATGCTAACAATACCTCTGCCAAATTCTTTAATGTACTAAATTGATCAATTTTAAAGTTTTCTAGGTGCTAAATTAATCAATTTCAAAGTTCAGGTATTAAATTGACTAATTTCAAACCTCATATACCTAATTACATATTTTATCAAATTTTAGGTATTATTTCTGACATTATCCCTTATTTTTATCATTAAAAGTTTACAAGAGAATGAAATGAAGAAGTCAAATTTGGATTACACATAAATTCTAATGTTTTCTTAGGTTTTCTAAGTTCCTTTGTCTTGAATTCACTCCTAGAATGATCGGTAAATGATATTTATCCATCTAACCATGGTTCTTGGTATTCTTAAACATGAAGCCACTGAAATTTCACTTCTTCTACTATTTTATATGCAAAATCTTCACAATATACTAAGTAATACATCATAGTCACATTTCATTATATCATTCAATATACCAATCTCAACACTTCTAATTTATCATGTTTTTTTAGAAAATTTTCTTCCTAGTCTCCGTTTGTCTTGGCCATTATAAGAAAGTACAAACATGTATTAATATCCTTCAAACTTCACTTAATATGTCAAGAAAAACACTTGAATGAATTTATCAACCTTTTATTCATCCATTTATCACCTATAAATCCTCATGATCAGGCAAAATCCTTTCCGACCCTACTACTTCTTAGCCCATGTTTAAGCATAAGAGTTTATGAACTTCTTTTATAATTCATACCAATACTCTTGTAAATATCACTTCCATAGGCTCAATACTTTACTTACATGAACATATGATGAGGATCAATTTACAATTCATAAAGAAAAGGAAAATAACAAGCTTATCAAGCCCATTATCCAAGCAGCGATAAAAATTAGAGAAAATCAAGGAAATCAAGTTGACCGCCACACCCATATTGTTGATGGTGATCATGCTATTGTGCAAATCATGCTTGCAACACATCTCTTGATCTACACTGGAATGATAAATAGAATTGGTCACATCCTTAAAGCAGCTCGTGATCTGAAGTGAAGTGCATCTCAAAGGAGATCATGTTCTAGCATCACGCTCGTGATGCATATAAACTTCACTCAATAGTAAAGATAACGCGTTGAATGCTGACCATGATCTAGATTAAATAATTTAGGTTGTGAAACTCATGCACCGAGTCATGCCCATGACATGGATAGTGACAACGCCGAAGATTTAATTTGTTTTAAATATTTTCTTTATTTTATTAGGTATCTTTTGTTAGATTTGGTTGGATAATTACTATTTTGCCCTTATTTAGGTCATTAGTATATAAAGCGTCTTTATTTGTAAACATTACAATAATTGATAATTAGTTTATAAATTTCTTTCTTGAGAATTCTTACTCTTATAAGTTTTCTTTTATCAATCTTTATTGATTATTGATGGATTATTGTGTTCTTAACAATCTTTGTGATTGTGACAAACAAACCACTTGAGTTAATTTGTGAGTCATTTCAAATTAATGAGAGTGCTGTTCGGGTTATTTTTGGTGGAATATCTTTGAATAACGCCATCCATATCCATATCTTTTTCTACTCTTGTTATTCAAGAAACTCTAATTCTTGTGCTAAGTCTTAAGATTTTTTTAAGATTAATTATTATTAATCTATATTTAGCCTAGTGATTATCTTCCTATGTGCTTATATTATTTTTCTTATTGATGTCCTAGTGATTTCCCTCTTAGGCACATCATATTTTTGGTATCAGTGCTAAAAGTTTCATGTTTCTTGCATATCTAGGTTTGAAGATTTACATTGCAGAGTGTAGTTGTGATAACAGGATATTTGATAAGTACAAGATCTAATCTTTTGTGTTATTAGGGTTTGTACAACAATTAGATTGTGATCTTGAATATGGTTGGAGTTTGATTTAAATCCTAAGGTTTATGTGGTGATCAAAGTTAGGATTTTTATCATTCTTGTGCATAACTTGTGAATTGTGATCTTGCACGATGTTTATTGTGATTATTGCATGTTGGTGTGGTGACTAAATATCTAGGGTTCTATTTGGATTTGCACGTTCGTTGATGAATTATCTTGATTAGAATCTTAGGTCGATGGGGAAGAGAAATTGTAAAGGTTCTCTTTATCAACAATTGTAGAAACTTACTAAGAATATAAAAATCTTCGGTCCATAATCAATCGGTGGTGTCCACAACCACCTAATGATGTTTTTCTAAAGAATGAACAATGATCTACACAAATAAAAAAGTCTAACTTCTATCTCAGTGGTAGAATTGACCAAGCACTACCCTTATTTCAGATTAAGGATTGTCCAATAAATTTAATATTTGGAGTTGTGGTTAAGCGTTTGGGTTTTAAAATCATTGACCTTCCATGTCCTTATGAAGTGGTCTATAATAGAGAAGTGAAGCGGGTGATGAAGGGGACAAGAGTGACCTACTCCATCGGTAAGTTTCAAGAGAAAACCCTTTGTGACATGGTAGACATTAACAACTATCATGTTTGTTTAGGGGAACTGTGGAAGCTATCTCATGGAGCCCGTTATGATCATTTGACAAATATTTATTTTCTTCAATAGGATGTATTATGTCTTACATCTTCCAAGAGAGTCCAAAAGGATATTGATATTATTAGGGCCTTAGTACAACATTGGAGGACAAGGAAACAAGCTGTCAAGACAATAACTAAAGTTGTTCCAAAAGTTGATACGATAGAGTCAGCATTTAATTCTATTAAAGTAAGTCTCTACGGACAAAGAGGATAATACTAAGCAAGATTGTTTGATTGAGAAAAATAGTAGAGATATTCTTGAAGAGAGTTCAAAAGAGATCATGTGGTGTAGGTAGAAATTTTCAGTAATGTATACGATGATGTTGAAACAAGGGTACAAAGGATACTAGTGTAGAAGAGGAGATCAATGTTATAGATTTCACGCCCCAAAAAGTACTCTAAACACGACATTCCGCCACACTCAATATTAAGGCTTAAGTATGACAACCCTAGTCATCCCGAAAGTCTTGATATTGAGTGTAAGGCGTACTTTCACGATTGTAGTGGACCAAACTTTAGATCATCTCGTTTAAGCATTTATATACGATAGCAATTAAGAAAATATTTCATAACAATATAACCAAGGTTCATATAAAAAAAAAAACGTTAAGGAGTCTTTACAACATTAAGGGGCATTCTCCTATTAAAGATAACTAAGTCTAATAAAGAGTCTAACATAAAATGATTTACACTTTTGAAACTCCTCTTGGAATCCATATCTACTTCTAGCTTGCACGTCTATCCATACGATCTTAGCTTGAAGGCATTACCTAGGTAAAATAACCTATTAGTTCCAACCAAAGGTACGAGAACTGCAAAAGATATCTAAAGGGTATAAACTACCAGCTTAGTGAGATTTATTTTCGTAATTAAACACTCAACATTCACTAATCAAAACAAGTTTATTTAAGCAACCATATGAGATGCACAAGCACGTAGGCAAACAATACATATGATTTTCTAGGAATCATATGTTTAAATGGATTTACCTCTCGATTCGGTAGTTAGGTGTTTCAGACCGTATACACTGCTATTATATAACGTAATTCCATGATAGTTATTGTTTTAACAACTTTCTTGCTAAAAAAAATGTATTATAAACCAACTTATTTGTAGTTTATTTCCGAGCCACTACATACCTGCCAGGTATGTGTTTGTTCAGATGTTTTCTCATCACTAGTTGATTCGAACGATGCCTCATTACTTTATAGAATTTACAGACTCTATGAATCTCCTTATTAAGCCTTTGTCCCACTAAAAGTATAGTAATAAATGCAACAAACTCACCTGATGACATGCATGAATCATTTTATTCAAGTACTCATGGCATAATTAAATGTTTTGCGGGTGATCATAGAATTTGCAGACAATCATTCTTACACTAGAGCAAACATTCATTATAAACAATTCCCTCCTCGATATACTTAATCACAATTTCAACCAAGTATGTAAAGCACATGCATTTTTCATTTTATCTTTTCCTTAATTCTAATGCCACTATTTTACAAGCAAAATCATAAGTGCAAATATGTAAGAAACAAACTCACTCGACCATTTGTGCGGATACTTCTAGTCAAGAAAATCCTTGAAACATGAGAACTTGGTCTCCTCGTCACCTAAACAAGATAAATACCCAAAATGAGTACTTCTTGGAAGTTCTACTTGAACTGGTAATTCCATTCTACTAAGTTCGTCAAAATTCGCATAGAGGAAAATCCCAACTTAAAGTGACCATAATTTGTTCATTTTAACTCTGAATTTCACATATGATATACCGATTTCTACCTACTCAAAAATATCTATCTATTTCTAAGGTTATCTTCTACATAAAAGGTCGTTTGGCTTCTTAAAAGCCACGGTACAGAACCAAAACGAAAAAATCCCAGTTTTTGCAAACAATTTCCAACTCAACTTTATTCAAAAATCCTTTTGACAAAAAAATATAGATATATACATATGGTTGAAAAATCTTTTGAGTATCTATATAACTCATATTATATGTAAGATTCTAATGGTGTTGTCTCAATGATTATTTTTCGTAAAACAATTCATCCTAAAAGTATTGAAACTTAAATTTAACAAAGTCCTTTCTAAGTATTTTGGAGAAACTTTTTGATTTCTTTGGTTGTTATAAACAAGTATGTTCCTATATTGTTTTCTAATTTCTTTTCCAAAACAATTAAATTTTTCTCTTAACTTTGGTCTTTTATAAATTTTGCTTTTTGAGGCAAAAATTAAGTTTCCAAAGTTTTTACTAAGTTGTTGATAACCTAAAATGATTTTGAGTTGTATATATTTTCTTTTTAAAGAAAAATTGTTTTGTTAAACAAGTATTCTTAATCTTATATTCTCATCTTCTAACTTCTTTCAAAAATAAATTATATTCCCAAAACTTGGTTTTTTAAGTCTTTTACCAATTTCACTTGGAAAGAAATTATTCTTTTTGAGTTGTTGATAAAATTGATTTTTTTTTTTTAAATCATCGTACTTATGTTCTCTTTATTTCTTTTAAAAATGATTTTATCATTTATATACTTGGAAATCCCTTATTTTTCTATGTGTGTTTATAAATTAGAAGGTTGATTTTATCTTAACTTTGAAAACTAGTTTTATTTTTTGTTGTTATTATGGAGTTAATTTAAATCCTACAAGTAAACTTTTTATGAAAAATTTGTTTATCAAGAAAATATTTATGCTAGGTTTCAATAAACTTTATGTGGTTTACTATCAAAGAAAATGTTCATTTTGTTTGTTAATTTCTTTTATGAAATCATCTTCATTATTATTTAAGAAAAATCCTGGTAAGTTTGAAAAAAGTTGCGAAATAATTTTCTTATGGGTTTGCTAACAAAATCTTGATTTAAACATAAAGTTATATATTGAAAAGGTTTAGTGTCCTTTTCCTTTGTTAAGGAAAAATTTACTTTAAATTTTTGTTGAGACAAAATCATTATGATGATACATGTGCATGAACATATAATATGAAAAATGATGAAAATATATAAGAAGCAAATTAATACTAAGCAAGATAATATATCAAGTATTGAGAATATTAGGTAACCCGGTTAAGCATTGAAAGCCTTAGCTTCATCTAGGCAACCCGATCATGTAATGAGAGCTTTAGCTTCATCAAGACATCGCGAGACTTTGTCCCAAAAAGAAAAATGAAAAAGAAAGAAAAAGAAAAGCAATAATAATATTAAAAGCAAGTTAGTAGAAGTTAGTGAGCATTTAGGCTCTAAAGAATATATATATATATATATATATACACAAAATAAGATATAGAGCTAGATTAGAAGCATAATAGCAATAATAACAACATATATGATCATAATAACAAAACCATAAAATCGCAATTCTTGGCATGTGCAAGAACGAAACAGGAACATGTTATTACTTTTACTACTCATATGAGTTTCAAAACAACATCATGGTCATGTTAAGTTACATGAAATGGGTAAACTAAATGGCTGGAAGAAGTTTACCTAAAGTGTTTGTGTGGTGTGAAGATGGTAGATGAATGGGGTATTATGTGGTTGGTAGTATGTGGTAGATAGTTTGTGTATAGAGAAGGATTTTGTGAAGAATTTGTGAAAAAGAGTTTTGGTAAAAAGAAATTTTGGAGAGAGGATTCGTGGAGTAATTTTGGAAGAGTTTTGTTATATGAAATGAATGTGTGAAAGAAGTGGAGGGAAATTGGGTTTTTATAGAATTTTGGAGTGAAAATTAGATGTGATAAAATAAATTGAAAAAAAATAAATAGAGAGAGAGCGGGAGGGGAGATTATGCCGGTTCTAAAGGGGAGGAGAGAGGAGAGTGAGTTGATTTTGTTTTTATTTTTGTAATAAATTAATTAATATGTAAGATATGATTTGATATAAGGTTTATTAGGAAAGTAAAAAATAAGAAAATAGGTGTATAGGTAGTAAGAATAGGTAGTAAGGAAAAGTAGAGATAGGTGAATAGTAATGAAT
Source organism: Combretum micranthum (assembly GCA_024138025.1). Lineage (NCBI taxonomy): Eukaryota > Viridiplantae > Streptophyta > Magnoliopsida > Myrtales > Combretaceae > Combretum > Combretum micranthum. The sequence continues at coordinate 709,061 of JAMXBD010000304.1, forward strand.
AGTAGAGAAGTACAATGAATAACAAACAAGACTAATAAGTTACCGATAGTAAAGAAAATACACGTATAAATACGATATCTATAATTTTTAGTTGCCCAAAAATTACGAAACTGATATTATTGGATATTATTACAAGTCTAACCGCATAAATGGAATATTTTTACCGTCCGGTGTTCCCGGGCATGGTTTTTGAAAACTGATCCCCTTCGGATCCGAAAGACACTAGAAATTAGCGAATCTGATATTTTTATACTTTCCTATATTATTAGGAACTATTATAAGCCATTAACTCAAATCCGTTGTCTAAGGTTTGAGAATACAGGATTGTCGGATCTAAACTCTAGGGTTTTGGCATAGGTTTTTGTTGACTAGGGTTTCCGGTTGACTTCTGGTTCTAGGGTTTGAACTTGAGAATCATTGTAAAATATAGGGATTTACAATAGAAGTTATGCACTGTTGCCTATAGGTTAAGACATCTATATGTGTACCTAAGATAGTACCACTTCTAATTGTGATAGAAACTAATGAGAATTTGAGCTATTTTTATGTTGATTTTCCTACAATTCATCCATTATATTTTGATGCATTAATGAGATTACCAAGAGTTAAGGATTATTGTAATTCTATTGTCTTCGTGAGATCATATGAATTGTTTTTGGACATTCATTGGGATGTTATAGATAGATATTTATACTGGAAGAGAGTTTTGTGTGTGCATGGTTCTATTATGGAGAAGGTCATGAAGTACATAGTATTGACTGTCGAATTAATTTCTAGTAATGGTCATGGTAGTCAATGGCTAATGGATTATATTATACCACCTAAAGAAGTGGATGGTCTAATAATTGACTCTCAATTTCTATTATACCTTTTCCATTTGTTTCACTTGATTATTGTGAGGGTATAGTGTTGAATGGATATTACTTAAATGATAGACTTTTATCTTGTGTTAGAGAAGATATAATGCCATATGGATTTGATGAGTTGTATGATGGAATACTTATGGCTAAAGATAAGATGTTTGATGTTGGTTGGCGTGGATATGTAATGAATAAAATGGTTTCCATATTGCATATGAAAGGCATGAACTTAGTCACTATATCTTTAAATATGATTGCATGGGAAACAATGAAGTTCTTGGAGTTGATGTTGTAACTCTCTGGGAATTATTAATCAAGAGAGGGTTCATAGATCAAGCATTGGGGAAAGTTTATTATCCGAATCTACTTGGAAAATTTTATTTCACTGTATTTGAGTTTTGCAAGTTTAATTTGATCCAAGTAAATATACTTTTTATTTAGATTTGAGGGCAAATCTTCAACAAACCCGAGAAGATGATGAAGATCAATTCACAATTCATAAAGAAAAGGAAAATAACAAACTTATCACTCCTGTTATCCAGACCGTGATAGAAATTAGAGCACATCAGGGAAATCAAGATGATCATCACACCCATATTATTGATGGTGATAACGCTATCATGCAAATCATGCCACGACACATCCCATGATTTACACTAGAGTGATATCCAAAGACGATCACTTCCTTAGAGCTGCCCATGATCTGTAGTGAAGTGCATCTCAGAGAAGATTATGTTCTAGCATCGTGCCTATGATGCATATAAACTTCACTCAACGGTGAAGATAACGCCCTAAATGTCGATTGTGATCTGGAGTAAATAATTTAAGTCGTGAAGCTCATGCCCTGAGTCACACCCATGACATGGATAGTGATGACGCCAAAGATTTGATTTGTTTTAAATCTTTTCTTTATTTTATTAGGTATCTTTGGTTGGATTTAGTTTAATAATTACTATTTTTCCTTTATTTAGGTCATTAGCATATAAATGGCCTCTATTTGTAAGCATTAAAATAATTAATATAGTTTGTGAATTTCCTTCTCAAGAGTTCTTACTCTTATAAGCTTTCTTTTATCAATCTTTATTGATTGTGATGAGATTCTTATGCTCTTATCAATCTTCGTGATTATAGCGAACAAACCACTTGAGTTAATTTGAGAGTCATATCATATTAACAAGTGTAGTTCAGATTATTCTTAGTGTGTAATATTCTAGAATAATGTTGTCCATATCCATATCTATATCTTTTTTTATTCTAGTTATTTAAGAAACCCTAATCCTTGTGTTAAGTTTTGGGATTTCTTTAATATCAATTATTATTAATCTATATTTACCCTAGCGATTATCTTCTTGGCTGCTTATATAGGTTTTCTTATTGATGTTCTAGTGAATGTCCTCGTAGGCACATCATATTTTATATATCAAAGTGTTTTTTTTTAGGCACATCAATATTTCACCTCAATATAGCAACTATTACTTCCAAACCCATCTATACTCGATATTTAACCACTAAACATGATTGTTGGCAATTTTATCATGGATCTCATTGAATTTCCCCTTTCTTTTCCACTTATATGAGAAATCTTCTTCAATTTTCCTATTATCTCTTAACACTCCATCATATCACTAATTATATTAGTTATAACCCCTCCAGTTTACATATTTAATCATCAATCTATTTCTCTTTACTTAAGCATGTCTTGGCCTACACATGATAATGGAATAACATAGTATTTTTCTTCAAGTTCCATTGATGAGTTATGGTAATTACTTTAATGAAACCTAATGTCATATTATTTTTCGATATGTCACCCAAATATGGTATTTTCATCAATTTTTACCTAAACCAGCAAATGATTTCTTCCTTATATCCTAATAAATGCATTGGTCTTATCAAAGGATAAATTATACCAGAAGGTCCCAATATTTGAAGATTTTATTTAAGGTCTCAACATTTTAAGTGGTTTAAAAGATGTCTCAATATATAGAGAGTAGGTCAATTGAGGTCCTAAAGTTTTTTAGTGGTTTAAAAAGAGGTCCTAATATTTAAAGAAGTGGGTCAATTGAGGTTTTCATTGACACATATAAACAAGAGGAATTTTTATTAAAACTTGGAAAACTCTTCTTTTAAGGTCTCCATTGACATGTATCAAAAAGAAAAATATTTAATTAAAACTCAGAAGTCAACTTTTTCAAATGTTAGGACCTTGAATGAAGTTATTGAAACATTGTGATCTTAAATAAACTTACCCCCAAACGTTAGAACCTTCTAGTCTAATTTACCCTATTATCAAGAGAGTGCCATAACATATGATTTTCCTTTAAATTTCTTGCAATATATTAATGAGATTGTATCAAGGAACCTAATGACATCCTACACTATAATTTAACACCTAAATTGTTTATTCCATCAACTTTGATCATGGAATTTCAAATGAGATCACTTTCTATTGCATGATGGCTCTTGGCCAATTCATTACTTGCGAGGATCATGTCATCTTTTCTTCAAACTTTTGTGATATATAATGGAAACCACATCACGGAGTTTATTAATCATTTAGTTCATCAATTTAACACCTTATTTAGCTATTCAATCGCTTTAATCACCAAATTTTCAAATTATTTTCTTATTCGTCACATGGAGAGTCTTCGTTTAGCGATAAATTTAGTGAAAATCAAAATTAATCAAGTGAAATTCTCAGTCCATGCTGACAGGCATGAGTTATCCATGATTTAAATGGTTGTTTAAGTAAGATTTAAGGCTTATTAATATGTTATTGTTCAAGAATTGGTACTTAAATCAGCAATATTTTCAATTCAGGTGACTTTAGAACATAACAACGCATTTTGGAGCAAAGAAACTTTTTAAGAAGTAACATGATCTTAAGGCAAATCACAAGCGAGATAAGAAGAAATTCAACCACGGTACAAATCCTGCCCCTTTGGTTGCCCGTGATCGGAAAATATAGAAGAACTAAAGGGATCTCACCTACTTGGTCGCCCGTGATTAAAGTGAAGCTAGGAAGAACTTGAGCCACATCATGTATGACCCCCCACTAGTCGCCCATGATCTGTGGATTTTGTGAAGAGCAACATGTATCACTTCTATCTGGTCGTCCATGATTTAGAATGAAGAAGAAGAAAATAAATCATAGAATTAATCACCACCACTTGGTCACACATGATTAATAGTCTGTCGAGTCGAAGTTTTACTTTTCTTCTATATAATTGACGTATTGGTTCCGACAAGCGATATGTTTCCTCCATGTGTTGTATTGTTTCGCCAAAAAGTCTAGGAAGTAAAAATAGACAATACCCAGAGGAGAGATATATATAAAATCATAGTAGGAATCTCCGGGAGAACTTGAGAAAGATATCCAAAATCCATTGTTTGTTCTTATAACCATCTTGTAGTTGTAATTAAATGGGGTTTTCCTTCTTTACCTATTCTTTTGTTCCTCTATCATTTTATTTCTGAGATTTTCATTAAGTGTCGATTGTTGTGTGTTTTCCATCATGAGTGAGTAGTGATTAGGTTTTTACAAAGTCATATTAACATGAAGAATACATATAAGTGTTAGTAATCTTACAAATTATGAATTTCTAGTGATAGGATTCATAAAAGTTAGGAGAATGTAGTGCACAACATGATCTTACGCCAGATCTTGATGGAGTATGTTGAGAAACAGTTCATTGAGTAGATCTAAGTTAGTAAGACAAACTACTCCTTTCTATAGAGATATTTTTAGGAAGTTTACTGCATGTTTTAAGGAATTTAAGGATAGCGAAAGAGTTTTAAGGAAATTCCGATTGTCCATTTACTTAGAAAAGATTCTAGTGAATATAATCAAGATTAGAATTGGTTTATTCTGAGAAGAATGGCCATGAATTGAGAATTCCAGCAAACGAGTAATTAATAGGATGAATTGTTTTTTTTTTTTAATTCATGTTAATATGATGGAGTAAACCTATTGTATTATGTCATATTGTTTGTGTAAAAATTTTATTGGCTGTGTTATTTTGGTGTAATTCTGAAATTAAGATAGTCTAGTTATTAACTATAGGTTTAAATCACTTAGTTCCAATTATTCGGTTGCTAGATAATAAGAAATTTAATTTAGTACTAGTGCTTGAAAACGTTCTCTGTGGAGACCACCCTATATTCATCTATACTAATAGAACAATAGGTACACTTGCCTTTCATATCGAGTAAGAGATAGAACATAGGATTATAAATTATAAAACACGACCACCACATGCTTTAGGGCTCGGCCAAGTATGGGAAATTAGGAAGATCATGCAATTTTTATTATATTTCCACAATCATCTACTTCAAGTGATCCAAATGCGAAGTTCCTTAAGTTTATTCTTATAATCTCATCTCATGCCCTTTCAAAGTTCATATTATAATCTCAAGGGTTTAAAAGCCTAGTTCTATGCTAAGAGCAAATGAAGGTTAAAATACTTACATAGAGCTGAGTCTAGCACTTGAATTAAAGTCTCCTTCGTTCCTTTTTATTGGAATAATAGATTGAAAAGAGGGAGGAAGTGAAAAAGAGGCTAAGAGAGAGAGTTTCAGTAGGGGGGATGGGGGGGAGGAGAGAGAGAGAGAAAGAAGAATGAAATAAAATTTATGATGAGGTGAAGGAGAGGAAGAGAGATTTGAGCCCCAAGTTTGCTTAGTAGGTAATGCAGGTAAACTTTATCTTCCCAAACAAGTTTCCTGTTTTAAGGATTACAACTAGTTCATGGAGAAGTTACATGGAGAGAAGGTTATTATGAAAGAGGGGTCAAGAATTTTAAGTGGGAAAGGGGAAAGGGAAGCTGTTAGAATTTGAATTGAATTGGTTACATTGATGTTAAGTGGTTAATTGTGTTCATGGGGTGTATGTGGAACAAATTTTTAGTGAGAAATTAGATTCGATCTTGTGTTTCATGATTTTAGTTTGAAATTTCAAAGTTCAAATGATTCATCTAAACTTGTTATGGAATCAAAACCTAAGTAAGATTCAAGTTTGGCTGCTTTTTTTATTACACAAATTTTATTTAATTGAGTTTATTTTACTTCATCATTATTATTTATTTATTTTTATCATTCTCTAAAGTTGGACCATTATTGTGGTTGTTGAGCTTCTCATTTATAGTGTAGGGTTCTAGGGTATGATTGATAAGTTCAGAATTTGGTCTCTAGGGTCACTGGTTGTTTAGGGTCATTTAGTTGGGTTTTCGAGTGTCTAACTCGAGGTCACTTAGGGTTTACAAGTGTTCTCTAAATTTTTTGCCAAGATCTTTAGGTTTAAGGTTCATTGATTAAGATTTAGGTCCTACCGATGAAGGTTTAGTAGTCAAACTTAGGTTATGTTCTAACTTACTCTCTGAGCTATCATCCAAGTCCTTTAATAATTTATATCGTACTTCAACCCGACATTTCTCCTAATTCTTTATTTATCAATTTCTCTTTATATTCATTTGACATCAATTTATCACCAAAATTATAAAGAGATCTCATTTCAATTAATGACTACTTTGATCTAAACCTAGGCTAATTTAAGTATCAATTTTTGGTTTCTTCTTCGTAGTTGAACCTATAAGCACCAAATTCAACAATTTTTCCCTTCAGTGAAATAATTTGATCAACTCCATAAATATCACCACTATATTCATCAATTACACAACAAAGTATGATCGGTTTCTAACTTTACAATGACTATCCATGGTCTCCACATAATCGCATTCATTGATTCCTAAATTTTTCTCTAGTTATAGTTGTTTTGATAATGTTCATATTAATAAATTAGCAAAGCGGGTGAGATATTCTTATGATCCTCTCCTAGTAAGAAACTTAATTATAAGATCAATCAATATTTCTCCAACTTGACATTTTTCTCTTAATCAAGCAATTATATTGTAGTCTTCCAATTATTTTTTTAACTACTTGCAATTTTAATACTAAGGGAGTTAGCATAACTTACTTCGAACTCTATTGAAGATGGAAGGAATCAATCCATAATATTATAATCCTTGAGAATTCCATCTCTTAACTCCTATATTTCTCTTAAGATGGTAGCAGTGTTGGATACTAATAGAAAGATAGGAGGAGAGAGTGGAAGATTGAAATGTAAGTAAACAAAGAGAAAGAAGAAGTAATGAAATGAGTGTTGGAATCATTTCTTGTTATAGCATGAGGTAATTTTCAAAAGAAGTTGTTTGTTAAGAAGGTGGATGGATTTAGCTTCATGAAGAAGTTACTTTTCTGGAAGTTATTTAAGTTACTCCTTTGACAAGTTTCTTCTTTAAGAAGTTACTTTAATTTTTAATAATGAGCTAAAGAGAAAATGTTTATTTGTGAATTCTTGAGATAAAACTTAGAATTTAGCCTATTATTATTATGGGTTTTTGGGACATGTTCTAGGATTTTCAAACTATTCAATTTTGGATTTAATTATCAATTAATATTCGAGTCCTTTAAGCTATTTGGAGTCCTATTAGCTTCGCTATTACTTATCGATCCACAATTTGATCATCAATTATGGACATCGCGAAAGACTTAAGGAATTGCAATGGTGTGATTGCAAGTGTTTAGCTTGGATGAACTTTGCTTATTTTGTCATAATATAAATTGTTTCCAGAGGTATCTAATATTATTCCTCGTTTATATTTCAGAATTTGTGTGAGCTTTAATCAAGAGATTAACTTACCATTATAATCTGTGTTAGCTTATAGAAAGTATCATGCCCCAAACTAAAGGTGTGCCCAACCTCTACATATAATATCTTATGTAATACATGCACAGGCTTTTTTAAAAGATACATTTATCGTGAACATTTGCTAGCTAGTTTTAGATTCTTAAATCATTTATTTAGGTTCTCAAAACAATTGAATTTAGCAACAGTAAAACAATCTTTACAAAAACATTTCATATTCTACTCACATGAGTAGATTATCCTTCATAAAAACAAAACCATATACTACTCTCTCTTAAGTAGTTCAACTTTAAAATAAAACCGACCTATCAGGTATTTCATATACCTTTTCAGGTGGGGTCTACCAGGCCCTTAAAAAATTACAACTTTTAAAAAGATAAATCCTTTATATAAACAAATAAAATAATAGCCAGCAATCCTAACTCATTTCACTCATCCACAAGTTCTTGACAATCACCTATTATCTGATTCAATCACCAACATCAATCAATCAAAACCTATAAAGAAAAAAAATGAGCTAAAGCCCAGTATAATAATAAGACAAGCACACATGACATGGCACACAAGCTTATACTAATGATGAAATTAGAGATTAAAATAATTTTTTCTCTGTATATCATTCATAAGCAAGGTGTAAATATATACATGTTTAGAAATTCTATTCTAGGGAACAAAATCTCCTATTTACACTAATTTTGCTACTTTACATAAATATATTATATACTAATTCTAGGAAACGAATTTGCCTTAATAATAGGAAAAAGATATTTCTGACTATTTCCTAAAATAGATCCAGGATTTGCAACACTTCTTCTCAAGCTGGGCTGTATATGTTGATCAATCGCAACTTGCTAGTTAAATCAGCAAATCCAGGTTTTGGTAGACTCTTTGTCAAGACATCGGCCACCTGTTGTGATGTAGGTAGGTAGATCGTATAAATGTTACCGTTGTTGATTTTTTCCTTAATAAAATGCATGTCTATCTCTACATGTTTTATCATGTCATGGTAAACTAGATTGTGAGCAATATTAACTGCCGACTTGTTGTCACCGTACAGCTTCATAAGACCGTCACTTGAATCTTTAAATCCCCTAGGAGTCTTGTTAACCAAATACCTTCGCATATCCCATGAGCCATGGCGTGAAATTCAGCTTCTACACTATTGCAAGCTACAGCTTGTGGTTTCTTACTCCTCCATATGACAAGATTACCCCATACATAGGTACAATTCCTTGAAATTGATTACCTTTCCAAAACACTTTCGGCCTAATCAGCATCTGTAAAAACTTCAATAACTTTGCCATCACCCTTTTTAAAGAGCAATTCTCTTCCTAGTGTTCCCTTTAAGTATTTCAAGATTCTGTAAATTGCTACAAAATGTTTCTTCTTACACGAGTGCATAAATTGACTCACCATACTAACTGCAAAAGCAATGTCAAGTCTAGTATGAGAGGGATAAATATACTACCTACTGACCTTTGGTATGATTGTTTATCAACATTTTGGTCATCTTCCTCTAATCCCAATTTTAGATTTAGTTCCATTGGAGTGTCAACCGGTTTACACCCAGCATGCTAGTTTCCTAAGGAAGATCCAAAATATAATTTCTTTATGAAACAATATAACAGATCTGCTTCTTGCAACCTCCATTCCCAAGAAGTATCTGAGAGTTCCCAAGTCTTTTAATTTGAATTCTTTACTTAAATATGCCTTCAATTGTTCCACTTCTTCCCAATCATCTCCTGTCACTATGATGTTATTGACTAGACAATTTGTATTGCCTTTCTTCCTTCCTTCGAGTGTTTGATAAAGAGAGTGTGATCAAATTGAGCTTGTAGATATCCCCTGGATTTTACTATTTTAGTGAATTTGTCAAACCATGCCTGAGGAGATTGCTTTAGCCCATAGATTTTTTCAGTTTACACACCTTCCCTTTGTCCATATCAAATCCTTGAGCGAAATCCATATAAACTTCTTCATGTAAGTCTCTATTTAGGAATGCATTCTTCATACCTAGTTGTTAAAGAGGCTAATCCAAATTACCAGCAAGAGACAGTAAAACTCTTATTGTATTAAGTTTGGCTACAGGTACAAAGATCTCGAGGTAATTTAAACCATAGGTTTAAGTGAACTCTTTAGCCACAAGTCTTGCCTTGTATCTCTGTACACTTCCGTCTACATTATGCTTGATGGCGAAGACTCATTTACATCCTACTGTCTTTTTATCTCTAGGTAGATTTACAACTTCACACGTTTCATTCTTATTTAATGCATCTAATTCTTCTTTAATGGCTTGTCTCCATTCTGAAAAGGTGAGAGCCTCATGAACACATTTCGATATCTTTGTTTTAGAGTTATTAGCAACATAGCACCAAAATTTTAGAGATAACCTGTCATAGGAAATAAATTTAGTAAAATGATGCTTCGTGCAAGATGTCACCCCTTTCCTAAGGGCAATTGGCAAATCATCTTGTCCTAGTGGAAGTTGTATTTGAATAAGAGCTTCAAAAGCAAAATTTTCATCGGTCCGATGGGTTGTTGCAATCTTGGAGCATTCCTTTGGTTTGACTCTTGACAAAGTTGGCTTTGGGGTATATCAACCTTTTGTGGACATTGTTTTCTTGAGAATACTTGAAGATGAGGAATGTCTAGCCGATTCTCCATCCTTGGCTGTAGGGTATCAAACTCGGGTGCAATAGGACTAGAATTAGGTTGGATGCAAGTAAATGAGACCGGTAAGCGTGTATTGGAATCCATGAGTCATAAGGATGAATCCTGAGACTCTTCTTCAATTAAATTCTCCCTTTGAAGATAAGGCGAAGTGAATTATGGCTGGGACTTAAGAAAGGTAACATCTTTGGATACAAACACACATATAAGAGTAGATGAGAAGCACTTGTATCCTTTTTGAGTAGGTGAATAGCTAATGAAGATACACTTAATGGACTTAGGATCAAGCTTTGAGAGATTATGGTTGTGAAGGTGTACTAAGATAGAGCATCTGAAGAGTTTTGGAGGTAATGAAGACAAGATTTTTCTAGGACAAAGAGAGGTGTTTTGTACTTTAGGACTCTAGAAGGCATTCTATTTATGAGGAATGAAGCTATGAGAACTGTTTTCCCCCAAAAATAGTTGGGAACGTTCATGGTGAACATAAGTGATCGAGCTACATCCAAGAGGTGATGGTTCTTTCTTTCACATACACTGTTTTTTTGTGATGTATTTGTACAAGAACTCTGATGGATTACCCATGTTAGGATAAGCATGGGCTGAGAATGAAGTTGAAATATTCTCTTGCATTATTTGTTCTGAGAACTTAAATTTGAGTTAGAAACTAGGTTTGAATCATGCAATGGAAGTCTTGAAAAATGGTTATGGCCTCAATTTTTTCTTTCAAGAGATACACCCAACATAGTCTTGTATGATCTTCAATAAAAGAAAGGAACCAACGAACTCTAGAATTATTTTTGACTCGAGATGCCCGATAAATATCATTATGGATTAGTGAAAAAGGATGTGACTCAATATATAGCTTAAGAGGATAAGGCACTCTAGTATGCTTTGCAAGTTGACAGATTTTGCATGAAAAGGAATTTGCATTTTTATTCAAGAATAAATCTAAGAACAATCGTTTGAGATGTTAAAAATTAGGATTGCCTAACCTACAATGCCATAACATTATTACATCATCATTTGAAACTGTAAAAGCTCTCCTATCAATAGACAAGTGTTGATCACTCTTGAAATCTTCATCCACAAAAAGGTTGAGTATACCTTGCACTTTAGCATTGCCAATCATCTTCCCTAAGGTCGGCTCCTATATTTCACAAAAATTAGAGGAAAACTTAACCCAACACTTTTGATCATGAGTCAATTTGCTTATAGATAATAAATTGCACGATAAATTAAGGACATGGAGGACTAAGTGAAGAATCAGGTTTTCATTAAGTTGGATTGAGCCTTTTCCAACCACTAATGAGTATGTTCCATCAGCAATTTGAACCCAAGATTGATCATTTACCAGTATGTAAGTATAGAATAGGGAAACATTAACTATCATGTGTTATAAGGCTCCTGAATCTTAGATTCAGAAGTTATAAGAATCTAATCCAAAAGTTTTAGTACGGAAGGCAGTACCTTTGTAGACAAAAGTGCATGTAGTCATGCTAGGATTAGAATTAGTTCCTGAATTTAGAAGTCGGTACAATTGTTCAAGTTGACTCTTTGTGAGTTGGACACTAGTGCTCTCCTCATTATTGGATGCCTCTTCTTATTTTTGGGCCTAATGTAGTGATTAAAGCCCTTGGTTTCCTTAAGCTTCAAGGTTTCCAATTGGCTGATTTGCCATGAAGCTCCCAACATGTCTCTCAAATGTGGCCCACTTTGTTACAGTGAGTGTATCAGGGTCTTTCTCCTCTCTTATGAGGCCTGTTATGTTGAGGATTTTCTCTAGGCGTGCTGCTGTCCACAAGTGTAAAGAGCTATATTTTCCACCTTTCATTCTCCAATGATGGTGGTTGGTGTAGAGTCAATATTCTCCCTAAGCATCACTCTCCTTTGATTTTCTTCCCGTCTCACCTTAGTAAATGCTTCTCTAATACTGGAAAGGGGCCTTCTCCCAAGAATTCTCCCATGAACTTCACCGAGTTCCCGATTAAGTCCAATAAGAAAGTCTTACAGCTGTTCTTTTTCAAGATGCTGTTTGAACTTGACATGATCATCAATATCTCCCTAGTCCACTTCATAAACCACATCCAATTCTTGCCAAAGTAGTTTTAGGGCATTGTAATATCCAGTAATGTCAAGATTACCCTACTTGAAATTTTTTAATTTAATATTTATTTGGAATACTTGCGAAGCATTCTCAAGGTCCAAAAAATTCTTCTTAACAGTACCCCAAATTGCCTTTGCTATTTTGAAGAGAAGATAGGTACAACTAATATGGACCTCCATTGAATTAATAAGCCATATCATTATGATTGAATTTTTCAATTCCCAAGCTTGGTACATCGGATCATCCATATTTGGTTTTTTTATTTCTCCCTTGATGTATCCCATGATTTGTCTTTCATGAAGAACCATAAGGACTTATTGTGACCACTAGAGGAAATTTTTTCCATCCAGTCCATGATTCATGATTCGCAATGAGGATGAATCTCCATGAACTGGTACATAATTGATGTTAGTAAAGGACAAAGCCTTTGTTCTGAAATGATCCTTTCCTTCCATGGTGGGTAACGTCCTGTATAATATAGGGAAAGGAAAAATACTCTACTCTGATACTATGAAATAAGAGAGTAAAATAATTTTTCTCTTATATTTCATTCATAAGCAAGGTGTAAATATATATACGTTAAGAAAATCTATTCTAGGAAACAAAATCTCTAATTTACACTAATTGCTACTTTACATAAATATATTATATACTAATTCTAGGAAAAAAAATCAGCCTTAAGAATAGGAAAAAGATATTCCTATCTATTTCATAAAATAGATCCAAATTTGCAACAAATGTAATGCAACGACAACATGCTTTTGGGAATATGAGAATCTTGAGTAGCAGCAACTAATCAGGAGGTTGTTATAGGCAACCTGAATACCTATATCTCCTATATGGTATATCAAAAAAAGAAGACAGTGTCCTCTAAGGTTCTTAGCCATTACACATCTTTACTTATCTTAGTTCATAATATCATTTAGTTTAACGGGTCCTATAAATGTAAACTAAACCATATTACTTTCTTCCAAGCATAAGTAAATGTTACGCCAATACTAATTGCCCAATCAGCTACCCACTAAGCTACTTATAGATTGTCATTACATTATGACAAGGGGGTGCCCTAAGCACCTAACTACTATGCTAGCATCACCAACAAGGTTGTTGCTTCTCGAACCAAATTCAATGACACATGTACAAGCAACAATCATTTATAAGACCGTCTTTAAGTTTTAGATTATTTAGGATGTCTATCCTTACATACAACACTCAAGTTACTGCGTACTTTATATATTCAAAATCCAAACAGAGGTAGAGAGTAAGTCAAAAGCCATCTCAAATGATATATTAGCTATCCACATGTATGTTCATCAAATTAATTCATATAAGTAATGAAATTAATTATCAATTTACATAAAACTTATATTAAAAACTTATTTGATCCGACACTAAGTAGGAACCCTACCATGGCAGTGAAATTTACCCAGCCAAGATATGGACAGTTATCCATTGTCTATCAAATTATTTCTTTTCCTTTGTTTATAATTCGTTCACTTTCATCAAACTTATATTAAACATCCATTTTTCTGAGCATGCATACCTTTGAAACAACATACTCCCTTTGTTATTCATAGTCTAAGCTAACATATTAATCTAAGTCAATTATAAGTTAAGTCTATATTATTTAACTCAACCAAGTTAATTAAAATTAATCATTTAATCTAGTTACTAAGTCATATTCAATTATTTCACTAAGACTATTTCATATATCTTATAGAATCTTAATTAATCTAGTTCATTTTAACTCATTAAGATTTACTAAATCAAGTTGAACCTATGTTTATCAACTAAGTTCATTTTATACTTAACTTATATGTTTAATCTAATTAGTTATTAATCTATAAACTCTCTTAACTCACTCTTAATTATAATTTAACTAACATATCTTATTAACCATCATTCATCTATTTCATTTTTTCTTTCTTTCTTTTCTTTTATTTTCTTCTTCTTCTTCTTCTTCTTCTTCTTCTTCTTCTCTCTCTCTCTTTTAATGAGAACACGATTGGATACATTAGTCGTGTTTCTCTCGTGTTCCTTCAGGTAAGAAACATGACTACTTATAACCAGTCATCTCCCGTTGTGTTTTTTGGGTTTAAGGAACAGAGTGAAACACAAAGAGATAGAGCGAGCCGTGTTCCTTAGTGTTTCATTGGTATTCTTAAGTACTCAGAGGTTAGCAAGAAACACGATGGGATAAGTGAAGCCATGTTCTAATTGAGTTGTTCCAAAATTGCCTTTGTTGAATAAAATAGAGAGAAGCGTGGTTGGATAAGGCAGCTGTGTATCAATCGTGTTCCTTCGTGAGTGTGTTAAAATTCACATGTTTTAAGAGTTCGAAAGGAGCATAATTAATCAAGGATCCTCGTGTACCCCTCATGTTCTTTCACAAAAATAGAGCATGTTTACATTTGTCTATATAACTACTTGTTTTACATTATACATCAACATGCATCATCTTAATAAACAACAAATAACTCATAATCACAACTTATAACATATATATATATATTATATATTACTTCATATTTCATCAAATCATGTTATCATACTCCTTAATTCTACACTTGCTTACACAACCTACGTTCTAACATTCAAGTTCATATATTGCGTGTTCATCAATTTTAGTAAAAACTCTACTTATATCTAGTTTCAAATCATCATATACATATATATACAACAATTAAAACAAGGAAAAATGACAACTTCCTTGTTTCAATATATCTAAGTTACTTGATCTTCTTCATTATTCCTCTTTTCTAATTGATGAAGCTACTTTAAGCTTGTTTTCTATCTCCTATCTTATTTTCTAACTTTAATTTCTTCTTTAATTTAGTCTTCTTGAAATTGAGATTTGATGTTGGATTTTGAGAAAATGAAAAGAGAAAAGAAGAGGAGGAGAAGGAAACATTGAAGAAGAAAGAAAAAAAGAAGAAGAAGGAAAAGAGAAGAAAGAAAAGAATGCAGAAAAAGGAAAAGAAAAGTAAAGTAAAGTAAAGGAAAATAAGACGATAAGGATTAAGGAAAAAGGTAAAGATATTTATGCCTAAGTTTTTTAGGTTTAAACATTTCATATAGTTATTTTAAGTATCGTAAATAATTAGAAAATAATTTAATAATGCATTTATTAGAAATTAATAGTTTCAATTAAAAATAGAACTTACGAGTTAAATTTATGAAAATCTGATATCTAATTTGAGCTTGGGCTTAATTGTTGATATTTTAGACAGGTAGATAAATTCAAAATTTGCAGAGATTTAGAAAATGGAAGCTAAACTAAAGTTCAAGGGTTCAGAAACTTACAAAACATTTAAATTATTTATTTAAGGTTTAGGGGATTGGGACATAAAGAAATGGGTTTTTAATTGAAAATTGAAAGAGATTAAGAAATTTAATTTATTGGAATAGATAGATAAAACAAATAGACAATTTCAAAGGAATATGTGAAATCTAAAATTTCAACTTAATCAATTTACTAATCTAACTATATCAAGTTGTCTAATCATTTTCTATTATTTACTTGTTTTATTTATTTAAACTATCTAAATTAAATTTCTAAACTAAGTTCATTTTTCAGGTCTAGAATCAACTACCTATTATGTTATTCAATTATCAAAGTTTTAAGTTAGCTAGATGGGGATTTAGGGTGTTTTAGAAAGCGACTAAGGAAAAGTAATGAGCGTGATCACCAAGTGATTGGCTTGAGTAAATTTTACCAAATTTATTATAATTTAAATTATGAGAAGATTTTGTGGAGGGTCCTAACATTGTTTCTCATTTGTGTTTGAGAATTTATGTGAGCTTTAATTGAAAGTTTAGTTTGCATCGTAGTCTATATTAGCTTGTAAGAAGCTAGTGAGGTGGAGCAATGGGATTGAGAGTTTAACCTACCACTATAGTCTATGTTAACCTGTATGAAGCTAATGAGGGAAAACAGTGAATATGATCGTCAAGTGGTTGGCTTGATTGCAAACTCTCAGTTTTTTTATTTTTGATACAACAAAACAATCCTTATGTGGAAGATCATATCTGCAACATTGAAGTTGAAAGAGTGGACTAATGCATAAAGCAATCAACTATAAATCTTTGCTTCTAATCTTCTCTCTTCCTAATCTCCTTTTTAGTTTTGATATTTATATATATTATTTTTTTTTTTTGATATTTGTTTGTGCCAATTAAATAAAGTGTGATAAAAGGGGAATATTTCATTTGGAAAAGTTAAAATTTCAATTAAACAATCAATTCATCCTACTATTCATTGCATTTTTAGGACCAAAACTTTCATGTCTATGCTCCACTATAGAAAAGGACCACCATTTAATGCTTTTGGAGGAGCATATGAACTTCCTAGATATTTCATTATACATCTATGATAGGCTGGGACAAGAAGAGATTAGGTTATAAACAAGACACAGCAAGTATGTAAATCGGCTCGTTCACTTCGCAGTATGGAATAAGGAAGGAATGGAATTCCAATTCATAGGGAATGTAATAGATTCACTTGGTATAAAAAGTAAAACAAGTATTTATTAGAGTAAAATGTGAAATATCTATAATGTCCCTTACATTTATTACAAAGAGATGATAATTATATAAGTGATATTTTCAAGACAGAGGTATTTATGAAAAAGTTGAAAAATAAACCATTGAATAGCAATTAATGAGGATGGGGACATGAATGACTATTCATTATTTTATGTAATAGCAATTCATCATGAATTACCATTCTCCTTAAGTGAACACTATAATAACATATTTACGTAGAATGAGGAAGGAATGAATAGCCATTAATACCAAGTAAACAGGCAGAAAAAGAAATATAATGAGGTGAATGATGTAAATGTGACTGGCTAATAATAATTACTTATGCGGAGTCATAGATTGCATGGATATGACTATAAAGGTCAAATGAAATTTAACTACCAAATGTAGAATATCATGGGCGATTAAGCTATATAAAGAGAAGAATGTTCAAAATTTGTACCAAGAATTAGAGCAATGGCAACTAATATGACACAAATGAGCAGTTTTAATATGCACTTGTGGATCAATGAAGCAAATCCAGAAATTAGAGATGAATTGTTGCATTTGAGTGGTCTAAATCTAGTAGTTATCATTCATGGTAGGCTTGCCATGATTGTAGTTATTGGCAGTGCTGAATCTAGTAATAGATTTGCTGGTAATGCATATATCTTAAAAAAAAACTTTCAGATGTTACAAACAACCCTCTAAATGTTAATGAATTGGCAAGAACAAAAAAAATACACACACATCTTATCGGATGTGGAGGGACATGTTATTTCTTATTTCGTGGATATATTCTATAAAATTAGTCCTTCCTTTCAAGTAAACATTGTTGTAGGCCAAGTAGGTAATAATCATTTCATCTTTATCTAGTAAAATGGATGTGCTTGCTCTATTAGATCAACTAAAAATTTTATAAATCTATTAGTAAAAGACAGTAAGCGCATATCAAAGAAAGCGTTACTTCTTTCATATCGCATTCGCCTTACCCTTACTTTCTAGAAAATTGTGAGCTTGCAACAAATCCCTTAAAAACTATCACATGGTTCTCTGCATTAACTGGAACCGAACCGAACCTTCTAGAGTCCAAAGACAACGATTAAGAACACTATAGATCATCAAGTTAATAATAAAAAGCATACCATCTCTCACTTCGGTACTGATAATTCAAAACAGAAAATTGTTAGCGTTCTGGGGCCTAAGAGGTGCTCATTGAATATTTTCCAACAAAATTTCTCGAGCTGGAACCTAAAAAATTAAATAGAACGGAGAGATCTTATAGTTTTCACTAACACATTGAACGAAAGATAAGAAAAGCATCCAAAAGACGTGCAAGACAAGCCTTGCTTGATTTTTGAGGGTAGAGCAAATGAGAAGGGAGGGAGAACAATATTGTTTTCTTGGATGGAATCGAGTGCATCCGTAAAATTATCCACTGTTTTTATCAAGACAATTTTCAATGGAAAAATATTAAATAGTAATACATATACAACCCACTTCATATAATATGATGAAATGGTGTTTTTAATGATAGCATGTTAAATAGATAAACTAATTTCCACCACAACTGCTATTGTTTTTTAAAGTATCATAAATACAGTACTTTTTGAAGTCTCCTATGCTGTCACCCAATGAAGCGTTAGAACTTCGAATCGCTGTCCAACGGTGAACAATTTAACTGCCTACCCAGAACTACTTGGGAATAGACAAGGGAGAATGTAAATAATAATAATAATGATAATAATAATAATTCAAAGCAAAATCTCTTTACAAACAAATACATACTCCAATCCAATCAGACCAGCAGAAAATAAATAAACATATTAAACTCACCAAACCAAACCCAACCCAACCCAGCCCCAAACCACCCAAAAAAGAAAAAGAGATAGGGAGAGAGGAGAGAGGAGAGGAGGAAGGAACAAAAGAAAGAAAAGAAAAGAGAGGGAGATAAGGAAAAAGAAAAGAAAATTCGACTTTACATCCTCAAGTGTCTTTCTTCCTCTAGATGGAAGATAAAAGAATATTTTCTCTAATGGCTACACGTATCCTCGAATAAAACAAAATATAATCACCGATCTATCACTGCTTGAATAGCTCTGTGTTGAGCCTGGTTCAAATTCTGTACAAGAAAAAGTTATCATGTTACGGGATGAATGTTTACAAAGAAGAAATACCAATGAAATTCATGCAATTCAATATATACCTGGCAGAGATTACCAAACAGATCTCTATTGCTTTGAGAAAACTTTACCAGAAAGTCCGCAATATAGTTAGCCAGATTGATCTATTAGACACATAATGTCGTATTAGGTCATCATGCATTTAAGTTTAACAGATAATTCAACATAGCATTCATAGAGTACCTCATTAATTGGGTCCGTAGCATTAAAGAGGTCATCTTCATCATCATCACCATCATCGTCCTTATTGTCAAAGTCACATGACAAATGAACAAGTTAATGCTTTGCAGCAAAGTAATCAGAACATGCAGATTTATATTCGAAAAGAATTTTTTCTCTTCCATGCGTGCATGATAAGAAAATTGCTTGTAGAACAAAACGCATTACCTCATTGTAGACTCTTGCCATTGCCTCAAGATGCTCGTAACCTGGTCTGCCGGATGACATTGCTCCAGTAGAATATAGAACATCATTCTCCATACCATTATCACAAGCCTCAACTTCTTCCCAATCCGAATCATCCTGTGATTACAAGTTCAACATTTTCAATATTTTCTGTATCATACAAGCAATCATATATTGGAAACAAGAATGAAGCTACCTCATCGTCACCAGCTATAACTTGCTCTTGGATTTCAATCAATGAATCAGCAAGCAAAGCCATAATCTGCAGTCAGAATCTGAAGGCATCGATTCTGTATGTTCTCTATATAATTTAATTTGTAAAAAGGTGGATGCAGCATGTTAATGTGTCACAAAAATTGGTGGAACATTTGCTGCCGGTAAATGGGTATATGGTACTGGGACTAAACTGAAGACTGGAATATTTATTTTCTCTAATTGAATGAAGAAAGTGTCTAACCTTTCTTATAATTTGCTTTTCAATTACAGATTTCAGGATTTGTAAAGAATATGGACCGAAAGCTAGGGTATCAAACAGCTGCCAAATGTTCATAATAGTGACTCTGCCTTCTGAGAAAGCTTGCATAAAATAATACTCTATTAGTTACTTCTTTCTATATCATATATAAAAATTGAAAAGAAGCCAGTGGTCCCAATTTGGTTAGAGCAAAGTTAATACACTTTATATTGGTTGGGTTGAGGAGGAGGAGGGTGATGTGCACACTGCTAATAGACTTGTTAAGTCATCATGCTTCATATGGAATAATCCCAATTCCCACCTAAGATTCATGCACAGTAAGTTTTATTATCTACAACATTATCTACAGAATTTACATCCATATGATTCATGCGTGCATGAAATCCCACTTGCATTTTACAATGTGATGAACTAGAATCACTGCTTTTATTATTCCTGGGTAGTCACCTTGATGGCCAAGTCTCCTGAATGATGAAATTCCATAGATAGAGAAAAAAAAATAAAACAATAAAAAAACCAATATTACAATAGCAAGTTGATATTTATTTTCTCCAAGATCACAGCTCAGAAAAAGCGTAGAATTGTGCCGAATTGTATTGGAGTCATTTACAAAGTGAAATGAGCAAATAATGCACCTTAGATTGCTCATAATAGGCAAGCTAACTTGAGAATCAAACTAAAGCCAATGATTAGACAAGACAGGAAAATTGTGAAAAATCAATATAAGTCCCAATTGGCATCATCAACTTGGTACTTGGTAGCCACTAACCAGTCTAGCCTGTTTCAAACTGCAGCCTGCTGGTAATTTTCATTTGTAAAAGAACAAAAATCTTAGTCAGCCTTGATCAACATTATCAACTGCAGTTAGGGAAAAATGACAGGCTAAACTCGGATAAACCCGGCTCAGTGTTCTCTCAAAGGACAGAAAAAGGAAGTTCCCTGAATCCCTGGTGTAAAGATGAAGGGTACACCAAGAATCTCATAGCCTTGGATTGGATAAGATTCGCATCTTTTGTCAGATCGGTCCTATTATTCCAAAAAAAATGTTTAGATACTGATGAATTTAGAGAGTATTTGAGAAGTATATTTCCTTTCATATTTGTACAAGAATACATCTATTTATACAAAAAACCTTGTGACCATTGGTCTACTTTACCTACCATACTATTAATTACATTGTTATAGAAAATATAACACTAATAATATTACACGTATGTCAACACTCTCCCTCAAGTTGGAGCATAGATATCACACATGCCCAACTTGCAAACTAAAGTATGATAGGTCCTGTGACACAATCCTTTAGTGAACACATCAGCCAGTTGCTTATCAAATGTCACATAATGTAAATTCAAGACACCATTAGTCAATTTCTCTTTGATGAAGTGTCGATCAATCTTTATGTGCTTGGTTCGATCATGTTGAACTGGATTTTGTGCTATACTAATAGCATCTTTATTGTCACAATACAAAGATAGTGTTTCTTTGCTCGACAGACTGAATTTTTCTAATATCTTCTGTACCCACAGAAGCTCACAAACCCCTTGAGCCATAGCTCTGTATTCTGCTTCAGCACTTGATCGAGCAACTACACTTTGTTTCTTGCTCCTCCATATTACTAGGTTTCCTTCTACAAGAGTGCAGTAGCCAATGGTGGATCTTCTCTCACTTGAAGATCCAGCCCAATCTGCATCTGTAAAGCATTCTATCTGAAGGTGACCATGTTTGGCGAATAGCAGTCCTTTCCGGGAGCAGACTTCAGATATCTCAAGATGCGAAATACTGCTTGCATGTGTGATTCTCGTGGATCATGCATAAATTGACTCATTAGACTGACTGCATATGCAATGTCGAGTCTAGTGTGTGAGAAATATATCAGTCTTCCCACCAATCTCTGGTATCTCCCTAAATCAACTGCATCACCAACTCCAACTTGTAGCTTGCGGTTGTTTTCAATAGAAGATTCAGCTGGCTTACAACCCAACATGCCAGTTTCTTCTAGGAGATCCAAAATATATTTTCTCTGAAAAATGAAGATACCTTTCTTTGATCTAGCAACTTCAATTCCTAGGAAATATTGCAATTTTCCCAGATCCTTGATTTCAAATTCCTGAGCCAAAAGTTTCTTCAATCGAGCAGTCTCCTTTTCATCATCTCCTGTCATCACTATGTCATCAACATAAACTATGAGAATAGTAATTTTACCATTGTTATGTTTAATAAATAGAGTATGACCTGCATTGCTCTGTTGATAGCCGAAAGAAGTCATGGCTTTGCTGAATCTATCGAACCATGCTCTGGGAGATTACTTTAATCTATATAATGCCTTTTTCAGTCTGCATACTTTTCCATGTGTTGTTTCAGTATCAAATCCAGGAAGGATCTCCATATACACTTCTTCTTCTAAATCTCCATGTAGAAAGGCATTTTTCACATCAAACTGCTGTAAATCCCAATCAAGATTGGCTGCACATGATAACAAGATTCTGATTGAGTTCATTTTTGCTACTGGAGCAAAAGTTTCCTGGCAGTCTATCCCATAGATTTGAGTGAATCCTTTAGCCACCAATCTAGCTTTGAACCTATCAATTGTTCCATCAGCTTTGTGTTTTACAGTAAACACCCATTTGCAGCCAACCAGTTTCTTTCCAGATGGAGAGGTAACAAGCTCCCAAGTCTCATTCTCAGTCAAGGCTTTCATTTCTTCAATCATCGCTCCCTTCCATTTTGGATCATTGAGTGCAACCTACTCTCTGCTACCAAGAATCATCCTCTTCTAGTGAGTTATTTTTTGATGATTTAGATAAACCTATTTCTCAAAGAAAAGGTGTTAGAGCCTGTACTAAACATCCCATTTCTAATTCGGTTTCCTATGATTCTTTGTCTCCCACCTATAGAGGTTTTGCCTTGTCCATTTCGTTTGTGTCTTATTAGAATCTAGAGTATGCCTTCAATGAGGAGAAATTCAATGAACTTTGTGAAGGATTGCACGAATGGGCTTTAGACACCATCTATAACCCAAAACCTTAAGGCAATGGGTTAATGGGTCTATCCCTCTTATAAACTCTTCACACAAGTCCCATATTTCCCATGTGGGATTCTCACACTTGTACCCTAACAATCTCCCCCTCAAGTGTGAGTCTCCACAATGGGGTAGGCCATACTCCTCTTCAACAAGGGGGTAAGCCATACTGCTATTCAACAAGAGCTTATCAAACTGACTCCGCTAATCCCGCTTTGTGAGTGGTCCTACCTACTTACCATGGGTTTCACAAACGAGTCATACCACCAAGCCCTTCTTTCCACATGGTGACCAACCATGAGAGATTCTCAGCCGAACCATCGGCTTTAATACCAAGATGAATTTAGAGAGTATTTGAGAGGTATATTTCCTCTCATCTTTGTACAAGAATACATCCATTTATACAAAAATCCTTGTGACAATTGGTCTACCTTAACTACCATACTATTAATTACATTGTCATGGGAAATATAATACTAAAAATATTACACGTATGTCAACAGATACATAAAGCATCCATCTCTTCTGCACTAGGGATCCTCACCTTTTGCTATTCTCAACCACTCAGCAGAGGTTTCAAACAAAGTCGCTATGGACTGAATTATACATTCTATATATATATATATATAAATCACAAGACTGCTCATGAGCTGTCTTGTAAGTCTAAATAGGAGCTCAAGTTTGACTCCTCTACAAATTGAGCTCAACCCCAGTGAACTCGTATAATTAAGATCCTGTCAGCAAAAACTAGGGAGAGAAGCAACTGATGCAGCACTTCTGGATCCATTTTTTCCAAAAGGTAATAAGAAGCAAGCTAAGTGATGAAGCGATAGGAAGAAGCATTTATCTCTCCCTGTCTCCTAATGTTCTTGATCCAAGACTAAATAAAGTTTTTCAGAGTGCATCATTTACCTCTTGCTTGTCAAATCAAAGACTAGTTTATAATCATGATCTTTATTCTAGTCTAACTAATATATGAATTTTCTTTAATTAATTTTTTCTCGTTAAATAAGAGGCACAGACTATCCTTTAGACACATGAACCACCCCACAAGGCTTAAAGTAGCTTTCACTATATAAGTAGTGCCAAAAATTGTCCATGATGGGATTTGAATCTAAGTCATCATGGAATTTGTTATGAGAGTCCATAGAAATAATTTCTTGCTTACTAATCCATTAAAATGCACAAATAACAATTGAACAAAATTAATTACACAAATACCAATACAATTTCATAGGCAAGAAACATGATATTAGATTTCATAGTGTTGCATGTACGAAATGCAACACTAGTGCAATTATACTTTCCAAAATGTCGCAGTTTAAAGATGCAATATGATTGTAAAATTATGTATCACATTCCATGTATGCGATACAGCAATGGCCGTACATTGCTATATAGCAATTACTACATGCGATATCAATGTAAATGTAGTATCACACTTCGGATATGTGATACGGCGTTGTTGGTATTTTTGTAATTATTTTTTTATAAGTACAATTTTGGTGTTTCCTTTTTAAAATAATGGTAGACATGAGCTTCCCTTAGAGTCTATGACCCTTAACCACTAGCTAGCCCTCATCAGGCTTTCTTCCAATCAACCACTATTTATTAGATCTAAATAGTTTATATAATATAAAAGCACCTTTCCTTAATAATTTGAAAGTCCCAAAATCATGGTTGTAATTTTAATACATCTCAATGATGTAATTGTTAGTTCATAATGGTGCATACTAATGAAATTGTCATTTTAATCAGAAATGTTACTTTTAAAAGTTACAAAAATGTTTTTTTTTTTTTCTTTCTTATTAAAAATAGGCCTTGGACTATTAAATACACACTAAAAAAAAAATGAAAATAAAAAAAGCTTCCAGATTGTTTGCGAGAGTTAATCTGTTTCATGGTATATGATTTATTCAAGCCTGTGTATTCTTGTAGTCTTACAATTTAATCTATCTAGATAAATTTTACAAACAGCAAAATCCATCCTAGCTGAAAATATAACAATTTTCATGAAAAGCTAATAATATACCACCCAGGAAGTTTTAAGACAGTCCAGACACATTGTTGGTCTCAGGAAGGAAGACTGTATTGGTTTATTTCAAGACCATGCTGTGAAAAGGTTTCATCAAATAAATTACAAAAAGTTAGACAGGTTATGCATAACCACCACAGAACATAATAAAATTGAAGGAATTTTCATGATTCTCTCTAGCAGATGTCACCGAAGCGAGTATTTGCAAAGGGAAAAATGGACTTTTCTATGCCTTTTTCCCTCTCTAAAACAGTTCTTTTAAAGGTATTTCTGGAAAACCAACCATTTTCTTTTGCATTTCAAGCAATTGCCCAATGAACCTACAATATATGCAATCCGGCAATGTACACACTCAAGTGCCCTTATTGACAATGGCAACCATTTCCGCTCTAAAGTAAATCAATACACTTTCTTCAAGCTGGCAAATGCAATCAGCCATAGGCAAAACAGCCGCACATGCAAAACCATCATGAGCTTGTCAATAGAATACCTTTACAGGCAGTGGAACCATTGTCCATTGATCTGGAGCTGATTTAGCTTTTGAGCGAGTTGTGATTCCTGCAGAAGACTTTATGTGGAAATGTACAAGTTACTCCACCAAATTAGGATCTGTTACACATGAATCAGATATAGCCATGGGTTAAATACCTGAATTAGTTGACCCGGGACATTAATCTTCTCAAGTTCACTGTGCCTTGTTGACAGCAAAAGAGCTAAAGCAGTTGTAGTGACTTTGATCTGATAAGACCCCTGAATCTCTCCTGTATAAAATCAGGACACAAATCAAATTATTATAGTTAAAATAGTCACCATCCACTTACATTTATCAAATTCACCAGAAACAATGAAGCACGCAATGCTAAAGCACGACTGCCGATAAACACAAGAAACCTAGACAAAAAAGGGCTCAAGATTTAGTCCATAAATGTTGGGCAGGGGAACAAAGAAGACAATTTGTTTACACATGGAAAGCATACGGTGTGTAGGAAGAACATCAGAGCAATGAACAAAGATCTACCGTCAGATCAGCATCATGATACGATGCATATTAAAGATTGTAATGATGGAGTGGTGAGGTATGTAGTATGGATAAAAAAACGGGCATCTTCTTTCTCATATAGCTAACAGGTAACATGTGTGGTTTAGATTAATTCAAGGCTCCCATTACCCTTTCCTTTGGTTTCTGGGGGTAGATGGGAATGGGGTGGAGGGAGGCTAGTGTGGTAAAATCTTTTCTGATCACCGTTCAAGTACAGGGCAGGGCTGGTATCCCTCTTTACCAAGATCCCATACAGAAACAGGCTAAGAGAGAGAGAGAGAAGGAGTATAAATGTATTCACTTCTATATAGATGGTATTATTACATATGTGTATTTGTATAGTTTATCTGCATAGGCTTATTAGTACTGTTCATTGTATCCTTAGGTTTGTGTTTTATTTATAGATACACGTTGTAATTTAACACTACTAATAATACGCAGATTATTCAATTGTACATGGTATCGGATTATTCAATTGTTCATGATATTGGAATTGGTCAACCAGGTCACAGTACATCAAAACCCTTACCTTTTTCCCCTTCCTTTGCTGCTTTCACCCAATTCTTCTCTACAGAAAACTTTCTCTGTCATACAAGCCCATAGGAGACGCCCATAAAAACTGCTTCTTCCACCACACGAGCAGCCACTTACCTCCAGGAACATCATCGCTACCGCCAGACTATCAGAACCCATTGTAAGTGACTCCACATCAGCCATCCACTACACGATCCAACCCCCGACAACACCCATATCCCGCAGAACTCCCTATCTCAATATCCACCATCTCCTCACCTCTGACACTATCCCATCAAAACCTACCCACTCCATGCCCATATGTCCCAAATCCAGTATTACCAAACCTTCCCTCATCCTTCATTTCCATACCCACTCTTTTGCCTCTGAATCTCATCACTACACTAGAACCTAATCAAAATGCTATCAGCAATGCGTGGAAATTTCATCTAGTCACAATGCTGAGAATATGTCAAGAGCTACAAAGCTCATCCCATTGCCTAAGCATTCACTTAGTGGGAAGGTATAGACTATAGAGAAACATTAGGTTTTGTTATCAAGCCAGGCACCCTTTTTTTTTTTAACTTTTGGGGCTTATCTCAGGCTGTCTCATCATAACAACTCAATATCAAGAACGCCTTTCTTCATAGTTACCTTATTGAGAAAATCTTCATCAAACAACTCTAAGCTTTGCCCATCCTCATTATCCCCAACATGCATGTCAGGTTAATAAGTTTCCATAGTCTGAAACAGGCTCCTCGGCATGGTTCCATTAATCCAGTAGCTTTCTTTTACACTTTGGGTTGATAGAGCTAATATTCATCCTCATTAAGAATACTAACACTCTAGTCCTATTTTATATTGATGACATTATATTCATTAGCAGCAGGACTCCGCTCCAAAATCACTATATTTCGGTCCTCTCTAGCCAATTTGCCAAGAAAAACGCTAGAGCTCTACACTTCTTTCAAAGCATCTGTGGCACCCATACTGTTTAGGGTAACCATGTGTGTCGTGACCTCCTTAAATGCCATCACATGCACCTTTCCAAACCCACTCTTCTATCTCGACAGAGTCATCTTAGCGACCATGGTTCTTTATTACATAACCCTATTGTCTACTGTGAGATTATTGGTATATCACAATACCTCACAATTACCCAATCAAGTATTAACTTTGCAAGGAATTGATTAAATCAATACAAGCCTACTTCAAATGCAAAAGAAAAATGTGTTCTTCATTATATTCAAGGTACACCATCATTGGATCTTTCCATCATTCACATATCATGTACCTTTTGACTACCTTTGTATATGCTATGGGCTGGATGTTTAAATACAGATCATTCCGCTACAAATTATGCCCATCTATATAGAGTGATCCAAGATGCAGCACATTCTGCCGAGCTTGGCTAAAATTGAATACAAAACCCTTACCTATGCCATTGCTTAATCCACCCATGTCCTATGCTGTGACAACCATGGAACTGTCCATCTAACAGCTAATCTTGTTCAACACAATGCACCAAACATGTTGACATCTACTACCACCTTATACATTAAATGGTTGAAACCAGTCGAACTCTTGTTCGCTACATTCCACACATTCTTTATATTAAATTTCTTGATCATTACTCCAATTTCAATTCGACCAAAAAAAAAATTACTCCGATTTCAAACTGACTTTAGCACCTTAAAAATGACGAGGCACATTATTGCATATTTATGTAAATTTGTATGGTTTATCTGTATAGAATTATTTAGTCTTTTTCACTGTGTCATTAGGGTTATGTTATTTTCCTATTTATATTCCTTGTATCATACTTTGTAATTTTAATTAGTTCAATAATACTCAAATTACAAATTGTGCATGGTGTGAAGGTGAAACTCAATCCAGCTATTACATTACTCCACTACAAAACTCAAAAAAAGGAAAAAAAAAAAAAAAGCCAGCAGAAGATTGTAGCTCTCCTTAGTTACTAAGGAGACCAACAGCATAACTTTCCTAACTATGTCATCCCTGAAGATGCAGTTCCTTTCCTGTCTCTGCATAAATAGTACATGCCGGCTGCTAGACTTAGTTCACTTTAACATCGCTATTACCCACAACTACACTGAATCCATGGATAAACTTCACAATTTTGTTAGGTTGGAAGTGCAACCAATACCAACTGCAAAACATAGCTAGTTAGTTTCCAATTCAAAATCACAAGGTGTCTGTTATCCACAACTACATTGAATCCATGGACAATATTCTTCATGTTTGTGAAGTTAAGGCCATAAAACAATTAGCTACCATCCTCCATACCTCTTCCGCAACCTGGTATCAAAAAATAAGAGACTAGGGTCTCTAGCATATGATAGACATATAGCTATTAATATTATCCTGACTTAACACACTCTTAAGACTTCCAGCTTAATCAAGATTGAAGAGTCTCTTGAATTGCTAACCAAAAATTAATGTAAGCCCAGGGACACGTTATTTTGCACCAGCACACTAACACATTGTTGACATTGGGTTTCAAGGTCCAGATGCAGCTTTAAAGGGAAATTCAATTGTATGCTTGTGCAGGCCTACCTTGCAGCTTCGTCCATTCTGACATTACATAAATGAAGGCATTGCCATAACTTTCAGCTGGGACCGTAATTAGCATGTTGATAAATTGCTCAACATTGGGTGCACTCATATGAACCTGCACATTGTTCTTTCGAATCAGAAAAGAAACTCTAGCTAACATTGTAATGGTTTTTTTATGCATACACTTAAATCATTATCACCTAAATCATGTTTCATTTTAGGAAACTGATATCGTTGGAAGGCTATTTACTACCTAATGCTTTCAACAAAATGACCCAAAGAGTAGGGTTGGCAGGAGAACTGTGGAGCTGCATGCATTGTATAAAACTGAATTACAGGTAGCACCACTTATGCAAAACATTAAATTAGTACAAAACAATTAATACTATGCATTAATATGTTGCTTCTCACCAAATTCAAGTCATCCTTTCAAACTAAAGCATTTCGTTCTCTCTTTTTTCAAATTCAGTAAGAGAACACACAAAAAATACACGTATGACAAATGCCAAAGGCAGAAGTGGGTAGCAAAGCTCTTGTATGTTGACAAATCCACACTTGTTGAATGAAAGGTAAACTAGGTCCTATAGGGACTTCTGAAATTCACTTTGAAAACAAGAGCATACCAATCTGGCAAAAATTAAGATCAATGAACATCTCAGTCCAACTATTTGAGCAGACTGCATACGTCTCACAAGTGCAGCAACCAAGTTCCAGATGTGCTGAGACATCTGCGATGGCAGGTGCAAAATAAGTTGCAGGATGTAGTTCCCAACAAAAAGAGACCCAGAGCTTTCCAAAGCAGGGTCCAGAAGCCTACATATTAAGATACCCATTGTAAGAAATCATATGCTTATGAGGGTGATTAAAGTATAGACTTATAAGTATGAATAGACAGCAATAATTATATGGGCAATGCCCCAGCACAGGAAATTTTATATGCCAGCACATGTGCCCTAAATTACTATGTAATGTTTAAACACCATATAAATCAATTTTCCAACAAATTGATGCAAAGAATTTTTTCTATAAAAAATATTCGATTAAATTACAAAGAAACCTCCTAAAAAAAAAATGCAGAGATGCCTTATTGTGTTCGAGAAACACAGTTCACATTGATTATACCAACAGCATGGAAAAAATAAAGCATATTACCTGGGAGGACGTGGGGGTTGTGGGTGGATGGTGGGGGGCTGTATTTTCCGCAAGCATAATTTTAATTAAGTATTTTCCCATAGCTTGCAATAGGTGTCTTTGCGTTTTCACATTCAAATCAGGTTAGGAGAAGGAGGTGTGCTCTTAGGGTGTCTTGCCAAACTTTACCTTGAGAATTATTATTAATTGCCAGTGTTTCAACCACAGAAAGAGCAAATCTAGTTCAAAGAAACACTACTCAGACATCTGCTACAACAGAGAGATTATATATTTCTCGATACATAGCATGTAAAGGCAAGTTAACAAATTCATGCCCACAAATCAGACTCACTTGAGCAGAAACAAGAAAATATATGCTTATTTTATATAAATACACACACATAAATATACAATCATATATAGCCTTGATACATCCTAGAGAGTTACCAACTACACAGCCATAACATTTTCAGCAATGGCAGCAATATTAGCAACTCCAGCATGTTCAGCAGCTGGCAACAAATGCCAAGTTAAACAGGTTAAGTCTACTATGCCTGATCAATGACCGACAACAAGACAAATAAGTTGGCACTAACTGCATACTTATTTGATCTTTAAATATGAATACCTAAATGAATTTCTAAAATCACCCTAGGAATAGGTGGCTTAATTCGGTCTTCACAGTTTCCAGTAAAAGATCATTGGAGATTCCCACTAATAGCTTCATAGTCAAATGTAAGAGCAGAGTTTGGAAATAAATATAAAAAGTCTGCATCAAAGCTTAGAGCTTGGTTAGGTTTTCTGCATCAAAACCAGAAAAAAATTTAGGGTAAATATCAAATTTGATACCTAAACTTCACTCGAAAATTTAATTTGGTGCCCAAACTTTAAATTGATCAGTTTAATACCCAATCAACTTTTTCATAACTATTTTTACTGCATTTTTAACACCGTTTACTCTATTTACTAACATAAAAAAGGCAAACTATTATTGAATTTATACTATTCCTAGTACAATCTAGTACTAACATTCTGCTTCCTTACACGTAAGAAAATAGAGTAAATAGTGTTGATAAAATAGCAAAAATAACCACAAAAAGTTTTATTGGGCATTAGATTGACCACTTTAAAATTCAAATACTAAATTGAATTTTTGTACAAAGTTTAGGCACCAATTTTGATATTTTTCCAAAAAAATATCATTGACCTGAACAATAAGACACAATGGTTTCTCCAAAAATATATATTTCAAAAAAACAGAGCCTTAGTGTTTAAACATCAGAGCAGCTTAATTCCAAACTGGGCATGGAAAACAACTATTAACAAAAAAATGAGTGTGTGTACTTGTGTGCATTTTACTTAAAATTAAATAAACAATTGATCACCTCGAAGCTACATCAAGCA
Organism: Combretum micranthum; assembly: GCA_024138025.1. Classification (NCBI taxonomy): domain Eukaryota; kingdom Viridiplantae; phylum Streptophyta; class Magnoliopsida; order Myrtales; family Combretaceae; genus Combretum; species Combretum micranthum. The sequence goes on from JAMXBD010000304.1 coordinate 740,703, forward strand.
AGCATCTCATTGTAAATCCAGAATCACCACCCCAAGCAAGCAATTCTTGTTGTCCCACAGCTATGAAAGCAGCTAGGCATTCCGTTGAATTCTAACAAATATCATGGGAGAAAGTATCCATAAGATGGTAGATACATTTTATAATGCAACAAGAATATCATAAGCCAAACCCATTTTAAGGACTTAAGCACCTGCATTTCACCATGATCCTCACTTTGAAGAGTTATGCGAATCACTGCATTGAAACAGAGATCATGCATTGATTTGACCGCATCAACAGGGGCATTCTGCAGTACACTAATGATGATAGTTGTTAGAAAAGCTAACATTTTCAGGCCAGCTCCCCTTTCATGGTGGGGAGATGTAAGAGCTAAAAGCATAGAACCACAAACCTTCAGTAGCATGGTCAATAGATCCAAGGAACTAGCTACTAATCCATCAGGTTGCTGTTGTGGCTACTTGTTTTCACAACAAAAAAAAAAAAAAAAAAAAAGAAAGAAAGAAATCAAGAAAAGTTACATTACATCTAGGGTTCCACATAAAACTTATAATAGGCAATGAAACAAAACTGTAATGAATCATACCTTACTCAAAATTGGAGAGAGAAAAGGAATAACACGGGAGACAAGGGGATGAAAACAACCAGGAGAATTTTTTATTGCCTGATAAACATATAACCCACAGGAAGGAGCAAGAATAAGGTTCAATATTTGAGAAATGAAACATTAAGTATAACCAGTGAAGCAATCTGAATCACATAGACATTCAAGTAATCTAAATGACTAGAGTTCCACTTTGTTGCTATATTGTAGCACGGTCAAACATACTTCCATGATATGCCAATCATAGGATTGAGCATACACCATTTTCCTTGATTAAATAGTAAAGGCACCAATATGATTTCTTTAAAAAGAGTGAGATATTACGGAGAGTATATTAGAACAAGCATATGATCATGCAGTTCCTTCAAGATGAGATGTTTGTATTTTTGTAAAAAGGAAGAATTCCCACAAAAAAAAAAAAAAAAAAAAACACAAGATAAAGAAGGGTTGTGGGTGGCTGGTGGGGAGCACAGATGATGCCTACAAGAGCAACATTGACATCAAAGAAACAAAAGTATGTCTAGGTTGATAAAATGGCCTTAACGATCTAAAGCATTCCTCAAAAAGAATGAGTAAAGCAAATGTACAAGAAAGGGACAAAAGTCCATAGTTACAAAAGATGCGATCAAGTAGTCCTCAATTTTCTAACACAGCAAGCAACTAATTCATCACATCAATTTTCATTTACAACTGATTTTATAAGAGATTCAGTTATGTTTATCCTTGAACCATTTAAGATGAGTAGCCTTCCTGCAAGAATGTAGCAAAGAAACAGGTACAAGAAGCTTTTAAACAACCAGAAAGAATATAAAATTAGAGCTTATGAAAACAAAACAGGAAAAAAAGAAAATTCTTGATCAAAAATTGTTTTATCAGCAAATTTAAGGCGAGATAGCAGTTCCATCATTTGATAACAGTAACCAATATCAAAATTGAGAAAGACTCAGAATAAATACAATTACCTCTAGAACCTCAATCGTATCACTGCTGATAAATGGATCAGAAACATGAGATGCCCATGTGTTTAATATAACAGGGGAAATAATTGGCTCTATTACTGTAGACACTTTGCGACCTAAACCAAAACATGGAGGGGAAAAGTGTTAATAAACATCCAACCGAAGGATGTAAGGGCCAAATATATCTTTAATATATATGAGTCTAAGTTGCAAGTACACCCTTATAAATCCTTAACTCCCCTTTCCTTGAAATTGAGAAACAATTGAAAAGTAATAAAATTAATATAATACACGTGGAATAGGAAAAAAAAGAGAACAAGTTTTTTAGTTTTCTTTTCTATTTTTTATTTTTTTAGGGGAAAAATGGATGTAGGGGCCTAAAAGCACTATTTTAAAAGATGATTCTAAACTCATAACTCCAAAGACAAAGGATGCTAAGCACACATGGAGCAGACATAAAGGAATGCATTTGCCAAGTACCCTATGTATGAGTTACCCAAAAATTTGAACCTATATATAAATAAAGCCTAACGATGAAGCCTGATCTTGCAAGAAGAACCAAAAAAGTGAAAAAAGAAAATTATAAAAGGAAAAACAATAATAATCCAAAATATAGAATACAACAATCCTCAGCAACTTGAGTTAGACAAAGCAGAGAGGAAATGAACTTGGATGCATCTTTAGATGACAAATACCAACACAATAGCATTGGTGGCCTACCACAAGTATGACAGCTTCTACAGCTCTGCAGATGTGTGGAGATTTTTCCATGTCATATAATTCAGTAAGATTTCATTAAAGGAAGGATATATTGTGTACAAGATAAGGTAGCCAGCAGATTACAAGATACTACCACAGTGCTGGGGCACATAACAAGATGGTCCTACACCATCCCATGGGTGTGGCTATGTGATTAAGCAATCAAATGGGGGCAGAGGGTTCTGTTCAAATTGGTGACGGTCCCACCAACATAAGGAGTTCAAACTGAAACTACACAGGTGGGATTTCCCACTGTTGGCGAGCTTAGTTATGGATGTTTTATCCACATACAAAGGGTGTAGAAGCTAGTGCATGATCACTTGGACACACTTCTTTTCAGCTACAATCTATACACCCTATGGCAGGAGGGTAAAGAAAAAAAATATATAATATTTTTTTTAAATTTACAAAAATGCCATTGATAGGCAACTTAAACTCATTTCTTGAAGAGACGAGTTCAATACAGTAATTTTTATCATCTAAAAGTTTCAAAGATTTAGCCCTAGATTCATCAAAAAGTAGTGTGAGAAAATAAAATAAAATTGACGTTCCTCATCTTATGTGCTATCTGGTGAAGACACCACAACGATCCATCAAAGGACTAAACTACTGCTTCTTCCGGCAGCATATGGTACACGTTCTAATGCTCATCTCCTGTGCTATCTAGCAAAGACACCATGACGATCCCAATGGACTCCGTTCTGTCCCTACGATTCATTATTTTATTGGTGCTTCTTGGCAAAGCCAAAGCAGCAAAGGAACTCTTCCTGGGAAGGCAAGATGGTGCAGTGCTCTACTGGGAAGAGGAAAATGTCCACTTCTATATCACCAAAGCGACGATTAATAGATTTGTGTTGATGAATGCAAATATTAGGATTATCTTTCGTGTTGGAATTTTTTTTTTTTTTTTTTTTTTTTGGTGGGGGGAATTAAATTCAGAATTTCATTTATATGTGATAAAGTATAATGTAAAAGATGGATAATAAATAATGGGACTCACAAGAGTCCTAAAACCTCAAGCAAAATACCATAGAAAACAAAAGGGTGCTTAGATGGAGATCTTGACAATTACAATTTGGGAGTACTATCCAAAATAGAAAAATAATGAAGAATTATATGTGACACTTCAGCTAGAGTCCGAAAACTGATTCTAAGCCTTTTCTCATTTCTTTCTCTCCGGGTGTAATAAACGACCATAGTCAAATCTTCCATGTTGGCCCTATCCTAGACCCATAAAAAAAGGAACAAATCTTGGATACCAGAAGTGTTGAAGGGATAAGCACCGTTTACAGGCACCGCCTCTTTTAAAAATTTCACAATTTCATTAACGAAAGAGCATTTTAGGAATAACTGGTCATGTAATTCCTCTTCCAGATTGCAGAGATAACAACAGTTTCGCAATGTGTCTCCCCATGACACCAACTTATCTAAGGTAATGAACCTTCTGTGAACAAGCATCCAAAGGAAAAAAGAGTGTCTCAATGCTATTCTTTTGAACCACACAAAATTGAACTGAAGGACCCTTACTTCACAACTATGGATGAGGTTATAGGCCATCTTGATTGAGAATTTTTTGGAGGGTTCATTCTTTCATACAGGCTCAATTTCATTATTTGCATTAGAAGAGAAGGTACCTACCAAACCTAATCTTATGCAGTCCATGCGTCCTATAATGGCCAATCCCATCCATCAATGCTGATAATGCAGCACAAACAAGCTTCTTTTGGAAAGCCTAAGGAGCAAATAGCTCTTTCTCCTATCCAATCCACCAAGGGACCAGCCATCATACCATAAAGAAATATGGTTACCATTTCACACATCCTATTTCAGAGGACTAGGAGTAAGTGGTCTATGAAGGATTTTCCTCCATGACCAAGAAGCCATGGCAGATGATTTCCTGCACCAAAAGTTTTTACCTTTAATAAGCTCAAATCGAACCTAAGATGGCTGAAGAGAATCATATTTGTCCAAGCATAGGAACCAAATGTTCTTAGAGTTGAGCAGCTTTATTCCAACTCACCAAATCAATAATGCCAAGCCCTCCCTCCTTTTTAGGTCCACAAACAACATTCCACTCAACTTTATCTTTAGCTTTACTCTCATCATTTCCATTCCATAGGAAACAATTCATCTTCTTTGTTAGCTCCATTAAGATACTTTTAGGATTCATTTTCTCTGTTAGCTCCATTAAGATACTTTTAGGGAAGATGAAATGGATGACCAATATACTTGGAAGATATTTTATTTAACAAGAAGAGAGAAAGAAACTTAAGGGCTTGGGATTTGGGAAATTAGTGTTGACAATGAACTCATCTTTTGAATAAACAAGTTTAGTGGAAGTCAAACTTGTTTCTTTAAGAGATGAGTTTTGAGTTACCTATTTTTAAGATTATTTTTATTTAGGTAGCATTTTTTTATCTTTTATTTAATATATATATATGGTTAATTCAAAAAATTCATTAAACCAAAAAAAGATATATAGCCACATGTGCAAGCAGGCTAGGGCAAGGGGCTAATATTAACAAGCTCAAAACTAGAAGAAACCACCTAACCTGTTAGGTCAAACAAACTAAACAAAACCAAATGCTACTCATACAAAAGTATAATTCAAAATAAGTCTTGCTAGAGTAGAAACATTTAGAATGTACTATCCCAATCTAATGGAATTTCTTGCCCTTTATATGCAATAGATAGTTACACCAAAACCAAATTTCCATTTACAAATGAGCTAAGAAGACAGAGATTGAGAGAGAGCATCTAAAGCTCCTTACCAAGTTAAGAAAGTAGAAGGACAATGTAAGGAGCCAATTATCAATGATCAAACTAAACAAGAGAATCGTATTAAAGAATAAGGGCTCATGAGACTCCACACTTAAATTACAAAAATAGCAAGATGTGGAAGATGTAATTCCCTATGTAGATAGCTTATTAAGCATATACAACTTTTTATTAATAGCTAGCCAACAAATAAAGCTATGTCTTGAAATAATATCCTTGTTCCACACCACTTTGAACCAACACACCGAGGAGCCCCAAGGGTTGAGAGCTTGATAAGCACTCTTGATAGAGAATCTACCACTCGAAGAAAGCCACCATATTAGTTCATCTTCCCTAGAGGAATTAGGTTGCAAATTTATAAGTATACTAAGATTCCTCCAAGACGAGGATTTCAGAATTTCCCAAGAATAATTATCAATCAAATAGCAAACCCTTGCATTTAAGGGAAGAGAAAATGATGTTATCTCCCTAGCATTGAAGATACTATCGAGGGGTCCTTGTGGGAGCCAATAGACAAAACAAAGAGATATGGATTCCTTTAACCCCTATGGTAGAAGCAAAATAGACATTGAGTTGGTGGAAGCTTGTGGACCAACTCCATCTTGACCTGCTTCCCCTCAAGATCCTTGACAATCCAAGGGCTTCAGAACTGACAGCCAAGAATTACGCTAAATTGCCATTTGATTCTTTGTTTCTCTCAACCTTTGCTTTTGAGCTGCCTTCTTCATGAGGTGTCCTCAAATCAGTAGATTGATTTGATACCCCACTAGATTTGTAATAGGTTGATAGGTTGAAATGTGTTGAGTTCCTGATGTTAGTCAGCACTGAAATATCCTCTTCATCCCATTTCTAAATGTAACTCCTAAAAACATACTGGGTTTTCCTTTATTATTACCATTACAGCAACAGGAGCATTTCAAAAGAGGAGAGAAGAAGAAGATTTGAGAGAGAGTGTGCACCAGCCAAAATCATAACAAGCAAAGTTTGAGGCCCAACTCTTTCATGCCTCTTTTTCCCCCTTCTTTTTGGTCATCTTAAATGCCAAAAAGAACCTAGATGGGAAAAAAAACCATGTCATCTTTTTTTGGTTTAAGTCAAGTACTTTCCATCCTACCTCCTGCTACATCATTGATGTAAGGACAAAGGACAATACAGCTTTTGGGACAAGAAAAGTTCTATCATCTCTTCCAAAGAAAGAGTTTCAGACGTTATGGTTTTCTGTAAACAAGCATTGTTTTGTATTAGCCTGTTTGGGATTTGGGAACTATCCATATCTGCTTTTATTTGATTTCCTCCATGTTTGTTTCAGATATGATCAAGTTCTTGTGTGATTTAAACACCATTTTAGTAAATATTTTGATCTTTTTTCACTCCAATCTTGCCATTGATAAAGATTTACATTAGTTTTTGTCTCATTCTATTTGAAATAATTATAAGGGTCAAACACATGTCTACCCATCCAAGGAAAAAAAGTTACCAAAATATATATTGTAAATATATTACCAAAATCCAGTGCAAAATCATAGGCATACCTGCTATTTCGAGCCTCCACAAATAACACACAATCAGCAAATCCAATATACGAAAAAAGTATCATCGCTATATCACAATTGAGGATTGCAATTTAAATATTCACCTTAACTCGCCATTCATTATTGTGATTTTGATCAGGACTGGCATGCTACATCCCAGTTTACCACTACACTTCCAAACATCTACCACAATATCAGAGTTCAAGACTGAGACTTACTGCAATTTATTCGTGTGATATTTCATGTTGATTAACATCCCATCTTAAATCTGCGATTTTGCAACCTTATTTTGGTAATTAAATCTTATTTAGGTAATTAATTTAAACAAGGACTTCAAGAAGCAGAAAAAGCCTAATTATAATCAGTAAGTTACACCAGTCACCCTTTGAATACTTTTGAAATTACAAACACCAGTACTCTTTTTAATTTAGGCTTGCTTCTAGCAAATTTTTTGTCAATTTGGTGTGCTTATCGAAAATTTTTATCAAAATAGGCTTTCAATATAAATAATTACCAAAATAGTACTTTAAAATCACATCTTGCAATTTTTGTTTATATGAAACTCACATCTTCAATATGCGAATTCAATACAAATTATTCAAATGTAACTCACATGTTAAACATGCGATTTCAATTTCAACATAACTTGCAAATAGCACTTTAACTTGCATCTTCAAGATATGATTTTCATTTTTACAAAACTTACATCTTCAATATGCAGGTTCATTTAAAATTATTTTTAAAATTATTTAGATTGACCGTTCACTCGCCTCTTATCAATTGAAAAGGTTTTTTTTTTTTTTTTTCCTTTTTTGGTGTCCACACCTACCCCTTAACGAAAAGGTCAATCATTAGGGGTGATCTGATGAAAATTTAAAAGGTTCATAGGTACACTTTGAAAGTTCAAGGATTGCACCTAGATGAAAGTTTAAGGGAGATAATTTGCAATTTCTCCTACTATATAATTATATAATTGGCAGTGTAATAATTTACGATGCTAAGGCTTTGATGATCCAAAGAAAGTGTCATCTCTATGGATCTTGTTTTGCTATTGCACTATCATGAATCATATTTTCAAATAAATTCTTCTCTCCATTCTTTTTAGGTCTCTTTGCCCTCATTTTAAGCTAGGCACCTCCAAGTTATCAAAACATCTAACTGATGTCCCTAAAGCACATCTTAATACATGGCCAAAGCATCTTGTCGTTTTCTCCTTAGTACAATCTTTTTTTCATTCTCATGTGATTGTGCATACAGCTTAGCATCTCCATCCCCTCTATTCCTATCTACTGATCATGTCGATAATTCACTACCCAGCTTTAAACCCACAGAGCATTGTTAGTCTTCTGCTGTTCAGAAGAACTAGCATTTAAGCTCCATGAGAATATTACAATCTCATGGAATACCTTGCACATCATCCTTTCACCCACCTTGCTTGAAATTTATGTATATGAACTCTCTTTTTGCATAGAGGATTTACTCATCCTTCTCTTATCACTAAGCCTCAACCCATATTATCATAGAGTCTCATCTTTAAAGTTCATTGACTTACTTATAATAAAACCTTTCACCTATAAAGTTTTCCAACAAAATTCAAGCTCAACATAAACACCTTGCCATGTTGGGTCCATCAAAACAGTGTCATTCGCAAACAACTAATTCTAGAGCATTTGATCAATAAACTCCTCTATCCCTCTTAACGTTGGTTTCTATATGTTTGCACTAGGTTGCGTATTTTGAGTGTTTTCCTTGGGATGAGTATGACATAGGAATTCTATCTAATGTGTGTGTATGTAATAACATAATTAAATAGAGAGAAAGAGCAGCAACAAACAATACATGCACACACACACAGAGATAGAAGGAACAAACAGAATAAAGGCTGCTCCGGCATGGATAACTATCCAACAATGATGCAGATTTCAAGCTCATGTAATTCATTCACGCTATAATAGTTTAGCAGAAACTCAATATATGTGGCATGTGGAGTTTATGACCATAGCCAAATGTGCCGCATCAAAGAATTACTTTATTATTGACCTTAAGATAAATATACAAGTATCATAAGTTCCATTAACAATCCGTGTCATCCTTTCAGCTATGCCCTTATACTGATACTAGGGTTCAAGAAACGTAGTAAGAAAGCTAAGAGTAGAAAATTTAAAATATTACCTGCAGTAATTGCTGACCGAATTGTTTCCAGCACCAGGTGCAATGTTTCATCAGAAGCCTACCAGGCAAAAGAACAGCAACTACCATGTCAATGAAAATCCAATGATTACTTAATTCCAACTGAAAGAGCCTCGAGTGCAATCTTTACAGTGAAAACGAAGGGATTGCAGAACATTAGCAGAGAGATATTACTTGACTCAGGAGATTAATGAGTGACGAAAGCAGTTCCATCATATGAGAGCAGATTACTTCTTCATTTGATTTAGGCAAGAGTTGAGAAAGAGCATGGCAGGCACCAACTTTGACAGGTGGCGGCCTGTCAAAAGAAGACAATGGTCACATAGACTTATGTTCACATTACAAATGCAGCAGTCAAATGGAATAATAAAACTCACACGTCTATGCTAACTGCCTTGACAGCTGCAAAAAGCAAACCTTCCAGAACTCCGTGGCTGATCTGGATAATAAGGAAAGTAGATAGAGGAATATTGACTGCAAATATTAACTTTGAGAAGAAAAAATCTATCATTTATTACCAAAGATGAGAACTTTGCCACTGATGTGAAAACACGAGCATATAGAAATGGATATTCATTTACCCCTGTATAAGACACGTGAAATGCTTGTCTATTGCTAATTTTCTGAAGGTGCAAACCAGCAAGAAACAGAACAGAGCAGAGGATGGTTACCTGTTCCATTGTCATGTGAGATTATCTGTTCAATCAACTTTCCCAAGTTACCACTGGTAAGTCCAGAAACCTGCAAAACATTTCACACAATAATCCAAGCATTGGGAATTTCCAATGACTACTAGGGGAAATGAAGTAAGGACACAAACCTCAGCATCGACCAACTGCTCAGATACTGAAGCCAAAGCAAACAAAGTGGCCTCCCTCATCTAAAAAGGTAAACCATTCTCTTGTAAGTTAAATGTAAAGGTATTTAAAGAACCATATACTTCTATATACACTAGGGTGGAAAGAAAATGCTTCCATAATCACTGTATGATTACTAGGTATTGTAAACATACTCAAACATGCACAAGATTAATTTATTAAAAAAGATATCTTCCAGCTCCACTATATATAGTAAAATTCAAATTAAGAGAATGAACTACTGACATAATAAATAAATGTAAATGTTTTAAAGTTGCTTTCTCATATGAAAGAGATAACCCATTCACCTTAAACATATGAACTTCAGAAACAGAGAAAAAACTGATGCTATCTTCCAGCTTCACTATATATTGTAAAAATTCAAATTAAGAGAATGAACTACTGCATCATAAATCAACATGTTGACATCAACATGTTGACAGCAAGAAGGCCTTGGTTTTAGGATTCCATATTTTATTATAGAATTTGATTAAGTAAATTAATGCATTCTTGATTTAAGGAGTAAATCAATTAGATATTAGCAATCTTTTCCTTTTCAGCAAGGGATATTAATGAAATTATACGCATCTCTAAATTCATATAAATAACAGATCAACGTGTGTAGAAATATTACGGCCCTATTTTAGTCATTTCCTCTCAATTTTAAACTTTATGGCATCAGAGTAAAAGGTTATAAGTTTGAATCCTAGTACACTCATAATAACCTAATTTAATTAAATTGTCCACTAATGAGCCTTAGCTAAAGTCTCAACCCACGAACGAGGAGTATTATTATATAATAAATAAAAAGATAAATATTTTACCCTATTTGATACATGAATTTTGACCAAAAGATCAGTTAAGTATCTGAACTTTTAATTTGTTCAATTTCATTCTTTAAATGAACTCTTCATGTCCTAAACACTATCCTATCCAATCGTTATCTACGCGTGTTATCTTTTGGTCAAAATTTAGATACCAAATAGGGCATTAAACCTAAATAAAATAACCCACACCATATGTAAAAACTTAAGCTTTTAGATTAGGTAATTATAATACTAACATTAATATCGTATCAAAGCAATAATGATGACTAGATTTCTAATGGAGATCAAGTTCAATCTAATAAAGGGCAAAAAATTAATGTGGCAACAAATAGATTGGACAAATCTAACTTGTTAAGGTACACACATAAGAAAAAGGAGGATCATGTCACAAATAATACTCTTAATAGCCTTGGACTGAGCTCCTAAAGAGTCAGGTAATTCACCTCTTCCTGATCCTAATTCATCTGTCGAAATTCAATCCCATAATTCATATCATGATGATCTTCCAATAGCTGATAAGAAAGGAGTTAGATCATGTACTCAACATCCTATCTTGGTTCCTATGATATATTGTCTCCTTCCTATAGGGCTTTCTTGTCTTCCTTGCATTTTGACTCTCTACCACAGGGGTGGAAGGAAGCTATTAATGATCCCAAGTGGAAAGATGCCATAGTGGAAGAGATGAAAACCTTCGTAAAGAATGGAACTTAAGAATTAGTTGATCTTCCATTGGATAAGAGGCTGGTAGGATGTAAATGAGTATTCACGATAAAGCATAGGGCAGATGGCTCTATCGAGAGGTTAAAGCTAGATTGATGACAAAAAGTTTTACCCAAACTTATAGGATTGATTTTCAAGAAACATATGCAACAGTTGCTAAAATGAATTCAGTGCGAGTTCTCTTCTCTTATGCAACTAATCTCATATGGGACCTTTAGCAATTTGACGTTAAAAATACCTTTTGAAATGGTGGTTTAGAGGAGGAAATCTATAAGAAGATTCCACTAAGTTTTTCTAATCAGAAAATTGAAGGGAAGGTCAGTCATTTAAAAAAAGCTCTATACGGTTTTGAAAAAAATCACCTCGAGCATGGTTTGATAGATTTAGTATAGCAAAGCAATGATTGTTTTTTATTTTAAACAAAGCAATGCAAAACGTACTATTTCTTTTTTTTTTTTTGGCTGTTAATGCAGATCACACCATGTTCATCAAATATTTCCATGGTAAAATTAACATTCTTATTGCATATATTGATGATATAGTGGTGATAGGTGACAATCAAGAAGAAATGACTAGAATAGAGAAGCATTTAGCCACTAAATTTGACACTAAAGATTTGGGCAAACTAAGATATTTCGTTGGGATAAAGGTTGCTCGTTCAAAAAAAGGAATTTTATCTCCCGAAGAAAATATGGTCTTGACCTACTAAAGGAAATAGCAATGTTAGGCTGTAAACTTGCTTACACTCCCATTGAAACTAATCATAGACTAAGGAAAATACTGGAGGATCGGTTGACAATAATCAATACCAAAGATCGGTTAGGAGGTTGATTTATCTTTCTCACACAACTTGACATCGCCTACGCAATAAGTATAGTAAGTCAATTTATGCATATCCCTTGCACCATACGTTTTGATGCTGTTTTTCAAACTTTGAAGTATCTCAAATCTAGTTCCGGTAAAGGAATACTCTCCATAAATAACGGCCATTTAAGAATTAAAGCATACACCAATTCTTATTGGGCAAGATATCTAAGCAATAGAAGATCTATGCCTTGCCATTGTGCCTTTATTGGTGGATGTATGGTTACTTAAAGAAGCAAAAAACAGGATATTGTTGCTAGACCAAGTACTAAAGTAGAATATAGGGCTATGGCAAAAGGAGTATGTAAACTTTTATGGCTTAAAAGGTTAATGCAAGATATACATCTTCCCAAAGAAAAGTCTATGTTACCACATTGCAAGAATAAGGCAACTATTAGCATTACTCATACTCCATTTCAGCATGATGACACAAAATATTATAATCAATTGATTCTTTATAAAAAAAAATAACTGGGTAATCAAAGTCTTAGAATCAGCCATAAGAGTTCAAAGAGTCAATCAGCTAATGTATTGATTAATGGCTTACGTAATAGATTATTTCATTCCATTCTATGCAATATGGGTATGGATTATATACATACACTATCTTGAGGGGGAGTGTTGACAGCTGTAATCATATTAATTAGACCATGATTTTTGGACCTGATCTTTTATTTGAGGATTTAATTATGTAAATTAATGCATTCTTGATTTTAAGAGTAAATTAATTAGAAATTAGAAATTAGCAATCTTTTCCTTTTAAGCTAGGGATATTTATGTAATTATATGTATCTCAAAATTCATATAAATAAGGGATCAATGGGTGTAGATATCATGGCCCTATTTTATTCATTTCCTCTCTATTCTAAACTTCACAACGCAAATGTTTTGAAGTCACTTTCTCATATTAGAGAGATAAATCTTTCACCTCAAACATATGAACTTTAGAAGCAAAGACAAAACTAGACAACGTAAAATGTTACTCCAGGATGCTCCATCAAATAAGCTTTACAGCATATTCTGAGAAGAGCCACACTTCAAAGAGAATATTTGCTAACTCGCTTCTCCAACAATTTTGCTATTGCAGGTAAGAAGGTGTGGCTAATTTTTCAGTTTATTACCCATGCATGAAAATGACAAAGGCCTTCAATATTTTTAGATTTGAGCTACACAACAAAAATTCTAAAAGAAATAGTTCTCACCCTCCACCAGAATGCAGATCCAGCATCTTTTTCATGCTGAGACTCAGAAAATCTTCTTTTTGAAGCCTCAATAATGGCGTCAAGACCTTCCCTACCACAAGAGCTAATCACTTCTTCCAGCAAAAGTGCACCTGCAATGCAAGTAGTAATTACTATTAACCAAAAATATCAAAGAATAATCTTCACATAGTTTATAAACTCTTCTACATTTGCACTTGCTCTTTGCAGTGGCTTTTGCACTTGGCCACTGAATTGAGGATATTAGAGGAACCTATAGGTTGCAAGCGTTTAAATTCTAATGCATCTTCTTATTTTGAGGAAGATAAATGCTAGACAAAAAGAGTCTTCTCTTGACAGAATTGTAAATACTATTTCGTTCACATTTTGTGCAGTCATAGCTCCTCAGTCATTATTGGTGTTAGCTGCAGCAATTTACTACATAATGAGGGAATAAATGGGTAGCATGTAGGTTGCCCACCCCCAACTGTAGATTAAGTGGTTATGAGGATTATGGTTTCTATGTAGAACATGTTCAAGTGCTGAGTTACACATCTATTTTACCATGAATTTATTGTACTGAGCTTTCATTGTTTTGATTCGGATCTTGTCCCCGTCTTTATGGCATTGTGTTGTATGTGGGTTAGTCAGTCAAATTACCAACATTAAGGTTGCATCCATCGCAGAGGGGTAGGCTAGGATTTATATGGCCCAATTACTTGTATACTTGCCGACATAAAAACTCTCAACTGCTTACCAGAAACACGGCAGCTATAAGAAAGATCATCCTCATGAGCAGCAAATTCATTAGCATCTATTAACCAAGCATGGACCTGGATCAATGCGTTAAAATAAAGCAATGAGAGAAAAAAAATAGAAGCTAAAGATTCTGATAATCATTTCTAGACAGAATTCACAAATTTTCCTAGTACCAAGTGTTCAGCATGAAGACTTTCAAGCAAAAACCAAGATTTGATAATATCTAAAAAGGTTATATATTATAACAATTAAGAGTCTAACATAATGAGTTTCAAAGGTTGTCAAACTTATTGTTTTACGTAGAATTATTGTAGGATCTATAAAATCAAAACGTACAATCGATACGTAGAAATGCAAGTTTTTTATAACCTATGTATAATAATTTTGAAAAAATATAGATATACTTTCTACGGAAGTAAAAAAACACACAATGTATATTAAAAATATATATGAAAAAAATTAAGTATAATTTAATATGCACAAAAGAAGAGTAAGTAGGGTTGAAATTATGTTCTTTTTTGTTATTGATTATATAAATGAAATAAATAAGTTCCCTTATAAACTTTTCAATTAGAACTCAAACTACAATGATAGGTATAAATGTCAAACTGGAGAGAGAGAGAGAGAGAGAGAGAGAGCAAGTCGAAACAAAATTAGAATGCAATAAGACAGATGCAAATTTAGCACCCAAAAAGTTGGTGTGCTTTTAAATGCATGGTTATAATATTTATAGTTTAGCCTATTTGATTCAAATAAGTAAAATCAATAAACTTGGTTAAAAGTGTATAGATTCGGTTAAAAAGTGTAAGACCAAAAGAAACAAAAAACGTTCTTAAGCACGAGTTCACTCAAAAGAGACTTTTAATATAGTAATCCTATAAAATTGCATAAACAAAATCGCGATTTTGACAACTATATTTGAGTAAAAATTAAGATAGAGTAAATTCAAAAAAGGCAATATATACGAAACCAAATTTCCATCCCTTAAGCCTTAATATGATAGTTTGTGTCCTTTATCCTTGTTGATAGCTAAATAGGGAAACATCTAAGTATGTTAAAAAGATACTGTTATTTGAGTAATTATATTGTCAAATCGATATAAGTAACTACAATATGTGCAAAGTGCATGGGAGACTACGGAACAAAGCTTAGCAACGTCAAAAAGAAATATTTAAAAGTCAAAATTTATGTATCACTGTGTGGTACCTCTTTGTTTTATTTATTTATTTTTTTCATATTCATATAAAATTCAATTTGAAACCAGAAGGTCCATAGTACAACAGAAAAATTGGTGGATCCACTTTACATAAGCAATATGTATTTGCAAATGCAATTCCCTCAAGGTTGCTCGATATGTTCCCAGCATGAGCTCTGTCTTTTTTATTTAAAAATACTAAATAAACCAAGCTAGGAATCTTAAAAATTGCCCTAACTGAGTGCTATCATTGCATAAATTTATCTGTTGAAGCATCTTACATTCCCAGCCAACTTCTATTTCTCTCTCACCATAAAGTGATGACACCAGCAGCAAAGGCAAGTTTCCACATAACCGAAACCTCACTATTAGGGCCTGGTGACAGCTAGTATTCCTTGTACAGCTGAATCAAGGTAGGCCTATCTTAGCTACATGAATTCACTCTTCAATCTTTCTTTCTCACTTGTGAAATAAAACACACTCCAAGAAAACCAAGAGTACAACATCTTTTACAAAGCCACACTCACACTCCCAAACTAAGAACACATCTTCAGATATACATAATTTTCATCTTGTTTAAGTTAACATCTTTACTTGAACAGGACCTAGTTTACAGGAGAGGCAAGCTGACTTCTGTTAAATTTTTTTTATTTATTTTATTGTCATGTGTTGTATTTTAAAGTAGTGTCACATATGGGATTGGATATTTACTAGGAGAAGTATATGGTAGCAGTGTAAGTGTCACATATGGGGTTGTGTGTTCTTTCATTTTCCAGAAGAATTTAGAATTATTCAATTTTATAGAAGACCATGGAGTTCTCCCTAAAATTGAGCAGTAACCAAAAAATTGTTAAGCTCTCTCTTAACAAGCCTAAAATAACTATGTTGAAACGATCTTGTAACATTCTAGCTATTTTTGTGAAGAATATATAATTTTTTCCATCTAGTTAGTTTGTATCTTCTTGTATATAGGGTGAAATGCATGTCTACCATCCTTATAAACAAAAATTATACAAATACAAATTGTATAAAAAAATTATCAAATTACTATCTCTATATCGCATGTTAGAAAAGAGATACAGAATTTTATACTTATATCGCATCTTGAAAGAATACATAATTTTTTCAATCTAGTTAGTTTGTATCTTCTTGCATATAGGGTAAAGTACATGTCTACCATCCTTATAAACAAAAATTACATAAATACAAATTGTATAAAAAAATTACCAAATTATCATCTCTATATCGCATGTTAGAGAAGGGATATGGAATTTTATACGTGTGTCACATCTTGGTAGCAAGATACAGCAACCTACTATACAAAAGTTGTAAAAATTTATGTATTGCATGTAGGGTGCACGAGTATTTTGCCTGTATCGCACACCTTGCATGCGATACAAGCAAAATATCAAGGTGTGCAATACACGCAAAGTACCAGTACTTTGAATGTATTGCACATTGAATATTCAATACATTAGAAAAAAAAACTATACCGCTGATTTGGTAATTATTTTGTCCAAATTGTATTTGTATAATTTTTTTTAAATGATGGTTAACGTGTAATAATCTCATATATATCCGAATCGTCAATAAATAAAGTAAGGATTTGTATCCTAAAATCTTGAAGCTCTAAATACAGTTTTTGTGTAAATTATTGGAAGTACAATTGGATTGTGTCATTGTCCCATAGCAGCCAATTCCCACCACACTCCCCCAAGTATGTCACATGCTCCTTCAAATTTCATCAATACTAGCATCCTTTAACTTTAGTTTCCATGAAATTACCAAAATGGTGACGCCAGCAATTTAATTCCTTAGATTCTGCTTGAACAAATTCTTTAAAACTGTTTATTTACATTAAGAACTATTTTGGTAAATCAAACCTTTTTATTTTGTGTTTTAGGGCATCTTTACTCTCTCTCAAGAGTATAAATGTGACATAATCTGATCTCCACAACTCTCCAGTATGGTTGAATACAGTGATGAGTATCTATTGAGTAACAAATCTAGTCATTGATAGCATGATCAGAGAAAAGGAGGTAAAAATAAAGAAATCAGAATATTTTGAGCTTTGGATTTATAGGGACTACTCTTAAGGGAAGCGAAGCTTCAACATATGAATATGCCTAGCAAAGCTTCATACCAACTGGCTGGGCTGTTATAATACGTAAATAAACAAAGCAGTGGAAGCAATAAAGCAAGCACAAGACGAGAGAAGAACCATGAAATATGACCTGTTGTTCTGTAATCTGCAGAAAAGCTAGTGTGTAATACACCAAATCCTTCACACTATTTGTTATAACCTGCATTATACACAAACTTAAAAATGCTGTAGAGAAATAAAATTCAAGAGGTTCAAAGAGTGGCTCATATAATCAGACATCAAACCTTTGCAAACTTTGAACTGCCTGCAATTGTCAACATGAGTTCGAACAACTGAATAAGCAAATGCAACACATCAATTACATTAACAAATTACAAAACATACATGTGCCATAAAGTTGGTGACAAATTCACAAAGATGCATCAACAGGAATCCAATTCTTAGTTCAATAGCACCATCTTTTTTAAGTTATATAGCTAGAAACATTTGTGTCCCTAAGTTTCCAAATGCAAAAAAATTGATGAAAGGGATTGGATCAGCGAACCTTGTAATCACATGCAAAACATGATGAGTGAGTTGTCTGTCCAATTTCAGGAGTCTTCTCTCACAAAAAAAGAAAAGTTCTAGTTCGGGTCAACGTAGCTCTAATTTGACCAACCTAGCTCACAATTTCTAAACCAGGCTTTATTTTATTTTATTTTTTTTTGAGGTAAGATCAATAAACATTTTATCAAAGAAGGCATTTATCTAAAAGTGGAGAATACCCCTTGACAAGTAAGAGTATGGAAGGTAACCCCAATGTTTGACCAAGTTGCCAAACACAAAATTCAGACAGAACACAAAACATTGCTCAAAGAAAAAGAGATCAGGATTTTTTATAATAAAAGTGAATAGAAGCTAAAATACTTCTGAGTAGTCTTAAATAAAGAACATGCTGCACCACTCAACGTACAGTCTCTCCCTTCATGTATAATACAACCCAGCATAAAACCCCACTCTCTCCATTCTAATCCTTTCATAAGGACAAAACAAAACCATTGTTCAACTGGCTACTTGTGGGTACATGAAGAACCTTATTAAGACCAAAGCATTTGTTGATCCCACTTGCACTATCTAGGGAGCCAAAGAAATGATCATGGTGGGAGTCTAACCCCGTATTCATCTCTAATACTTTCGTAACATAACAAGGCCACACACATATGGTCCTACCAAACTCAGTTCAGCAACCTATAGGAAAATATGTCATTTAAATCTTCCATGCTGCTGCAAAACAGTGACATGAGAATACAGTCCACAGCAGTAGAATGAATAAATTCAAAAAAAGAATCAATTATTATGAAGAATCATCAATAATTATAATAATCAGCATTCTTTCCTATTTAACTACAATGAGGAATGTATCTTGTGACAAATGTAAGCTGCAAGCAGTTTAAGACAGAGTATTAAATACCTGAATGACAAATGAATCAAGACTTTTTTCTGCACCATCTGAGTCATACCGCCCCTCATAAGCATCTTCTGCACCCTGAACTGCTGATTGCACATAAACTTTCTGTGATGATACAAATGTTTGCCACAGTGGACCCATAACAACTGCATCAACGAAAATGCTAGTATCTAGTGAGAGATTGTGAAAACTCAAATCGACAGTTTCCGAAACGAATAATAATGATAATGATAATAGTGATGATGATGATGATAATAATAATAATAATAAATAAGGCAATGGGAAAATTACAAATAAGTGATCCGTATTTTTGCAATTTTGCAATTAGCTGACCTGTGAAAATTTTTTCAACAAAGTGCCAACCTGTGTTAAACTCCGTTAAGTTCCATTACAAAAAACATTGTTTCCGTCACATTGAGCCCATATGGCTTTTAAAAATAAAAAAAAAAAAATCAAAACAAGTGCACACTTTTCACATCGCCCCCAAAACTCTAACAATCTCAGATCTCCCTCCTGATGACACCGAAAATTTCAATAACAAAATTTTCTATGAAATCTACAATCACCTGAAAAATTCCAATCTCAAGCATCCATGGATCTCCCTCCTTGATGATACCCAAAAAAAACTCCAATAACCCAAAAATTTTCATCGTAGGATCTCCCTCTTGTTTCAAGAAAGAACAAGCCTCCCCGTTATCCTAAACTGACAGCATCAACCTTCTCTTCCATGATCCACAACAAACATTTTCATCCACAGGGTAAATTTTTTTTCTACACCAGATGAAGTTAATGTATCCATACAAGAATTTTCGAATGTCTGAACATGTATTACAACGTGTTGTTCCTTGTTTTTGAAGGGCAAGGTAATCTATGTGCAAAAATAAATTGTGGTGTAACCAATTTTTGTGATTTGAATTTTTAGGTGTCATCAAGAGGGAGATCCATCGATGCTTGAGATTATTAGGGATTTGCACAAAGAATAAAAGGGTGCATTTTCAGGGTGTTTGAAAAAGCCCAGTGGTTCTTTTGATTTTTTTGTTTTAATTTTTAAAAGCCACATGGCCTCAATGTGACGGAAATAATTTTTTATTTTTTTAACAGAATATAATAGAAGTTAAAACGGGTAACTCTTTGTCAAGAAATTTTCACAAGTCACCTAATTGCAAAAGTGCAAAAACACAAGTCACTTATTAGAAATTTCCCCTAAGGCAATTTATGTAAGCAAACTTACTTGTGAATTCACCTTCATCAAGGTTAGGAAAATTCTGTATGAGCTGATTCAAACACTTAAGAACCTGTTTATTAAGAGAACCAAAGTGTACAAAGCTAACAATGAGATTAACCAGAAGGAGAAGAGTAATCATGAAAATATCAATAAATTTAAACATACCTCCATTCGGAGGCTCCAATCATCAGGATCTTCTGACGGAACTGGTTCACCCAAAATAATACTGAACTCGTCCATCCATGTTTTAAGCATAGGTTTCATCAATTGACTGGTCTCATTCTACAGTGAACAACATAAACCTTAGAAGTAACCACTGACAAAACAATGACTATTTTAACTAAGTCCACAAAAGTAAATATACCTTGTAAATACCACTCATCACCCCAAGCATAGAGAAACATGAATAAACTATTGAAAGAGCCTTTGCACGCAGATATTTGTCGTAAGTCTGCAAGAAATGCCATAGAATGTAAGACACATGACCACCCAATTGCCATTCCTTCTCAGAAGTCAATAAAAATATGCAAATGTAGGATAATACTAACTCATCTACACTAGTTAAATGAACAGTGTGAGTTACAATATTTTTCATAAGGTTCAGATATTCCAACTGATAGAACTACAGTTCACACAAACAAACCAAACATCTTCTTGTCACTGAACCAAAAAAGTTTTGCGATCATGTGAGTCCATTTATTAAATCACAAACTCCTCCCGTTTCTTCTTACAAAAATATTAATAACTGAAAACTTAAAAGCATAAGTATCAAGAAATAGGGTTTGATACTCCACATTTTATCAATCCATCTACATATCCACTTTTACGTGAGGTCCTACCAATGATCAAAGAACTCAAGAAAGATTCAAGTATCCAATCCTAAACATTTCAGACAAGATGTATATCCAAGGAGAATAAAGAAAACTTACTGGGGAGGAAACAATGTGTTAACACATAATTCAGAATTCAATGAATATCCCACTAAAGTTCAAATTGTATTCGTATAGTCTGTAACAGGTCCTAGTGAATACCTATTTAACACAATGTTTCACCATTATACACAGGACTTATGAGGACGTCTGTACTACAATCCAAAGCAGACATATGAAAGAAAATTTTTTCAGCTCGCCTCTTTTATTTCCAGTCATGTGATAAATGGACTCAAGCACTACTGCCCACCTAAAAACACATGCAATGAGTGAAAATAGAGAAACATACATCAATAAGCTGCTCACATAGGTCTACAAGACCAATCAATCTCCATGAGCCTATGCACAGTGACAATGACTCTCCCCCAAATAAATGAACATTCAGACATAAACCTCCATAACCACCTACCCTATAGCACCTATCCAAACAGAATTAAACACTTCATGCTTAAACCACCAACTTGTAAAGGTTGGTGGACCACTGTGAACCAAGTTTATATATTAAACCAGATGAAAGCTTCAGAAAATGACTTCTGGAAGCAAATTCCACATACATATATTGTGAGAGAGAAAGAAAGAGAGAAATCCAGAAAGATCTATATTTCACCTAACACGTGGGTATTAAATCAACTAAAATAGCTAAAGAAGTCACAATGTTTCAACCTGCCATTTTATGGTAACCAAAACCTGGTAAATTAGGGAGCTAACCTGTGGAGATGATACAATCTTATGCAAACATGGGAACAAAGCAGGCACTAGCATCGGCACCATTGCATCATCAAGATCTCCGGATAGAAGAGCCAGGCATCTTAGAGCCCCTTGCACTGCACAAGCAGTGACATACCTCATGTACTTTTATAAGGGCAGACAAAGTAATGGAAATTGTGTACATGAAATGATAGAGAATTAAGATGCCTCTTACATAATATAGATTACAATCAGCCCTTGTTTTAAATTTCTATGCTTGGAAACCAATTCTATAATCCATAGCCTTGGAACTTGATCAACAATCTATCTTTTGGTGTTTCTAAAGAAAGAGGGGATGCAATCATTTTGTTACGGTTTTTTTTTTTTTTTTTTGCACAAGGGGCGCTGGGGTGGGTTGTTTTGGAGTTGTAAGAGAGGGAGAGGAGAGTGCTACTAGAGAGACGTGAGAAATATTGTGGTTTTGCAAATAGAAGAAGCAAAAAGGCAGGGGATGGGAATCCTGATAACAAACTTGACTGATGAATGGGATTTCAGCATTCATGAAAAATAGGACTTCTTGACAAATTGGATTCCTAGCTTATTTTTATTAGCATGGAATCAAACCCCCAGAGACATTAGGTAATCCAGTTACCCAAACAAGGCCTCAAAGTAATTTAGATAATATAGTCATCCTCACGGAGCAAAAACACAATGCGACTGTTTTGAACTACTTCTGCACAAACTTAAACTACTTGTGCAAACTTTCATGTAGAGAATTATCATTAAACAACCTTATTCCAACCGCCAAAACTTTCCTTTTTCTCCACATGAATGAACAAATAGTCACGATATATATTAGATATCCACTTCAGTCTATGAAGTTGATTGTGAGAGAATAACATCTCTAAAATTATTCTAATTCTACTTTGGTGTGTGTGTTTTCTGTGGGGGGTTTTGCATCTTCTTGCACGATTAAGTCAACTGACCTCATACATTGTTTTAATAAAATGTTGAATAGAAGCCAACCATCATAATTCTTAACTAAGCTGCTATTTTGGAGCTAACACAAACATATCCAACTATTTAGCAGTTTATGAAAAAACTCATTCTTATCCTCAAAATTTTAAAAACTTTCATCTACTAGATAGCTTTTGGCACTTTGAGCCGAAATCTTCAAGATTTTCATTTTTTTTTTTTTTTTGGGGCATGGGTGTGGGGGCTGGCCCAGGGTTGCTTAAATCAATATTTTCAATAATAACAAAAACAGGAATTATACAACTGTACCCAGCAGGAAAGAAAGGCACATAGCTCAGCATTTACAAGTAAAAAAGAAGGAAAAAAATAAATAAATAAAAAGCACTCAACTTAACAAAAGCAAGTAATTTGTCTAGGATTGAGAAAATGTATGTAGTTTAAAATTCCTCTTGCTAGAGAGGATCAGGTCAGGATAGGATTCCCACACGAACTGACTTCCTCACTTGCCAAATACAATTAACTGAAGTAGCTAAAGCTACTATCCATAAGGTTGCAACTTAAGGTCTTGGGAATTGTAGCAGTCCATCAATGGCACCTCACCAAGAAGGGTAAGATGCATGGCAATCTGGCTCCATCACAACATTTGACCATGCTTATAATGAGAAGGAACATTGAAAGAAAAGATGTACACGTCACTGTCCAAGAGTTTGGAGTTAAGTTGGAGTGTTCAAATCTGACCTATATCGAAATGAGTGCCATCAGGATAGTTTGTTTAAGGAGTAGATGCACTCTGAAGACAATTTTGGCCTCCCTTAAGCAAACTAGTCGAGAGGTGATGTCACTCTCTTAACCTCTCAAACACACACAGGACAGTAAAAAAGTCAAGATGGCTCCCCCAGTTGGAATGATGGGCTTGGAATAGATTTGGGTTATTATGATGAGAAGACTAACTCACAATCCAGGGATCCAAGTGAAAATCAAATCTAAGAGATTGTCGAGCACCACATAATATAAGAAACCCCCCATCCCGTGACACAAAGCTCTCCAACACAGGAAAGGAAAGATCATTTGCTACAGCTGTTTTGGAGGCCCCATGGACTGGCCAAAGAACTGACGCAATGGCTAGAAAGGGGTCACATCACTTAACTTACCCATCTTGGAGTTATTGCTAGGTAAAGCACAATTAGACTTATTCTCTTGTGGAGCTAGAGAACCAAAAGAAGGCCCAAGAGGATCACAAGGGGCTTCAGAAGAAGAAGCCTGTGTTTTGAATTGGGACAGCTCTTTAATAGCTTTGATCGGAGCAGGAATCCTTAGATCTTCTTAGGAAGGTAAGGCTCATGGAGGAAGGGAGAATAGTCGCATGGGACCAAAACCCAAAACCAGTACTCTAGAATATACAACTCGCCAAGGAGAAAACCAAAAGGAGCAAGGAAACTAAACCAGGGGGAAAAAATAAAAAACAGAAGAGACGTTTAAGTGTATAGAGTGTTTAAGATTTAATATAAAGGAAGTGGTCTCCTAATGTTCAAAAATTATGCCAGGATCTTCTAGCCAAGATATATTGAGACAACTTAAGAAAAAGGTTACTTCATGAAACTAAGGAAATAATATGTTGAACAATTTCTATTTTATTAAATACAGTAGGTACTTTGGACTTAACATGTTTGGCCGCAGCATTTCTTTTCACACCTATTTCTTTTTTACACCAATTTTTATATGATATTACAAGGTATGAGGCAGCTCAAGATATGGGAGTAACATGCTTTTTTCTGTAGCTAAGATTGTTATTAAAACTTAATATATTTTGACACCACATGGATGATACTAGGTACTGAGACACAGGGCTGAAAATGCATGACATATAGCTATTATCAATAAATAGTAGTGTGTTCCACTTCTAGTTAATATAGCAGGAGCATATGATGCAGAGAATGGATAAATGTGAAATGCTACTCTCTACCTCCATTCATATTATTCTGACTGTCCATCGACTTCAGAAGATGTGGCAATAATTCAGGCCAATTCTCTGGCCAATCATAAACTGCAATTGACGCCACAGCCATACTAATTGCAGTGCATATTTTTCTCTGAGAGTCATCAAGTGACATCAAAAGGAAATTCCGTATAACAACCTGGAAATCAATTTATGACATTTAGGAAGAATATCCAAGAACCAAACATTATCCATAAGGAATAGCATATGATAAGCACACAAATTATTACTATCTTCACTTATTTATGAGGCAATTGAGGACAGCACCCAAAGGATAATATCCCACTCTTACCGATTCAATGAGACATAGAGCTTGAGCATCTACGACAACATCCATTGTGCGTGCATAACTAGATAGTAGGTAGCAAACAACAATGTGGGAGATATATGACACTGCAAACACATTTAATGTGTTCCTTCCCATCCCAACATATATTTACGATCATAACAATTAACTTAAAAGATAGATTACCTTTTCATCATTAGAAACAAGTGGCTGCTCAAAAAATTCTTCCCCTTCTTGCCAATGTTTTCTAATAAACTGCTTCAAAAGAACTGCTGCTAGGTACAAATACGTTAATTCTTACAAAAGGAATGCTTAATTTTGAATTTTGATCACTATACGTGCACAACAAAAAGAAAAGAATGCATGGATAATACTGAAAATACCACCATTCTACTACTTTCACTATTGCAGATTGATCCATTTGTTCTCTTTCTTTTTTTTTTTTCCCAGATGATGATTGATCCATTCGTTCAAAGGGAACATTATGATGCTGGAAACGACACAATTCAAGTATTTTTCAAATGAAGACAATGATATAGTAATCATAAATGAATGGGTGTGTCCATATCTGGCAACTAGGCTACCAGAATAAAGTTGGCCAAAAGAATATAACTAACAAAGGAAAGGATATCTGTCGCAATCCATATGGAATCTCCCGATTTGCAGCCACTTTGGCCAATGCACTGCCAAAACCTTCAAAAACAAGAGTACCTATCATGTTTATTCTTTAAAATAATTGCTATGCATCAGTACAAACTAAGAATATAAGTATTAGCATTTGGAGAGATGCAACCCCAAGTAGAGTGATAAGTGGGACTCGAAACCAAGATATTGTTCAAAGGCAAATGAAAAAAGTGCGTTGTACAAGAACAAATGACCCCCAAAAGAAAACAAGACAAACCAGGGGGAAAGGAGCTCCATTAAAAACTATAAATCTAATGCAACAGTTACTGAACTTTAACCATTGAGCAAAGCTCTGGTGGTTGACACGTTTATCTTTTATCAAATGCTAGAAATTAACCTTAATCACTTTATCCACCAAGATCAAATCACAAGTTCACTCACCTTAATAAATTGGCTAAAAATTCATTAAGCATTCTTAGGAAGACAACAGTGTAATAAGCAGTAACGATTACATTCAAACTGAAGCCAGCGCCAACATTAAATCAATTTTATCATGATGACAGGTACCCAATAACAGCAAGAAGTCATCTACTAGGAAACGTGACGTATTCTGTTTCAAGCTTAACACAAGCTTTTCTCCTTTCAATTGAAACATTAACAAGAATTACCATTAGTCAATTTGTTAATAATTCCCATCACACCATAAGATCAGAGGGGGAGTATAACTATATACTTAACTGTCAATTGTTTCTGTAAATAAACAGTTAATCATACACCTGAGCTTTTGTTTGCATAAAATATGCATATTATTTGCCCACATTTCAGTAATACATCCCTCTTGACCCAAATTCCTTCACTTGACAGTGAAATTTCATAATTACTGCATAGCATTCCTTGTAAAAGCTACAACTTCCACCACACATGACAACAATTCTACTTAACCCTATGCACTCTGACTATGCCAAAAGCCTTAAATACACGGATCTTCGAAAAATTGTAGCACCAGAAGTTCATAAGGCAGCATTTATCTGCCATTTTTCCAACCCTTACTCCTCTAGCCATAAAATGCCGTGCCGATCAGTCAATGAACTTTCCAATGTCCGTCCTTTTTCAAAACCATATGCGAAAAGTTCCTAGAAACTAGGATGATCAGAACAAAACCCGAATAACTACCCATCATTTCGGTCATTCCAAGCGAATTAAACAAGTCACAGATATCATTTCTAACCTTAAGCTTAACAATTCAAATCATCAATTCTAAATCTCCAAAACTTAGCAGTTCAAATCAGAAAATGTGGATCAAAATGACAGACAAGTACCACTCAATTACAAGAATTTTCCACGACAGACAACGCAGGCACTAATTATCACTAAAAGTCGCTATATGTGAAAGCCGTGCTTTGATTATATGCAATGCGAACAAAAAAAAAAAAGGTCCCGAGAAATGCGTTCTGCAAAACAAACACATTGCTGGTTATACCGGGTTATACTTGATAATTCTTTTCTTTTCACATCCTCTCTCTCTCTCTCTCTCTCTCTCTCTCTCTCTCTCTAAATTCATGAGAGAGTCAGCTAATTAGTGAGTCAGTCAGTTAGTTATACCGGGTTGGAGAGAAGCTTGATGAAGGGAAGCTTCGGCGAAAGATCGAACTTCTTCATTGGGGTCCAGGGTTGCTGAAAGACAATTCAGAAGCCATTGCTGGTCTTGATCAACGACGTTAGCCATGCCTGTCTGTGGCGATGGATTTCCAATATCTCTCTCTCTCTCTCTAGGATTCTTTGGTATGTTGATTTTGGCGCTCTCTCGAGAAACAATTGGCGCGCGGATTTTTAGTATTTAGTGTCACGCTCAGTGTATTTGAAGAGAGAGAGGAGACAAGGCCAGGGACCAGGGTTTTAGGGTTTTGTACATTGGACAGAAAAAGGGAAACAAAAAAATTCATTTTCCCCCGAAAAAACAACAACATGTTGATTAATTATGATAAAAATTCATTTTTCCATAAAAAAAAAAAAAAGAAAGAGAAAAATATTGATTGATTCCTGTCTTGTCGAAAAACATAAAATTTCCACCGGCATTAAGTGAATCAACTGACTGGAATCATCAGCTGCCAGCCTACTAAGAGCATTCCCATTCTCACTCCCTGAAAAGTCCTTTACCAATAAGTCAAAAGATAAAATCTTTTACTTATTTTTATGATTCTTTTTATTTATTAACACCCCATTCATTTAGCCCAGTCGAATAAGTGGGAAAGAAATTTTAATTAAAATAGAATATAATACGATCATAATGATTAGTATAATATTCAATTGATGTAAAAAATAAAATAAGTAATTACTAAAATAACATGTAAAATATTTATAACACCTTTTGTATTAGAGATGATAATTATATAAATATTATTTTTAAGGTAGAGATATTTATGGCAAAATAAAAATAATTTACTGAATAGCAATTCATGAGATTAGAGACATTAATTGCTATTCATTATTTTACTTAATAACAATTCATTGTGAATTGTCATTCCTTTCAAAAGAACATCATAATATCGAGTAAAAATTAAATAATTATTCATCACAAGTGAACGGACTATAAGTGTATTATATAAAAATATATAAAACGCCTAAAACCTAAAAAAATGTGAAAGATCTTGTATTAAAAACATTAAAGATAAAGTAGTAAAGTTCTTTAGGGAAATGTATTATTAAGATGCTGGCATGACATTGTAAGGGTTTCTTTAATGATTATAGGTTGCAGGTGCTCTAAGAAATAATGGATAAGATTCATCTACTTCCTACTTAAAGAGCTTATACCTGTACGAAGAAGTTGATTGCTTAATGAATTTTTTAAGAATGTTTCTTCTTACTTATTCGTTATCATAATCATTGGTGTTATTAATATACAGCCAATATTATGTTGCTCATACTATGATATAATTATAATTTTGGATATTATAATTATAATTTAGTGAAGAAACTTCTACACACTTCCGTTCCTATAGATGCCCGAAGAGGTTTAATCCTTTCGTGTATATTAAGTATAAGTTCCAATTAATCCAGTGATCTCCATTCTTAACAGTATCAGTGACAAATACCATCAACATTTAAAAAATCAATAACGCATTTATTTGGCTTCACAAGACGTAACTGAATAGTTTTTTTTCCGTTAAAACTATTGTCGTGTTTAGCTTGCAAATAGATATTCTATGGAATTCCTACTATGTAAAAAATAAGTAACGCTTAAATAATATGGATTATGCACTAAAATTAATTTTTTTTGTCAAACTCAATAACTAATCCATGCATAAGAACAAATATAATCAATAATAATAAATAAAGAGATAGAGTAAGGAAAGTTTGCACCATGATCTTAACGTGAAGTTTGATCTGCCCCATAGTCTCCACAATCCACAACAATTACCTCCCTCGATTGAAGATTTCAATACTTTATCACAACAACAATTTGTCCCAATAGATGACTTCAACACATCAACAACATAAATGCTTGAATTGAGTCTTTATAAACTTGAATACATTAGACTCAACTCAATACATCACCAACTTACTCACAATTCACTTAGTATAATGCTTGATCAAAAGATAGCAATTACAAAGCACCTAGCATTACACTTGGCTCTTACTCACAAAATATCACAATTTACAATTAATGTATGTAAAGAGAGCTTTACAAGGAAATGTTTGCAATAAATAAGCTCTAGACCTTTTCTTCAAGTCCTCAAACACTTGTATTTATAACATCTTAAAGCCTCATAGCCATTGTCAACAAAACACTAAAAAACGATCGGAAAAGTAAAGCTCTAATGGCTATTTTTCTGTCAATTGGCATCCGAATGCTACCTACTAAACAAAGCAACAAACTATCTATCGTTAAGATGCCACACCCTACCATCCGAATGATAGACCACTGGAACATGATCAAAATGTTTCTGATCAAGCTATTGTCCGAATGCCATATGATACCATGTGGACACCATATATTACCATCTAAATGGTATATTCCGTTGCCCAACTTCAACACCACTTCATATTATGATGATAACTTTTTCATCCAGAGTCCGATTGAGGTGATTCAAGATGCCATGGAAAAGCTTAAAAGAGATCTAAAACTTTCATGCTTTAAGCTTTAAAAAATTCTATAAAAAAACAAGGTCTAAAAAGAGTTTGAACCATGTTGTTACAACACGCATAAATCAAAATAAAGCAAAACAAGTTCAAACATATCCAAAACAAATTTAGTTAGCTTTTATTTCCTTAAACCCTTAAATTTTAGTTAGCTTTTATTTCCTTAAATCTTTATAATTTTTTAAATCAATGACTTATTTAAAAATATTAGTTTTAAATCTGAACCCAAATTAAATATAAAATTTTTCTAAATTTAACTTTTGAATTAAGTTTTGTTATAAAGTCATAAATTATAATATATATGTTCTCAAATTATCTCCTATCTAATCATGATTCTTAAAATAATTATCAGATAGGTATAAACCCAATACTCCTACTTTAAAAATATCTTAATTTTACTTTTCCTCCCCTTTTCTCCTATTTAGCTACTAGCCATCCTTCCTTTCTCTTCTATTTCTTTATTTTCTCTTCCTTTTCTTTTTATGTTTTTCTCCTTCTTCTTCTTTTTCTTTCTCTTCTTCTTCTCTTTTCTTTTCTTTCTCAAATCTAAACCTAAATCTCAATTCAAACAAGATCATAGGATAAATCAAAGGTAGAAATCAAGATTGAAGGTGGAAGAGTAAGATTGAAGTGGATGATTTAAACTAGAAGAAGCGATGAGAAAAGATTAAGATGTCGAGTTTGCCTAAAATATAAGTTTTTTTTTTGTTTTCTTTGTTTTAGTTGTTAATTATGCATGCAAATGTTGTATTAGAGCAAAATAGATGTATATTTTGTGATAAAACTTGTAAGTTAGCAATATGTGATCATGTATGTTAAAAACTTAAATATATGCATCATTAAGTAGACTAAGTGTTTGATAAAATGATTTGTGCTAATAAGATGTAGATATGTAGACAGTGGTGTGGACAATGTCTATACTTATAATAAGCCGTTGTTGATATATGATGGATTAAGTAGTTAAAGATTTGTGTAAAACACAAAGTAAAAATGCATGTGGATTCCCTTTTTCATCACGGTGCGGAAAGTATAATCAAGGCTGATAACGGGCCTGATAAAGGCTGTAATCTCCTATGACCTTTAAATAAAACGTGATAACAAGCGTAATTTGCAAGTGACGAACACTACGGCCTAGATGACAGCTGTTACAAGGGCATAATCTCCTCTGAGAAAAACATTTTCAAAGAAATATTCTAAATCACGGTCATGACAAAGGGCGTTATCTCCTTGTTACGGCATAAAAAGGCGTGACGACGATCATGGCCCCCATCACAGGCGTGATATGTCCTCTGGAGCTGTTCATAAAGAAGAAAAATAAAATGAAATATATAAAAGATAGTTGATATGTTGTATTAGTTAAGAGATATAATTATAATGAATTATGGATTTAATAAATTATTGGATTAAATGTAGAATTAGATATAAAATGAACTTAGGTAATGAACTTAAGTTTAACTTGATTAGATAAGTAATAATTGATTAAAATGAATTAGATTGATTAAGTTTAATCACTTTGGCTGAGTTATGATAATATAGGCTTAATGAATTATAATTGGCTTGGGTTAATGAGTTAGGATAAACCATGAATAACATAAAGAATATGCTGTTTCAAATGTGTATTTGCTTAGGAAATGAGTGTTTCTAAATATGCATGATGTGATGATACTTTTGTAATAAAAGACTATAAACAAAGTGAAAAGAAATACTTTAACAAACCAAGCAGAATTGTCTAAATTTTGACGGGGTGATATTCACAGCCATGGCGAGGTTCCTAAGCAGTATCTGATCAAATAGGGTAATAAAATAAGTTTAAGATAAATGGACAATTAATATAAGTTCTTATATGAGTTTAATTTCTCTTAAACAGCTATATAAGTCTGGCTTCTAATTCTTTTGTCTTATCTTTTGGGTTGTCTTCTAGATTTCATCGGGTATTAGAAAGTATACAGTAACTTGCATGATGATTGTTAGGATAGGCATCCTAAAATAAATTAAAACTTAAACTCAACTTAATAATTGATGAATGTTGGTTGTGTGTGTACCGTTGAATCTGGTCCGGAGAGCGGCAATATTGTTCAAGCGGACACAATAGTTTAGGCACTTAAGCCACTTGTCATGATGTAATGACTTCCATCAGTGGCTTGGCGGGTCGCGCAAAGAGTATCGGCGTAATGTCTTTTTAGGCTCAGGAAGAAGTAATATGATCTAATTCACGTTTTGTAGGGGCAATTGAACTAGATGATATTATGAACTGTGATAAGTAGTGTGTGTGTAACGCTTGTGAACCCTATATGAGGCTTCTTTTCTTTATCGATTATATCGGAGATATAAATATTCAGACTGCTTATATCAACCCTATTGGCAGTCACGGTTACTCGGGACCCCAAAGCCCTACCCTAGGGTAGTTGCCTGTAGAAGCTACCGACATGTTCCCTTACTGCTGCAGTGGTGGGCCAAGGATGGTAAATCATTCCCATTAGCTTGTTTTCGAAGTATGAGTGCTCTAGTGTTGATTTGTTACTTTAATGAAAAGATAATCATTGGTTGTTGCTACATTTCATTTAGTTAAGCTCATGTCATACTCCGTGTGTGTGTGTGTTATACCAGGCTTCGATTCATTATTATTGTTATTATTTTTTTTCAGGTACTGTATTAATGAATAATTGATAATGTGTTGATGATGATGACGATGAATGTGATGATTGAAGATGGTAATATTGTTGATGATATTATCTTGGGTTTTGGGCAACGAATCCGAAAGAGTTTGTTGGAGAGTGAAGCGAGTTACGATTGTGGTTGGATTTTGTTTTATTTTTGTTATAAGAGCTGAATTTATTTTCTAAAAATGTATTTTGTTTTCTTCATGGGACTAGTTATGAAGCATATATGTCTGTAATAATATTTTAAAGCTTATTTTTGTAAAAGTTTTATTTTATCGCTGTCAAATCTAGTTATCTTGGAAATCTAATTAAATGATTTCAGTAATCTAAAACCGGCTAGCAATGTTCGACGTAAACAAATTGATTAAGGAAGCTTGTGTGTGTAATATAGGAAGTATGATATGTGGCAATAATGCCTTAATTAAATTTAAAGCATTACACAACATATTGTCAAATATTAATGTTTAAGCACATCCAGCAATTAATGCAAGTTTAAAAATGTATATTAAGCATATTGGAGCTAAACAAACTCATATAAGTTCACACATTGCAAATCTGTGCACGTTTTAGTCATCAAAAGTATAATTTTTCTTTAAATGCGTGCACAAATTTGTCAAAAATCACCTTCATTCAAATTTGAATTTACATACAAGTTTGTTTAGGTCCAGCAAGCATGACAAAACATGATCTAGGTATCAAAAACATGAGAATTCATTTTTGTGTATTCCAAAGTCAATTTTAGCTCAAAGCATGCACAAAAAACTTATCATCATAAAAAGTGTGCACTTTCAAGTGCATTAACACATTATATGCATAAAACATCAAGGGCACAGACCATTAAACTCGAGTCAATTGAGATTATACTTTGTTTTCACCCTTGAAGCCCCTTAGGTGCCTACAAAAATATAACTATCTCTTTGGTATCCATTTTTTATTGGATCCTTTTTTGTCAGTCAAAACAAGAATTTCCCTTATTGGCACTCAATAAATTTGCTTGTGTGACCCAAATGTATAGTTTTTCTTATTGCACAATTGTGTACAATATAACCAAGTTTGTCATAATAGTTACAAGAATCATAAGTTGCTCGTACAAATTAATTCTTATGATTCTTGCAGTTATTATTCCTTTCATAGCTAATACCATGTTTGTTGAAATCAACTTTTCACTTGCCAATGAGAGTAGCTAATCTCATCTTCCTCTTAGAAAATTTGACTATGATTACATTTGTTTCATCAAAGTTAGCTTGCAAATTATCATTTTCCTTTTTAAGCTAATTTAGCTCCTTTAGTATTTCATCATTGCTACTATTAGTACATGCAATATTATCATTACTTTTATATTCAAGGTTTTAACTTCTAAGTCAAGCAAATCATTTTCAATTTTCAATTTTTATTCATTTTGATCAACTCGTCATTCTTTCTTTTTAACTTCTTATTTTTATCATTCAACTTAGCATTATCTAATATCAAAAATTCGATTTCTTCATGCCACTTTTCATCTTCAATTTTAATTTTGTTATGCCCATTTCTAAATATGTTAATTTCATCTCCTACTTTCCTTATTAATGATTTAAGCATGCTATTTTTTTTTTCATATTCATTAGCTTGTTACATGCTTTATCATACATATCAACTATCTCATCATAAGAAACGTGTGGGGAAATTGAATATACCCCATCATCAATGGCCATTAAGCATACATCTTCATCTGAGTCGAATGATTCTTCATCGCTCTAAGTGGCCATATATGCTTTCTCCTTCCCTCATTTGCTTCCTTTCCTTGCAGTTGGGCAATACTGTTGAATATGTCACAGTTGATTGCATTTGAAGCATGTGATAGTCTTTCCTTTTGATTTTGAGGAGTCGTAATCATCCTTCTTCATCTTCTTGTTCATCTTTAAGAACATGGTGAACTTCTTTGTAAGCTTGTCTAACTCCTCATCATTCGCCTTACTCTCTTTCCCCTATTCGCTTGAGGTTATACAAGAGGCTTTTAGGCAACTTCCTTCTTGGTTGACTCATCTCTATGTTTTTTGACCATTTCATGAGTTTTGAGGGTTCCTCGAAGTTTTTCCTTGCTCGTTATGCTCAAATCATGCACCTCTTTAATGGCGGTCCTCTTCACCTCCCATTCTATTGGCAAGGACCGAAGAAGTTCTTAATTAATTTCTAAGTTAGCATATGTCTTACAAAGAATAGATAATTGATTCATAATATTTATGAATCCATCATGCATTTCATCAATAGATTCATTAGCCTTCATTTTACAATTTTAAAATTCCCCACATAAAGGCTGATTTTTGTATCTTTCATTCTAGTATAACCTACATAAGTACTTTCTAAATTGTCTCAAATTTCTTTAGCCAACTTACAAGTACATATTCTACTAAAATCACTTCCATTTAAACCATACTATAATATATTCATGGCAACTTCATTTAATTGAATTTTCTTTTTTTCGACCTTAGTATAATTTGATTCATTTTTGCCTTCAATAACTATAGGGCCATTCTCTATAATACTACATAAGAAAATATGTTAAGCTTTTAAGAAAATATTCATTCTACATTTCCAACATGCATAATTGGTTTTATTTAAGATAAGTGGTCTATTTATTGCTTGTCCTTCCATAAAACCCAAGGTTTTACTAGCTATGATGTCAAATTTTAGATGCGATTAAGCAATTATCCTAGAGTCATTGCTCTTATACCAATTGTAAAAACTAACTAACACCTAAAAAATATGGATTATGCACTAATATTGATTCCCTTTTCAAGCTCATTGACCAAATTATGTATAATAACAAATATAATCAACAATAATAAATAGAGATATAGGGTAAGGAAAGTTTGCATCATAATTTTAACATAAAGTTCGATCCTCCCCCTCATCTCCACGATTCACAACAATTGCCTCCCTCAGTGGAAAACTTCGCCACTTTATTCACAACAACAATTTTGCGTCAACAGAGGACTTCAACACATTAACAACACAAATACTTGAGTTAAGTCTTTATAAACTTGAACACATTAGACTTAACTCAATACTTCACCAACTTACTCATAATTCACTTAGTATAGTGCTTGACAAATAATAACAACTACAAAGCACCTACCACTATGCTTGGCTTTCACTCACGAAGCATCACAATTTACAATTAATGCTTGTAGAGAGAGTTTTACAAGGAGATGTTTGTAATAAATTAGCTATAGACCTTTTCTTCGAGTCTTTAAATACTTGTATTTATAACATCTTAAAGCCTCCTAATTGTTGTCAACAAAACACAAAAAAAGGTTGAAAAAGTAAAGCTCCAACTGTCTATCAACTAGCATTCAGATGCTACAGGCTTAGCGTCCAAACGCTACTTGCAAAACAGAGCAATAAACTATCTACCGTCTGGACACCATACCCTACCGTCCGAACGGCAGACCACTAAAACATGATTAGAATGTTTCTGATTAAAATACTGTCCATACACCATCTACTACCATCCAAACCCCATATGCTACCATCCAGATGCTATATATTCTAGTGCCCAATGATAGCTTCAACACTTTTGTATTCTAATCATGGTTTTTTCATCCGGACTCCGGTTGAGGTAATCCAAGATGCTACGCAAAGCTTAAAGAGAAATCTGCAACTTTTATGTTTTAAGCTTTAATAAATTCTAAAAAAAAAAAAGTTTAAAAAGAGTTTGAACCAGGATATTACAACAAACATAAATAAAACAAGCAAAATGAGTTCAAACATATCAAAAAACAAATCAAGCACTTATTCTACTAATTAAGTGTAACTTAAATATGATCGAGTGATTAATTGTGTATTTATTTTCTCATCAAAACATAAATTGAACACCATATGTTCAACATACTATTATTAAATAAGAAATAACAATTCCACTGCGAGACTAGAGAAGTAATTTCTATTGTCTATAATTGAAATTTGTTATATTAGATAACTATGACGACTAATTTCGTGTTTACTTGAGAGAAGTTTCGTAGTATAAATACCTTTAACACAATTTGCTAATTTGTTGCTAATATATATGAAAAAAGAACTAGTGTACAAACTTTTATTTTTCATATGTTGTGTATACCCCAATAGATCTGGTATCAGAGCTAGATTTTAGCATCATCGTATTCGTTGCTTCCATTAAATCCACATCCCTACCACTACGAAATCAATTTCCATGGAAAATCCAACTATGAATGTCACAACTTTGATCACAACTCTTGATGGGAAGGATTACAGTAAGTGTATAATCAAATGAAAGCAATTTTTGGTTTCCAATATGTCTTTGAGGTAGTTAAGGGTGGAATTTAAGAATTGGAGAATGCAACTAAAGCACAACAAGTAACTTACCTTTAAGCCAAGAAAAAAGGATTACAAGGCTTTGTTCTACGATCATTTGGTGTGTGAACTGTGCAAAATTAGGAAAAATAGCCTCTACATCCTTAACCAAGGAGGCTTGGGACACCTTAAAGAAGAGTTTTAAAGGGGCAAAGAAACCAAAGAAGGTGTGCTTGTAGACTCTCTATCAGTGGTATAAACTAGTACAGATGGAGAACAAAGGGAGTGTTTGTGGATTAAGTGCTAGATCGGTAAGTTTTACTAGTAAGATGAAGGCAAATGGTGAGAGGATTATTGGTGTTGTAGTTATAGAGAAATTCTAAGATTATTGTCACTAAGATTCAACTATGTGGTGGTTGCAATTAAAGAATCGAAGAACCTTAAAGAGTCAAAGGCGGAAGAGTTGTAGAGTTCCTCAAAAATGTATGAGTAGCGCATGAATGAAATAATCTCTAAGAAGGCTACAAAGCAAGCATTACAAGTGCAAACAATGAAGAAATCTCCTAGTGATGATGTGTGAAACTAAATACGAAGGGGTTGAGGAATGATTACGAGAAGAAAAGGAAGTGGGGTGCCCAAAGGTTGGGATCGAGAAAAGTTCAATCTTGATTACAACCAATTAATAAAGACTCAAAGAAGAGGAGAAGCATGAGATAGGGGCAGTAGGTGAAGATTTGATAGAAGAAATATTCAATATTATGCTTATTGGAGATATGGGCATTTTGCCGATGAATGAAAGAATTATAAAAAAACCCGATATAAATGATGAAAAGGCTATTGGATTCGCTCAATAGGATGATGACGAATTAAACCATGTGTTGTTGATGGTGACCACTACACTAGAGAATATCACTGCCAATTGGTTGTGCTTTAATATAGGTTGTTCTAATCACACGTTTGGCAATAGGAAATGGCAAGAATTTGTCAATAATGGCACATTGGTGGTTGGAGGAGTAAGTGAATTTTCATTGAGCAAAGAAATGGTAAGAATTCCTATATATTAGATTGTTATGTCTGTAAGCAACCAGGGAGTTCTTTCAAAACTAGTATTACTTCAAGAACTCATGAAGTATTGGAGGTATTGTCTTCAAATATATATAAATTAGTTTTTATGGCTACACTTAGAGGTAATAAATACTCTGTCTCCTTTATTGGTGATTTCAACAAGAAAATACGAATGTATTTGCTTCAAAGGAATGCAGAAATATTTGATATTTTTAAGAAATTTAAGGTGATAAGAAGAGGCAAAGTGGTAAGATGGTTAAACTTCTTTGCATTGTTGGATGAAAAGAGTACATTTCACATGAATTTCATAACTATTGTGAATAAGAAAGAAATAAGCATGAAGTGACAATTCCATATACTTGAACACAATGGAGTTGCCAAAAGGAGGAGTAGAACTATCTTCAATATAGCTAGAAGTATGCTTAAAAAGCATGAAGATGCCTTACTGATTTTTGGGAGAGACAATAGTAACTGCAATTTACATTCTAAATAAAATTTCCACCAAGAGATTGTCGTCTATTGCACTTGAAGAAGCTTGGTTTAGAAGGAAACGTATAATTGAAGGAAGGAGAAAAAATAGATAAATTATAGAAGTGAAAAAGACATATTATTGGCTTGTTTCTACATGTACATATAGGTTATACAACCCACTTATAAAGAGGATTTTGATTAGCAAAGATGTGGTTTTTGATGAATATTCTAGAGGATGGAACTAAGATATAACGAATCAATCTTAGAGAAATAGTTAGTATGCTAATTGAGAGTGAAAAACAACATGTAATACGTAAGAAATAAGAGCCTACTAAAACAATGAAGAAGTGAAGGACTTAGAGAACTCCCACAAAGATTTTGTAACACCCTAAATTCAAAGACAATTACAACCTGCCACGTGCCTACATAGAATACGGATACGCAAAGGCTTTGAACATGCTATTTCCATCATAAACACCATAATAACTCCAAAATTACTAGTGCATTAATGACTTCAAATAGTTTTTGATTACTTACATAGATTCGAAAACAATTACTTTAGATACCCTAATAATCTATATAAATTAATATAATAGACGATTAAAAGAACTCTACCTTGCTAATACCTTAAGATTTATACATTAAGACTAAATGCTACCAATAAAAACTAATCACATATTAATGCTCAAACCTACTACATGTAAATTATTACTTGTCTTCTACTTCTAATCTATAAAGTCTTCACAACTAGCGTCATTTCCTATACTTGCTATCTGATCATGATTATTGATACATCGACTCACATGTTAATTACTTATACCTGAAAACAAAAAAGAGTGAGCCAAAACTTAATACATTATATCGAAAAACACACATACGTGACCAAGCATATAAACATCATAGGCATACCCAGTTCTAATGTAACAACAAACTTTTTTATCATTTTTGTTTCAAGCCAAGCAAATAACACAAGGATAACTCAGCATCTCGCCACACATATATACAATAATACATATATATATATATATATGATTTTAGGAACTTCCTTAATATCAAAGGGTCTAAAACCGAACATTGGGTACTTCCTAATATTCTTAAAACACCTAAATCTACCTTATATCACTTTCATACATGACTCCACTCTTGGACAACATTACACATAGATTATCAGGTTACCGTAATAATAGTATGGATGCTCTCCACCTATTATCGATAGCAACGCACGAGCAACACATATTTTTACTTAGCCAGATGATTAATTAATCCATTTTTCCATTGTAACTTAGCAATCACAAACACAAGCAAGGTATACATGTTCCTTAAAGTAGACCGATCATGAAACTAGAACCTTCAAAACACGACTTACAAAGTAGATAAAACATTTAGAATCATCAACTTTTCTAGTTTCATCTATAGGTTATACTTTCCATGACCCTCACTCCTACCCAATGGTTAAAGGCACCTACATACCCGTTTAGTTTAAGATAAGGGTTTAATTATGAAGGAAATGGAAACTAGGTAATCAACTTAGTAGTGTTTGGAATTTAATGCTTTAAAGTGATTTTAAACATTTATAGATGAATTTAAACAAGTTTCAAAGGTTTATAAAAAAGAAAACGCGAGTTGTTAGAAAGTTGTTATGCACACAAGTGACAACACCAGCCATGTTCTTACCGGTGTAGAACTACACGAGTAAGCAAACCACTCGTGTGGGAA
Source organism: Combretum micranthum (assembly GCA_024138025.1). NCBI lineage: Eukaryota > Viridiplantae > Streptophyta > Magnoliopsida > Myrtales > Combretaceae > Combretum > Combretum micranthum. The sequence continues at coordinate 780,559 of JAMXBD010000304.1, forward strand.
ACAAAAACATGATTTTTAAGGTTTTAAAGCTATCGTATTCAACATGAATCTCAACACAACTCATGTACTCTTTGTGTAGGAAACAAAACCATCAAAACTTAGAAAACATGCGTCACATGGTTTTATACGGACACGGACACGACTTATATACTCATTCATGTTGAACACGGATGCATGATTCCTTCATGAATCTTTGCAAAGTTTTAACCTTTTCTCCGTTCTAACATCAAAACGTAATGAAAAACTAAACCCAACTCTTCGTCATTTGTGTTAATATCCTTCCAACAATTATTGCAAACTAAAGTAAAAAACTTACCTTGTTATAAATACAACTAATCTTCCATTTTTTCTAACTCTAAAGTTTTCCCTTTCACGGATTTATCAAACTCTCTTTCTATAACAAAGTTACTCCTTGTATGGAAACACAAAGATTGCTAACACTACAAGAAAATGAAACCCTAGCGATCACTTTTGATAGAAACAATAAAAGGAAAGAGGAAATTGATTTTTACTTACCAAGAATTATTTTGAATCTCTAAGATTTCAAGAAGGATGAACTTTATTTGGAAATGAAGTGATAAAGTTCTGTAGCATATTTGGAAAAGAAGGGCAACTACTTCTTCTATTATGAATTTTATACATTATCATAGCTACATCGTTTGAATTTAAAGGTGGTTTGACAGTTTGGCCCTTATCTATAATTATTATTACATACATGCCCATCTTTATGATTATATTAATATGCTTATTGAATCCAGTTATTTCATTCTTTTCCCCTTTTTAAAGAACTTTCATCTTCGAAAGTTAATTAAATCACCGCAAACTTTTAATTCACATCAATTTGTTTTTCTCATCTCCAATTTTGAATTTCTTTACACTATTAAAGTACACTTCATTTCAAGAATTCCACACTTCTTATTATAGACATCCAATTTTTGCCCGTTTAAGGCTTCAATTTATAGTAAAAATTAATATTATATTAAGCCCGCAAATTAAAAAAAAAAGAAGGAAAAAAACAAAATAAAAAGAAGAAAAAGAAATCATTACAAATGTATAAAAAAAGAAAAAAATAATACAATTTTAAAATTATTTTTTGGCTTGATATAATACTAATTTTAATTATAGATTTATTTTGGATCCAATTAAATATCCCATGTAAAATGAGCTTATTTAATTTGGCCCATTTTGGAAACCTTAAATATAATTTTTATGCAAATTAGAAAAAAGGTACAAGCTAACAGCCTGTATGAATAAGTCATAAGAATGCATAAGAGAGACTTGGCTTCGATCCTGCGAAGGAACAAAACAGAGAAATCCCACAAAAAGCTTGAATATGAAATTCTTATAATTTAGGTTTTTTGAAGTTTTATAGAAATTTCGATTTTAGGTTTCCTAGTGAAGCTTGAGCTAATTGGTATAGAAAGACTCCAAGTAAGAAAACATATCGATCAATAATTTTATTGAGTCTCGAAGTCGTCATAATTCATTCCGACAAATAAAGTTGTCGCCATCGACTACTGGAGAACTTGCCATGCCTTAAACCTTATTCGACCATTGCCCAGGAGCTCCGCCGCCCTCCTACTGCTGGATCCCATCGTTGACCTATGAAGCCTGCTGTTGAAACGCACTGAAGCTTTGTCGATCTTCTTCCCTGTATGCTTGGATTCTAGGTATGTTTCTCATCCTGTTTTGAATTTTTTTCTCATTTTTTTAATAATAAACCGTAATGATTTTGTAATAATAAAATATAAAGAAAAAATTTATACCTGTATTGAATGTATGTAATCCTGGATGCTTGGGATTTTCAATAATAATAACAAATTTGGTGCAATAGTAAACATATGAACGTTGTGATTGATTGATATTTGCCCTTGAAAATTGATGACTTGCATGAAAATACATCATAAAAAGTCCTAAGTTTTTATAAATATAGCATCTTGTTCATAATATCTTGTTAACTCGATTCTCATTATGATACATTGTTTATAACACTTGGATTGTTCATGATATTTTATGAAAATTGGAGCTTTGCTTACAATATTTGTTAATCCTCATCAAGATCTCATAATATCTATATGGAATGTTCCATTAATGTTTTTTTAATATTAACATTTTAATGTTTTGTTAATAAATTCGATTTTTACTATAAAGCTTTGTTAATGAAGTTTTGATAATCTAGACTCTACCATGATATGCTAATTGTTATATTGATATCTCTTTTAATGCATTAAAATTTGTAATATAATTAGTGATTCCACGATTTTTGTTCTTATTCAAATTGCTAACACTTTAAAAAATCGATTTTCAAAAAATTGCCAAAAAATCCAATTTAACATATTTAGGATTCACAACAAAAAAATCAATTTATTTTCTTACAAAATTAAAACTTAAGTGAACTTAAAGTGATAATATTTCAAAATTATTAAAATCAACCAACACACTAAACTTTTCATAAGTCAAAAGAACTACATAACATCTGATCCCGATTAGCGGGTACGTAGGCACCTCCAAGGCGACATTAAAAAATGAAAAACATTTTTTTTGTTTTATTATTCTTTTTGAATTAATTCATTATAAATTTTGTAAGTCTTGAAGATAAGTTGTAAATATCATAGTTTTTAAATTTGATTTATTTTGAGCATTAAAAGGATAAATTTTAAGTGGTAACCACATGGTTTTAATAGGGTAGCCCTTGAATCCAAAAATTTATAGTTTATAAAATTTGATTTTAAATTGAATTTTTCGCAAACTAGTAGCTAAGTTAGGATCAACAAACCCATGGATCCTAACTTATAATTTTTTCCCGATATTGATTGAGTAGCGAATCCAAAATGTTTTTTAAAAAAGCAAATTTCTTTTAGTTCCTAGTCAAAGGTTTGTATCAATAGGTTAGGGTTTGGTACAAATCGAATCAAAATAAATAAAACTAGAAATGAAAAATTCAGGCTTGATATCTATGTACTATACTTTTAACTCTACTACACGAATCACCTTATACATATGAGATTAACAGAACATTACCTTTATTCTCATACTTTATATTTGTCCATCCTTAAGAAGTTGAGAATCTTTCTAACATGGGATCCCACAACTTTAACTTCAAAGGTCATGTGTTTCACTTGCACGGTTCACCAGAAACTTTTATATTGTTTGCACTCACTATCAAACCACCTAGTCTACTCATTAACATCCCACACTTAAGCTTACTCTAAACTATTCGTTGACTATACATATTCACTCCCTGTTCACTTCAATGAAGACAAAACTTCAAAAAAAAAAAAATCTATTTAACATCTCAATTACTCTTTTATTATATGTGGAACTGAATCCAAGCACTTTTGAATACTCTCAAGTTGTTTGAATTTTCTTTCAAACCTACTCAATTTTGCAAATAACTCATCATATCAAATTTTGTATCTCAAAATTTGATCTACCACTTACTTTTTCCTTAATCATCGCTATGCTCAACTATTTCCAACACACTTCAAAATCTCAAGACACTATCCTAACACCCATTGTCATCAATCATTCATGTGATTTTAAACTTCCTTGATACATGAATGCATTTATTTACTTTACCTCCATACTATCGCTTCTTCAACATTATCATATCCTTAAGACAAAACATTTTTATTCCCCATTATTATTCAACATCTTTCACTTTGTTTTTGTATTTTATCTACCACAATTTGTTTTTTTGTTCAACTGTACTCTCGCATTTCCCAATCATCAAATTTTACTTCCTACATTTGCATCATCACCATTTTTGAAACCCCATTAACAATCTCCTCACTTAACTTGCACATTTACCCAAAAAAATCTTCCTTTAGTTTCTTTCTTCAAATCTTTACATTCATTATCATCCCTTTAGTGAATATCGCATTCTCTTGTTCTTGGAATCATTTATTATTTTCATTACTCTTTGTTATTACCAAACTTCTCAAATGTTACTTTTGCTTCCTCTCCAACTGCAACATTAGGGTTCATTGTACCCTTGTTTACCAATTATTGAAGTCAACCAAACATAGAAATTCTCAAGCTTCCTTTAACTAATATTCTATATCACTTTCATCTAACATAACTTCATAGCAAGGACCCTCTTTAGATGGAGTGCCTACTTATTGATTACTAAAACAACATGTATATTCTTAGTTTTACTTTGTAATGCTCTTATTTCCATTAATCATTCCATTTAATTTCTCCTCCATCTTTCAAGTTTTCGATTATCTACTTTCATTAGATGTGATTCTTTACACTAGAAACTTTTCCTTGAATTATCCATTATCGTCTCATTATTCACTTGTTCTCTTATCCACCCATAATCCTTACATTCTCCTCTTCATCTGTGGTTTTACCGCCAACCAATATTTACATTATCTTATTTTAATTACTCTCTCCCACTACAAAAACAAGTCTATTTATCATGTTTACTTGTTAGCAGCTTCCAATAGAGTCATCATGATTATCCCTAGATTTCTTTTTACCATTATAGTTATTACACTTAACCTTTAAAGGAAAGATCTCTAATTATAAGTTATTATATCTATACATACATATAGATAAATATATATGCCTCATTTCATTATTACAGCCAAAAGGAGAATAGTTATTATTGTCATATCATGAGTATTTGCATCACGTTAAATTAAGTGATTTATTTATGAGTTGGTTCGTTCATTCTTATGTCATATTGTCATTTTTAATATTGAGAATGTTTCACTTATCCATCTCTAATTTTATATCATGCTTAGATTTCATTTTAATTATCATAACTATCGTTACCCTTTGTTCATGGTTTTGCTTACTAATCCCCATTTGTCTTGTTGTGATCTATAGTTAGTGTTATAGCCTCTATTTAATATTGTAGGACTGAAGTTCTTAGAATTCTTCACAATGCACTTATAAGTGAGGTTGACAAGTATCAACATGTAGTCAATCAACAAATAATAAGTTAGCACATGACTCGATTTCCTATAACAAGACTTCATACTAGATGATCTGACACAATAAGGTCCCATATAACATGACTTGGCACGTTATGACACAATCCAACAAAATTTGACATGACATAACATGATTAATAACAGCCCTTGGTACTCTTAGTTTTTTATTAACTAAGTGAATAAGGATGGACTCGTAATTCCCACTTCATGTGCTTTACATTTAGTGATTGTTTAATTACATTAGGGTCCATGATTTGTTTCATTGATTTCGTCATTAATTCTTTATTTCAGAAGCTTTCACTTTTAGAATATCACTTTCATAGTTAGATTCTCATTGGTATCACAGTTGAAGTTTCCGTACATTTCTTGCCATTTTCCTTTCTTTCTTTTTTTTTTTTTCAATAGTAGATAAAGTTTTAGCCTAGTTTCGTGATTCTTTATTACATTATTGTAATCGAAGACATTTTGGTATTTATAATCTCATTATTCATTGTAGCATTGCCATCTTTTGAGAAATTTTATGGTAGCTTGTTTCTCTTTTTTGGTCACATTTTGGAAACATATACTCTCGTTATTCAAGTCACTATTTGCTTTATACCTTAATTTAATACTTTCAATCAATTAGACGGAATGATGACATTAACTAATGTACATCACAGTTTAACAATCTCAAGGAATGTTTGACTAATTACCTTATTTATTTAATTTGAAAGTCATTAAAATTTTGGTTTTCGAATAATAGCTTTTGAATTTCTTTTGTAAAGAATTAGATTTATCAGTTATTGACATATATCTATTCACTAGTTTTTACTATTTTCCTATTCTCTTATTCTAGGTGATTCACTTCAATGCTATTTTCTCGTATATAACTATACATTCGCTTAATTCTTGTGAATACACATACGTTTAATATTGTAGGAGAAGTTTTGTCATTTGATCTATTCACTTCCATTGTCAAGTATGAAGGTTCTTACTTATCAGTCTTTCAAATCCATGTAAAGAAAGATAAGATAAAGAGAAAATTAAATAGATAATAATAACAACAATACAAAAGATTGAATAGATATATGAACAAAAGTAAGAATAAATAATGACATGTGATACAGTGGAATTTAACTAGCAAACTCTGAAACTTAAAGCAATAACACAATGATTGAATTCACAAAGCTCAACATATTTCAATTAGTTTAATCACCCCCCAAACCTACCCGCACTCATCATCTCACCTACCTAAGGATTAATTTCCTAGATCCATATAGATCAAAACCTACGCTCTAAATTTAGAGATAATTACAACCCGCCATGTGCCCATATAGAATATGGACAAACAAAGGCTCTAAATCTGCTAGTCCCATCATAAACACCATAATAACTCCAAAATCACTCATACATTAATGACTTCAAATAGTCCTGGATTACTTACATAGATTGGAAAATGATTACTTTAGATACCATCTTATAATATATATATATATATATATATTCATACAATAGATGATTAAAAGAACTTTACCTTACTAATATCTTAAGATTCATACACTAACATGAAATACTACCAACAAATATTAATTACATAATAATACTCAAACCGACTACATATAAACTATTACTTGTCTTTTACTCCTTATATGGAAAGTCTTCATAACCAGTGTCATTTCCTATACCCACTATCTGATTATGATTATCGATACATCGATTTATTAATTACTTGTATGTGAAAAAGAAAAAGAGTGAGTCAAAGCTCAGTATGAAATACCAACAAACACATACATACATGACAAAGCATGCAAACGTTATAGGCAAACATAATTCTAATGCAACAACCAATTTTTTATTATATTTATTTTAAGTCAAGCAAACAACATAGGGATAACCCAGCATCCTGTCGTACATATATATAACGATACATATATATGATGTTGGATACTCCCCCAACATCCAAGAGTCTGAAACTGAATATTGACTACTTGATAAACATGATTTATCCTTATTTTTAACAACCAATTAGGTCTACATTATGGTTTATTGACACAATTTGTAGTAGAAGCGGTACTTAGTGATACATATATATATATTCATTTGATGTTAAATTATAGCACATTAGAGATATTAGAATGAACGAGAGGAGAATTTTATTAAGAATGAAGCAAAGTAGCAAAGGTAGGATGAAAAATGTAAATCACGGTCGTGATTCTAGTTGAAGAAAGGAAAATTTGAAGACAATGTCTTGTAAAGGCATTTGTAAGAGGCATGATTTGTGAGATCAAGAAGAAAAGCTCGAGTCTAGAGGCTTGTAAGGACATTTGTAAGGGCGTGAATTCTGAGAAAGTCTTAATTAGAGGCTTATAAGGGCATTTGTAAGGGCGTGATTTCTAATAAAGTCTTGACTAGAGGCTTGTAATGGCATTGTAAGGGCGTGATTTTTTAGAAAGTCTCGATCAAAAGCTTGCAAAAGCATTTGTACCCCCATGAACATCAATGTGATTCAAAGATGACTTTTCCTAAATTTTCTTTAAACAGTACGAGCAAATGGTACCACTTATGGTAAGTCATCTATCTTTACTTATAACCTTTAAAGACGTGAATGGAGTATAAAAGATAAGATACCCATTCATAAAAAACATATCAAATCTAAAGAATCCCATCAAAATTATTATTTTCATATCTTAGGACACGATATAGACATTCTCTCCTCCTTGCATAAGGAAGGGAGTGTGTGTGTGTGTGTGTCTGTAGTTTGATTGTTTCCTAAAGAACTTGAGAAAGTTGAAGGAATTATGTTGTTCATGTGTTGTGTGCAAGATTGCATATCTTCATCCAAATCCAATAAAGGGTTTTACTTGTTTTAGTTTCTTATCTGTTTTATCATGTTTTCATCACTGTGTATGAGTAGAGAAACCGATTTGTTCAACGAATCAACATGAACGGTTCTTAAATGCATAATTTATCTAGTTGTTAATTACTTCAGTAAGTTAAATTGAATGAATCTAGAAATTAGTGCACGCACAACACAATTCTTAGTTATATTTCTTCGAAACACATTAAGAGATAGCTCAATTGAATAGATCTAATTTACTATTGAATCACTCATAGTGATAGAGATATTACAATGAGATTTTCTGCATTTTCTTTAAGGAATTTAGTATAACATAGTCCTTAATGCTACCATTAAGTGGCCGCTAAATTAGGAAGAGATTCCAATTAGGCACGTTTATGGTTAGGTGTGAATGATTATGAGAAGAACATTTGTATAGATAATGAATTTTTGTAGATAATTAATGATTAGAAAGCTAGTGGTTTAAATTCATTGTAAGGAGATGAATAAATTTGATTGTTAATCTTCTGTTCCTTTGTTGTATCGTGTTAAGTAGTAAAACTTAATATGATTCTTAGTTTTAGATTAATAAGCATTCTTCCAATTAATTCTTTAATTGATTTACTAAATAATAGGAAGATTAAGGTAGTATTAATGCTTGAATACTTCCCTGTAGAGACGACTCTATACTCTACTCCATACCACTAAAACGATAGGTACACTTGCCTATAGAGACCGGTTAGAGTAAAAGATTAGGTTTATAAATTTTAAGACTCAGCAGCTCTAAAAAGAGGCCATGAGTACTTCCCAGTATTCTCAAAACACCTAAATCTATCTTAGATCATTTCCATGGAGGACTCTACTCCCGGACAACGCACCATGGATCATTCGGTTGCCGCGATAGTAGCATTGATACTCTCCACCTATTACATGTACTTATACATAAGCAACGAACACATTTACTTAGCCAATAATCAACTAATCAATTTTCCATTTCTAACCTAGCAAGCACAAACACGAGTAACATATACATGTACTTAGAAAGTAGACCAATCGTGAAACTAGAACCTTCAAGACTTGAGTTACAAAGCAAATAAAGCATGTAAAATCATCTAATTTTCTAGTTTCATCTATAGGTTACACTTCTTATAATCATCGCTCCTACCCAATGGTTAATACCATATATATACACATTTAGTTCGAAAATAAAGGTTTAATTATGAAGGAAATGGAAAATAGGTAATTAACTTATTAGTGTTTGAAAGGTTTTAAAGTGATTATAAACATTTATGGATGAATTTGAACATGTTTCAAAGGTTTACAACAAAAAAAATGCGAGTTGTCAAAAAGTTGTATTGTGCACAAGTGGTAACACCGATTGTGTTCTCGTTTGTATACTTCTACACAAGTAAGTACACCACTCGTGTAATCTTTTATGTAGGAAACATAAACATGATCTTTAAGGTTTTAAAACTATTGTGTTTAACATGACTCTTGTACTCTTTTGTATATTATCTCGCATGAGAAGTGAAACCTTCAAAGCTTGGAAAACATGCATCACAAGATTCTCAACCGACATGAGTTGTATACTCATTCTTATTAAACACAGATGCATGATTCCTTTGTGAATATTTGCAAAGTTTCAACCTTTTCTCCGTTGCTAACATAAAAATATAACGAAAGACCAAACCTAGCTCTTTATCACATGCCTAAACACCCTTCCAATAATTCTTGCAAACTAAAGTTAGAAACTTGCATATAAGATTTGCATTACCTTGTTATAAATACAACTCATCTTCTATATTTTCCAACTTTGGAGTTTTTACTTTCACATATTTGTCAAACTCTCTCTTTAACAATGTTACTCCTATATAGAAACACAAAGATCGCTAACATTACAAAAAAACGAAACCCTAACGATAATTTTTTATAGAAACAATGGAAGAAAAGAGGAAATTGTTTTTTACTTACCAAGAATTCTTTTGAATCTCAAAGATTTCAAGAAGGATGGATGTTATTTGGAAAGGAAGGGGTAATGTTCTACAACGTATTTGGAAAAGAAGGGCATATACTTCTTCTATTATGAATTTTATATGTTATCACAATTACACCATTTGAATTTAAAGGTGGTTTGATAGTTTTGCTCTTATCTTAATTATTTTTATTACATATATACCCATCTTTATGATTATATTATTTGCTTATTGAATCCGGTTATTTCAAATTTAGTGATCATGAGATTTTTCATGATGATACTGCAACAACTAATGGCTATTGGCCAATTTGGTAAATCTAGCTCTATTTACATATATTGAACTAGTAAGCTTTAAACAAGCCATCAAGTAACCAAAGTGGACTACTACCATGGAAGATGAGTTTCAAGTGCTAGAGGAGAATAAAACTTGGGAATTAGTAAATTTGCCTCATCAAGAGAAGCCTATTATAGTGAAATGGGTATACAAAAGAAAGGTGAAACCGAGTGGGACAGTTACAAAGAGTCAGACCTAATTACTAAGAAGTGTTCTCTTTAGGGGCAAGGATTGAAACAATTCAATCGGTTGTGCCTACTACAAGCTGTAAAAACTAGCTTGTGTATGAATTGGACGTGAAATTTATGTTTTTAAAAGGGCTACTTAATGAAAAGTGTCATGTGCCGACCTCCTAGATTTAAAGTTGTAGGAAGCGAAAATAAAGTTTATAGGCTTAGAAAAGCTATACATGGTCTAAAGTAATTCCTCGATCGTGAAATTAAAGAATTGACTCCTTCATGATACAACAAGGGATTGAGATACGTGCAAATGGATATGGAGTATCTGGTGGAGGCATGATAAAGAAAAATTTGTTGATAATATGTTTATACGTTGACGATCTACCATGACAGAGTAGAGAGGTAAAAATAGCTGAAATTAAGAGTAAAGTGAAGTATGAATTTGAAATGATGGATTTAAGAGTTCTTTCCTGTTTTCTTGGTCTATAGTTTGACAATACTAAAGATGGGTTGCTCATGCATCAAGGGAAGTATGTAACAAATATTTTAAAAGGTTCAATACGATGGAGTGTGATTCTACTTTGACTCCAGTAGATATGGGTTCCAAACTTGTAAAGGAGAGTAGCATAAAATTTGTTAATTCAACCTCTGAAAATTGATGAAATTTGAGGGGCATTAGGGTTGCAAACGAGTCGTACTGAGCTAACCTTTTAAAAGCTCATGCTTGATTCATTTAAATTTTATCAAGCTTGAGTCGAGTCTTTTATTAAGCCTAAAATTTAGGCTCGAGCTTTTCTCGTTCAGCTAAACGAGCTTTAGTTTGAGCTTGAGTTGGGTTGAACTTTTAGTAAGTCTAGAATTTAAGTTCGAGCTCATTCAAATTGCCAATTTTTCATTAGTTATATATTTATCTATTATATTTTTATTTAAAAATTAGCTGTATTGTTTTAATTATATAGTTATACATGATATATCATTCAAAAAATTTAATAACCATGCCGAAAAGCTTATTAATGAGCTTGTTATTAACAAGCTTATTAACTACTTCTTTAATTTTTTTCTAGGTATTTCTTTACTTTACCAAAAAGATCCCAACTCAACAATTAGCATGCATTGAGAGGGCATATTCATATTGGTATTTCAAGATAGCCAAATCTGATACTAATGTTGCATTAAATGAAATAAAGTAAAATAACAACAGTTAAATCCCTACTTTATTTTTTGGAAAATGAAATTGCATCTTTGTTTTATATCATTCCGCAAATTTAACTGCCATAAGAATACTTCATCCATTGCTTGCTCCTAAGAAGGTTAATCTTAATCAAACTGCTAACGGACTATCAAAAGATTTATTTGATTACAATAAAATAATAAAGGGAAAACCACAGTTATGAGACATGTCTGGGATTCATGTAATCAAGCCATCTATTTTTTTTCTTTTTTTTTTTTTAACAAACACACAACCCATACATTATTGTTTGTTAATTTTAAATAAAAACACGTGTAAGTGTCTGACTAATTCATAATAATCGATTTAAATTAATAAACATATACAGTTAAAAAATACAATAAAACAATTGAAAATGTATAAAATAGAGTAAAAGAAAAAAAACTAGAAAATCCAAGGTGTAAGAGAATTAACAATACACTTCCCAAATTTAAGCATAAATTATAAACAAACCTATTTATTCTTTGAAGCGAAAAAAAAAAAAAAAAACTCTTATATTTGTTTTCCATGTACTTTCTAAATCTTTGAAATAGTGCATTTAATTCTCTAAATCTTAATAATACGTGCTTTTTGGCCCTTACACAACCATCTTGCCTTTTAAAAATGAAAAAAAAAATGTATTTTTAGTATTTCCCTAATTATTAAGGAAAAAAAAATATTGAACTCTGTCTAAGAGCACCTTTTATAAAGATTTAAGGATCCAAGTGTATAATTTTAGATATTAACTGCTCGTTCCTTTATAAAAAGCTATTGAGCCGTTTAGTTGACTATAACAATGATTCCATGAGAACTATTACTAAATATATTGAATAGTCATTCTATACCCAATCCCATGAATGATGATTCAATACTAATATTGACTTTTTTTTTTTTACCAAAATACTTTCATTTAAATAAAAAAAAGTTATGAATGAAAATCTCATTGCACCTCTATTCCAGTCCTTAATATTTCATTCAGCACTTTCACTCAGTAAAGTAAATGAACAGTGAATGTTTAATCGTGCATGAAGTAAACAAAAGAGATTGGATTTACAATTTATCCAAAAGTTTATAATACTAGCTTACTCATTATAGAGGGTTAAAATGGTTTACAAGTTTAAGATTCATAATCTAGGAACAAGTTGGGGTTGACATCTTATATTAGTGATAGGATTTTGGAGAATCTAAGTCAATGAACTTGTAATACTTTAAGAAGATTTAGTAATGGTAAGTTTATAATGGTGATGGTTGAAACTATTCATCTATTCCTATACCTTTTTAGACACACTCATACATTTAGCAAGACTTGTAAGAGGATTTCATCGAGAGAAAGGTTAATATTTTTAGCTATCAAACATTAACATAGCATGATGGATGTCATCGATGACTAAATTCTATACAGACTTAGTAACTCTTCCTTATTTGGCTGAATTAAAATGTCAGAGAAACAACATTGTATTGTTAAGCTATTTGCTCTTGATAATCAAGCAAGACTAAGGTGGATAATCTATTATTTTAGTTTAAGAATAACAGGGTTGATGCTTTAAATTGTCTTACTCGTGCATTTAAATCCTTAAGACTACTTGTTCTTCCTCTACCTTTATATCTTTAAGTTATCTTGATGCATCATATTTATATCGTTTCTTTAAGATCACGTAAAATGGAAACTCATACTGTGCATATGGAACAACATCACTGAATCACATAGAATTATTTAGCAAAACACACCTATATGTACATCCTAGATGTCGAACAACATGTATAACAAAGCTAAGATAAAAAATGTAAAAAAAAAAAAAAGTGCTAAAGAAATTATATGATCCACTCCCATTTGCACTTAACTTGGTGAGCATGCTTAAATTCATAGGCTAGCACCATACTTCCATCCATTCTCTTCAGCACAAATGTTTCAACCAAAACATAATGACCAAGTCTCTTCCATTGCCCTACATCCTTAACTTTTTCAACCCTTTGAATCCTCACTTGCCTTCCACCCACAGGCACCCACATAACTCTCCCTTGCTCCCACTTGATCCTCTTCGCAATGACCAAGCTAAGCCCAACTACCTTTTCTTCTCCTCCATCACTAAAACCCCTACCATAATTCCACTTTCCTCATTTGAATCCAAAGCTTCCTTGCAAGCAATCGAAACCACTTCATTTTGAGCATTAACATCCACCACGACCTTATTTCCTTGACTTTGATCATTCTGACAGCCATATATTTGTTCCCATCTTTGTGTAAGTGTCATTTCATAATACATCGATACCTTTATTTGATCATTCAAATTTCCTTCTCTAACAAACATAAAAGGGCAATACCATTTTCTAACCACCGCTATCTCGAAGTTTTTTTTATAGGCGCTGAAGCTGAAATCGGTAAGACGGGATTGTAGAGAAACGTTTAGTCCTTGTGCCTCATCCAAGTTAAATAATCTAGAGTCTTGGAAGATACTTTCCATCCTTTTCTCTTTAAACACCTCGGATGGTAATCATCGAGAGCTAAGAAATTCGCATAGAAACCTCCCGACGATCAATGAGTTTCATGTGGATAAATCACGAACAGTTGATATACATTATGTGGGTTGAGAGGCGCTGGCTTTTTGTCTTGAACAAATTGGAAGCATAAACAAGACCCCATATCTTCTTCCTTTGAGTTTACATGTGCTTCGTTGCGCATAAATAATTCAAAAATATTAGATTTCATATTATGGCGATGGGAAAATATTTTATTTAGTATTCAAACTTTCTCGATTAACTACTTAAAGTTTATAATATTAATTTACATCTATAAACTTTTTGAATTTATTCATAGTTATTGTATAAGATAGTTAATTAGAAAAATAAATAAAGTCCAAGTGGTTAATTCAATATTTAATAAAGTTTAGGTAGTTAATTGCAAAATTTAGTAAAATTTGGATAGTAAATTCACAGTTTTAAAGTCATAATAGTTCATTTTACAAATTAATAAAGTTCATCTTCCAAATATGATATTCATTGTATGATAATTAGATGATTAAATCTATAAACAAATATATAATGTTATATTCTAACTTTGCACTTTACATTTAAGCTAAGATTTTGTTCGAATCCGATTGAATTTATTACGTTGAACAAGCAAGTGACATTAGGATTTTTTAGCACGATAGAATTTGATTTGAAAAAAAAAAGAAAAAAAATTATATATGAGCTTTAATATTATAAACATAATTTATGAAAAATTGAAAATACATCCTCGAACTATTGAATGTACAAATACATTCTTTAAACTCTAAGAGCCATGCATTTATCTCCCAATAATTTTAAAAAATATGTACCTATCTCTTTAACATCCTGAAAGCCCATATATAAACACTATTTATAGGAATTTTGGTGACCATTTCTGATTTTAAGGGGATATTTCGACTGCATATTTTAAAAGGCTACGAGAGATGAAATCACTGGACCAATCCAACATATATATAATTTTATTTGCAGTTATACATATAATTCATATTTGCACCATAATAAACAAGGAATAGAAAATCATTGTGCAGCCTAATAAAATGTATTAACATGCAGACACACACAAAAAAAAAAAAAAAGAAAAAAGAAGAAGAAGAAAATGATCAGAATACAAGGTTAAAAATGATTAT
Source organism: Combretum micranthum (assembly GCA_024138025.1). Classification (NCBI taxonomy): domain Eukaryota; kingdom Viridiplantae; phylum Streptophyta; class Magnoliopsida; order Myrtales; family Combretaceae; genus Combretum; species Combretum micranthum. Next base: position 795,647 of record JAMXBD010000304.1, read on the forward strand.
AAGGAAATTAACCATCCTAGAATTTTATGCACATCGACTACTATGTAATAAAAGTTTGGACTCACTGTAATATTGGCACTCAAATGATGGTCCTTGTTTATTTGGAAAATGTTAAATTTAATATAAGCAGTTGATGCCATCTTTCAATTTTTTTTTTTTAAAGTTTGAAATTACTAATTGTCATACATATTGTTAATCAAATTTTATGAAATAGACGTAGAAATGGAGATGACAACACAACAGACAATATGAATCTTATCCCCTGCAGCAACTATTTGGGGTATTATACATTTACTACACCTTTGATAACCATTATTAAATTTTTTCTATACAATACTCATTAACTAAAAATAACAATATTTAATTAGGAGAAAAAGGTAAATTTAACAGATAAAAATTTAATTGATTATAAATTTTAGTATGAAAACACATCAAACATCCTCCGAGTCAATTTTAACTTGGTATACCAAGGAGAAAATATCTATAATTTTGTTTGTAGAATCATATGCTTTAACAAAAATTTATCCAATGGAAAAATAGAAATTCCAACGTAATTGTTAGTAGCCCAGCTCAATAGTATAGCCTAGCCCGCCACAAAAAACAAACCCAGCCTCTCCACTGCACTGCTTGGTTACTTCCGCCTCTCTCTAACTCTCAATTCACTCTATCAAGGTAACGTTCTAAGCTTACTGTCTCCTGTTCTCTTAGGGTTTCAGCTAACCTCTGTTCTACATGCAGGTACAGACATAACTTGCCATTTTGAGAAGGCAACTCTCCTAATATGCTTAGGGTATAATTTTCCTCTCCTTGCTGTATCTTTATTTCACTATTTATATTTTGCTGTTACAAGTTCAGGTCCCTATTCTGTTACATGTTGTTACAACTTACTATCTTAACTAGATCTACTGTTTACAGCTAGATCTAACTATTTACAACTGTATATAACTACTATTTGTGAAACACTATGTAATCTTGTAACTTCTGAGGTGTTTTCCTTGTGCAACTTGTAATAATTTCCCCCTCTGTTTGAAAAACCTTGTCCTCAAGGTTTAGATCTGGATACCGATGGCGAATGATTGATAAATTTTCCCACGAAGTGTCATCTATTAATAAACTTGATCATTGAAGCAAGATCTGATCCATTAAAACACCATTACGTTGAATCTATCGAGTAGATAGTACATGCAAAGGTCGGATAATCGGATGATTATCAATTGCATGTTCGGATTTGGCCAAAGAAGTAGCCACATTCGGATTTACCTTCTTTAATAAAGAAATATGAAACATATTATGAATTCTAGAACCCTGAGGAAGTTCTAATTCATAAGCCGAGGCACCCACTCCATTCAACACCTTGAAAGGTCCATAAAACTTCTTAGAAAGTTTATTAGAGGAAGTTTGAGACACCGAAATCTGTCGATGTGGTTGTAACTTGACCAACACCCAGTCACCAATCAGTAACTCTACATCACTTCTATGCTTATCAGCATAAAATTTCATTCGATCTTGAGCTTTCTATAAATTGCATCTCAATTTACGTAAAACTTCATCCCTTGTTGATAACTCATTATCAACCACATCAAATTTAGAGACACCCTTAATGTAAGTGGGAATTGAAGGAGGTGATCTGCCATAAACCACTTCAAAAGGAGTGGTCTAGGCTCCAGCATGATAAGAACTATTGTATGCAAATTCAGCCCATGCCAAAAATTTATACTAAGTTTGAGGATGATCCATTGCAAAACAACATAAATATTGCTGCAATATTCTATTTAATACCTCTGTTTGTCCATCACTTTGAGGGTGATAGGCTATAGACATGTGAAGCTTGGTGCCAATGAGCTTAAACAATTCCTTCCTAAAATGATTCAAAAAAATGGGATCCCTATCAGAAACAATCGTACTAGGAAAGCCATGATGTCTGATAACTATCTCGAGAAACAGTTGAGCCACTTTAATAGCTGTAAATTTGTTCGGTAGTGGGCCAAAATGACAATTCTTAGATAATAGATCAACCACTACTAATATGACAGTATAATAATAGGAAACCGGTAAGGATGTAATAAAGTCCATACTAATGTCATCCTAAATGGGGAGAGGTATTGGCAAAGGTGCTAATAACCCTATTGAGAACGTGTAGAATACTTGATTTGTTGACAAGTAATGCACTTGTGTACAAAATCTGCTACAGTAGCTCTCATTCCTTCCCAATAAAATTCATAGGCTAATTTGCGAAATGTTTTCTCCTGTCCAAAATGGCCAGCTGCTGTGTGGCATGATACTCATATAGTAAACTTGGTATTATACCAGATTGAGGCACTGGAAATAAACGATTTCCAAAATAGAGCAAATCCTTATGCCACTGTAAAGGTCATTTAAGAACTTTGCCCTTTGTCATTGCTGCAATTATCTCCTTAAATTCGGGCAATTGAGTATATTCCAATCTCAACTTGTCCACAAAGGAAAAAGTAGGAAGAGATAAGGCCATGAAATGATTATCTTCATATTGTCTAGAAAGAGAATCTGCCACTTTATTATCAATGCCTGCCTTATAGACAATAGAATAACCATAACCAATGAGTTTGGCTAAAAACTTCTGTTGTTTAGGGGTTTGAATCACTTGGGTTAGAATCTCATTGAGACTCCTATGATCAGTGTGAATAAAAAAATGTGAGCTAAGTAAATACTGCTCCACTTCTTAACAGCTTCCACAATTGCAAACAATTCCCTCACATATGTAGATGCTTTTTGCATATGGGAAGGCAATTTCTTGCTAAAGCAAGCAACTGGGTATGACTCTTGCAACAAGACTGCACCTATACCCGTGCCTGAAGCATCAAGACTGCACTTATACTCGTGCCTGAAGCATCTGTCTCCACTATAAAGCCCTTTGTAAAATCATGTAAGGCCAATACAGGAGCACTTACTAAGGCTTCTTTCAATGTCTAAAAGGAGCTTAAAGCTGAATCACTCCATTCAAATTTGTCCCACTGCAACATATCTGTTAAAAGTGTTGCTATAGAGGCATAACCCTTAACAAATCGTCTGTAATAACTAGAGAGACCAAGAAAAGCTCGTAATTGCTTAATATTCATGGGCTGTGGCTAATGCTGGACAACCTCTATTTTCTTCGGATCTAGAGATACCTCTTTGGCTAAAACTATATGGCCCAAATAATCAATGGTAGACACCCCAAACGAACATTTATTCTCTTTAAGATAAAAAGTGTTGTCAATAAAAATTTGTAACACTATAGAGAGATGTTCCACATGCAATTCAGTCGTCCTACTATACACTAGGATATCGTAAAAAAAAATGACGAATTTCCTTAAGTATGGATGAAAAATGTCATTCATAATGGATTGGAATGTGGTAGGAGCATTACTCAAGCCAAATGGCATAACAAAAAATTAGAAATGACCATCATGAGTACGAAATGCTGTTTTTTCTACATCCTTGATATTCATCCTAATCTGATGATACCCTGCTAAAAAACTGCCCCATACAATCCATCAAGCATTTCATCAATTGTGGGTATAGGGAACTTATCCATCACAGTGACTTGATTCAATGCTCGGTAACCTATACATAAACGCTAGTTGCCATCCTTTTTCTTAACTAGTAAAACTGGACTAGAAAATGGACTATTACTTGGTTCAATAACCCCTTGCTCTAGCATATCTTGAACTTATTTTTCAATCTCTTATTTTTGAAAATGTGGGTATTGATACGGTTTAACATTCACAAGAGCTGTCCCTTCTACTAAATGAATTCGATGTTGGATTTTCCATAATGGAGGCAATGATGAAGGTGTCTCAAACACTTTCGAATGTTTACCTAGCACTTGTTGAATAGTAATGCTGCTGGAAGACATCGAACATGTGTTACAATCATCTATCTGAGCCACAATATGCAAGCAAAATAATACTAAATCTGCAGACACCATTTTTCTGAGCTGGTGGTGTGTAATCTGATGTGATGCATCAGATAGCTCTCCTGTGAGTGTAACGTGTCGTCCTGCTTTCAAAAATTGCATGGTTAATTTGGCATAATCGATGGTAATTGGTCCTAAGTGTTGTAACCATTGTACCCCCAAAACTAAATTCGCTCCATGAACAGGCAAAACATAAAATGTCTGAATGAATGGAATTGCTTGAATAATAAATGCCACATTAGCACATTTACCTTGACAATCCAATTTACCACCATTTCCAATCATTACTTGAAACTTAGGTGAAGGTAAAACTGTTAAATCCAAATATTTCACAATTCTTGGTTGCAAGAAATTGTGAGTGCTACTAGAATCCACTAATATAGTCACTGATTTACCATTGATTTCATCTTTAAATCTAATTGTCTTAGAAAAAGAAGCCCTAGATAATGCATGAAAACTTATTGCAATAGTATTATCTTCCAAATGCATAAAATCCTCATAATTTTCACTATCATGATGATCCTTGACATTATTATGCTCATCATCACCCAACAACAAAAGAAACTTGGTTTCACACGTGTGATTTCTATGGTATTTCTCATCACAGTGAAAACATAGTCCCTTTTTCTCTTTTCTCATTAATTGCAGCCTGAGTCATATGTCGAATAGGGATGGATGGTTTAGGCTAGACAAAATTGGAGGTGAAATTCTGGTGTGGTTTATTTAGTGGGTCAGTGTTTAGTCTGGTGTATGGTTGAATTGTCAATGGCTTGGAAAATGAAGAAGAGGGTTGAAAAGAAGATTTGGCAAAGAAAGGTTTTGTGTGTGTAGGAAATTGGTCATGGAGTTTGGCTTCATGAAGTCTAGCTAAGGCCATGGCTTGAGTTAAAGATGATGGTTTTGATAATTGTAGTTATAGTTTCAGTATTGGTTTCAGGCCTGATATGAAACAACTAATGAGAACTGAATCGGATAATCCAATTACTTGATTAGAAAGGGACTCAAAAGCTGCTTGATATTGACTTATTGAATCAGTTGCACCAATTTGAATAATGCACCTTGTGGATCATCATATTGTGATGGACCAAATCTTAACTCTAATGCATGTTTGAAAGATGACCAATTAGTAAAATGATTATTCAAATGCATCAATTGGTACCACTCCTCTGCTTCAGCCCCCATTGCAAATGATGATATCAAAATTCACTGAGATTCATCAATCTTGTAAAAATTGAAAAATTGATTAGCCTTGAATATCCATGCTCGCACTCCTTGACCTCCAAATTTCGACAATTCCAACCTGATCCCCCTTACAAGTTTGTCTTAAGAATTTGAACATGATAACTCAATATTCAGACCCTACTGCTGTGTCACTCGCTGAGTTTGATTCATCTGTCCCTCCAAAGATTCCATTTGTTGGGACAATTCTTGTAACATAGTCTGGGACTATTTTTCAAATTTCTACTGCTGCTGTTGAAGAACAAGAAACATGTTCTTGATGGCTTCCATGTCTAATGCATTGGCTGAAGTACGAGTATCCGGTGCCATGGTTCGTGAACGAAAGCACCAATGTTAGTAGCCCAACCCAATAGTATAGCCCAGCCCGCCACAGAAAACAAACCTAGCCTCTCCACTGCACTGCTCGGATACTTCTGCCTCTCTCTAACTCTCAACTCCCTCTGTTAAGGTAATTTTCTAAGCTTACTCTCTCCTCTTCTCTTAGGGTTCGGCTAACCTCTGTTCTACATGCAGGTACACACATAACTTGCCATTTTGAGAAGGCAACTCTTCGAATATGCTAAGGGTATAATTTTCCTCCCCTTGTTGTATCTTTATTTCACTATTTATATTTGCTGTTACAAGTTCAAGTCCATATTCTGTTACATGTTGTTACAACTTACTATCTTTACTAGATCTACTGTTTACAACTAGATCTAACTGTTTTATAACTATATCTAACTGTTTACAACTATATATAACTACTATTTATGAAATACTATGTAATCTTATAACTTCTGAGGTGTTTTCCTTGTACGACTTATAACAATACCCTTTGTGCCTCCCATGAGACTGAATAACGTGGTAGCGATTAGAAGACAAGGGCTGATCCAGAACTGGAATGAAGACCACGTGGTCCTTGTGCACCGTTGTATTACCTTCTCCATGTTGCTCCGTGTATTCGGTCTTGATTTCCTTGTTCTGAGGAAAAGGAAGGTCTGGGATTTGGGTGTCTTCAAACAATCCGAAACAGCAAGTGTCTACAGCTTCCTCGTCCTGAATCACCAAATAACCTGAGCTCGGTCCCTTTGGAGGAGGTTGGGATGATTCATTTGGATCGGTTCTGTACAAAGAAAGTGGTCTTATAACGTACATACTCACTTACTCAGCCAGCCAGAAGAATTAGGATGTTGCGACTGTTTCGGGAGTACATGGATTTTTAAAAAGGCGATTCATTGTTAGCTCATGTTTTTACATAAGATGGTGGGTCTGTTTTCCTATCTTTTTTCAATAGATATAGATCTTTTTTTTCAAAATCTTTTTTAGTAAATTATTTATCAAGAAATAGATATAAATAAATAAAAATTAATAATTCTCACGAAAAGATCAAATAAATAAAATATAAATTAAATATAAATACAAATAAGATATTTTTACATATAATATTTCGATATAAATATAAATACTGGTGAAATACATATCGAATCCAAACGCTGTGGACAGACCAAACAAGTTAGTGCGTATTGACCTTGACTAGAAGACCTACCAAAGGTTAACAACATCTTGATCATGTTGTCAGATCATGACCTACCGACCCACTGGGTTAATTCCGCAAAATTAAAAAAAAAATTTGAAAAGAATAAAAGTAAATAAAGAATAAATATTTAACTTTTGTTCATGTAAATAGTTCAGACTTAAGAATACTGAATATATTACCATTTTTATTAATTCATGCAATAAAGATCCTTTAAAAAGATGTTTGGTTTAACTTTTATAAATTTGTAGCAAAGGTGATATCTACTTTGTTAGCAATGCTAGACTTATCTCGTCTTATAGGAGTCTGTTTTAGGTGTTTTAAGGTCCCAGGTTACTAAATATACAACTATATATAAATGTGTCCGTGTTTAAATAAAATGCACACTTTCAATTACATTATATTTTCCAAAAGATATAAGTTTTTACATGAAAAATAATACTTTCCTCGTTTTAAAATTTAAAATGTATATTTTACTCAAAAGGATCCAAACTCTACGTCTGCCAAATATTCAAGCTCATTTGCTATAATTATTAACCCTATCCTAGTTTGCGAATCTATGTGGTTGATCATTTTCGGATCATTTTGATATATCATATTTATTATTTTAAAAAGGCTGTTTGTAAAAAATGGGTACAAATGAAAAAATAGATATTCACCATATAAATAGATCAGATACAAATAAGATACATATAAAATATAAATTTATCCCAGATACAAATAAAAATAAAAAATCCAAATAAATATGATCTATAGGTCATCTTGCCTTCAGATTCCACAACATTATCAAAATATTATATATATTATTTGTTCCATATTTATTGATATGATCTAAGCTTAAATTTTCACTTTTTTTTTTCTTTTTCCTTTTATTTACCCATACTCTCTTTTATCCTTTATTTTTCTTTTTAGAGTAAATTGCAAACACAATATTATCCATATTTTTGCCATTTCATAGAAAGACGATACGAAATTTCTTTAAATAAGATTAATTAAATAAAAATATAAAATATAATTCCAAAAATTCTAGCAAATGAAAAATAACAATGATAAGAAAAATAGTGGGAAAAGGAAAAAATATTACTAATTTTTTTTTTAAATTACGAAAATGCTACTGGAAAGAAAATATTTCCAGTTTTAGGCAACTTGACATTGTCTCTTCTAGAGACAAGGTCAATGTTGTGCATAAACAAGAGACGGGGTTCATTTTAATAATGACATCGTCTCTTAGAGAGACGAGATTAAGCCAAGTAAGGCCTCGTCTCTTAAGGAGACGAGGTCAGGTCTACCATTACACAACTTCATTAAAAAACATAAATTACTCCCTGATTACATACTAATTGTTATAACTTGTCAAAATCATACAGAATGAGCCATATAATCATTCATTAGCCATCATCCATCATGGCCAAATAATTTGAAGACTTCATAACCCAACCACAAAAGTATTTCCAAACCTAATCCATAAAAAAACTCAGTGTCAAATCTAATTCAGTCTATCATAGTAGAATTGTAAAATCATTCATAGCAAACATAAAAAACTCAGCATATGGAAGACTGGAAGAAATGATGTATTAAGTACATGAATGTTATGTTAACTATAAACACCAATGAGAGAAAAGAAGAATCTCTATACAAGGATCATAGAAGAATCATAAAAGATAAAAATCTTTACAACAACTACTGTTGGGTGCCCTACCTCCCTCGTCCTAGTCTGACAAAAGTCCAAGGGAATGGTGTACACTGGTGGACATCCCGATGAGGAAGCTCCATGGTCGGATCCACCTGAGTGACTGTGGCATCCCCATCTCCACCACCAGCACCATATGGATAAAATGGGACTGGGTCTGGCTCCACTTGGGTAAGTCCTTCCCCCATATCATGTGACAGTGACAGTTGCCTCTTCTATAAAGTGAGGGGGGTGTGGAACTTGGTATATGCTATATCTGCCATGAGGGTCTCATTTAGATGAGCATCTAATTAAGATGATGGACTAGGCTCGGAATGAAGAAAATGTGGAAGACCTGGCTCATCCGATACGTGCTCATGTAAGGGCGAAGGTTTGTCTCTGATATCTACACATCGGACACGCCCTCGCTCCTGACCTTGACCCTAACCCTGCCATGCCTCTCTCTAGCTAGACACCATCTCTGTATAGGCCGAGGTTGTGGGTCTTTAGGTCCTGGTGCTGGACCAGACGCTGGTGGTGGATCATTCAAATCAAGCCCCAGAAACTTATCCACCACACAAATGACATCTCGTGCAGTGGATGGAGTGTCCTCTGGTGGCATGTCCGGGATTCTATAGATGAAATCTGTCTGCAAGTGATAGGAAACAAGTAGATAAGTTAATAACAAACACAGTTTAAATCCATATATAGTTTATGTAGTTAGTGAACTTACCATATACCGAATAATGGCCCCTGTACGACTGATCCAATGCCTGATGATCGCATAGTACTAGTCAAAATAATCTACAAATGTGCCAGTGAATATTTGGTACCTAGACAATGCGATCTTGCCTGCCATCACACTCAGCTATCCACCTGGCATGCTCCAATGCCCAGTTCCATTCGGAACACCTTCATAAGTCCATCACCTTGAAGTTGTAGTGATTCGATATATTCCACATTTTAACTACTCGTATGAGATGATCTTTAGCCTTAAATCGCATCCCAACCTTGAATTCTTCGCTAAAACTCCAATTGCCAGCACTCATTTCTTACTAAGCATCAAATGCAGCATAACCACTACCAACATCAGCAGTGAAAAAAGGAATTGGCATTGAGCTCCCAATTACATCAACGTTTGTGGGAACCACAGAACGGTGCCAGTCATTTCTATTACGTTGTACACTGGTTACATCATCTGGCTGGGGAAAAGCTACCAAATTATCATTTCCATCATTATCATAGTAATCACTAGATTCACTTTGCGATGAGTCTTGCATTACATCAGTATCCTGATCACATGCCCAATCCGTTACAATATTTCCAAAGTTACCCATCTGCACCTGTGTGCTACATATTGTTTGGATTGGAGTTGAGTTTGAGTCTACCAAATCTTGGCTGCCAACATTTCTATCAATACCCACTTCCCCTGAAGGTGCCTGAGGCATATCATTCTCAAATATATGCACATACACAGGCACTAACCCCTCGGTGTAAACCAACATCTCATGTGCAACCTCATCATCAGTAACTGGAATAACATCATAGCGTAGCAGCCTATCTCCAATAACTATCCTATGTTACAGCTCAACCCAATGTGTAGACCTATATATCTTAAGTTTATTACAAATTATACCAACTATTTTCTCATATGTTGAATTCCTACTAACACCGACCACCGCAACTGGCCGCTTATCATAACCAAAACCATCATTTCCCTCCACAATGTTGCCATAAGCGTATAGTACAAACTTTACCTTATCCATTTCTTATCCTCACCTACCCTATTATCTCATAAAACATAAGGTGAATACATGAAATTCACACCATCACTTATCTATCGCACTTCATAGGATTTTGAGCTCATTTTGCTAAGCATTTTTGATAAAATAATACAAAAAATTATGTTTTTGATAAATAATATTGTTTTAAAGCTTTTAGAATCAAATAAGGAGTAATCAAGTGTTTTAATTCAGATTTAGAGCAAAAATAACAATTAAAGTCAAAATTGCAGAAGTCGAGCCCTGTGAAGTCACAGTCGAGGCTAAACAGAGAAAGAAAATAGCAAAAATTGGTCTATCGAGCCTCAACTACGAGCCCTTAACTTCAGTCAAAGCGATCGAGCATCATTCTAGAAGAAAATACATTGTCGAGCCTCAAATATTGACCCTCGAAAAAAGCTTTGACAGATCAATTCTTTATCAGGATTGCCTCGAGGCTCGGTGATACGGCCTTCGACACTCTCAAATTCACCCTTGATAGAGCAATCGACAAAAATGCACATTTTACTTTAGAAATTCCTGAAGTCAAGCCTGATCTTACTTTATATAAGCCTCGACCAACAAATCACATGCAACCATCAACGAGTGTTTTCATAAATCTTATGCGCGCGTGGAAAGTTATCAAATTCTGTTAGAAAGAATCTGCCAAATCTACTACGTGTCAACAAAGTAGGCCATGCTTTATGTGCCTAGTAGTCTATAAATAAACGTGCAAGCGTAAGTTGTAAAATATATACTAACAATGTAAATCAATATTAACGTAGAGTAGATTTTTGAAGGATTCTGAAGTAAAAGAATTTTCATTTCTTTTTACTTGAGAATTTCTTCTGTTTTCTGGGTAAAATCAGTTTAACCCAATGTTTGTAATTTCTATGAATTTTTTAGCAATTAATTGATTAATATTTCGAATTTGTTTTATTTCTTCTAATATGTGCTTATTTTGATAAATCTATAGAGAAATAAACTCCTGCAACTTAGGGATTACAAATCCAATTCCTGTTTTAGTTTAATTCCAAATGCGCTTTCAAGTTAATTTGATTGGGTGTTTATAATTAGTAACTTAAACTTAAACTTGTGGTTTTTAAAGGAGTGGTGCACTTTTTTAGGTCCACGATTGATTTCAATTGAATAGATTGAGAGATCATTCGATTGAATGGATTTGTGGTTGCTAATGAAGTCGATCCTAACTACCTCTTGCCGATGAATGGGAAAAGACTTTTTGTCACTTGTTTTAAAAATTTATCGAGTTGTCTTTTTGAAACAATGAATTCCTATTCTTTATGCAGATTTAATTGAAACTTTAGATTACTGGTTTTAGCTAGATTTATAACTATTGACTTTGAGAGAAGCTTTAGTTTAAATTAGTGAATCCGGCGATATAAACACACAATTCAAATATCTTTTAAGAAGTTTGTTGTTTTTAAGAAATTATTCTGATAGTAACACTGAGCTACTGATTCATAGAAGTTTCAGGCGTATTTCTTATTTTACCCATTAAATATTTATGAATATTCCTAATTTAGCATGGTTCATTTTTCTTAATGTTTTCTAACCTTTCTTTGGCTAGACAATTAATGGGGTTGAGAGTATACTAGCTGCTGTCCATTCCCTTGAGACCGACCTAACTCATTATCTATGCTACATTTAATGTGTGCGCTTGCCCTGTGAGACCGTTGCTATTGAACTTAATTTAAAAAAAATTATAAATTTGAAAAACTCGATCAATGATCAGTGTGAATTGAAATTCATTTGATTAAACACAATAATTAATCTCACACCAGCACTCATCTAATATTTAAGTATATTTACTAATATTACTATATTCACCCCATTCTTCTAATGGTATATTATCAATGTGTATGTTGTATACAATATATGATTTTTTTTCATGATTTGGTTCCTAATTTCAAGACCTAAATACCATAATCACAATTACATCATCTTTTCATCAATTATATGAAGAAAACTACAACACCGAAAAAGAAAAAACGGAAAAATATATAAAAAAAATTTTAGTCCTTCGGTACGAAACAAAGGAAGAACACAATACCGAAAAAAAAAAAACAAAGCTACATGCAAAGCTCGTTTCCCAAACTCATACCACAATGCAGCAATACTAACAGTAAATGTAAGATCCCAACATCCAATGCAACATCACAAATATCGAAAATTCATGCGTAAATTAAAAATCAAATTACCTATTAATTTTGACACAATTTTGGGATTTTTTGCACAAAATTCTTCACTTCCACACGATCTTATCACTTCCCTAACACCTAACAATCAACCCAACTCCAAACGATGCCTCGATTTTGCGTCAATCGCAATTGAGCAATTGGGGGCCAGGGTTTCGGTTTGGGATTTTTGTATTTTGGGAGTGTTTTTGCGTGCCAAATGAAGAACATGAAGTCGTGTTGTGGATATAATACTTACCAATCTCGTCTATTGAAGAAACATGGTTGTATACTAAGGACCTTTGTCTAAAACTAGGAATATTTTCTTCTTAGTGGCATTGACGTAATTTTTTTTACAAATAGTAATATTTTTTCCTTTTCCAGAAAATAGTTATCTATTTAAAAAAAATAGTTATCTATATTCAAATAGTTGTCCCATTAGATTTGTAAAGAGTTATAACCAATATGAAGTTTTGTTTTGTTTTGTTTTTTTTTAGTAATGGGACTTTTTCTTATTGTGTATGTGTTGAGTATTATATAGTACCACATTATTTATTTCACAATCACAGCTAGATATATTCATATGTAAATAAATGTATATGTTGAGTGAAATTTTTTACAAATGGATTAAAGACTATATTTTTAGGCCCAATTTTATATTAAATTGAAAAATTGATTATCTCAATTATAAATTTATTTTTAATTCTATTTATTTTATTTGAACTTTTATTTTTGATTTTTGAATTTTTTTAACTAAAAAAAAGAATAGTGAGCCAATTCAACATGCCATGACCCAACCCATGAATTGATGAGTAACCTAAATAAGCTAGGTCTATAGATGGACTGGTTTCCAGCTAGGCCTAACCGGACCTGTGATTGGATAGGTTTAGGCTTCGGCCTGGTGCCGACGTCTAAGCAAACCATAGTGGATGGAACAGGAATCAGGAATTGTGTGTCATAAAGAGCACAAGTCCAAACACTAACGCTTGCCAGTTTAACTAGAGTTGGAGCCCCACATCCGGTTCATTTGGTCCACATTCTACAACATAAAAATTAAGAAGAACAAGCATATCTTGTTACTGCTAAAAGTCTTATAGGACAAGTTTTGACAGGTCCTCTGTGAATGTTATATGAAACCATGGTTCAAAGGACCAAACCAACCATTCTCATTTCTAATAGATATGTGTACAAGTTGAAGTGATTTTTGCACGAGTTAAGGCATGGTATTTAACGAAAGGGTACTACTAAAATACAAAACCTATGCTGATATCTCAAACTTGATTCGCAATTGAAAATGATAATTTCTTTTTATCCTAATATGCTTTGGGATCATCTTAAAATCATCCTAAATCGTTAAGGTATTCATGCTCAATGAGTAATATCTCTTTACTATCACTATCTAATCTGATATTTTGATTTTCGATTTGATTGCTTTTAATTCAATTCATATTAAATTGTAACCCATTTGATGAGAACAATAGACTAGGAATTAAAAACAATTTGATTTTTTTTTTAAATTTTTAGGAGTCACCACCAAAGGAGGTTGGGAAAAAAAAAATTAAGATCAAGTGTATGTTAATCCTAATTTACCATTACCCATAATCTCCACAATTAAAAAAAACAGATTTTCATGAATTCATAACCATCATATTAAAACCATATAGTTACATATTAAACTTTTAAATTAATATTTATTCCTTTAGTATTGTAAAGAATGTTAATATTTTAATTAATATTTAGAAGATTTGGTAAAAGAGTATTCACTGGTAATTGAATTGCTATTTAAAAGATTGAGGGTAAAAAATATATGTTTTTTTTTCATCTTTTAAGTCATCTCGTGGGTGTCTACATACTTGTTAATCAAGATCAAACTGATGTGGTTCTTTTATAAAGAAATTTAGTGTATTGGTTTAAAATTTTGAATTCTCTATAAAGTAGGTTGAGTTCTCTGCAAAGTAATTTTGATAACAACAAAGCAGTAAAGCATTACTAATTAATTTATTAAGTGTATAGTAATTTGAAAAATAAAGAAATAAATAAGCATCAATATTACTTGGATGATTGTCCAGAACGTTGAATAATAATAAGTATGTTAACAGAAAAAGATATCCTAAAAGCAATCTCAGATAGTATATTAGAAGAATAACTAACAAAAAACACTACCCAAAATAAAATCCAGATATCAAGGGGAAGTCAACAAACTCTTCACAAATGTTTGATTATCATTTTCCTTCAAGCCAAGTTTTAACAAATGTTCAAGGCCCAGTTCCAATAGATGAATATATTTAGGTAATGTATCCATATGCTCCACTAAATACGAATATAATCCATGGAGATTCAAGTCAAATTATCAGGTCCTCTGAAGTTCACTTTTTCATGAAGCTTTTATTTAGATATGATGATTACACAAAACTACTGCAATATTTTAGAATTTCACTCCTACAATGTTTTTAGATGAAGAAAATTGAACACATGAAGAATGAAGATCGTGTTCGCCAAGATAATCAAGTTAACTTTTTAAAATTTTAAAGATATCATCCAAAAGGAACATTCCTATTTATAAGGGATACTATGTGGACTATTGAAGATTGGTTTTCACAAGAATTAAGATAGATTTACACGAGTCATTTAGCATAAATAAGGATAGTTCCAAAGATAATTATCAAGCAACATTTCTTAATGTTCAAATTTGAATTGATTTACGAATATCAATCTTCAAGACATTGAAATGCAACATTCCATTTGAGCACATCTAAGAAGGCTTATTTAAAGTATTCTATAGCTAAAGCTTATAACCGATAGAGAAAAAGAGAATAAATATCCGAAGTTTTCAAAACAACAATAACAAGCTAGGAAAAGAATTTCATCTTATGAACTTTGATATGATCTCGTGCACTTATCCTTTTGCTGCAATTGTCACACCCCAAAGGGTACCCTAAACACGACGGTTCACCACACTCGATATTTAAACTCAAATATGACAATCTTAGTCATCCCATGAGTTTAGACACCTGGTGTAAGGCTTACTTTCACCATGTAGAGAATCTTACTTTGAATCAAAATAGCTTAAGAAGACATTCATAGCGATAAGAATATAAATCATAACAATTTTACCCAAATTTGGTCTATTACAAAGATCTAAGGGGGCATACCCTCGTCAACATATTAAGAGTCTTTAAGTCCACAAAATGTCTCTTTACAACACATATATAACTAAGGAGATTCAATTAGAAGTCTATGCTTAACATCTAGGTCCCTACTTGACAAAAAAGCTTCATAAATTCCAAAAGCTGTACTTGAGAAAAGTAGCCTCTTGGGGATAACCATAAATAATCGTACTGCAACAGAAAACTATGAGGGTGTAAGCTTGCGGTTTAGTGAGTTTCACTTCCAAATTAAATACTCAATCAAATAATAGGGCAATGAAGTTATATTAAAAAATCATATGAAATGCACAAGCACGTGAGCATACAATACATAAGACTTTCCAGGAGTCCTATGTTGAATGGATTTACGTCCTCCATTCGGGGTTAGGTGTTTCAGGCCCATACGACCATAGATTTCAATTTTTCTCTCATTTGTTTAGTGGTTGTTGCAGCTGCCTACCTACTCGTTAATTACATAGTTGATTCAAGTGTCTACTCCACTTCCATTTAATTTAGGTGACCCCGCGCTAATAACCGAGTTTTCAGGCCCACCCGTTGCCGAGCTATTATGCCTTTTTCCCATAAAGGTATAACAATGAATGTAATGTGGCTTAATATATATTATGCATGGACAATTTAGTTATATGGTCATAGCATATTATTTAAGTGAATTGTAGGCGATCACAGAGATTTCATACACTTCAATTCTATACTAAATCATACAAATATTTATAAAAATTCCCATTTCGATATTCTTATCATCAATCCAAGCAATTAAAATTCACATGCACATTCCAATTTTATCTAGTCCTAATTCTAATGTCACTATCATTACAAGCAAATTCATAAGCATGTAATTTAAAGAAGTGAACTCACTCTGCCATGGCGCGAAATTTTTCTTAATCGTAATAATCCTCGATGGTCTAATTAGTCTCCCAAGTCTTCTAACAAAAGAAATACCTCCAATGAGCATTTCTATGATGTTTAAGTGAAACTTATTAATTCTACTCAAACAAGTTAGTTAAAGTTCACCTTAGAGGAAATTCCAACTTAAAATGGCCATAACTTGGTCATTTCAACTAGGAATTTCGCATATTATATACTGATTTCTACCTATTTGATGAGAGCTATCCATTTCTAAAGTTATTTTCATCAAACAAGGTCATTTGGATCATGAAAAGTAGGGTACAAAATGTTATACGAGACTCCCAACCCACAATTCAAATTCTAATTTCAATTCAAGAATCATTCAAAAGCTTTGATAGATATTTAGCTGTCATTATATCTTGAAAGACTCTTTTGTATACATATATAACTCAATATCATGCATGATTCATGAGTTGATGATCAATCTATTTCATTATGTATTTAAACAATATTTTATGGAGTTTGAAAGACACTATTTTCTTAAGCTTTGTTTTGAAAAAAAATTCTAAGTAAACTAGAATCTCTTTAAATGATTATTCCTTTGTGTTCATTCTATTATTTTGCTCTTGGAGTTGGAAAATAGATGTTTAAATAGGGGTTTTGCCTAGTTATGAATATTTACAAAATTTTGAGAAATGAAAATATTGATTGATCTATGTTTTGAAACATTTCCTTGTTTTAGGATTATACGTTGATAAAATCCACTTATTCTCGTCAAAATTAAGTCTTTACTACCTCTATTCTCTAAGGCTTCTATTTTTCAATTAAAATCCTCATTTTGGCATTTGAAAATAGGGGTTTAAGTGGGGGTCTTTTCTAGATTCGAATTTTGCTAAATTGTTTTAAGGTTATTTCTTAGGTAAAACTCATTTAATCTTTCTAAAATTAAGTTCTAACCAAACATACTCCCTAAAGTTTCCATTTCTTTAATAAAACTCTTATTTTAGGATTGGAAATAGGTGTTTGTTTAGCATATCACCCTAGTTATGCATTTCAAGTTCTTGTTGGGGTTGAAACAAGTTCTAACTTAACTTTTATAACATTTTTCTTAGCTTGAAAGTTTCTCTTAGTAAAACTAAGCTTAACTCATAAAAATCATTCTTTTATGATACCTATTCCATAAGCCATTCATTTTAAATATAAAACCTTCATTTTTGAGTTGGAAAATGGGTTTTCTAAATAGTGTCTTTTTCCATCAGGATTTCTAAAATTCATTTTTATTGAAACTAAAATAGATCTTAAACTTTTTAACATATTCTCATTATTATCATGCTACTAATAGTCTTTTATATACATAAGCAAAAATTCTATGGCATTTATCTACGCAAAACAAATAGATCTACTATGTTATTCATGTCATGGATGCAAATGTAATATAAACATTATGTAGATGAGGTTAAAGAGAGAATATATGCACAAAAATCAATAAGAACAACATTTAACAATAATATAGCAAAATAATAACCAAACAACCTAAATAACAAGATCCACAACACTATGATGGCAAGAATATCATGCTCTAGTGTTTTGCACATCCCTAGCATAAAGCTCATGGGGATTTTGGTGGAACCACACAAGTATGATCTTGCCATTACATGTTTTATTGTGGTAGGATCAAGATCTATTACCTATTAAAGGTTTGGAACTAGAAAACTTGAAGGAAAAAGAGTGTGTGTGTGTATAAGAGGGAGGGGGTCACGACACTAGAGAGGGAGAGAGGGAGAGAAAATTTTTTTTTTTGCAAGAGTTTCACTTAAGAGAAAAGAGAGAAAAGTGAAAAGTGAAAGACATAAGAGGGTATTTATAGAAATGAAATTAGGGTTTGTTTTACTTTAAATAAAAGGAGAAAAATTAAACAAAATGAGAGAGGACCGGGGGGTGGGGGGGGGGGGGGGGGGGGGTGGTGGGTGTTGGTTTTGTGTAAGGAGGAGAGAGAGAGATGTGAGATATTTGTTGTGTAATAAAATTCAAATTTAATAAGTAATTTAAGTAATAAATTGTATTAAAAAAGTGAATTTGTAAGGAAAATGATGTGATGAGGTAAGGTTAGATTGTAAGGATGTAAGAATAGGGATGGTTGGTTGTACTTGTGAATAGTGTGATTAAAAATCAAAAAGTAGATTAGACAATTAAATTACCAGTAGTAAAAAAAATACAAGTGAAATTGCAATATCAAATATTTTCAGTTACCGAAAAATTATATAACTGATATATTTGAAAATCTTATAAAATTACGAGTATAATGGTACTAATGGTATATTCTTGGTATCTCGAGCCTCGAGACAAACTTTTCAAAGTTTGTATCCGATCGTGTTCGAAATAGGCAAAAAATTTAACAATCTGATATTTTTAAGCATCCTAATATTATTGCGAACTAATCTACACTCTTAACTCATATTTCCACTTCTCGGTTTAAGAACACGAGCTTGCCGGATCTAAACAGCTAGGGTTTCTTAAGGATTTGTTGGCTTAGGGTTTCTAGTTGACTTCTCGGTTTAGGTTTTAAGCTTGAAATTACCCTAAATATTAGGGGTTTACAGCAACTTTATTTGATCTTTACTCATTACTTGTTTAGTGAAGGAACAATAATATGTCCTTTTTTTTTTTAAAGTTTTATTACAAATAGAACTCTATAATCAATGATAGCTTAAGGTGAAGTTAGGAAGATTGAGTAGAGTGAATTGCGAACTATTTGTAATCAAGCTTTTTGATTGGATTAGTGGAATATACTCATATGGATTATGCAGTCCCTGGCTTAGAGCTGAAAGAGTGGTTGTAAGCATGATATTGAAACACTTTATATTTCTTGTCTTAGCTTTTCTTTCATATCTCCTTTTTATTTGGGCATATAATTATATTGCTTTAAGTTCTTATATCGCTTACATTGATTTCATGCCAAATCTATCTATTTAGGACCAATAATTTTTTTATTTTAGAAAATGAAGTGTTTTTCTAGGTGCCAAGATGGTTTCTTTTTATTTTTATTTTGAATCACTAATGAAATCACATTTAAATACTAGTTTACATTCCTTTTACACATTTTATTTTATGCTCCTCTTATTAGTTTTATAAGTTTCATTCACATAGCTATAAAACAATATATATATTATATATATATTATTATTTATTTTTTAATTTTTAAAAATATTTTAAAGAATATTTAATAAATAATAAAGAAAAGAAAAGAAAACTAAATCAAACTTACCTTGATAAGGAGCACAAAAACATCTCCACGAGCTAGGTCCACAAATTATAGACTCATAACTGCCTCGAATTGGCTGGGGTAGGTCCAAGATTGAGTCAAGAGTAAGTCTTGACTTATCCACTTAAATTTTTTTTTTGAAGAAATAAAAATTAAAAAAAATTAAAACTTTCATGTAAATGAGCCTAAGATTATGCTACTATTTATCCAATGTTCTTATAATACTATAAAAAATATGCAATTATTTATAGACAAGTACATACACATAGTATATAACTATCAATGATTTTCTAACTCGTGAAGTATGTGGGTGATGATTACTTTAAAAAATATCCACTGCATTTTTCATGTATTAGCATATAATTGGTGGTTACATACCATGTGTACATCTACATAGCATGTATCACCCATTCAATATTTTTCTCATTTGTTGAGGTGCACATTTCCTAATGTCAATTTAAAACAAAGTCCCATATGATGGTGAAGTCTGATAGCAAACTCAACCCTAATTAATTTATCTATGAGGATTCACTAATACTATTCATATTGATGACCAAGGTATGAAGTCTATGGAAGATAACATAGGCGGACATGATCTAAAATACAGGGAATGCAACAATAAAGCATCACTGAAAGCTCATATGATTAGCCTTTGGGCCTAGAATTTTGATTAGTTTATGCATGGAAATCATCTTTTCATGTCAGTAAAGCTGACTCCCTCAAAACCGCAATTCACGAAATGACCAACAATCAAGCAAGACTCAGGTGGAGAATAAGTTACTTTTATTCGAGAGCAATGAGTATACTGCATATCTAAATCCTTAAAGCTGTTTGTTCCTTCTCTATACCTTTTCCCTCTCTTTAAGTTACTTTTATGTGTTTTTATTTTTATGTATCATCTCTACATCACTCCTTTAGGATTACATGAAGCATGAAACACGTGGTCATGTATTAGACATCATCTCGCATTTACACCCACATGCCAAGCTTAGAAAATTACGGGAATCGGTCTACTTGGCCAAATAACACAACCTTTCCAGAGAATTCCAACACAAGAAAGGAATGTTAAATAAGAGTCTCTCGTAGGTAATACATGAGATTGCTTATGCTGCCTCCTAATCCTGCACAAAATCCATTCCTTAATTCCCATCACCTCTCCCCTCTCTAACCAAGATTTTGTTGACGAATTCTTACTTCTACACATTAAGCATACTTTAATAAGAAAATTTGTAATTGGTCAAAGTAGTGATTGCATATTGCACAATAAAAACGAATACATAAGAACATTTAAGGTTTCTTTTAATGATGTCCTTATAGCTACACAGGTAGTCGTATATTTAGCAAAACTTATAATAAATGTACATCCCAGACGTCCAAACAATTGTACTTACCAGCCATATACGATGTTTCAAATGGCTAGTATATATATGTATAACCAAGCTGAGATAATAAAAGTACTAAATAAAATTATAGAGCTCGCTCCCATTTGCACTGAACTTGGTGAGCATGCTTAAATTCATAGCTTAACACCATACTTCCATCCATTCTCTTCAACACAAATGTTTCCACCAAAACATAACAGCCAAATCTCTTCCATTGCCCAACATCCTTAAACTCTTCAACCCTTTGAATCCTTACTTGTCCTCCATCCACATGCACCCACCCAACTCTCTCTTGTTCCCATTTGATCCTCTCCACAATGACCAAGCTAAGCCCAACTACCTTTTCTTCTCCTCCATCATTAAAACCCCTAATCCACATGACTCCATTTTCCATATTTGTATCCAAAGCTTCCTTGCCAGCGATTGATATCACTTCATTTTGCACATTAACATCCACCACAACCTTATTTCCTTGACTTTGATCATTCTCACAACCATATATCTGTTCCCATCTTTGTTGAAGTGTCATTTCATAATACATCGATACCTTTATTTGATCATTCAAGTTTCCCTCTCTAACAAACATAAAAGGGCAATACCATTTTCCAACCACTGTTGTCTCGGAGTTTTCTTGATAGGTGTTGAAGCTAAAATTAGGAAGACGGGATCGTAGAGAAACGTTTAGTCCTCGTGCTTCATCCAAGTTAAAATAATCTGGAGTCTTGGAGTATGCTTTCCACCCTTTTCTCTTTAAAAACCTCGGAGGGTAACCATCGGGAGCCAAGGATTTTGCATAGAAACCTCCCGATGAACAAAGAGTTTCATGTGAATAAATCACGAACTGTTGATATACATCATGTGGGTCGAGAGGCGATGGCTTTTTGTCTTGAACAAATCGGAAGCATAAACAGGAGCCCTTATCTTCTTCCTTTGAGTTTGCATGTGCTTTGCTGCACATAAATAATTTATAAACACTAGATTTCATACTATGGTCATCGCAAATAATGTTATATTTAGTATATAAATTTTGTCAATTTATATAATTAATTATCTAAATTTTAAAAATATTAATTAACACATACAAAAAATTCTAGTTTATTCATATTTATTAGATGAGAAGGTTAATTGGAAAAATAAGTAAATTTCGGATATATAATACAAAATTTAGCAAATTTATGTGGTTAATAGCAAAATTTGATAAATTTCAGGTAGTAAAAAATCCTGATAATTCATTACATAAATTAACAAGGTTCAAGTTCGAGGTATGATATTCACCCCATGCTAATTAGATGCTTAAATCTATAAACACATATATAATATTATATCCTAACATTGTTCTCTACATGTAAGTTAAGATTTTGATCGAATCCATTACATTGAACAAATAAGCGACGTTAGCATTTTTTAGCACGACAGAACTTGATTTAAAAAAAAAAAAGAAAAACAAATTTATATATGAGCTTTAATATTATAAATATTACTTATGAAAAATTGAAAATATACCCTAAAACTATTGACTATGTACAAATGCATTCTTTAAACTCTAAAAAAATGCATTTATCTCCCAATAATTTTGAAAAATATGTACTTATCTCTTTAACATTTTTAAAGCCCAAATAAAAACACTATTTTTAGGCTTTTTGGTGATCGTTTCTGATTTTGAGGGCATATTTCGACTACATATTTGTACCATAGTTAAGCAAACAATAGAAAATCACTAGATCGATCAAACATGTATATAATTTTATTTGCAGTTATTCGTATAATTGATATTTGTACCATAATAAACAAACAATGGAAAATCGTTGTGCGGCCTAACCATCCTAGAAAGATATGCACATCGACTGCTATGTAATAAACATTTAGATACATTGTAATGCTGCTACACCTACGCAAATGATGCTTCTTGTTTAGTTGGAAAAAGTTAAAATTAATATATGTAGTTTGTGCCATCTTTCATCATTTTTTTTAGTTTAAAATTACTAATTGACATACATATTATTAATCAAATTTTATGAAGTAGACGTAGAAATAATGATGACAGCAAGACAGATATCGAGAATCTTATCCCTAGATAGGATAACAGGAAACTTATCTCTAATTTTTTTTTTTTTTTTTTTTTTTTTTTTTTTTTTATAGCAACGATTTGCTATATTACACTTTTATGGCACGTTAATAGGAATAGATTGAAATAGAATCGCGATTTCGACTTTTATTTTCTTTCTCAATGTTTGGAAGCATTTTTAGAAACCATCACGATTCCTTGAAATTGACGATTTTGGTTTCTAGGAGAAATTTGATTCTGCATTTAAAAAAGCGGAATCGTGATTCCATTCCATCTCTATTAATGAGTATTATTTTAATTACATTTTTATGTTATATATATTTATTATGAAGGATATTCTCGAGAATCTTATTACATAATTATTTCGTTCAGTGAATGTATCTGAATATAGGAATGATTTTGTCAATCTATTCATTTCTAGATGATTCCAGCGTACCAAACGTGACATTACTATTTACTTTTAGACTCAGATAGCAATTATTAAACTTCTTTCTGTACAATACTCGTTAATTAAAAATAAAAATAATAATAATAAGAGATAAAATAATAAATTTAACAAATAAGAACTTAATTAATTATAATATTAACATTTTAGCAATTTTAAATTTCAGTTATAGCGTGAAAACACACCAAACATCCAGTCATTTTTCACTTGGTATACCAAAGGGAAAATATCCAAAAATCTGTCTGAAGAATCATATGCTTTAATAAAAATTCGTCCAATAGAGAAATTCCAACATACCCCTTATGCCTCCCGTGAGACTGAATAACATAGTAGCGATTGGAAGACAAGGGCTGATCCAGAACTGGAATGAAGACCACATGGTCCTTGTACACCGTTGTATCAGATGGTGAAGCGCTACTCCCTCCATGTTGTTCCCTGTATAAGGTCTTGATTTCCTTGTTCTGAGGAAAAGGAAGGTCTAGGATTTGGGTGTCTTCACACAATCCGAAACAGCAAGTCTTTACAGCTTCCTCGTCCTGAATGACCAAATAACCTGAGTTTGGTCCCTCCGGAGGAGATTGGGATAATGCATTTGGATCCTTTCTGTACAAAGAAAGTGGTCTTGTCGCGTACATATTCAGCTAGCCCCAAAAAACAGGATGGTGTGGCTGTTTTCGGAGTGTATGAATTTTCAAAAAGACGATTCATTATTAACTTACGTTTGGTAAGGCATGTTGAAAGTTAGTGCGTATTGACGTTGACTAGAAGACCTGTCGAAGGTTAACAGCAACTTGATCATGTTGGCAATTCGTGTACGAGTTTTCATGGGAAGAATAAAATAAAATTTAAACTCTGACCTTGTAATTTGCAAAAGATTGGCTCCTAATTTGAATAAATATGGATTTAAAGGATTCCCTATAATTATTCACGGGGTGGAACGTGGAACTTTGAATAGTTCACTAACCAAAAAAAATTACAGAATAATCAAATGAATGTATATTGAAAAATCATATATCTGGTTGATAAAAAGAAGGGAAATAGTAGTTATTTTAAGCTTTTAGGTATAATTAGCAATGCATATTTATTTCGTATTTTCATTTCTTAAATACATCGACACACGTTAATTTTTAACCTTATTCATTTCACAAGACTTGTATATTTTAATAGGAGTTTAAAATGGAATATGGAATAACATATAAAAAATAATTAATCAATATGGTCAATATTACCAGTACCCTATCCCGTAAGTTATAGAATATTGATATTTATTCTCGAAGCCTACTCTATGTATAAAGACCGGAACTCATACCTATATTTAAAATAGGTGAATCTAGATCTCCAATCATATATAACCTGCAGTGTTATATGTAAGGTTGATTACCAGGATCAGTTTGGATATTTGTTTACCTAAAACTCTTCTAAGAACAAATTTTAAAAACTATCAACTCTTAAAACTTTTTAGAAAAACATGACATTTACATATAAGATATAGATCCACTATAGACATATATACACATAGATATTACAGACAAAGGCTTATCAACAAACCATAAACAAAATATGTAAGTTTAGCAAAAAATATTAGAACTATTACATATGTTTTCCAAATCTATGCTATTACTAAAGTTCCATTAAGGTTAGGGTCATCTCTAATCCTTCCAATCATCTGAAAAATCCTCAAAATCAGTGCCATATTCCATACTAGTGTAGAACTCATCACTAGCATCAACACCTGAAATATGAAATAATGAGCCAAAAGCCCAATACGTAAGTAACGAAAGCAAATACGAATGACACATAAGCTTAAACTACATGCAAGTGCAACAACTATCAAGTTATTAGAAAATTTTTAATTAGTCAAACAGCACTGGCGTATTTAAACTCCGGACAATAATGATATCTAGGGATCCTGAGTAACCATATTGATGCTCAGGGGATTGGTATAAGTTGTTCGGAGATTTATATCTCCTAGATGATATATCTATAAACGAAAAAATAGCTTTTTTAGGGTTTTCAGCCGTTTCACAACTTTATTTAACTTAATCCATAATATCACCTAATTCAAGTGTTCCCATAAACATTAAATTAAATTAAATTATATTATTTCTCCTAAAGAATAAGCAAATGTTATACCGATACCAATAACCCTAACAACTACTCGTCGTGCCACTTATAAAAGTCTTATCATAAAGACAGGGATGACCTAAGCGCCTAAACTACTGTGCTCTCAATCTGAACAAAGTGCAGCTCTCCGAACCAGATTCAACGGCATAATAGACAATCAACTCAAACAACTTAAGTTTTTCTTAAATTAAGGTAAATTTAATCATGTTTATCCTAGGCAAGAAATTAAACACATTACTGCATACCTGAAATAGATCGATGATCAAAAGTAGTATTCAACCGAGGATATATCACCGTTATAAGAAATTTCAACTTATATTAACAACCTTAATTCTATTCCATATATATATATATATTATATTTAGCTCTAGATTAATGGATCACAAAAATTCAAATAAATATTCATACAAAGTCTTAATTAAATATTTATACATCAAAAATATCATACAAACTTATAAAATCATCAAATAATCAAATATCAAGCTTGAAAAGATGTTTGAAGAAGTTTTGAAAATGGGAAAACAGGGGATAAGCTGGCCTCTAACACCGATGGCGTTATGGCGGTGTAGTCTGCACGAAATTTCTATACCTACCAATGTTGGTAGCGCTAAGTTGAACACCAGCAGTGTTGTGGTCTACGTCTGCGGCGTTGAGTCGGTGTAGACTGTAAAACAAATTTATCCAAAAATCCTAGAGTTCCATGGGGTCGATTCACACCCGTGAATACTCCCTAACACCGGCAGTGTTGACCTCTACACTGGTAGAGTTGAGGCGGCGTATACTGTAGCACATATTTTGAAAAATTGCAGACCTTCTTTGTTTCAAAAACATGCAAATTTGCTAAGTTTTTCACTTCGAAACTTTCTTCAAACACATTTCTATCATCAAAATTCAACCTATATGTATTCTAACTTCTTTTAACATACACAATCTTCACTTCAAATTCATCAAACACCCATATCTACCATTTCAAACATAATTCCTCATTTAACCCTTATTTACATTCTTTACTAAATTATCACAACCCTACTCATTCCCAACTCCATTCACTCCAATACTTCTTATCACTTACTAAGCACAAACAACAACTTATAAACCATCAAGTTATCATTCAATACATAACTAATACATGTAAATCATCAAAACTCATTAGACTCAATTCATGGCATGAACTCCACTTCACAAGAAACTTAAACTAACAAATATTCTCTTATTATAACAAACACATTCCTTAAAAAGCTTTAGGTCTTATTGAAAATCACTTGGGCTTTGGATCTTGACTTTGTTAAGAGCTTGGAGTGCAAGATTTTGAGGAAAAAGGGACGGCAACATGTAAGAGGAGTTATGAAATTCGTATGGATTTTTTGGTTTGTTTTGGGAGTGTGTTTTTAGTAAAAAATGAAGCTTATCCTTATCCAAATATTGACTTTAAGGGCTACCATAGTAAGGGCTTTAATTTTGCATGAGTTTAGGCTTATTTTTGGGCTAAAATAAATGAGTTTGAGCTTATTTTGTCCAAAGTTTTCTGCTATATTTGATTATTGTATTAAACATATTTAACTTATTTTAAGCCAATATTCATACACTTTATTATACTTATCAATTCATAGACACAATATTTCTTCACACTAAGATATTTCAATACTCAAATTTATTAATACAATACATACACCACATACTTGCACTACTTATATATCATGCTCAAGTGCATTAACACACGTGTAAAACATAAATTTGGGAATTATATATAAGATATTAAATAAAATTATAGACCTCACTCCCATTTGCACTGGACTTGGTGAGCATGCTTAAATTCATAGCTTAGCACCATACTTCCATCCATTCTCTTTAGCACAAATGCTTCCACTAAAACATAACAGCCAAATCTCTTCCATTGCCATTCATCCTTAAACTCCTCAACCCTTTGGATCCTTACTTGTCCTCCTTCCATATGCACCCACCCAACTCTCTCTTGTTCCCATTTGATCCTCTCCGCAATGACCGAGCTAAGCCCAACTACCTTTTCTTCTTCTCCATCACTGAAACCCCTAATCCACATGACTCCATTTTTCATATTTGTATCCAAAGCTTCCTTTCCAGCAATTGATATCACTTCATTTTGAACATTAACATCCATCACAGCCCTATTTCCTTGACTTTGATCATTCTCACAACCATATATCTGTTCCCATCTTTGTTGAAGTGTCATTTCATAATACATTGACACTTTTATTTGATCATTCAAATTTCCCTCTCTAACAAACATAAAAGGGCAATACCATTTTCCAACCACCGTCGTCTCGGAGTTTTTTTGATAGGTGCTGAAGTTGAAATCGGGAAGGCGAGATCGTAAAGAAACGTTTAGTCCTCGTGCTTCATCCAAGTTAAAATAATTTGGAGTCTTGGAATACGCTTTCCATCCCTTTCTCTTTAAAAACTTCGGAGGGTAACCATTAAGAGCTAAGGATTTCCCATAGAAACCTCCCGACGAACAAAGACTTTCATGTGGATAAATCACGAACTGTTGATATATATCATATGGGTCTAGAGGTTCTGGCTTTTTGTCTCGAACAAACTGGAAGCATAAACAGGAGCCCATATCATCCTCCTTTGAGTTTGCATGTGCTTTGCTGCGCATAAGTAATTCATAAATATTAGATCTCATATCATGCTAATGGAATTAATTTGTGCAATCAAATACTTAACATTTAAAAATATTAATTTATACTTGAAGCTTTTTTGAGTTTATTCATTGTTACCAAATGGGATAGTTAATTAGAAAAATACATCAAGTCCATAATTTAACAAAGTTTAGGTAATTAATTATAAAATTTGATAAAATCTAGATAATAAATTGACACTTTTAACAAATTGACAAATTTCAAATTTCACACATGATATTCAGCGTACTATAATTAGCTGCTTAAATCTACAAGCACATATACAATATTATATTCTAACATTGCTCTTTACATATAAGCTCAGATTTTGATTGAATCCATTACCTTGTACGAATAACATTAGGATTTTTTAGTACGAAGGAACTTGATTTAAAAAAAAAAAAGAGAAAAACAACTTATATACGAGCTTTAATACTATAAATATAATTTAAGGAAAATTGAAAATACATCCAAAAACTATTGACTAAGTTTGGATACATTCTTTAAACTCTAAAAAACATGCATTTATTTCCCATTAGTTTTAAAAAATATGCACTTATCTCTTTAACATCCTTACAGCCCGAGTATAATCACTTTTTTTAGGCTTTTTGGTGATCATTTCTGATTTCCAAGGTATATTTCGACTACGAATTTTAAAAATGACTAGATCAATGTAGTGTATATATAATTTAATTTGCAGTTATTCATATAATTCATATTAGTACCATAATAAACAAAGAATAGAAAATCATTGTGCAGCCTACTAAAATGCATTAAAATGCACTTAAAAGAAGGTCATCTAAGGATGAGGTGGGTTTGTTTGGATTGTCGTACTTTTATTTGTGTTGTATTGGTATTAAATTGACATCTGTAATTTATCAGTATCTTATCTGTATATATTCTATTTAATCAATTTTTAAGTAAAATTGTCGGTTTCTCATTACTATATGTTTCTTGATAAATATTTATTTAAAAATGATAAAAATATGATACTAAAATAATCACAATATGATGAAACAAACAGGCATGATAAGGAAATTAACCACCCAAGAAAGTTATGCATATCGACTGCTATGTAATAAACGTTTGATCACACTGTAATATTGCTACACCAACGCAAATGATACTTCTTGTTTAGTTGGAAAATGCTAAAATTAATATATGTACATTGTGCCATCTTTCATCTTTTTTCAAGTTTAATATTATTAACTGGCGTTAATTAAATCTTATTAGGTAGGCGTAGAAATGGAGATGCTACATGACAGACAATGGGAATCTTATCCCAACCTCTTCTGTAGCAACCATGTGGCATTCTGTATTTTTACTATGTACTTTTAGACCTTTGATAATAGTTATCAAAACTTTTCTGTACAATAATCATTAACTAAAAAGTAAAAATATTCATAATAAGAGATAAAATAGTGAATTTAACATATAAAAATTTGGGATGAGGTCACAAATGACATCTAAACTTTTGACAGAATATGCAATTAGGTATCCAAAATTTGAATTTGATAATTTAATACTTGAATTTTGAAATTTATTAATTTGATACCTGAAAAACTTTTAAATTAATTAATTTAGTACTTACAAAAACTTAATAAAAGTATTGCTTGTTGGGGGGTCCCTCATACAAGGGCTCACATGAAGTATTATATTAAAATAAAATAAAAAAGGAGAGATGATGTTGCCAGGTTGACTAAGTAAAATAACCACAAGAGAATTCATAAGAATTCTTAAGAATTTGCATGAAACTCTAGTCGGTTAAAAAACCGACTTTATTAAATGTAAGGAGTAAGCTGTTTTTGAAATTTAGTAGACTGGCCTTTGAAGATTTCTAGTCGGATTTTTAACCGACTTTGCATAACGTGACCAACAAGAAAAATTTGGTCTATAAAGAGACACTTCCACTAGGAGAATTAAATCATTCTCGCTACGTGAATCGTGTGTGATTTTGTGGTGAGATTAGCCAAAGTAAAGTTTGCTTTAAGGATATTTATTTTGTGAGGGAGAGATATAATTTTTAGGGAGAGAAAAAATAGTGAAATTACTTTAGGATATTTGGAAAACACTTGTGTGTCACTATTTTGGGTTTATCTCAATTATTTGTATTGTACCTCTAGAATAGTTTTTTAGAGAAGTATCTTTCTTATAAGTCTACTATTTACATAGTGGAAGAAATTTTTGGAATTGGTCCCGTTGATGTAACCTATACAAAGGGTGAATCACATTAAAACTTTCTAGTGCCATTTATTTTATTTTAGTTGTTTTGCTCGTATATCATTTATCAATTTATTCACCTTGTATTTATTTATTATTTCCGCCGCGGTGGTACTCAACGACTGGTATTGAAGTTACATTTGGGTGAATATATCTACTTATCATATACTCTGTAGTTGCCACTAAATTGTGGATCATCCATATAAGAAAATAAGTTAGATTATTATTCATTCATTTAAATCATAGTGGCAAGGACGAAAAAAATGATCAACTTAAATGGCACAAATTATCATATATGAAGAAGCAAAATGAAAGATCTTCTATTTGTGACAAAGATACATTTATTGGTGTTTAACGCCACTAAACTCGAGGATAAGACAGATGAGGAATAGGAGTTTGAGCATAAGTTTGTAGTTTTATCCGACAATTTGTCGAAGAAAATGTAAACAATCACATTTGTAATGAGACTCATGCAAGAGCTTTGTAGACCAAATTAGAAGAGTTGTATGATTCTGAAACCAGCAATAATAAATTGTTTTACTTGGTAAAGCTGCTCTAGATGAAGTATCAGGATGGTACATCAATGACATATCATTTAAATGATTTTCAAGGGACCGTGGAGCAACTATCAAGAATGGGCATAAATTTAGACAATGAGGTACTTACTCTATTAATTCTAGCCTCCTTATTAGAGTCTTGGGAGACTTTAAAGATTTCACTTATAAATTCTTCACCAAATGAAATAGTAAATATGGAATTTGTCAAAAGTGGAGTCTTAAATGAAGAGATGAGACGAAGAACACAAAGGTTTTCTTCATCACAAGAAGAAGTCTTGTTGCAGAATCTAGGGGTAGGAGTTAATCTAGAGGTCCAAGAACCAGGGACAAGAGTAGAGGAAAGTCAAATAACTATGCTAATGTTGAGTGCAATCATTATAAGAAAAAGGGGCATATAAAGAATTTTTGCTAGAAAATTCAAGTAGGATCAAAAGAAGTACAAAGGCAAAGAATAAAGGAAAGATGATAGCAATGATGACGAATAGACGGATGTTGTCAAGGAGTTCAACCTTGTCTATGATGATGATGATAATATGGTCAATCTTGCTGTCCATGAGACAAGTTGGGTGATTGATAGTGGTGCTACCATTCATGCTATATCTCGAGGATAATTCTTTTCATCTCATACACAAAATTATTTTGGTTCTGTGAGAATGGGAAAAGAGAATTTTTCAAAGATTACAGGTAAAGGAGATGTTTGTTTAGAGACTAGGAATGGGATGCAGTTAGTCCTAAAGGATGTTAGGCATATTCTAGATATGCGCTTGAATCTGATTTCAACAAATAGGCTGGATGATGAAGGTCTCTGCAATACCTTCTTTGATAGTAAATGAAAGCTTACTAAAAGTTCTTTCATGGTAGCTAGAGGAAAGAAGTACTCTAGATTGTACTTATAAAGCTATCCTAAGATGCTATGAATGCAGTGGAGAATGATAATACAATTGAGCTATGGCACAAATGTCTTGGTCATGTGGGTGAGAAATGTATGACCTATTTGGCTAAGAAGAATGTGTTACTTGGATTTGATCGAGTTTATTTAAAGAAGTGTGATGATTGTCTGGCAAGAAAGCAAAACAAGGTTACTTTCAAAAGCTCCCTTCCTTCTAGAATAAAGAATGTACTGGATTTAGTACACTCAGATTTGTTTGGGCCAATGTCAAAGTCATTAGGTGGTGCTCAATATTTTGTGACTTTCATTAATGATCATTCTAGAAAGACATGCGTATACCTTTTGAAGTCCATAGATCAAGTACTAGATACTTTTAAGCAATTTTTGTCTCTAGTAGAGAGGCAAACTAGCAAGAAGCTGAAGTGCATTCGAACAGACAATGGTGCAGAGTACACTGGACCATTTCATGCTTACTACAAAGAGCATGGTATTCGACATCAAACAACAACTTCAAAGATACCACAGTTGAATGGCTTAGTTGAGAGGATGGATAAGAATTTGATGGAGAGAGTCAGATGATTACTCTCACATGCAAAGTTACCAAAAATGTTTTGGGGTTAGGCCACTAATAATTGTTCATGTATTGAACCTTTCACTGTGTGTTCCTCTACAATTTGATATTCCCAAGAGAGTATAGTTAGGAAAGGATTTTTCCTATGATTATTTATGGGTGTTTGGTTGTAAAGCCTTTGTGCATGTTCTAAAGGATCAGGGTTCAAAGCTTGATGTTAAGACACAACAGTATGTGTTTATTGGCTATGTTTAAGATCAGTTTAGCTATAGGTTTTATGATCTAACTCAGAAGAAGCTTGTAAGAAGCCGTGATGTGGTATTCATTGAAGATGAGACCATCAAGGATATAAAGAAGGCTCAAAAGAATGCTTCCAAGTCTAGTAGTACAATAGACCTAGAGATGATACTTCCAAAAATGGTGCCAAGGAAGTTGGAGATGAAGTACAAAATGATCAGCGTGAGACAGGTGATGCAGATGCTCCCCTTGAGTTTCCATTAGATGATTCTGATGATGATGGTGTTCCTAATTAATAACTAGCTCC
The DNA here is from genome assembly GCA_024138025.1 of Combretum micranthum. Lineage (NCBI taxonomy): Eukaryota > Viridiplantae > Streptophyta > Magnoliopsida > Myrtales > Combretaceae > Combretum > Combretum micranthum. Next base: position 828,689 of record JAMXBD010000304.1, read on the forward strand.
AATAGGTTCTTCAAAATTAAGGAGATCTACAAAAGCTCGACAAACCTCTACTAGATACCCTACAAATCGGTATGTATTATTGACTGACGGGGGAGAACCAGAAGCATTTGTAGAAGTAATGGATGATGAACACAAAAAAAAAAGGATTAAGGTTATGCAAGAAGAAATGAGATCCTTGCATAATAATGACACTTTTGAACTAATGAAGTTACAAAAAGGTAAGAGAGTTTTGAAAAATAAGTGCATGTTTAAGATACAGCATGAAGAACACAATTCTCAACCATGATTCAAAGCTAGATTAGTTGTCAAAGGATTTAGCCAAAGAAAAGGGATTGAATTTGATGAGATATTTTCACTAGTAACATCCATTCGAACAGTGTTAGGGTTAGTAGCAAGTCTCGACCTGGAGATCGAATAGATGGATGTGAAGATTGCCTTCCTTCATGGTGATTTGGAGGAAGAGATATACATGGAACAACCAGAGGATTTTGTGGTAAAAGGAAGAGAGGATTATGTTTGTAAATTAAAGAAAAGCCTGTACGGCTTGAAACAGACACCAAGATAGTGGTATAACAAGTTTGAGTTGGTCATGAGGGAGCAAGGCTACATTAAAACTACTTCGGATCACTATGTATTTATGCAGAAATTCTCTTATGATGATCTCATTATTCTATTACTCTATGTGGATAATATGTTGATCGCTGGCCAAAATATTTCTAGAATCAATAGCTTGAAGAAGCAGTTGAGTAAGTCTTTTGCTATGAAAGACTTAAGGCCAGCAAGACAGATTCTTGACATGAAAATAACCAAAGATAGTGGCAGCAAAAGATTATGGTTGTTACAAGAGAAGTACATTTAGAATGTACTCCAAAAGTTTAATATGGACAAAGCTAAAGCGGTTAGTTGTCCCCTTGCTAATCACTTTAGGTTGGGTTCCAAGCTGTGCCCTTCTACTAAGAAAGAGAAGGAGGAGACGGACAAGGTCCCATATGCTTTAGCAATTGGAAGTTTGATGTATGCCATGGTATGTACATGGCCAGATATTGCTCACTCGGTTGGAGTAGTGAGTCGATTAATTCCAAATCTTGGAAAAGGAATATTGGGATGTAGTGAAATGGATTCTTAGATATCTTCATGGCACCCCTAAAATGTATTTATGTTTTGGAGATGAAAAACCCGTGTTGGTTGGTTACACAGATGCAGATATGGCTGGCGATGTTAACTCAAGAAAGTCTACATCAAGATACTTGATTTCATTTGCAGAGAGAGTTGTGTCATGGTAGTCACGATTACAAAATTGTGTTGCTATCTTGACAATCGAAGCAAAGTTTATTACAGCAATTGAAGCTTATAAGGAGTTGTTATGGATGAGAAATTTCCTAAATAAACTTAGTTTCCTCCATGAAGAATATGAGCTATTTTGTCATAGCCAAAGTGCAATTCATCTTAGGAAGAATTCCTCCTTTCACTGAAGATCAAAACATATTGATGTTAGATAACATTGAATAAGAAATGTATTGGAGAAGAAGCTATTATGGCTTGAAAAGATCCATATTAATGGAAATGGACTAGACATGTTAACCAAGGTTCTTTCAAGAAATAAGCTTGAATATTATTGATCAATAGTAGGATTGGTGAAAAACCCCATGTAGTTGGGAGGGAGAGAATTGTTGCTGGGTTCCTCATACATGAGGCCCGCATGAAGTATCATATTAAAATAAAATAAAATAAAATAAAAATAAAAAAGAGGAGAGATGACGTAATCAGGTTGGCTATGTAAAATAACCACCAGAGAATTCACAAGAATTCTCAAGAAGTTGCATGAAACTCTAGTCGGTTTTAACCGACTTTATTAAATATGAGGAGTAAGTTGTTTTTGAAATTAGCAAATTGGCTCTTGAAGATTTCTAGTCGGATTTGTAACCGACTTTGGATAACGCGACCAGCAAGAAAAATTTGGTCTATAAATAGGCACTTCCACTAGGAGAATTAAATCATTCCCGCTATGTGAATCGTGTGTGATTTTGTAGTGAGATTAGCCGAAGCAAAGGTTGCTTTGAGGAGGTTTTTTTTTTTTTTTTTTGGTGAGAGTGAGATATAATTTTTAGGAAAATGACAAAATAGTGATGTTACTTTAGGGTATTTGGAAAACACTTGTGTGTTACTATTTTTAGTTTATCTCAATTATTTGTATTGTACCTCTAGAATATTTTTCTAGAGAAGTATCTCCCTTATAAGCCTACTATTTGTATAGTAGAAAAAATTTTTGGAGTTGGTCTTGTAGACGTAGCCTATATAAAGAGTGAACTACGTTAAAATTTTCTGGTGCCGTTTATTTTATTTTAGTTGTTTTGCTCGTATATCATTTATCAATTTATCCGCATCGTATTTATTTATTATTTCCGCTTTGCCGGTATCCAACATTGCTGCATATACAAAATGTTTTTTTAAATACCAAATTGATCTACTTTAAATTTCAGCTATTAAATTGATCGTATTTAGGTTTATATATATAATTTAAGATTTTATCAAAATTCTGCTGACATTCAGTTTAATTACTGGAAATATTAACATTTAACCCCTAGTCAGTTTTAACTTGGTATACCAAAGGGAAAATATCCATGAATCTGTCTAAAGAATCGTATGCTTTAACAAAAATTTGTCCGACAGAGAAATTCCAACATACCCTTTATGCCTCCCACGAGATTGAATAACATAGTATCGATTAGAAGACAAGGGCTGATCCAGAACTGGAATGAAGACCGCATGGTTCTTGTGCACCGTTGAACTCTCTCCATGCTGTTCCCTGTATTCGGTCTTGATTTCCTTGTTCTGAGGAAAAGGAAGGTCACGAATTTGGGTGTCTTCACACAATCCGAAACAGCATGTGTCTACATCTTCCTCGTCCTGAATCACCAAATAACCTGAGTTTGGTCCCTCTGGAGGAGGTTCATATAATGCATTTGGATCCTTTCTGTACAAAGAAAGTGGTCTTGTTGCGTACATATTCAACTAGCCAGATTGAAAAACAGGATGGATGGTGCTGCTGTTTTCGGAGTAAATGAATTTTTAAAAAGACGACCCATTGTTAACCACGTTTTCACGTAATATGATAAGGCGTGCTGAGCTCATATGCCGTGGACGGACCAAACAAGTAAGCGCGTGTTGACGTTGACTAAAAAGGCCTATCGAAGGCCAACAGCAACTTGATTATGTTGGCAATTCATGTACGAGTTTTTATGTGAGGATTAAAATAAAATTTAGTTAAGTCATTTTTGCATCATATTTTTATTAAGAAATAAATATCGATAAAAAATTAATAATTTTACTCATAAACAGACCAAATAAATATATATTATATATAAATTACATATAAAAATTTAATATATATATAATACAAATAAAAATCAAACACATCCTAAACTCAGACCGTGCAATCGGTAAACGATTGGCTTTGAGTTTGAATAAACATGGATTTAAAGTAATCCGTATAATTATTCACGGGATAGGCGTTTTGAATAGTTGATTAGCCAAGAAAAATTATAGAATAATCAAATGAATGTGTATTGAAAAAATTATATATCCAGTCGATAAAAGAAGGGAATTAAATGATATTGTACTCACCTTTTCGGCCAAAAAATAGAAAAATAGATATCGTAAACTTTTAGCTATAGTTAGCTATGCATTTATTTCATATTTTCAATCGTTGGATACATGTAAACTTATTGGTTTTCATTTTATAGTCCGTGTATCTAGACATCGTGAACCGCCCCGAACTGTCACTGGCGGTTCCTGACCGGAAAACCGCCCCGTTGATGACAGTTCCGAACCGTTTGAGGACCCGCCGGAATTGGCGGGTCCAAACGATTAGGCGTCATGGAACCGACGGTTCAACCGGGTTCTGAACCGGCGGTTCCAACCCGCCAAAAAAAAAAAACCAGGGAATGAAAGGAAAGAAAGGAGCGTGGGCTGGAGGTACGGGGGGTGCAGGGGGGTAAGGGGTGTGCAGGGAGGTAGGGGGGGGGGGGGGGGGTGTTTAACCTTATTAAGTAAAAAGGAAAGTTATGATTTTACTGTTCTAATGAATCAGTTCTTTACAGATAAATTTCCAGGAATTATCAATCTAATGAAATTGATCAGCAATGTTGGTTGGCTTTCAGCATCCTTAAAAAATCCAGTTCTATATAGTATTCCACTTTACACAACTGTGCAAGATTATATGAAGTTAGAATCAGTCAATATTTGGGTATACGATCGTTTCTACGCAAAAAAGCGACAAATAACTCTACGAGTACCAAGGGGCGCATATTTGAGAGAAAAAAAAAACAAAAACAAAACAAAACAAGTTAATAATTGTAATTGTTTACTTTGGATATAATTAAGTTGTAATTGTTTTTGTTGATTTTAGGGTTTTTGTTTACTTCTTAAAAAAAAAAAAAAACGGTTCACGTGGAACCGGAACTGCCATCGCCAGAACCGGCGCTTCCTTGGAACCGTGAACCGCCCTGGCTCTGACGGTTCCGGTTCCACGAAATGTGGAACCGTGAACCGGCGGTTCCGGTTTGGGTCCGGAACCGACCCGAATCGTGCCGATGTCTACGTGTATCTTTTAATATGACTTTAAAATGGAATATGAAATAACAGATCAAAAGCAATTGATCACTACGGTCAATGTAAAAGAAAATTTTATGTAAGATTACAAACAATAAATAATTATTTCTTTTTCCTTTTTATAAGATCGCAAGCCAACTTCAACTCCAACCAAGCCAAGTAGCTTGCTTTTTTTTTTTTAAACCAATTGAAGGGAAATCCAAGGGGCAAAACCACCTAACACGGATGGTACCCCAGTAGCTTGCTTTTTAAATGGAATGAAAATTTCAATCCTAACATACATTTCTTTCCTTTTACTTTTTTAAATATAGACTAGGCGGTAGGCCTTTTTGGCTACATTGATTTGATATCATTCCGGTGTTATTTTTAAACCAAATTGATACTGAACCGATATTAAAGTGATACAATTGAAAAACTGATAGTTTTACTCATAAATTAACAAAATCGAACTGATATTGATATTGTAACGCTCCAAAGGGTACCCTAGATGTAACAGTCCGTCACATACGATATTAAAACTTAAGAACGACTTCTCGAAGTCATGTGAAAACTTCAGCACCATATGTAAGGCATCTATTACAACAATAGGAGACACCAGTGGGATGAGCAATTCGAGATATCAAATATAGTATACAAGAAATCTAGATAAATATCTAACGTTAACATTATAGAAATATAGTCCTTACATTATCTTAGGAGCATTCCTCCGATAAATCTCCAAAGATCATAATATCATCTTAATCTTTCACATAAGGGAACAATACTAGAACTAAAAGATATTAAAGGAAATCTATTCTATAATCTTCAAAAAGATTCCCAGGAGCTTCTCAAAACATAATCCACTTAGGTTCATGAAATCTTCGGGCAAAAGAGATATTGATCTTGTATCAACAAAAGTCTATTGGGGTATAAACACGACTAGCTTAGTGTGAATATTCCTGGTTTAACATACTTATATCAATAAATTCAAATAAGTTATTAAGCAAGCATATGAATGCAGTAAGCAAGTGAGCAAGCAATATATATGATCTATCATAAATCATATGTTTTGAATGGATTTACCCCTCCATTCGGTGGTTAGATTTTTCAGGCTGTATAAAACCTATATTTAAAATTCAACTTATGTAGTTTATTTCTGGCGCATACTCGCCCATTTCACAGACTTATGGGTTCCCACAAACCACATTACTATACTCTTATTCCATCGAGTATAGTAGCTAATGAAATGAAATTAACTATGTGATATGCATGAATCAATTAATATAACTTGTAATTTATGATTAAAGTAATTTAAAGATGATCATGGAATTTGCAAACACTCCATCATGATAGTAAAACACAACTTAATTAACAACAATTCATGCCTTGACATGTTTAGTATACTTTCAACTAATGTTGTCATGCATAATTCATTTTCGTCTTTTCCTACTACTAGTGCTTCTAGCTACAAGCACGAACAAGTACGTGAAAATAGGAGATAAACTCACTCGACCACCCTTGCTACAAATCTTTACTTGTAATAGTCCTTTGATTACAGATCCTCCTAAGCTTCATTACCCAAATGAAAGAAATACCTAGAATGAGTATTTTGTGGAATTTCTACTTGAACTTTCTAATTTTATTCTATTCTAGTATTCGCGTTAAAATTCGGATGGAAGGAAATTTTAACTTAACATGACCATAACTTGCTTATTTTTAGCTGAGAATTTTGCATATTATATATTGTTTTCTACATACTCAAAAAGATCTATCCATTTTTAAGATTATTTTTATCATAAAAAGCCATTTGGGTTGCGAGACACCATGGTACAGATTAAGTACGAATTTCTCAGCTTTTAAAAATACATTTTTTTCAACTTTCCTTCATTCAAAAACCCTTAAATAAATACATGGATATTTGTATAGTTGAAAAATCCTTTGAACATATCTGTATACTCATATTGTATGCATGATTTTTGTAGTATTGTCTCATCATTGATTTTTCACAAAACAATGACTTTAAGAGTTTTTAATAGATGGAAACTTTGAAATTTTTCCTTTTTATATTGCTAGAAGGAAAACTTAAAAATTCTAGAGTTGTTATAGGTGAGTGTTTTCCCATTATAATTTCATTTCCTAAGTTTTTAAAGGTAAATTAATTTCGAAAGATTTGGTCCTTTGAGTTATCTATCAACTTTTTTTCTAGTGATTGAAAAATAATGTTTTCAAAATTTTTCTTAAGTTGTTGGTGTTATCTAATATTTGGAGTTGTGTTAAATGTATATTTTCCTCTTATTTTTGTAATCTTCTATTTCTTTTGAAAATAAGTTTACCTTTTTAAAACTTCACTTTCTTGGAAAATTTTATTTCTCTAAGTTGGTTTCTTAAAATAGTAAGCTGATTTTACCTTGATTTGAAAAACTTATTTTATTCTTAATATTTATCAAGTAGTGGCATAATTCTTTTAAATAAGTTTATAAGAAAAGCTTTCATAATAAAGAATTATCAACATTAGAACTTAGCAAAAATTTCATTTAACTTTGAAAAGAGAATAATAATATTAAAAATTAAGTCTTCTAGAAGCTTACTTAGTAAGTGATTTTCAAAGTCTATGATGAACCTATTTAAGTTTTATAAAAGATATGGTTGGGTTAGAATCTTAAGTTTGATGCTAAAAATTATATTTTTATGGAGTATTTAATTCCAATTTATAAAAGAAAAGAATTTCTTTTATTATTTGAAGAAGTCTTCATTACTAATACTTTAAAATTTACGATTAGCTTATCTAAGCTTTTGAAAAGAATTTATTAAAAACAATACTTAGATCTCTTGTTGAAAAATCCTTTGTTAAGAAATTTAGCTTACTTTTCTTTATTTAAGAAAGAACCCATTTTTATTTTGATTAAGATAACAACATTCTAATCATGCATGAATATGATTATGTAGCAATGAAAAAGTAAGAATAATACATAATAAGATAGAAAGAAATATAATAAGCATATAAACAAAATAATATGGTAAAGTATTGAGAACCTTAGCTTCATCAAGGTATCCGGGTCAAGTATTGGGAGCCTTAGCTTCATCAAGGCTTCTCAGGACTAAAAATAGACTAGTTCCAAAAAGAAAAGAAAGAAAGAAAACCATTTTGACTTGATAAAGACAAGTTTAAGACTAGAAAGACTAGTCTTAATAAATTGCATGAAACAAGTAAATAAATAAATTGCAAAGCATGAATAAATAAGTGTTATGTTAGTGAGCTCATATGTTCTAGGAAATATATATACATAAATATATTTACTAATATATAGGAGTCATATTAGGATAAACATAATAACATAACAATAATAATAAAACAACACAATAATAAAATAAGATTTGTTCATGAATAAAAATAAAACATGAACATAGTGTTACTTTCATAACAATTATTTATTTAAGAAAACACACACCATGGTCATGTTAAGTTACATGACATAGGAAAAACAAAAATAAGATATTTTTACCTAAAGGTATGTATTTGATGAAGAAAGAAAGTGATGGTTGTAAGAATATGTAAGTAATGATACGTGGAAGATGACTTTTATGTAGAGGAAAGAAAGTTGGGAGAGAAAAATTGGATAGAGAAGTTGAGAAATGATTTTGGCAGAGTTTTGTTATGTGTATGAGATATGTGTGAAGAATGAAGGAGGGATAAGGTATTTATAAAAAAAGTTGGAGGAAAATTATAGTTAATTAAATAAATGAAAAAGAAAGAAAATTGATGGCATGAAAGAAAGAGTAATTAAAAATTAATTTTAGAAGAAAAGTGTAAGAGAAATTTAGTAATGTGTAGTGTAGAATTTTTATGGGAAAAGAAAATTATAAGAAATAGATATATAGGTTATAAGAATAGGTAGTACCAAAAAGGCATAATGGCTAGGCTCACCCGTTGCCTAGCTATTATGCCTTTTTCCTACAAAGGTATAACAATGAATGTAACGTGGCTCAATATATGTTATGCATGGACAATTTAGTTACATGGTCATAGCATATTATTTAAGTGAATTGTAGGCGATCATAGAGATTTCATACACTTCAATTCCATACTAAATCATACAAATATTTATAACAATTCCCATTTCGATATTCTTATCATCAATTCAAGTGATTAAAATTCACATGCACATTCCCATTTTATCTTGTCCTAATTATAATGTCACTATCATTACAAGCAAATTCATAAGCATGTAATTTAAAGAAAGTGAACTCACTTTGCCATGGCACGAAATTTTTCTTAATCGTAATAATCCTCGGTGGTCTAGTTCATCTCCTAAGTCTTCTAACAAAAGAAATACCTCCAATGAGCATTTCTATGATGTTTAAGTGAAACTTATTAATTCTACTCAAATATGTTCGTTAAAATTCGCCTTAGAGGAAATTCCAACTTAAAATGGTCCTAACGTGGTCATTTCAACTAGGAATTTTGCATATTATATACTGATTTCTACCTATTCGATGACAGCTATCCATTTCTAAAGTTATTTTTATCAAACAAGGGCATTTGGATCATGAACAGTAGGGTACATAATGTTATACGAGACTTCCAACCCACAATTCAAATTCTAATTTCAATTCAAGAATCATTCAAAAGCTTTGATAGATATTTAGCTATCATTATATCTTGAAAGACTCTTTTATATACATATATAACTCAATATCATGCATGATTCATGAGTTGATGATCAGTCTATTTCATTATGTATTCAAACATGTTTTATGGAGTTTGAAAGACACTATTTTCTTAAGCTTTGTTTTGAAAAAAAATTCTAAGTAAACTAGAATCTCTTTAAATGATTATTCCTTTATGTTCATTCTATTATTTTGCTCTTGGAGTTGGAAAATAGATGTATAAATAAGGGTTTTGCCTAGTTATGAATATTTACAAAATTTTGAGAAATGAAAATATTGATTGATCTATGTTTTGAAACATTTCCTTGTTTTAGGATTTTACCTTGATAGAATCCACTTATTCTTGTCAAAATTAGGTCTTTACTACCCCTATTCTCTAAGGCTTCTATTATTCAATTAAAATCCTCATTTTGGCATTTGAAAATAGGGGTTTGAGTGGGGGTCTTTTCTAGATTCGAATTTTGCTAAATTGTTTTAAGGTTATTTCTTGGGTAAAACTTATTTAATCTTTCTAAAATTAAGTTCTAGCCAAACATACTTCCTAAAGTTTCCATTTCTTTAATAAAACTCTTATTTTAGGGTTGGAAAAGAGGTGTTTGTTTAGCATCTCACCCTAGTTATGAATTTCAAGTTCTTGTTGGGGTTGAAATAAGTTCTAACTTAACTTTTATAACATTTTTCTTATCTTGAAAGTTTCTCTTAGTAAAACTAAGCTTAACTCATAAAAATCATTCCTTTATAATACCTATTCCCTAAGCCATTCATTTTAAATATAAAACCTTCATTTTGGAGTTGGAAAATAGGTTTTCTAGATAGGTGTCTTTTTCCATCCGAATTTCTAAAATTCATTTTTGCTGAAACTAAAATAGATCTTAAACTTTTTAACATATTCTCATTATTATCATGCTACTACAAGTCTTTATATACACAAGCAAAAAATCTATGGCATTTATGTACTCAAAACAAATAGATCTATGATGTTATTCGTGTCATGGATGTAAATGTAATATAAACATTATGTAGATGAGGTTAAATAGAGAATATATGCACAAAATATCAATAAGAACAACATTTAACAATAATATAGAAAAATAATAACCAAACAACTTAAATAACAAGATCCACAACATTGTGATGGTAAGAATATCATGCTCTAGTGGTTTCCACATCCCTAACATAAAGCTCATGGGGATTTTAGTGGAACCACACATGTATGATCTTGCCATTATATGTTTTACTGTAGTAGGGTCAAGATTTATTATCTATTAAAGGTTTGGAACTAGAAAACTTGAAGGAAAAAGAGAGTATGTGTGTATAAGAGGGAGGGGGTCATGGCACTAGAGAGGGAGAGAGGGAGAGAAAAAAAAGATTTTTGCAAGAGTTTCACTTAAGAGAAAAGAGAGAAAAGTGAAAAGTGAAAGACATAAGAGGAGAAAGAGAGAGATGTGAGATATTTGTTTTGTCTAATAAAATTCAAATTTAATAAGTAATTTAAGTAATAAAATGTATTGAAAAAGTAAATTTGTAAGGAAAATGGTACAATGAGATAAGGTTAGATTATAAGGATGTAAGAAATAGGCATGGTTGGTTGTATCTATGAATAGTGTGATTAAAAATAAAAAAGTAGATTAGATAATTAAATTATCGATAGTAAAAAAAATACGAGTGAAATCGCAATATCAAATATTTTTAGTTACCGAAAATTATATAACCGATATATTTGAAATCTTATAAAATTACGAGTATAGTGGTACTAATGGTATATTCTTGGTATCTCGAGCCTCAAGACACACTTTTCAAAGTCTGTATCTGATCGGGTTTGAAACAGGCAAAAAATTTAACAATCTGATATTTTTAAGCATCATAATATTATTACGAACCAATCTACACTCTTAACTCATATTTCAACTTCTCAATTTAGGAACACGAGCTTGCCGATCTAAACTGCTAGGGTTTCCTGAGGATTTGTTGACTTAGAGTTTCTAGTTGACTTTCTGGTTTAGGGTTTAAGCTTGAAATTACCTTAAATATTAGGGGTTTACATCAACTTTATTTAATCTTTACTCATTACTTGTTTAGTGAAGGAACCACAATATGTCCTTTTTTTTTTAAAGTTTTATTATAAATGGAACTCTATAATCAATGATAGCTTAAGGTGAAGTTAGGGAGATTGAGTAGAGTGAATTGTGAACTATTTGTAATCAAGCTTTTTGATTGGATTAGTGGAATATACCCATATGGATTATGCAGTCCCTGGCTTAGAGCTAAAAGAGTGGATGTAAGCATGACACCAAAACACTTTATATTTCTTGTCTTAGCTTTTCTTTCATATCTCCTTTTTATTTGGGCATATAATTCTATTGCTTTAAGTTCTTATATCGATTACATTGATTTCATGCCAAATCTATCTATTTAGGACCAATAATTTTTTTTTTATTTTAGAAAATGAAGTGTTTGTCTAGGTGCCAAGATGGTTTCTTTTTATTTTTATTTTGAATCAATAATGAAATCACATTTAAATACTAGTTTACATTCCTTTTACACATTTTATTTTATGCTCGTCTTATTAGTTTTATAAGTTTCATTCACATAGCTATAAAACCATATATATATATTATTATTTATTTTTTAAAATTTTAAAAATATTTTAAAGAATATTTAATAAATAATAAAGAAAAGAAAAGAAAACTAAATCAAACTTACCTTGACAAGGAGCACAAACATCTCCACGAGTTAGGTCCACAAATTACAGACTCATAACTGCCTCGAATTGTCATGGGTAAGGTCCACGACTGAGTCAAGGGTAAGTCTTGACTTATCTACTTAATTTTTTTTTTTTGAAGAAATAAAAAGAATTAAAACTTTCATGTAAACGAGCCTAAGAATATGCTACTATTTATACAATGTTCTTATAAAACTATAAAAAATATGCAATTATTTATAGACAAGTACATACACATAGTATGTAACTATCAATGATTTTCTAACTCCTGAAGTATGTGGGTGATGATTACTTTGAAAACTACCCACTGCATTTTTCATGTATTAGCATGTAATTGGTGGTTACACACCATGTATACATCTACGTAGCATGTATCACCCATTCAATATTTTTCTCATTTGTTGAGGTGCACATTTCCTAATGTCAATTCAAAACAAAGTCCCATATGATGGTGAAGTCTGATAGTAAACTCAACCCTAATTAATTCATCTATGAGGATTCACTAATACTATTCATATTGATGACCAAGGTATGAAGTCTATGGAACATAACATAGGTGGACATGATCTAAAATACAGGGGATACAACAATAAAGCATCACTGAAAGCTCATATGATTAACCTTTGGGTCTAGAATTTTTGATTAGTTTATGCATGGAAATCATCTTTTCATGTCAGTAAAGTTGACTCCCTTAAAACCGCAATTCAAGAAATGACCAACAATCAAGCAAGACTCAGGTGGAGAATAAGTTACTTTTATTCGAGAGCAATGACAATAATGCACATCTAAATCCTTAAAACTGTTTGTTCCTCCTCTATACCTTTTCCCTCTCTTTAAGTTATTTTTATGTGTTTTATTTTTATATATCATCTCTACATCGCTCCTTTAGGATTACATGAAGCATGAAACATGTGGTCATGTATTAGACATCATCTCGCATTTACGCCCACATGCCAAAGCTTAGAAGATTACGGGAATCAGTCTACCTGGCCAAATAACATAACCTTTCCAGAGAATTCCAACACAAGAAAGGAATGTTTAAATAAGAGTCTCTCGTAGGTAATACATGAGATTGCTTATGCTGCCTCCTAATCCTGCACAAAATCCATTCCTTAATTCCCATCACCTCTTCCCTCTCTAACCAAGATTTTGTTGACGAATTCTTACTCCTACACATTAAGCATACTTTAATAAGAAAATTTGTAATTGGTTAAAGTAGTGATTGCGTATTGCACAATAAAAACGAATACATAAGAACATTTAAGGTTTCTTTTAATGATATCCTTATAGCTACACAGGTAATCGTATATTTAGCAAAACTTATATAAATGTACATCCCAGACGTCCAAACAAGTGTACTTAACAGCCATATACGATGTTTCAAATGGCTAGTATATATATGTTAACCAAGCTGAGATAATAAAAGTACTAAATAAAATTATAGAGCTCGCTCCCATTTGCACTGAACTTGGTGAGCATGCTTAAATTCATAGCTTAACACTATATTTCCATCCATTCTCTTCAACACAAATGTTTCCACCAAAACATAACAGCCAAATCTCTTCCATTGCCCAACATCCTTAAACTCTTCAACCCTTTGAATCCTTACTTGTCCTCCATCCACATGCACCCACCCAACTCTCTCTTGTTCCCATTTGATCCTCTCCACAATGACCAAGCTAAGCCCAACTACCTTTTCTTCTCCTCCATCACTAAAACCCCTAATCCACATGACTCCATTTTCCATATTTGTATCCAAAGCTTCCTTGCCAGCGATTGATATCACTTCATTTTGCACATTAACATCCACCACAACCTTATTTCCTTGACTTTGATCATTCTCACAACCATATATCTGTTCCCATCTTTGTTGAAGTGTCATTTCATAATACATCGATACCTTTATTTGATCATTCAAATTTCCCTCTCTAACAAACATAAAAGGGCAATACCATTTTCCAACCACTGTTGTCTCGGAGTTTTTTTGATAGGTGTTGAATCTAAAATTAGGAAGACGAGATCGTAGAGAAACGTTTAGTCCTTGTGCTTCATCCAAGTTAAAATAATCTGGAGTCTTGGAATATGCTTTCCACCCTTTTCTCTTTAAAAACCTCGGAGGGTAACCATCGGGAGCCAAGGATTTTGCATAGAAACCTCCCGATGAACAAAGAGTTTCATGTGAATAAATCACGAACTGTTGATATACATCATGTGGGTCGAGAGGCGCTGGCTTTTTGTCTTGAACAAATCGGAAGCATAAACAGGAGCCCATATCTTCTTCCTTTGAGTTTGCATGTGCTTTGCTGCACATAAATAATTTATAAACACTAGATTTCATACTATGGTCATCGCAAATAATGTTATATTTAGTATATAAATTTTATCGATTTATATAATTAATTATCTAAATTTTAAAAATATTAATTAACACATACAAAAAAATTCTAGTTTATTCATATTTACTAGATGAGAAGGTTAATTGGAAAAATAAGTAAATTTCGGATATATAATACAAAATTTAGCAAATTTATGTGGTTAATAGCAAAATTTGATAAATTTAAGGTAGTAAAAAGTCCTGATAATTCATTACATAAATGGACAAGGTTCAAGATTTATATATGATATTCACCCCATGCTAATTAGATGCTTAAATCTATAAACACATATATAATATTATATCCTAACATTGTTCTCTACATGTAAGTTAAGATTTTGATCGAATCCATTATGCACATCGACTGCTATGCAATAAACATTTAGATACATTGTAATATTGCTACACCTACGGAAATGATGCTTCTTGTTTAGTTGGAAAATGTTAAAATTAATACATGTAGTTTGTGCCATCTTTCATCATTTTTTTTTAGTTTAAAATTACTAATTGACATACATATTATTAATCAAATTTTATGAGGTAGACGTAGAAATAATGAAGACAGCAAGACAGATATCGAGAATCTTATCCCTAGATAGGATAACATGAAACTTATCTCTAATTTTTTATTATAGCAATGATTTGCCATATTACAATTTTATGGCACGTTTAGTGGATACGAATGAATTGGAATAGAATTGCGATTTCGATTTTTATTTCCTTTCTCAATGTTTGGAAGCATTTTTAGAAACCATCACGATTCCTTGAAATTGACGATTTTGGTTTCTAGGAGAAATTTGATTCCGCATTTAAGAAAACGGAATCATGATTCCATTCCATCTCTATTAATAGTTATTATTTTAATTACATTTTTATGTTGTATACATTTATTATTTATATTAATTATGAAGGATATTCTTGAGAAATCTTATTACATAATTATTTCATTCCGTGAATGTATCCAAATATAGGAATGAATTTGTCAATCTATTCATTTCTAGATGATGCCAGCGTATCAAACATGACGTTACTATTTACTTTTAGACTCAGATAGCAATTATTAAACTTCTTTCTGTACAATACTCGTTAATTAAAAAATAAAAATATTAATAATAAGAGATAAAATAATAAATTTAACAAATAAAAATTTAATTGATTATAATATTAACATTCAGCAATTTTAAATTTCAGTTATAGCATGAAAACACACCAAACATCCCAGTCATTTTTCACTTGGTATACCAAAGGGAAAATATCCAAAAATCTGTCTGAAGAATCATATGCTTTAATAAAAATTCGTCCAATAGAGAAATTCCAACATACCCTTTATGCCTCCCGTGAGACTGAATAACATAGTAGCGATTGGAAGACAAGGGCTGATCCAGAACTGGAATGAAGACCACATGGTCCTTGTACACCGTTGTATCAGATGGTGAAGCGCTACCCCCTCCATGTTGTTCCCTGTATAAGGTCTTGATTTCCTTGTTCTGAGGAAAAGGAAGGTCTAGGATTTGGGTGTCTTCACACAATCCGAAACAGCGAGTCTTTACAGCTTCCTCGTCCTGAATGACCAAATAACCTGAGTTTGGTCCTTCCGGAGGAGGTTGGGATAATGCATTTGGATCCTTTCTGTACAAATAAAGTGGTCTTGGCGCGTACATATTCAGCTAGCCCCAAAAAACAGGATGGCGTGGCTGTTTTCGGAGTGTGTGAATTTTTAAAAAGACGATTCATTATTAACTTACGTTTGATAAGGCATGTTGAAAGTTAGTGCGTATTGACGTTGACTAGAAGACCTATCGAAGGTTAACAGCAACTTGATCATGTTGGCAATTCGTGTACGAGTTTTCATGGGAAGAATAAAATAAAATTTAAACTCTGACCTTGTAATTTGTAAAAGATTGGCTCTGAGTTTGAATAAATGTGGATTTAAAGGATTCCCTATAATTATTCACGGGGTGGAACGTTGAACTTTGAATAGTTCACTAACCAAAAAGAATTACAGAATAATCAAATGAATGTATATTGAAAAATCATGTATCTGGTTGATAAAAAGAAGGGAAATAGTAGTTATTTTAAGCTTTTAGGTATAATTAGCAATGTATATTGTGTGGGTATGATTCTGGATGCAACGATCACGTGCGTGCCGCATGACTATCGCGCTACACATGACTATCGCACTACACATGACCGAGGAAAACAACACGTACAAGGATGATCAAGAGAGAATCGTGTAGGGAGGAGGAGTAGGTAATCTCAATAGGCTCTAACACACGTGTGACAGGTGAGGAAGTTAAAAAGCGTCAACCTCACTAAATACCACGAATATCGTGTGCGTTCTTGAGTGAGTCAAGTAATCGATTAATAAAAAATGGAAATCCGACAGCACGACGACATTTGTCCAAGATTTCACTTCTCCAAATGAGGTAAGGACTAAGGTATTTATAGAGAATCTAACTGTCGATGTCGTCCGTCAGATGAGACAGACGACCAACGACTAAGATGAGTCCCCTCATTATGGATATGAATGTGGGCTCCCTTGTGGACCCTGGCCCATTGAGGCCTTCATTGTAATGTGTGTGAGCTAATTTGAGAAAGGTTGGAATTAGGCAGGCCAATTCCAACGGGCCCTACTCCAAGCCTACCATGCCAAAACTTCTATGATCATCCCAATGAGTTGGTCCTAACTCTATAAGCCCTGTCACTTTAACTTAGAGAGTTAAATCTAAATAATAAATCAGGCTTAAAGCCTTTATATAAAATCCATATGTCTACATTTTGCCCCCGACCAAAGTCCTTCGGATACATCGAAAGGATTTGGGCATTAATTGTACCTTTTAAATGACTAAAGCCTTTTCCAATGCATGTGCGCTATAACTTGGCTGTAATGCTGCTTGGTGTGTTAATTTCTTAACAGCTTGCAATGTAAAAGTCTGGTGCAACATCGTCAAATAATTGAATTCTTTTGAGAGAAATTCCTATAGTATCATCTGATGAGCATATCGTTTCATATTGAAATTATACCACCCTTAAAACAATAGCGTATTGGCATACTTCCTTTGTATATGAATTCATCTATCGCTTGTATTTCATATAAATTATCCTTCTCGGTGAGTTGATTTTACTTGCGTTTTATGAAATCTTTGATCAGACTTAGCTTGCTGGTCTCAACTTTATACTTGACTAAGTATCACCAAGTTGACAGATGTATCATACTACCACCGATTCTTGCTTTCTTCTTCAAAATCTTAATATTAATTGGACAGCTTCAGGCAGGCATTTGCCTTCAAAATCATTGTGAGCATATTTTAGCAGGATTTCCCCATACTCCAAATTTAAGAGCAAAGAGAGCTGCAGAACATCTATTATGAGAAGTTGGACATATGCTCCCTTAGATAGCAGCTTAGGCGATTTCCCAACAATAGATTCTTTTGCTTGCGAGCTAAAGCTAGCAAGCACATGCCCAAACTCAAAGTAACCGGAGATAGCAATCCTGATGCATCTTATTGATTGGCTTTTTGACAGAATGAACATAAGAGCTAAATAGTGATTGGAGCTGTCTAGGTCCATCCTGATGGCCTCCAGGATTGAATCCATTCTCCAACGCTGATATACAGTTCAACTGTGTAACATATGCTGATAAATCGGCCAATCCATCAAGAGGTAGAATAGACAGTACCTCTTCCAGTATCAGCTTAGCCTTCCATAGATTATGAGGCACTTTTTCTACCTTCCCTTCCACCTGAAGAAGTAGTGCCCGCAAGAGCATCTGTTCACTCGTTTGAAATGCTACCTTAGGATCAAATGTAAGCTTACTGATGCTCTTTGGAGTCAAATTGAGATGTGCCCATGCTACTTGGAACTCGCCCTCATCAAAATGTGCTAAGGCAAGAGTGACATTAGTTTCATTGCCTGCTGTTGTTAAAGCACTGGAATAACTCTTACCAGCGTGTTTAGCACGCAATGTTTGCAACTCTAAGCATATGGTTCCTCGCCGGTGAGAATCTCTCATAGAACAATTCCGAAGGAAAAGACATCAACCTTCTCAGAAACTTTATTACTGCTTCCATTCGACAGCTTTGGTGCAATCCACGGAAGAGTTCCATGTGCTCCACCAGTTACCAAAGTGTTTTTTTTTTCTTTATGACAAGCCAAAATCACCAACCTTGCACATGGGACGTGCAACATCTTTCAAGTTCACAATTAAATTATCACATTATAGGTCAAAATGAACAATATTCTTTGAGTATAAGTATTCCATGCCAAATGCAGCATCCATAGCAATAATAAGCCTCTTATGGTGATCAAGATACCTGTCTTTGCAAAGCAAAACATGCCTGAGGGAACCATTAACCATGTATTCTATCACAGTGGCCAGTGTTCCTCCAGGGCCGTCTTGTACAACACCGTAAAGTGCCACCACATTGGGATGGTGAAGCTTTGAAAGAATATTAGCTTCTCATCGAAACTCCACTGTCGATCTTTCTTGCTTAGATGATCGACCCCTGAAGCATGTCCTTTTTTTTATGCGCTTGATGGCAACATCTGTTCCTCTCCATCTTCCATGATACATGTGCCAAATATACCATAACCCAATTCTTTTAATTCTTCAAGATCTTCATTCTTTATGATCTGCAATGTACTTGGATCAATATCTTCTAAAGGCGGGTCGACAGGAGGGAATCTACATCCTGAACATCTGACTTTACATCCTCAGAGTCTGATTCAGGTGTTGTAGGATTCAAACCATCCAATGCATTCTTCATGTCCTTGAGTTGAGAAGCATGATAGTCTGGATTCAAATCCCTAGAAATTGGGACCATTACACCTGATGTTATTTGTTGTTTATCCTCATTATGGTTTCCCACATGAATATTATCTGCTTTAAGGGCGGATAACTATAATCGATGGGAGAGCTTCCACCCATAGTTGCCAGATGAGAGGAGAAACCCACGTGATCCTGGTCAATAAGAGAGACATCCTTCCTAGTAAATTCACCTTGAGCCAAATTTAGGAAGTATGACCAATGCTTAGGCTCATGGTTTTCCATGTTTAAGCTCAGCCCAGCTCCATCTCCATGCAATTGATTAATATCAGACAACTTTTGAGAAAGCTTTGCCATTGAGAATATGTCTATCAGAAAGTCACGAGGAAATCGGTCATTGATATCAATCAAGATGTCACCATGCTTTGGATTATTGACATTATCAGTAGGCTCTTTATGAGGAACTGTACCACCTGTTCGTTTAGATTGAACTGATGCCTTAGCACGTCCCTTAGCAGCATTCACATTGGCCTTGTTAGGAACTGCCTCTTCCAGCTGAAACTCGGGTGACCTCAAGGAGTAATCTTGGTGCTTCACAAAAGTTGCTTAGTTTGACGTTTCATGGGCATTGAAAACATCTTTACCACTAACAAGCTTCTCTTTGTAGATGTCCTACTTGCTATCATTTCTTGGAATTGACTCAATAACATCTGTAGAGGGATTTTTTTTTTTCATACAAGTGCTGTCGTTTTTTTCTCATACAAGTGCTGTCGTTTTTTTCTCCTACCAGTGCTCGCTAGCTAAGGGTTCTCCCACTGTTTCACTCTCCCCCATGTGTTCACAATCTTGATCAAGGAATAGCTTAGATTGTAAAAAGGTGCAACGTTATTCACATGTAACAATGTCATTTCCATAGGCTATCTCCGCCAGTGACACTCGTTTTCACAAGAATTCCCCTGGTCTTCATGACCAGCAATATATTTCTAAGGAGCTCAGGCACATTACCTGAAGCCTTTCAGCCTTCTTGCCCTGTATTGTCTCCTTCATCTACTTCTCCATCCAAACAAGAACAGCCAACCATATTAGAGAGAGTTGTAAGGTGCGGGAGGTCATAAAGTAACTGTAAGAAAACTCTTGACAGAAGCTTTATAGCAAGAATAAGTGTGCCTTCTATGTTTCTATAATTCTTCTGTGAATTTCCAAATATATATTGTAAGAAACAACGTTCCGATTAGACATATTTTCAAATATATGTAGGGGTGTGAAAAAAAAAACCGAATGTTTAGGATAACCGAACCAAAACCGAAAAACCAATCCGAAAAAAAGGGTTAACCGATCCATCGGTTTCTTTTTAGGATTAGCATTTTTAATATTTTCGGTTTTCGGTTTCAGTTTCGGTTTTTAGATTCTAGAAACCGATAGATTCGGTTAACCGATCCGTAATTATAAATATATATAATTTATAATATACCCATATGATTATTTTTATAGTATTATCAATATGAATTATGTTAAAATGAATGTTCATATAAGAAAAAACAAATGCATATATGTTTGAAAATTGGAATGATGGTGTTTGATTGAGATTTTGTGTTGAGCTCAATTGATCAAGGTTGATAAGAACGTATGAGTAAAAAGCTATTATGATGATTATATTAATGGAACCTATATATATTAACAACTATTTTACATGTCTTATATTCTTAATTTATAGTTTTTAATATAATTATACAAAAAAATACTCTAATTTTTTTACGGACATATTGAAAAATATGATTAACTACAAAATTTGTATAACCATTATGCTAAACGGTTAAAAATCGAAAACCGAAAAAATTAACTGAAAGAAACGGTTAACCGTTAAGGCAGTTAACCGTTCATAATGGATCGGTTTAGGATCAGGATATTGAAAATTCGATTATTACGGTTAGGATAAAAAAATAGAGCCACGGATCGGTTAACCGAACCGTGAACACCCCTAAATATATGCAAACCACAATTCAAGGAACCACATTTTGAATACATGCTAATTAAAGTTGAAGACACCATGACATCTAATTCAAGTCCATGACAAAGAATGTAACCATGTATCTCAGCACCAGGCGCCTCCCAATTCACTCTAAAATTCCAATGCTTGTGCAAATCTCCTGCTCCCAGTGAAACATTAAAAACCAGCAGTGATGGCTCCCAGTGACAGGGTTCAATCATTAATAGGCGCAAATCGTCTCTTCTTTTAAGAACCCGTATTACACGCGCTTGAGTCGCATGGCATGTTGTCACACACATGACTTTGTCCCATCTTCGACCACCAATTGCATGGATTGTTCTGATAATGTGCGGAAGATTTCTAGCTGTAGTTTTTCTTTTATTCCATCTTCACCCTCCCTCATGCTTACAGATATGGATTTCTTTTTATTCTCTTTTCCAATCTCGTTAAGGACCATTTTCTTTAATACCTTAAGGACGTGTCATGTTTTAATGACTTTCAGTACACATATTTGTTTTATTCATGTGTTGTAGGGCACAATAAGGACAAGATCTAATTTGCTTTACCTAATTTGCTGTAGGGGACAATGTCTATCCCACCCCTTTTCATCATATTCCATTTGCACATAAGGCTTCATTCTCATTTCTCTCTCTTTCTTTTGCTCTAAACTTAAAAATTCCCCAAGCTTTGTTCATATAGAGAGCACTATCCAAGCCTTGGCTAATGTTCTGGCCTTTTGCTGAGAAGTTTTGAAGATCCATCAAAGTGATAAAGAGCGGTAGGTTTAGTGCTGATTTTTGAGTGTTTCTATGAGCTGATTGCTTCATATTTTTGCCTTCCTCCTATTGTTTATGTTGTGTGATTGGTTTATAGCAAGTACCGCTTATAGGTTATGGCCTGAGTGGGGCTCTGAGAAATAACAAGTAAGTATGTTTGTTAGGAAGGACGCTGTTTCGATGCATTTCGGCATAATAATTAAGGCATGTATGAGGATGAGAAGCGTCGTACAAAGCTCTACTCATGGTGTTCCATAACTTAACGTCGGGCTTGTGGATTTGGTTTAACAAAAGAGTTGCGTAAGTAATTGAAGAATCGTCATCTTGGTTAGAGAGTGAGAAAGAGTGGATCTCCTTGGTCGTGGTGGGAAGCTAGATGAAGCATATCAGCTGATCAAGGCTTTGGATTTTGAACCAACAAGTGATATTTGGTCTGCACTTCTCTCAGGTTGCCGGCCTAAAAGAAATGTTGAACTAGTAGAAATTGCAGTACATAAAGTATTTGAGTTGGATTCACATGCGGTGGGTGCTTATATCCGTCTTTCCAACATATATCTGTCTTTGAGCCAGCATTGTGTTTATTGTGCGGTAGATTATATTCTTCAAATTGGAAGCCATGCTACAGTGCAAATGGATGCCAAAACCATATATTATCATGTGGAGCTGGCACTGGTGTATTTTATTGATTCGGAGGAAAACAATTTTGCTTTAAAGATTTGCACGTCGAGCATCTTGGCCATCACCCTATTTAGATGTTTTTGGTGAAATAGGACATTGATATTCACCGTGGAAAGCCTCTGTATTTGAATGAAGAATGTTATGCTGCTCTCACTTACATGGTGGCTTCTCATGGAGTTGAAAGAAGCTCAAAGGTCCTTCGTCAAACAACTTTCGATGCCTTCTTGTTTTAGATTCGAGTGCTGATTTCTCATTGGCGAGGACATCTGGGTTGCCATTGATAGCTTAGAGGTTGCTGGTAACTGATTATGAACGACCTGGTGGCCTGTTCTAAAATTGAATTTTTCTGCTCCAAGTTTTTGGTTGTTGTTGGAATCTTCATTTCCAGGTATTTATTTGGATATTAAGAAGCACATGATTAGTTACCGTGGTTTCTTATTGGAGTAAGTGAAATTTCTTGATGGGTCTTGGCAATAAATCAATATTACAGTATCCATCTTTCTGATGTCATTAAATGATGAACAATAATCACTTGAGAAACTCAGCACGGTATCCCTTTTTCAGGTGCATTGCTTTAAAAAAAAAAAAAAAAAAAAACACACTTCTATCTTTGTTCTGCTAACTTTCATTGATTACACCCTGCTTTTGTGTGGATGGTTACTGGCATTCTTGTAATGACCTATATCTCATTTCACTTTAGGAAATGAAAAGGAAATTAATTTGTTTAAAGAGAATGCTTCGAGGGTATGATGGAGCTTGAGCAATATCTGCCGAACAGTGGTTTTGTTTTTTGTTTTTACCGTGCCGTTGACGTAATGATTGCATTGTTCACGCTATGCACTTCAATGCATAGTATGTTCTTTGTACTTATAGTAGCTTTCTTGGATCAATTATGGATTGAAGGATCCTGCATTGTTGTATATCTGCTATTTCATTTAATTTGCTAGTAGTCCATGCTTTCATAGCCCTTGTGCTATGCTTTTAAATTCTGAAACCATGAATTGCAGCCTCAAATTCCTTAAACCATTTCAAGATATTGTTGTACTTATAGATAGTGATTTCTTCCTTGTTTGTGAAACTAACACCTCTCATTTTCTTGCAATGTAGAGCTCTAGATTGAAGTGTTGAATCTTCATCATGTATCCTCTAGACTTCATTTTTACAAGTATGATTTTTCACTTCATAGATTGCCTACTTAAGGTCATAGTTGTGTCATTAACCATTAATGATTCTTGAACATGTGCCAAAAGAATACTCAACTTCAAGCATTCCTGTCTACCATGTATTCTATTCATTCACTAAATGACTATGGTGTCTCATGATATTTAAGACAAAGCTCTTTGTTATCCGTGTTCTGACTGCATAAATGAAAATCTTGAGACCATGCACTGTATGATGACACTCTCAGCTGTCCGTGTCCCAAACCTCATGTGAAAATCTTAGAACCGCACATTGTGTCCGTGTTCCATTCCTCACATGATGACCTTGGCACTGCACCTCTATAAGAGAGGTTCTCCTCGGTTACCCGTGTCTCACTTGCCCATGCGACGATCTTGGAACTGCACCACTGTAAGAGGGAATTCTTTCTCATCTTGTGCACCCAGTCGTTTGGTGAACGAATGTGATACTTTGCTAGCTAATACGCTTGTTGTGTATGTCTCATGCTGTTGATTTGAGTTCACAAGTAGCATATCTTGTCATCTAAATCAAAGTTTTGCATAAACAACTTGATTTACTATTTTCATTGTACCAAGACTCTTTCTCCTTTTTTGTTTTTTTTCCCTCTTTCATTATTTTAGTATCAAGCTTGCTTTCTTCACCATCTTGTAGGTGAACGATATCATAATAAGTAAATACTTCAAAGTAGACAACCGTCTGGTATATATCATTGACTTTGCCAGAAAATTAGAGATAGGAGACAAGTTGTTGATGACTCGTGCCGTGTTTTGGAAAATGGCACTTGGGGACCTTCACTTTGATAATATGGATAATTGATTGATGGTTTCATTCGAAGTATGAATAAGCATATGTAATGAATCCTTTACCAGCGCTTCTTGAGACTTTGTAACATATCATTACCCCACTTGCTTTGTATAAATCTAGCACTTATGCTTGTCACAGCTAATAGTGCATGCAACACTTTTTTTGCACTCAAGTTTGGATGTCATGTCCTACGCTCCTTTGAATTTGTTCGAAGAAAAGCATTATTTTCATGCATGTACTTTTATTGACTAATTGTAGTATCATTATATAAGAGCGATGTAGCATCATGAATAAGCTGGTGTCGCATGCACGTTCATGTTTTGAGCATATTGCACAAATGAACTTCATGCATTGTTGCATAAGTGAGGATCACGTACAAACAAACATTTTGCACTTCAAGCATCACAAATGTGCATTGCACATATAATTTATTGATTTGTGATAGGCATCCACTCGTGTCTTTCTTTGCTGTAATCTTCTTGGCCATGCAATATTGTCTCCCTTCTTCCTTTTAATATGAGTTGTATCGAATACATGAAACTGACCATGACAATAAAATTAACTCATCAACTCTATATCCATTTATATTCTTGATACTCATTTTTGCCTTGGTAATATATCTAGTCATCATGTGCTTTGGAATACTAGCTCTCATATAGTTGCAACACATCAAAAGATGTAGTAGTAGGATCACTTAAGTCCCTTAGACACTTGTAAAGTTATTATAGGCACCATAGACAAAGAGCATGTCTAGATACCAAGGATTGTTATTGAAACACAACACTTAATTTTAAAACATGCCTTTTTCTTTATGATCATATGCGCTTAGGAGCAAAGCTTCAACCAAGCAGCAATATTTCTAATACAAGAGATGAGTGGACTCTTTACATTATCATGCGCATTGAAGTAGTACTGCTACTTCCTTGCGATGATGTTTAACAATCCATTTAAGGAAAATGATTATTCACGCCTGTGCAGCGATAGTAGCATTCATTATCAATCACGCTCATGCAACGACAATAGTAGTTTTATCGATTGCGCTCATGCAGCGATAGTAACATTTGTTATCATTCGCACTTATGTAGTGGTGGTAACATTCGTTATCATTCGCGTTCATGCTGCGATAGTAACATTTGTTGTCATTCGCACTAATGCTGTGATAGCGTTTGTTATCGATAAATTTTTATTAGTCAATGGGGTATTTCCCACTACTCGACTACATAATACTCATGTAGAATACCATATGCCAAGGATTACTTGGCTCAATGGAGCTTGTCAAGGACATTATCTCCACTACTTGACAATTAGAAATACCAAGAAGAAAGTGGTGATGATCTATCAACATCATGCACCTGAGAGCTAAGCTCTAACCCGTCAGCAACGATGTCTAAATCACATGTTATATTTGTTATTGTTTTTCTTTTATTACTAAAAGGTAATCTTACTCTATTTGATGTCGATCCTTTTTTTTTTTAAACTAGCTTTTCACGCTAAGAAGATTAGTTTCTTACCTTACAACGACAATAGCGATGAAAAGGAAAATGAGTGATCACACCATCATGTTTTCACGAACAAAATACTTACTGATTGAGTAATACAACTCATTCATTAGGTAAAAGCATCTAATGCTTTGTTTACACGAAAACAAAAAAGGAAATGAGTGAGATATGATGATAACACTCTTGGTTATAAACAACTCTTTCTTCAATTCATGCAGTGCTTCACATTTCCATACTACCATAAGCCTTCTTGTGTTTCTTTACACCTCCATGACAACCATGCTTCTTTCTCTTTTTAAATTATGGAGTCTTAATTTCTTCTCTTGTACGTAGTGATTCCACGTAGGATTCCACAAAAGTCATATCTGCTTCATTTTCATGTTCATAGAAAAAGATAGCTTCAGCAAGGTGGAGTTCATTACGATTGAACATATTCTTTGTTGCATGGATTAGGATATCACTTCCACTCCAATGACCTTTCATGCACTGATGTTGTGTTGAGGGTATCATGTTGTACTCATGCAGCCATATCCTTCTTATGAGAATGTGGTAAGATACCGGTGCATCAATTACATGAAATGTAGCGAGGCTATGAATGGGCCTAACTTTAAAACTTACTTTGACATAACCCATTTTCATTATAGAAGATTCGATAAAAATGTTCACTGCGATGGGATGCTTCATCAAGTACCGGATATCTATTCTTGCAGCTTTGAAAGTAGACATGGGTATGATATTGAGTGAGGACCTATTATTCATAAATGTCCTTTTGATGGGGTAACCATTGAGTATACTCTCTACATACAAAGGACGATTGTGATTGAAGTTCTTCAAGTGCGCATCAGTCTTAGTAAATGTAATTGCATAGTCCCTTGTAGAGACTACTCCTTTCTTAGGTTGAACTATGTCGCGTTCACTATAATGACCTTGTGCAATTTGGTTAAGTACAGTCGTTGCTGCAAATCATGCATGATCATCAAATCTAAGGAGATCAAAGAAATTCTTAAAATTTGAAGTCTTCATTAAAGTAAAGATGACATTATTATCCCCATGAGTTTCAATTTTGAGTGTATTGTCATTTTCTTCATGTCCCCCAACTAGCTGTGTGTCTGTTGACTCAATTATAGCAGGATCATGGGTAATGGCATTCACAGCACCGTGTTGATTGCCATGAGCTGGAAATGGGTTATTCCTGACATCATTATTCTCGATGATAAGTTCACCATTCTCAACTCTTTCATTAAATATCATCTTTAAAGTAAAACAATCCCTAGTAGGATGTCCCACAATCATGTGAAATCTACAAAACTTAGGATTATTTTTTTCTTCCTGAGTTAGCAAACGTTCTACTCTTGGGAGTTTGAGATTTCCATCTCTCAACCACTAATCTAGTACATCGTACACCTTTTCCATTGAGTAAGGATATGTTAACACTTCCTTTGTTCTCTGACGTTTAGACTTTTCAACTTTTTGTTTCTTCTCATCTTTGGGATCCTCACTTTGAGTTGTACTCACAGATGGTTCTCTTTTGTTAAACTTCACATTTCACTATTGCTCTTCTCTGTCGCGCAACAGAATTATTAGTCCTTCGCGCGTTCTCAACTAAAGTGGAGAATGAAGCTAAAAAAAGATTTTTCAGATGCACCGCATACTCAGCAAACATGCCTTGGATGCAGATTTTCACCAGCTCTCTTTCGTCACATATGTCTTGAATGTCCAGTGAACGCTCTTTGAAGCACTCAATATAATCCTTCAAGTTTTCCTTGGGCTTCTGACGGATCCATCTCATATCAGTCAAGGTCACTCGTTTCTGTGTGGAGAAGAACTTCTCTAGGAACATCTTGCACATAGTTGCCCATGAATCTACTGATCTAGGGGGAAGGTTGACGTACCAGGTGTACGCTTTCTCTGTGAGGGACTTAAAAAATTCTTTTAACTTCAAATCATCACCAAATCCATAAACCTCTAGCGTTTCAATGAACTTCAACAAATGTTCCTTGGCACTTCCCTTCTTACCATTGAATAGCATAAATTTGGGACTCATGTAGTCCTAAGGATATGGCTTAGCAGCAATACATTGATTGTGTGGGAGCTTAAGATCCAATACTCCCACATCAGACTTAGCTTGTATTTCCCTCAGGTACATGTCTAGATCTTCCTTCGTGACGAAAGTGCCTGTAGGAATTGAAGTAGTAACTTCAACCGGTGTAGCTGGATTTGCCATTTGGACTAGAGTTGCATTGGGTTGAACAGTAGGTCCACCAATGACAATTGGTGGTGTAGCCCGTGAGGATGAAGATCCTCCAGGTTGAGCACGTAATGCAGGCTGGGACGTTGATGGTGTTCTAAGTTGAATTCCAGTATTCATTACCTGAGGCGCAAGCGGTTGTGTAATTATAGGCTTTAATGGAGGGATTTGCTCTCCAACTCTAGTAGGATCTTGTTCAGGAATAGGAGTAGGATTAGCAGGTTGAGCAACTTAAGGTGCCTGAGCAGTGCGTTATTGCACAACAACAACAGGAGTCGACGAAGTCGTACCTTGTTGCGTGGTAGCAATAGTAACTATTCTAGGCAGGTACTGAGCAAACATTGTCATGAATTGTTGGAATTGTTTTATAGACTCTTGCATTGATTGATTGACTGACTTACTTGGTATTTTCTTGCACAGCCTGCAAGATCGCAGCATTGTCGATTTGAGTACCAGTAGGTTGGTTCACACCCTCAAGTGTTGGCGTGTCATGTTTCGTAGCCTCGGGATTAGCATTAGTTTCTTGAGTTGTACTCTCAGTGGGATCGGTTGGTCTCTTTCTTGGAGATGCCATCATGTGAGTGTCAATTTCCCTATCTCTAGTGGAGTCGCAAATGTGTGGGTGTGATTCCAGATGCAATGATCATGTGCGTGCTGCATGACTATCGCACTACACGTGACCTAGTGAAACAACACGTGCAAGGATGATTAAGAGAGAATCGTATAGGGAAGAGGATTAAGCAATCTCAATAGGCTCTAACACATGTGTGACAGGTGAGAGAGCTAAAAAGCATCAATCTCACTAAGTACCACAAATATCGTGTGCGTTCTTGAGTGAGTCAAGTAATCGATTCACAAAAATGAAAATTCGATAGCATGACGGCGTTTGTCCAAGATTTCACTTCTCCAAATGAGGTAAGGACTAAGGTATTTATAAAGAATCTAGCCGTCAATATCGTCCATCAGATGAGACAGACGACTAACAGCTAAGATGAGTCTCCTCATTGTGGATATGAATGTGGGCTCCCTTGTGGACCCAAGCCCAGTGAGGCCTTCATTGTAATGTGTGTGAGCCAATTTGAGAAAGGTTGGAATGAGGCAGGCCAATTCCAACGGGCCCTACTTCAAGCCTACCATGCTAAAACTCCTATGATCATCCCAATGAGTTGGGCTTAACTCTCTAAGCCCTGTCACTTTAACCTAGAGAGTTAAATCTAAATAATAAATCAGGCTTAAAGCCTTTATAATGAAATCCATACATCTACACATATTTATTTCGTATTTTCATTTCTTAAATACATCGAGACACATTAATTTTTAACCTTATTCATTTCACAATACTTATATATTTTAATAGGAGTTTAAAATGGAATATGGAATAACATATAAAAAATAATTAATCAATAAGGTCATTATTACCCGTACCATATCCCGTAAGGTATAGAATATTGATATTTATTCTCGAAGCCTACTCTATGTATAAAGACCCAAACTCACACCTATATTTAAAATAGGTGAACCTAGATCTCTAACCATATATAACCTATAGTGTTATATGTAAGGTTGATTACCAGGATCAGTTTGGATATTTGTTTACCTAAAACTCTTATAAGAACAAATTTTAAAAACAATCAACTCTTAAAAATTTTTAGAAAAACATGACATTTACAGATAAGATATAGATCCACTACAGACATATATACACATAGATATTACAGACAAAGGCTTATCAACAAACCATAAACAAATATATATCTTCAGCAAAAACTATCATAACTATTACATATGTTTTCCAAAACTATGCTACTACAAATGTTCCATTAAGGTCAGGGTCATCTTTAATCCTCCAAATCATCTAAGAAACCTCAAAGTCGGTGTCATATCTCATACTGGTGCAGAACTAATCACTAGCATCAATACGTGAAATATGAAATAATGAGCCAAAGGCCCAATACGTAAGTAACGAAAGCAAATACGAATGACACACAAGCTTAAACTACATGCAAGTGCAACAACTATCAAGTTATTAGAAAATCTTTAATTAGTCAAACAACACTAGAGTATTCAAACTTTGGACAATAAGGATATCTGAGGATCCTGAGTAACGATCTTGATGCTCAGAGGATTGATATAAGTTGTTCGAGGACTTATATTTCCTAGATGATATATCCATAAATGAAAAAATAGCTTCCTTTATGATTTTCAGCCGTTTCACAACTTTACTTAACTTAATCTATAATATCACATAATTCGAGTGTTCCCATAAACATTAAATTAAATCATATTATTTCTCCTTAAGAATAAACAAATGTTATACCTATACCGATACCAATAACCCTATCAACTACTCGTCCTGTCACTTATAAAAGTCTTATCATAAAAACAGGGGTGGCCTAAGCGCCTAAACTACTGTGCCCTCAATTTGAACAAGGTGCCGCTTCTCGAACTAGATTCAATGGCATAATAGACAATCAATTCAAACAACTTAAGTTTTTCTTAAATTAAGGTAAATTTAATCATGTCTATCCTAGACAAGAAATCAAACATATTACTGCGTACCTAAAATAAATCGAGGATCAAAAGTAGTATTCAACCAAGGATTTATCACTGTTACAAGAAATTTCAACGTATATTAACAACCTTAACTCTATTCCATATATATATTTAGCTCTAGATTAATGGATCACAAAAATTCAAATAAATATTCATACGAAGTCTTAATTCAATATTTATACATCAAACAATATCATACAAACTTATAAAATCATCAAATGATCATATATCAAGCTTGAAAAGATGTTTGAAGAAGTTTTGAAAATGGGAAAATAGCAGGGGATAAGCCGGCCTCCAACGTCAGCGGCATTACGGCGGTGTAGTCTGTATGAAATTTTCTATACCTACCAACGCTAGTAGCGCTATGCTGAATGCCGGCAGTGTTGTGGTCTAAGTCAGCGGCGTTGAGTCGGTGTAGACTGTAAAACAAATTTATCCAAAAATCCTAGAGTTCCACGGAGTCGATCCATACCCGTGAATACCCCCTAACACCTACAGTGTTGACCTCTATGCTGGTGGCGTTGAGGCGGCGTACACTGCAGCACAGATTTTGAAAAATTGCAGACCTTCTTTGTTTCGAAAACATGCAAATTTGCTAAGTTTTTCACTTCCAAACTTACTTCAAACACATTTCTATCATCAAAATTCAACCTACATTTATTCTAACTTCTTTTAACATACACAATATTCACTTCAAATTCATCAAACACCTATATTTACCATTTCAAACATAATTCCTCATTCAAACCTTATTTAGCCAATTCATTCTTTCCTAAATTATCACAACCCTACTCATTCCCAACTCCATTCACTCTAATACTTCTTGTCACTTACTAAGCACAAAAAACAACTTATAAACCATCAAGTTATCATTCAATACATAACTAATACATGTAAATCATCAAAACTCATTAAACTCAATTCATGGCATGAACTCCACTTCACAAGAAAATCAAACTAACAAATATACTCTTATCATAACAAACACATACCTTAAAAAGCTTTAGGTCTTATTGAAAATCACTTGGGCTTTGGATCTTGACTTTGTTAAGAGCTTGGAGTGCAAGGTTTTGAGGAAAAAGGGAAGACAACATGTAAGAGGAGTTGTGAAATTTGTATGGATTTTTTGGTTTGTTTTGGGAGTGTGTTTTTAGTAAAATATGAAGCTTATTCTTATCCAAATATTGACTTTAAGGGTTGCCATAGTAAGGGCTTTAATTTTGATGAGTTTAGGCTTATTTTTGGGCTAAAATAAATGAGTTTGAGCTTATTTTGTCCAAAATTTTTTTGCTATGTTTGATTATTGTATTAAACATATTTAACTTGTTTTAAATCAATATTCATACACTTTATTACACTTATAAATTCATAGACACAATATTTCTTCACACCAAAATATTTCAATACCCAAATATATTAATACAATACATACACCACATACTTACACTACTTATATATCATGCTCAAGTGCATTAACACACATATGTAAAACATAAATTTGGGAATTATATATAAGATATTAAATAAAATTATAGAGCTCACTCCCATTTGCACTGGACTTGGTGAGCATGCTTAAATTCATAGCTTAGCACCATACTTCCATCCATTCTCTTCAGCACAAATGTTTCCACCAAAACATAACAGCCAAATCTCTTCCATTGCCCAATATCCTTAAACTCTTCAACCCTTTGAATCCTTACTTGTCCTCCATCCACATGCACCCACCCAACTCTCTCTTGTTCCCATTTGATCCTCTCCACAATGACCAAGCTAAGCCCAACTACCTTTTCTTCTCCTCCATCATTAAAACCCCTAATCCACATGACTCCATTTTCCATATTTGTATCCAAAGCTTCCTTGCCAGCGATTGATATCACTTCATTTTGCACATTAACATCCACCACAACCCTATTTCCTTGACTTTGATCATTCTCACAATCATATATTTGTTCCCATCTTTGTTGAAGTGTCATTTCATAATACATCGATACCTTTATTTGATCATTCAAATTTCCCTCTCTAACAAACATAAAAGGGCAATACCATTTTCCAACCACCGTCATCTCAGAGTTTTTTTGATAGGTGCTGAAGCTGAAATCGGGAAGACGAGATCGTAGAGAAACGTTTAGTCCTCGTGCTTCATCCAAGTTAAAATAATTTGAAGTCTTAGAATATGCTTCCCACCCTTTTCTCTTTAAAAACTTCGGAGGGTTACCATCAAGAGCTAAGGATTTCCCATAGAAACCTCCCGACGAACAAAGAATTTCATGTGGATAAATCACAAACTGTTGATATATATCATATGGGTCGAGAGGTTCTGGCTTTTTGTCTCGAACAAACTGGAAGCATAAACAGGAGTCCATATCGTCCTCCTTTGAGTTTGCATGTGCGTTGCTGCGCATAAGTAATTCATAAATATTACATCTCATATCATGCTAATGGCATTAATTCGTGCAACCAAATACCTAAAATTTAAA
Organism: Combretum micranthum; assembly: GCA_024138025.1. Classification (NCBI taxonomy): domain Eukaryota; kingdom Viridiplantae; phylum Streptophyta; class Magnoliopsida; order Myrtales; family Combretaceae; genus Combretum; species Combretum micranthum. Next base: position 862,009 of record JAMXBD010000304.1, read on the forward strand.
AATATTAATTTATACTGAAGATATTTTGAGTTTATTCATTGTTACAAAATGAGATAGTTAATTAGAAAAATAAGTCAAGTCCAAAATTTAATAAAGTTTAGATAGTTAATTATAAAATTTGATAAAATATAGATAATAAATTATCACTTTTAACAAATTGACCAATTTCAAATTTCACATATGATATTCAGCCTACTATAATTAGATGCTTAAATCTACAAGCATATATATAATATTGTATTCGATCTCTAACATTGCTCTTTACATATAAGCTAATATTTTGATTGAATCCATTACCTTATACAAATGAGTAACATTAGGGTTTTTTAGCACGAAGAAACTTGATTTACACGAAAAAAAAAAAAAGACAACTTATATACGAGCTTTAATACTATAAATCTAATTTAAGGAAAATTGAAAATACACCCAAAAACTATTGACTATGTTTGGATACATTCTTTAAACTCTAAAAAACATGCATTTATTTCCCAGTAGTTTTGAAAAATATGTACTTATCTCTTTAACATCCTTAAAGCCCGAATATAATCACTTTTTTTAGGCTTTTTGGTGATCATTTCTGATTTCCAAGGGATATTTCGACTACGTATTTTAAAAATGACTAGATCAATGTAGTGTATATATAATTTAATTTACAGTTATTCATATAATTCATATTTGTACCATAATAAACAAAGAATAGAAAATCATTGTGCAGCCTACTAAAATGTATTAAAATGCACTTAAAAGAAGGTCATCTAAGGATGAGGTGGGTTTTTTTGGATTGTCGTACCTTTATTTGTGTTGTATCTGCGTTGTATTTGTCTGTGTTGTATTTGTATCAAATTAACATCAGTAACTTATTAGTATCTTATCTGTATAAGTTTTATTTAATTAATTTATGAGTAAAATTATTAATTTTTTATTGTTATATGTTTATTGATAAATATTTATTTAAAAGTGATAAAAATATGATACCAAAATTATCATGATATGATAAAACAAACAGGCATGATAAGGAAATTAACCACCCTAGAAAGTTATGCACATCGACTGCTATGTAATAAACGTTTGATCACACTGTAATATTGCTACACCAACGCAAATGATGCTTCTGGTTTAGTTGGAAAATGTTAAAATTAATATATGTACGTTGTGCCATCTTTCATCTTTTTTTAAGTTTAATATTATTAACTGGCGTTAATTAAATCTTATTAGGTAGGCGTAGAAATGGAGATGCTGTATGACAGACAATGGGAATCTTATCCCAATCTCTTTTGTAGCAACCATGTGGCATTCTGTATTTTTACTATGTACTTTTAGACCTTTGATTATAGTTATCAAAACTTTTCTGTACAATAATCATTAACTAAAAAGTAAATATATTCATAATAAGAGATAAAATAGTGAATTTAACATATAAAAATTTAGGATAAGGTCACAGATGATATCTAAACTTTTGACAGAATATGCAATCAGGTATCCAAATTTTGAATTTGATCAACTTAATACTTGAATTTTAAAATTTATCAATTTAATACCTGAAAAACTTTAAAATTAATCAATTTAATACTTACAAAAACTTAATAAAAGTATTGCTTGTTGGCAGGTCCCTCATACAGGGGCTCACATGAAGTACCATATTAAAATAAAATAAGAAAGAGGAGAGATGACATTGCCAGGTTAACTATGTAAAATAACCACAAGAGAATTCATAAGAATTCTTAAGAATTTGCATGAAACTCTAGTCGGTTAAAAAATCGACTTTATTAAATGTAAGGAGTAAGCTATTTTTGAAATTTAGCAGACTGGCCTTTGAAGATTTCTAGTCGGATTTTTAACCGACTTTGCATAACGTGACTAACAAGAAAATTTTGGTCTATAAATAGACACTTTCACTAGGAGAATTAAATCATTCTCGCTACATGAATCATATGTGATTTTTTGGTGAGATTAGCCAAAGCAAAGTTTGCTTTTAGGAGATTTATTTTGTGAGGGAGAGATATAATTTTTAGGGAGAGAAAAAATAGTGAAATTACTTTAGGGTATTTGGGAAACACTTGTGTGTCCCTATTTTGGGTTTATCTCAATTATTTGTATTGTACCTCTAGAATATTTTTCTAGATAAGTATCTCTTTTATAAGTCTACTATTTGTATAGTGGAAGAAATTTTCGAAATTGGTCCCGTTGACGTAAACTATACAAAGGGTGAATCACATTAAAATTTTCTAGTGCCATTTATTTTATTTTAGTTGTTTTGCTTGTATATCATTTATCAATTTATTCGCTTTGTAATTATTTATTATTTCCGCTGTGGTGGTACTCAACAATTGGTATTAAAGTTGCATTTGGGTGAATATATCTACTTATCATATACTCTGTAGTTGCCACTAAATTGTGGATCATCTACATAAGAAAATAAGTTAGATTATTATTCATTCATTTGAATCATGGTGGCAAGGACGAGAAAAATGATCAACTTAAATGGCACAAATTATCATATATGGAGAAGCAAAATGAAAGATCTTCCATTTGTGACAAAGATGCATTTATCGGTGTTTGACACCACTAAACTTGAGGACAAGACGGATAAGGAATAGGAGTTTGAGCATGAGTAAGTCTGCAGTTTTATCCGATAGTTTGTCGAAGAAAATGTAAACAATCACATTTGTAATGAGGCTCATACAAGAGCTTTGTGGACCAGATTAGAAGAATTGTATGCTTCTAAAACCAGCAATAATAAATTGTTTTACATGGTAAAGCTGCTCTAGATGAAGTATCAGGATGGTACATCGATGACAGATCATTTGAATGATTTTCAAGGGATCGTGGAGCAACTATCAAGAATGGGCATAAATTTAGACAACGAGGTACTCACTCTATTAATTCTTGCCTCCTTATCAGAGTCTTGGGAGACTTTAAAGATTTTACTTACAAATTCTTCACCAAATGAAATAGTAAATATAGAATTTGTCAAAAGTGGAGTCTTAAATGAAGAGATGAGACGAAGAACACAAAGGTTTTCTTCATCACAAGAAGAAGTCTTGTTGTAGAATCTAGGGGGAGGAGTCAATCTAGAGGTCCAAGAACCAGGGACAAGAGTAGAGGAAAGTCAAATAACTATGCCAATGTTGAGTGCAATCATTGCAAGAAAAAGAGGCATATAAAGAATTTTTGCTAGAAAATTCAAGCAGGATCAAAAGAAGTACAAAGGCAAAGAATAAAGGAAAGATGACAGCAATGATGACGAATAGACGGATGTTGTCAAGGAGTCCAACCTTGTCTATGATGATGATGATATGGTCAATCTTGTTGTCCATGAGTCAAGTTAGGTGATGGATAGTGGTGCTACCATTCATGCTATATCTCGAGAAGAATTCTTCTCATTTTATACACAAGGTAATTTTAGTTCTGTGAGAATGGGAAAAGAGAATTTTTCAAAAATTATAGGTAAAGGAGATGTTTGTTTAGAGACGAGGAATAGGACGCAGTTAGTCCTAGAGGATGTTAGGCATATTCTAGATATGCGTTTGAATCTGATTTCAACAAATAGGCTGGATGATGAAGGTTTCTGCAATACATTCTTTGACAGTAAAAGAAAGCATACTAAAGGTTCTTTCATGGTAGCTAGAGGAAAGAAGTACTCTAGATTGTACTTATAAAGTTATCCCAAGATGCTATGAATGCAGTGAAGAATGATAATACAATTGATCTATGGCACAAACGTCTTAGTCATGTGAGTGAGAAAAGTACAACCTATTTGGCTAAGAAGAATGTGTTACCTGGCTTGGATCGAGTTTATTTAAAGAAGTGTGATGATTGTCTGGCAGGAAAGCAAAATAAGGTTACTTTCAAAAGCTCCCTTCCTTCTAGAATGAAGAATGTACTGTATTTAGTACACTCAAACTTGTTTGGGCCAATGTCAATGTCATTAGGTGGTGCTCAATATTTTGTGACTTTCATTAATGATCATTCTAGAAAGACATGGGTATACCTTTTGAAGTCCACAGATCAAATACTAGATACTTTTAAGCAATTTTTGTCTCTAGTTGAGAGGCAAACTAGCAAGAAGCTGAAGTGCATCCGAATAGATAATGGTGGAGAGTACACTGCACCATTTCATACTTACTACAAAGAGCATGGTATTCGACATCAAACAACACCTTCAAAGACACCACAGTTGAATGGCTTAGTTGAATGGATAATAATTTGATGGAGAGAGTCAGATGCTTACTCTTACATGTAAAGTTACCAAAAATGTTTTAGGGTTGGGCCATGCTAACAATTGTTCATGTATTGAACCTTCCACTGTGTGTTCCTCTACAGTTTGATATTCCCAAGAGAGTATAGTCAGGAAAGGATATTTCCTATGATTACTTGTGGGTGTTTGGTTGTAAAGCCTTTATGGATGTTCTAAAGGATCGGGGTTCAAAGCTTGATGTTAAGACACAACAGTGTGTGTTTATTGGCTATGGTCAAGATCAGTTTGGCTATAGGTTTTATGATCCAATTCAGAAGAAGCTTGTAAAAAGCTGTGATACGGTGTTCATTGAAGATGAGACCATCAAGGATATAAAGAAGGCTCAAAAGAATGCTTCCAAGTCTAGTAGTACAATAGACCTAGAGATGATACTTCCATAAATGGTGCCAATAGAAGTTGGAGATGAAGTACAAAATGATCAGCATAAGACGTGTGATGCGGATGCTCCCCTTGAGTTTCTCTTAGATGATTCTGATGATGATGGTGTTCATAATTAATAACTAGCTCCAATAGGTTCTCTAGAATTAAGGAGATCTACAAAAGCTTAACAACCCTCTACTAGATACCCTACAAATCGGTATGTATTATTGACTGACGGGGGAGAACCAGAAGAATTTGTAGAAGTAATTGATGATGAACACAAAAAAAAAAAAAAAAAAAAATTAAGGTTATGCAAGAAGAAATGAGATCCTTGCATAAGAATGACACTTTTGAACTAATGAAGTTACAAAAAGGTAAGAGAGTGTTGAAAAATAAGTGCACGTTTAGGATAAAGCATGAATAACACAGTCTTCAACCACAATTCAAAGCTAGATTAGCTATCAAAGGATTCAACCAAAGAAAAGGGACTAAATTTGATGAGATATTTTCACCAGTGACATCCATTCGAGCAGTGTTAGGGTTAGTAGCAAGTCTCGACCTGGAGATCGAACAGCTGGATGTGAAGATTGCCTTCTTTCATGGTGATTTGGAAGAGATATACATGGAGCAACCAGAGGATTTTGTTGTAAAATGAAGAGAGGATTATGTTTGTAAATTAAATAAAAGCATGTACGGCTTGAAACAGACACCAAGATAGTGGTACAAAAAGTTTGAGTTGGTCATGAGGGAGCAAGGCTACAATAAAACTACTTCAGATCATTGTGTATTTATGCAGAAATTCTCTAATGATGATCTCATTATTCTATTACTCTATGTGGATAATATGTTGATCGTTGGCCAAAATATTTCTAGAATCAATAGCTTGAAGAAGCAGTTGAATAAGTCTTTTGCTATGAAAGACTTAGGGCTAGTAAGATAGATTCTTGACATGAAAATAACTAGAGATAGTGGCGGCAAGAAATTATGGTTGTTACAAGAGAAGTACATTTAGAATGTACTCTAAAGGTTTAATATGGACAAAGCTAAAGTGGTTAGTTGTCCCATTGCTAATCACTTTAGGTTGAGTTCCAAGCTGTGCCCTTCTACTAAGAAAGAGAATGAGGAGATGGACAAGGTCCCATATGCTTCAGCAATTGGAAGTTTGATGTATGCCATGGTATGTACATGGCCAGATACTGCTTACTCGGTTGGAGTAGTGAGTCGATTCTTTTCAAATCTTGGAAAAGGAATATTAGGCTGCAGTGAAAAGGATTATTAGATATCTTCATGGTACCCCTAAAATGTATTTGTGTTTTAGAGATGAAAAACCCGTGTTGGTTGGTTACACAGAAGCAGATATGGCTGGCGATGTTAACTCAAGAAAGTCTACATCAAGATACTTGATTTCATTTGTAGAGAGAATTGTGTCATGGTAGTCACGATTGCAAAATTGTATTGCTCTCTCGACAATTGAAGCAAAGTTTATTACAGCAATCGAAGCTTATAATGAGTTGTTATGGATGAGAAATTTCCTAAATAAACTTGGTGTCCACCAGGAAGAATATGAGCTATTTTGTGATAGCCAAAGTGCAATTCATCTTGGGAAGAATTCCTCCTTTCATTGAAGATCAAAACATATTGATGTTAGATACCATTGAATAAGAAATGTATTGAAGAAGAAGCTATTACGTCTTGAAAATATCCATACTAATGAAAAAGGACCAGACATGTTAACCAAGGTTCTTCCAAGAAATAAGCTTGAATACTGTTGATCAATAGCAGGATTGGTGAAAAACCCCATGTAGTCGGGAGAGGGAGAATTGTTGGTGGGTTCCTCGTACATGAGGCCCGCATGAAGTATTATATTAAAATAAAATAAAATAAAAATAAAAATAAAAAAGAGGAGAGATGACGTAATCAGGTTGGCCATGTAAAATAACCACCCGAGAATTCACAAGAATTCTCAAGAAGTTGCATGAACCTCTAGTCGGTTTTAACTAACTTTATTAAATATGAGGAGTAAGTTGTTGTTTTTGAAATTAGCAAATTGGCCCTTGAATATTTTTAACCGAGTTTGGATAACGTGACCAGCAAGAAAAATTTGGTCTATAAATAGGCACTTCCACTGGGAGAATTAAATCATTCCCTCTATGTGAACCGTGTGTGATTTTGTGGTGAGATTAGCCGAAGCAAAGGTTGCTTTGAGGAGGTTTTTTTTTTTTTTTTTTTTGTGAGAGTGAGATATAATTTTTAGGGAAGTGACAAAATAGTGAGGTTATTTTAAGGTATTTGGGAAACACTTGTGTGTTACTATTTTTAGTTTATCTTAATTATTACTATTGTACCTCTAGAATATTTTTCTAGAGAAGCATCTCTCTTATAAGCTTACTATTTGTATGGTAGAAAAAATTTTCGGAGTTGGTCTTGTAGACATAGCCTATATAAAAGGTGAACTGCGTTAAAATTTTATGGTGCTGTTTATTTTATTTTAGTTGTTTTGCTAGTATATTATTTATCAATTTATCCGCATCGTATTTATTTTTTATTTCCGCTCCGCGGTAGCCAACATTGCTGTATATACAAAATGTTCTTTTAGATATAAAATTGATCTACTTTAAATTTAAGCTATCAAATTGATCGATTTTAAAGTTTAAATATATAATTTAATATTTTATCAAAATTCAGCTGACATTCAATTCAATTACTGATAATATTAACATTAACCCCCAGTCATTTTTAACTTGATATACCAAAGGGAAAATATCCATGAATCTGTCTAAAGAATCGTATGCTTTAACAAAAATTTGTCCGACAGAGAAATTCCAACATACCCTTTACGCCTCCCACGAGATTGAATAACGTAGTATCGATTAGAAGACAAGGGCTGATCCAGAACTGGAATGAAGACCGCATAGTTCTTGTGCACCGTTGGACTCTCTTCATCCTCTTCCGTGTATTCGGTCTTGATTTCCTTGTTCTGAGGAAAAGGAAGGTCACAAATTTGGTTGTCTTCACACAATCCGAAACAGCATGTGTCTACATCTTCCTCGTCCTGAATCACCAAATAACCTGAGTTTGGTCCCTCTGGAGGAGGTTCGTATAATGCATTTGGATCCTTTCTGTACAAAGAAAGTGGTCTTGTTGCGTACATATTCAACTAGCCAGATTGAAAAACAGGATGGATGCTGCGGCTGTTTTCGGAGTAATATGAACTTTTAAAAAGACGACCCTTTGTTAACCCACGTTTTCACGTAATATGATGAGGCGTGCGTGCTGAGCTCATGTGCCGTGGACAGATCAAACAAGTTGGCGCGTGCTGACTGACTAAAAAGGCCTATCGAAGGCCTACAGCAACTTGATTATGTTGGCAATTCATGTGCGAGTTTTTATGTGAGGATTAAAATAAAATTTAGTTAAGTCATTTTCATATCATATTTTTTATCAAAAAAATAGATACCAATTAAATTAATAATTCTATTTATAAACAGATCAAATAAATTTGATATATATATATATATATATTATAGATAAGTTACATATACAAATTTGATACATATATAATACAAATAAAAATCAAACACATCCTAAACTCAGACCATGTAATCTGTTAACTATCGGCTTTGAGTTTGAATAAATATGGATTTAAAGTATTCCGTATAATTATTCACGGGATGGAACGTTTTGAATAGTTGACTAGCCAAGAAAAATTATAGAATAATCAAATGAATGTGTATTGAAAAAATCATATATCTAGTCGATAAAAGAAGGGAATCAAGTGACATTGTACTCACCTTTCTGGTTAAAAAGTAGAAAAATAGATATCGTAAACTTTTAGCTATAGTTAGCTATGCATATATTTTATATTTTCAATAGTTGGATACATCTAAACATATTGGTTTTCATTTTAAAGTCCTTGTATATTATAATATGATTTTAAAACGGAATATGAAATAACATATCAAAAGCAACTGATTACTACGGTCAATGTAAAAGAAAATTTTATATAGGATTACAAATAAATAAATAATTAATTATGTCTTTTTCTTTTTTATAAGATCGCAAGCCAATTTCAACTCCAACCAAGCCAAGCAGCTTGCTCTTTTTTTTTTTTCCATCTTTTTTAAACCAATTGAAGGGAGATTCAAGGGCAAAACCACTTAACACGGGTGATACCCAAGTAGCTTGCTTTATAAATGAAATGAAAATTTTAATCCTAACATCCTTTTCTTTTCTTTTCTTTCCTTTCCTTTTACTTGTTTAAATATAGACTAAGCCTGTTTGACTATACTTATTTGGTATTATTCCGGTGTTATTTTTAAACCAAACTGATACTGAATAGATACTAATGTAATACAATTGAAAAACTGATAATTTTACTCATAAATTAGCTAAACCAAACTGATATTGATATCATACGACGATACGATAAATTACAAATGTTAATCCGATATAGATTCGATACCAATAAAAATCTTGCAATACAAAAAGGCCTAGAACCGTGCCAACCCACTCATATCGCATGCTTCGTGTGCCGATCCATGCGCTTTCATAGCCCATTCAGCACGTCTAGGTTTATTCCCCTAATTCAAATTGTTTGTACAACCCTAAGACACTCAATGCTTGTACCAGAGATGGATGTTGATGCAATGCAGTCGATTGTAAAGATGCATTCCAACCAAATGTCAGCTTTAAAAAGAATACAATGTAATCTGTATATTGAAAAATTTACGAAATTTCGATGAAAAAGGATGAAGTTATAAGAAATTATTATATAGAAGTTATTAAGCGAAAATTATATAAATATATGTGCATTGAGCACCTAAATACTCATTTGCACATCTTAATACGTATAGAGCACAACACTAAACTAAAGTACGGTGTAAGATTGTGGTCTAAGAATATAATACTCTTTATCTCATATTCTCACAATGCTATCAAGGATGTGCGGGTATTTATAAACAAGCACATTTTTATTGGATTGAAATATAAGTAATGTGAAACTAGAATAACACTTTAAAGGAATAGAGTAAGGAGAAAAAAAGAAGTCTCCTATTATTTAGAAATGAGATTTTTTTTTTAGTGGAACTCTATATAAAACATGAGAAATTGTGATTTTGATTTATTACATATATTGTTATTAATAATACAATAAATATTATGAATAGATAATTAATAATTTATACTCCAAAAATAATCTAAAAAATAAATATAATTTACTTTATTTTAACTATTCTATTATTTTTTACTCTATATTTATTTTTATTTTTTTATTTTGATAAAAATAGCATCATATTAATTTTTTTTAATCATACCTAGTCAGACCCGCTGGATCTAGAAGCTGGGTCAGCGGCGGGTCCTGAGAGCCAAGTGGGAGCTGGTGTGGCCATTCACTAGTGCCTACAGAGTCTAACTGGAACTGGACCCTAATCCGGTTCATTTGGTCCACAAACATAAAAATTACGAAGGACAAGCATGTCTGGAAGCTCCGCTCATCGTGTAACTTACAGGAACAAGTCAAGATTTCATAGGTCGACTGAGATTGTTTTCTCGGCATTTAATATGAAACCTTTAAAAGAAATTCAATAACACTATGTTTGGTTAGATAGGATGAAATTAATATTATAATTTTATTTTCGTGGAATATCTATTTTTATATTTGATTTGTGAAAAATTTTATAAAAAAAAATGTTTATTCATTATAATACTAAATAGATAAGGAATCGTCATTTCTTTCCTTTATTGGAGGAATATCTATTCCTACTCAAAAAAATATGTTTTGCTTCAAAAAACCCCAAACTAAAAAATAAGAAATTATTATTCCATTCCAACTTTATTCTATTTTAAGGGTCTAATACATGTTTACCATTGCTACACAAAAAAATTACTAATATACAAATCGGATGAAATTAATTACTAATATACAGTTGCTAAATCACGTTTAGAAAAAGGATAAAAATTTTACACATAAATCACGATTATTAATCGCGATATTAAGTTTTAATACCAGACCTATATTGTGTTTATTAAACATAATATGTTATTTTTTATTAAATATCGCGTTTTAATATCGCGATATAGGTGCGATATCGAAAAATATTTTAAACACTTTTTTCTCTTTCTCTCATATGTCTTCTCTTTCCTCTCCCTTTCTTTTTCTTTTTCTCTATCTCTCTACTTTCTCTCATCTATCCTTCCTATCTTTCTTTTTCTTTTTCTCTCTCTCCTATCACACTTTCTCTCTCCTCAGTTTTCTTTCTCTAACACACTCCCTCCCTTTCTCATGTCTGTCACACTTAGAAGTGGGCAAACAGGCCTGGTAGGCCGGGTCGGATTATTTTGGCCCGCTTTTAAAAGGGTCGAAATTTCTCCGCCTGGGCCCAGTTCGCTTTGGCCCATGGGCCAAATGAAAATTTTTTATTTTTGTTATTTTTTGTGTTGGTTTATGTAAAAATTAGATTATTTAAATATTTTAAGGTTTTATATATATTAAAAATTAATTTTGTTACCATTTTGATTACTTATAAATGAAAATAAGTTTTTTAAATAATTTATTAGATATCATATTATGTTTAAATCAATAAATATATACTTAAAAAAATGTTATAATGCTTATGATTCATGTATTAATTTATTTTCTTCCATAATATATTCTAAATAATCACAAATATGTTATTGTATTATTCTTTTTCTTCCATTTTTCCTCTCTTTTTTTCTTTTTTTTTTTTATTTAAACTCCTGGCCTGCGGTCCGGGCCAATTTGGCTTGTATTTAAAAACAGGCTACAGCCTTTTTTTTTTTTTTTTTTCCCATTTGAGTAGGTACATGGGCCGGTCCACTGGCCACGGTCTTTATGCCTAGCTCTAGTCACACACACTTTCTCCTTAGTCATTTTCTTTGACACTCCCTCACTCTCATGTCGGTTGTTTGTTCATTTTATTACTATATCACATCTTATAATCACGATATACGTGATATTGCGATTATAAGACATGATATATATGCGTATAATATTTATTTTTATATCCTGATTATAAGACACGATTTTAATATTATATATTGGTAATTATTTTTAATTTAACCGTATTTGAGTAATTATTTTAAATAAATACCTTAAATTAAAAATTATTTCCTATTTTAATGAACCAAATGTACTATAAGAAAATTATATGGACCAAACCAACCATATTCACCTCTAATAAATATGTGCAAAGGTTGGAGTAATCATTGCATGAATTGAGGTGCAGTATCTAACGAAAGGTTATTACTAAAATACAGAATCTACGCTCATATCTCAAACCTGAATCGCAATAGAATTACATAATTCCCTTTTATCCCCGTATGCTTTGGGATCATTTTAAAATCATCCTCAATCCTTGGGGTATTCATGCTCAACGGGTAATATCTGCTTACTGCTATCGTGGAGCCTGATTTTTTGGTTTTCGATTTAATTTCTTTTAATTCAATTTATATCAAACTTTAATCCATTTGATAAGAATTATCAACTAGAAGTTAAAAATAATTTGACTTTTTAAAAAGTTTTAAGAGTCACCACCGAACAAGGTTGGAAAAAGAACATAAAGATCAATCATAATTTACCATTACTCTTAATTTGCATAAAACTATTTCAAAGAAGCAAGGTTACATGTGTTTAGAACTATCTTATTAAAACCATATGTTTATCATGTTAAACTTTTAAATCAAAATCTATTCCTTTAATACTATAAGAATTGTTAATATTTGAATTAATATTCATTAGTAATTGAATTGATATTTACAAGTGAAACATCCAAAATCTTCACCTAATTAGTTATAAATGGCTTAACTGACTAATATAATAGATAGTAAATTTTGAAGATAAATTTGAACTAGTTAGAAATTTAATTAAGATAGTTTCAGTAAGTAAAACAAGTAAATAATAGAAAATGATTAGACAACTTGATATAATTAAATTAGTAAATAAATTAAGTTGAAATATGAGATTTTAAATACCCTTTCATATTGTCTATTTGTTTTATCTATCTATCCTAAGAAATTAAATTATATCATCATCTCTCCATCAAATTAATTTAAGTTCCATTTCCTTTCTAATTCAAATCCCTAAATCCCTAAACATATTATTAAAATGTTTAATGAATTTCTAAACCCTTAAGCTTTAGTCTAAATTCTAATACCTTAATCCCCATAAAATTTGAGTTTATCTGCTTGAATAAAAACATCGGTTCTTGAACCCAAACTCAAACTAAATATCAATTCCTTATAAACTAAACTCCTAAACCAAATCCCTATTCTAAGTTATTCATTTCTAACATATAGATTATCAAATTATTTCTTAAACACTTTCAAAACTAAAGATATTCATCTAAAAAGTTTAAACTAAAGCTCTTACCCATAATTATCCTTAAAAATCTCTTAAACCTTATCCCTTTTTCCTTTTCTTTTCTTTTGTTTCTCCTGCCATTTTTTCCCTTCTTCTTCTTCTTCTTCTTCTTCTTCTTCTTCTTTGTGTTTCTTTCTTTCTTTCTCTTTAAAAATTAAAATCTCAAAGTCAATTGAAGGTAGAAAGGAAGATAGAAGATGAAGAACAAGTATGAGGTAGTTCAACAACCAAGGAAGAGTAGTAGTAGAGAAGATCAAATTTCATGTGTTTGCTAAAAAAGATAAGTATAGCTATTTTCTTGTTTTGATTGTTGTCTATGCATGTATATAATGAACTAAAACTAGATATAAGTAGGGTTTAACATAAAACTCGTAAACTTGTAATACATGAACATGAATATCAAAACTTAGGTTATTATATACATGTATGGGTTTTATGTTTGGTGACATGCTTAGATGATATGTGAAGTATAAACATGTTTAGAAATATTGTTTAAGCTTTATATGGATTGGTATGCTACTTCTACAATGTTGGATATGGAGTTTTTTGTGTTTAAAAAGATAGATTTTGAAGAAAAGGAATAGGGGAATTCGTGTAAGTTGTTAGGGAGCAAATTACAAGCGTGATTCAAGCCTTAGTAGGCTCCGTTTCAAAAAATTTGATCAATCAAGGGCGTAATCCAACTTGTGATGGCTCTATTTCAAAAATTTTGGAAAATCATGGGCGTGATCTTACCCTCAGTAGCTTCTAACATTGGTGTTTTCATGAATCACAGGCATGATTCCGACCTTAGTAGCCTTAAGTTAGTTTTGAACTTTAAAATCTAAGAATCACGGGCATGATTTAGGCCTTTATAGCCTCTGATCATGAAATCTTTAAAAATCATGGGCGTGATTTGTAGTCCCTTGCAGCACAACACTGTTTTGTATTTTGATCATAATTTTTTTATCCAAACTCGAATTGAGGTAATTCAAGATACAAAGGAAAGCTTAAAAAGAGCTCTACAACTTTTATGTTTTAAGTTTTGGTAAATTCCAAAAGAATCAATGTCTAAAATATAATTATTTCAAGCTACATCATATCCAAATCAAGTTGAAAACTCGAGTTTACTAGTTAAGTATAAAATAAACTTAGTTAATAAACTCAAGTCTAACTTAACTAAAGAACTTGAATGAGTTTGATATAAATGGATAGTTAATTTAATTGCTTATATGAGTTTAATTTCATGAGTTTACCTCTGAATCCTTTGATCTATCCTCTGGAATGGCTTCTTCATCTCTAATTGTGAAACACGTTAAATCTTCACATAGCTAAGTTAGCAATGTCATAATTTGATAGTATTAAAGGTAGTTAATTTTGAACTTTGAATTAGAATTTAGTTTAGAATTTTGATTTAGATAGTTTGAATAAATAAAACAAATAAACAATAGAATATGATTAGGCCACTTAACATAATTAAATTAGTAAATAGGTTAATTGAAATTTGAGATTTCAATTATTCCTTTCAAAATTGTTTAATTGTTTCATCTATCCTTTTCGAAAAATTTAATTTCATAATCTCTTCTAAATTTTTTTCAAATAGAACCCCTTTTCTTCATTTTAATTCCCTAAACCCTTAGATTTGTGATTTAAATGTTTAATAAACTACTAAACCCTTTAATTTCAGTTAACCCTTATTTTCTAAAATTTCTATAATTTTTGAAATCATCTGTTTATTTAAAAATATCGGTTTTTAGGATCAAACTCAAAATAAGTATTAAATTTTCACAAACTGAATTCCTAAACTAGATTTGAAATTCAAGATATCAATTTCTATTATATAAATTTACAAATTATGTTCTAATTTTTTAATACCTAAAATAATTATTAGAAAAATTTAAACCTAATACCCTCATTTATAAACATCTTTTGATTTTCCTTTAATCTTTACCCATTCCCTTTTTCTTCCCATTTTCCCACTCGCCCTGTCTTCCTTCTCTTTTTCTCCTTATCTTCTCTTTTTCTTCTTCTTCTTTTTATGTTTCTTTCTTTCTCCTCTTTCTCTCTCCTTCTAAAAAATCAAAATCTCAATGTTAAGTTAGGAAAAAAAATAGAAGTGGAGGATTAAGCTTGTGATAGCTTCAAGAACAAGAAAAGAAGATCAAATGACTTAAATTTGCTAAACATGTGAGTTAGTTGTTTTTCTTTGTTTGATTGCTACATATGTGTGTATGTGATGTCTTAAAAAATAGATGTATGTAGGATTTAAGATAAAACTTGTAATATATGAGCTTCAAACTAAAAACTTAGGTTATGTTTATACATATATAGCAAATTATTGGCAAAGATGAATGACTTAACATTCTCCTAAGTCCTAAGCATGTCCAATAATGAACGATTCTGCCTCTCTGCAATACCATTCTATTCTGGTGTGCCTGGCATAGTGTATTGAGCACATATACCATGCTTTTCAAGAAATTTGGCAAATGAACCTGGGCATTACCCCGATTCATCATACTTCTCATAGTATTCACCACCCCTTCAAACCTTACAATTTTCACTTTTCTATCTAATTGTCTCTTAACGTCATTAATGTACACCTCAAGGGCATTCACAGATTGAGATTTTTCATGCAAAAGATAGACATAATTACAACATTAAAAATCATCAATAAAAGTGATAAAATACTTTTCTCCACCAAAAGATGGAGTGTCAAAGGGTCTGCATATATCTGTATATATAATTTCAAGAAGTTGTATGCTTCTTGTGGCTCCTTTCTTAGTGTGTTGAGCTTGTTTTCCTTTAATACAATCAACATGCATTCTAAGGTCAATAAAATCCAAAGTAAGAAGAATTTCATTCTTTACTAATCCTTGCAATCTTTCTTTGGATATATGACCTAAGCATTTATGCCATAAGTAAGCAGAGTTATCACTAACCAAACTACATTTAGTTCCAATATTATGATACGAGCTCATTAAGGTCTTAGCAAAATATTCATAAAGTTTAAACTTGTAAAAACCATCACATAAAATTCCTGAACCATACGGTTTATTTTCCTTATACAAAATGAAAGATTCAAATCCATACTTAAAAGAATAACCTAATACATCAAGTTTTGACAAAGAAACTAAATTACGAGAAGATGTAGGAACATAAAGGGTTTGAAACAAATCCAAGTGATGGCCAGTTTTCAAAATCAAGCGCCAAGTCCCGATTCCTTCAACTGAAGCTTTGTTTCCATTTCCCATGAACACAAAGTTCTCATTTGGCTTTATAGGTTGGATCATAATGAATCTATGCATCGTATTGGAAATATGAGTTGTCGAGCTAGAATCAATCCACCGGGTATTATAAGGAAGTTGTGTAAGGTTTGATTCTAAACAAACAAAAGCACAAGGCTTACCTTTCTTTTCGAACCAAGCCTTACGTTTCAAGCAGTTTTTCTTCAAGTATCTAACCTTTCTACATAAGTGACACATTGTGGATTTGTGTATCATTAGAAGATTCATTCAGGTTATGTAAACCTTTCTTCTCGCCTTTTCTAGCCCTTTTCTTTGAACTCGATGCAACTTCTTAATGACTTGTAAAATGAACAAAATAAGTCTTTCGGTTCTTTAATCTTATTTCCTCCTGAATCAGCATACTGGTCAATTCATTGATATTCCACTTTTCCTTTATAGTGTTATAATTCATTTGAAAACGCTCATATTGTTCAGGAGGCAAGGATTTCAAAATGAACTATACCAAAAAAAAAACTCATCCAATGTTATTCCTAAAGTCCTTAATTTTGCTGCTATATTTATCCCTTCAAGGACATGCTCATGCATAATACGAGACCCATCAAACTTCATGTTGGTCAAAGTACCATCAATGTACTAGCAAGAGACTTGTCAGCAGTTTGAGAATGCTCTTCCACAAATTTAATGAATTCCTTAGCATTATTGGTTTAGGGAAGAGTATCTTTAATGTTGTTTGCTATTGTCATTCTTATAAACATCAAGCTTAATCTGTTCGACCTCTCCCAAAGTTTATGGAGACGCTTTTCCTCATCACTGCATTTATCTAGAGCAGTAGGTTTCTCAATTTGAAGAGATAAGTCAAGATCCAAAACACCTAAGTGAAATTGGACTTGCTCATACCAATCTGAGAAATTTAGTCCATTAAATATCGGAGTAGATGAAGCATGAGAATGCAGAGAAACAAGAACGGATACTACAATAATTAAAGAAACAATGTACATTAATGCTTTAAACACTCATACAAATTCAAATTCAATCAATTCATAAAATAATATAATTATATATATCAAGGTTTACCTTTGGATGATATTAAGATATATAAGTATTAATTATAACAAATAAGTTTCCATACAATTTGATAGATTTCCTATCTTTGGATATATAAATAAATTAAATAAACATACTTACCATGAACACTTGCATTATATATTATAAAAACAAATACCATCTTTGGATGATTTATAATTTCTTATAATAACAAACTTTTTGTTTACCCAAATCTAATCTAATATGTCATTTGCAAATAAAGTTCATGGATAAAATTTAGATTCTATGTAATGAAATTTATGCATTGAATGATTTGATCACTTTGGTGACTAACAAATCATTCATGATATAAAATTCATACAACTTTATAACCAAAATAATAAATCATAATCAATTAAATATTTAATATATAAAACGAGAACATTAACCGGTAAGAACAAATTTGTTATCCATATAATAGCATTTGATGACGTTTCTACAATTTCCAAATTGCATATGAAACGAGTGCCTCAATGATTATTCAAAATGTGGATAAGATTTTTTTTTAAACAATTCTTGGAATGTGCAAACAAACGGATTGTGCGGACATTAATGTTCATGTTAACGAATCACATGGATCAGTGATTCAATTTCTTGCGAATCATTAATGTTCATGTTTACGGCGTTTTTTGAACATTTGAATGTGCGGACAAACGGAAGCGTTAATTTTCTACCCTAATGATGCATGACGGTTTTCATGCTATTTCGGCAAATCGGAACTTTCTCATTAAACATAACTTAATTAATGATGGGTATTCCATATTCTCAGTTTTGCAAATTCATATTCAGCAACTTCATTAAAGAGAAACTCTTTCCTTTATTTGGTCAATTAAACTAATCACCATCCACAAGTAAAACAATAATAAGTTCTTAAACCATGCTCTGATATCACATATAAGATTATTTCATGAATTCATGAATTCAATCTTAAACTTTTTTTGAACTAAATGATTTTCACATATATAATTGGATGAATCAATGTACCTTTATTCATAGTTGTGATATTATTTTGAATCCTGAAGAATAAAAATCACTTGTTTTCTTAAGAGACACCTTATCCCTCCAATTTAACTTTATTTCACCAAATAAATGATTTCTCTTCCTTTCTCTTAATTTATTATTATAGACTTTTAAAGTGAAGACAGAGTGAGAACCTTTCTTTAATGCCGACTCTTATACATATATATATATATATATTATATATAAGAGCAGGAAGAAGATCATACCTCTTCATGAAACAGTAAAGGATGTCTTCTATCAAGACACTCATTATGAAGAGTAACTCTTCATATAAAAATATTGCATATTGAGCCACAATTTCTTACAAAAAAATATATTATATTAGTTTAAGAACGATAAGGATGATGCTTTGAATTGTATTACTCGTGTGTTCGATTCTTTAAGACTACTTGTTCTTCCTCTACCTCTATTTCTCTATGTTATCTTAATGCACCATCTCTATATCGGTTCTTTAAGATCACATAATATGCAAACTCATGTTGTACGTATGAGACAACCTCGCTGGATCACATCAAATTATTTAGCAAAACATATCTATATGTACATCATAGATGTTGAACAACATGTATAACAGAGCCAAGATAAAAAATACAAAAAAAAAAAGCCAAAGAAATTATACAATTCACTCCCATTTGCACTTAACTTGGTGAGCATGCTTAAATTCGTAGGCTAGCATCATACTTCCATCCATTCTCTTCAACACAAATGTTTCAACCAAAATATAACAACCAAATCTCTTCCATTGCCCTACATCCTTAAATTCCTCAACCCTTTGAATCCTCACTTTTCTTCCATCCATAGGCACCCACCCAACTCTCTCTTGCTCCCACTTGATCCTCTCCATGATGAGCAAGCTAAGTCCAACCACCTTTTCTTCTCCTCTATCACTAAAACCCCTAATCCACATAACTCCATTTTCCTCATTTGAATCCAAAGCTTCCTTTCCAGCAATCGAAACCACTTCATTTTGAATGTCAACATCCACCGCAATCCTATTTCCTTGACTTTGATCATTCTCACAGCCATATATTTGTTCCCATCTTTGTTGAAGTGTCATTTCATAATACACCGATACCTTTATTTGATCTTTCAATTTTCCATCTTTAACAAACATAAAAGGGCAATACCACTTTCCAACCACCACCGTCTTGGAGTTTTCCTGGTAAGTGCTGAAGCTAAAATCGGGAAGGCGGGATCGTAGAGAAACGTTGAGTCCTTGTGCTTCATCATCCAAGCGGATATATTTCGAAGTTCTGGTATGTGCTGTCCATCCTTTTCCCTTCAAAAATCCTGGAGGGTAACCATCCTGAGCAACGGACTCTGCGTAGAAACTTTTGGGAGTTTTGTATGGATAAATCACAAATTGTTGATATATATCATGAGGACTGAAAGGTGCTGGCTTTTCGTCTTCAGGACATGAGTAACATAAACAGTAGCACGTATCTTCCTCCTTTGAACTTGCATGTGCTTTGCTGCATAAGTTTCTGAGAAATATTAGATTTCATATTATAAGCAAAAAAAAAAAATATATATATATATATCATAATGGCTTCGGCTCCGGTCACCACCGTATTGATAAAAACTGATCCTATGATCCGGAGGTATAATGAAAACATTTTTACCTACAACAAAGATTGGTCTCATAGGTCAAAGTTTTACCAATTAAACCAACAACTGCTGATATATTATATACTAATTAAATGCTTAAATCTATGGACATAAATATCATATTTTAATATTCCCTCTTTACGTATAAGCCAAAAGCCAAAATATTGATCGAATCTATTGCGTTGAACAATTAAATGGGTGGAATCTGGATTTTTTTTTTCCTTTTTTTTTTTGTGATGGTTGGTGGGGGGATAATAGAAAAAAAAAATATTTTAATAAAAAAATCACCAAAATATCACCACATGTAATATAATGCTAAAAACAGGCAAATTCAATTCATTTGTTAATAAACGAGAACAGATTGCGTAGTTGAGTCATTAAACTTTCTTAAAGTAAGGAGTTTATTCGAACTATTTTTTCAAAGAAAAGGTTTAACTTATTTATTTTTAAGATTATTTTCTACTCCATGGCACTTTATATATATATATATTCCCTTAACCCATCTTTCATGATAGAATTGAATACCACCAGAAAGTCAACTTTAAGCTTATAAATATAATCTACAAAATGTTATCAAAGGTGAAGTCAGTTTTAAGAGTTTAAGATAGCCAACGTAACTTAAAATGTAATTTTAGAGTATATTTGCAATTATTCATGTAATTTATATTTATACCTTAATACAAAAAGAATCTAAAACCATTGTTCTCGGCAGTGGTTTGGTGTTGTGTGTGTGTTGGGGTTGGGGTGGGGGGGGGGGGAAGGTGTGGGTGGGTTTAAGAATGATTAGGATAGAAATAATTTTAGGAAACTAATCATCTGAAGTTGTTATGCAAATTGGTTATAGAAATATGTAATAAATGATTGAAAACATTCTAATGTGCTGAATATTAGAATAATATAACTATTACTTATAAACATCTGAAATTTAAAGTTGCTGAATATTACACCTAATTTAAGTTTTAGCTATGAAATTTACAACCCGCCTAATTTATATGTTTTTTTTTTTTTTGTCCAGATTTTTATTTACCTAATCGTAGAAATTGAAGAATTTAGTATTTAAATTTTAAAATTAATCAATTTAGATTCTTCCAAATAAATCAATTTAGTATTTAAAGAACTTAGTGGAGTATTGCTAGCACAAATAAAAAGTTATTGGTATTAAATTGATCAATTTTAAAATTTAGGTACGAAATTAATTAGTTTCAAAACTCAAGTACCACTCGTAACTTTTAATAACTTCAATTTAAGTAAAAGGTCTCAAATCTGCCATTCATACATAAAAGGATGGATTTATCCAATAGGAACTCCTACGTACCCTCTGCGCTTTCCATAAAACTCAATAGCATAGTAGCGATTGGAAGACAAGGGCTGATTGATCACCGGAATCATGACCACATAGTCCGCTTCATTTCCGGTTGCGCCTATGATCGTGATTTCCTTGTTCTGTGGAAAAGGAAGGTCTAGGATTTGCTTGTCTTCACACAATCCAAAACAGCAACTGTCCACAGCTTCCTCGTCCCGAATCACCAAATAACCAGAGTTTGGTCCCTCTGGAGGAGGTTGTGACTTGTGATAAAGCATTTGGATCCCTTCTGTATAAAGAAAGCGGTCTTGTCACGTACATACTCAACTAGCCAGATTTAAAAACAGGATCTCTAAACCTTTAATGTTGGTGTGGCTGTTTTCGGAGTATATGATTTTTTTTTTCCAAAAGATGATTCATCTCTAAAATATTGTCTAACAGGTTTATGGATAGCCACTCCTTGCGTTGCCGTGGATAGACCAAACGAGTTATTATATTGACATTGACTGGATGACCGGTGACTCGATCTTGTTGGCACTTCGCATATGAGTTTACATGAGAAGTATAAGATAAAATTCACACTTTTAAAAAACCTCTAAAAAAAATGAAGAAGCTTGATGTCACGGATAGTATTGAATTTTGACAAAATGTGTAATCAAGTGGTTAATTTAGTATTTGAATTTTGAAATTAGTTAATTTAGTAAAGAAAAAAAAATTTCATGCACACTATCAGTACTACTATCAGGTTCTTTTAGGTACTAAATTAATCAATTTCAACGTTTAAATATTAAATTGATTAATTTAATTTCAATATTTAGATACCTAATTGCATGTTTTGTCAAAGTTCAGGTGCTATTCTAGTTTGGAGTAAACTTGACCAACATGTCTCCAAAAAAAATTATCAAAATATAGGTCAAAATCAAATGAAATTAATTACAAAAATCCACTATGAAATTGTGTCTGTAGGACAAGATATAATGTTTTATACATATATTGTATCTATAAGACAAGTTTTAAAATTTGCGTATCGTATTTATGTCGTGTCTATGAGACAAAATATAATGTTTTGTTTGTATATCGAATGTATAATGCACAATATAAGGCTATTCACATAACCCATTTAACACGTGAAGTTTTAAAACTATATTTTTAATAATTAACTTTAGATAGACCTCATTTAGATAATTACTTTTAATAAATATACTAAACAAGAAATAATTTCATAAATAATAAAAAATATGTCTTGGTCTACTTTTCGTTCTTAGGTCATAAAATGCTTTTGGAAACAAGTGTTGATACACTAGAAGAAACTTTTGAAAATTCGAATTGATAAGAATTTCTTTTTTTGGTTAATATCACAAATGGTACGTCATTTTTTAGCAAAATATGCAATTAGGTACTTAAACTCTTAAATTGATTAATTTAATACATAAACTTTAAAACTAATTATAGAGGGTCAAATCTCAAATATGGATATTGACTCTTTGGGTTGAGTGACAGAGTTCAGAGAGTCAAGTTCATGAAATTAAATTTAACAAAGAGAGATTTGACATAATAAGTTTGGAGTAAAAATCATTGGACTCGATTGACCCATCCACTCTCAATAATTTCTCAAGAAGCTCATGCATTTAAAAAGGTCTTCCATGGGCCAAAGATCCCATAGAGAAATCCACTATTAGGACTCGCTCTATGATGGTCAATACGATCCGATGGATGTCATTAAGAGTTAAGCACTATAAATCATGGTTGTCAAAATCGGCCCAGATTGGTCGGTTCAATCCGTTTCGACCGGAACTGGCACTAATGTCGAGCCGAGTCTTGCCTAAAACTCATTTTTACAATGAACCGGCGAGACTTGGATTGACCTGGTCAATCCAGGCGGTTGAACCGGGTTGAACCAGTTGACCCGAACCAACCGGATCAAAAAAATAAAAAATATATAAAATTAGAAATTTAAACATTTATTCATACTTTATTATAAATTTATAAAATATAATCATTAAATCATATTTATTTAATAATTAATTGATGAATTTGATCCAAATATAAATTTAATTATGTGATAACACATATATTGATCTTTTATAATTAAATTATCTCTTATATTTTTACTTTTTCGTGACCCCAGTTCGACCTTTGGTGGAACCCAGCTCGACCTCTGACCCCCTAGCCTGTCCGGGTCAAACCTCGGCTTAGTTCTGACAACATTGCTATAAATACCTCATTTTGCAGATCCAGAATTTGATAGAAATGTTGTTATGCTGCTGAAATACTCTCATAAAAGATAAAATAGAGCTCATAGTGAAGAACACATAGCCTTTCCTCTAGAATAGTAGGGTTAATGTTGTATAGTTCCTCTATTTATCACTAGTACATTCAAATCCCTGAGATCATTTGCTCCTCCTCCTTACGTTCTTACTCTTAGTCAGCCCTTGCATGGGCTTTCACGTCACTCCTCTGAGGCCATATATAATGTGAGATACATGTTGCACACACATGACCATTGTGATCAAATCCATCCTACTACATTGATCAATTTAGTACCTGAAAGAACTTCTTGTACATGCTAGTAGTATCTCCATCAAGTTCTTTTTGCTTCTAAATTGATCAATTATAAAGTTTTTCAGGTACTAAATTAATAAATTTTAAAGTTGAGGTATTAAATTATCGATTTTAAAGTTTAAGTATCTAATTACATATTTGGCGAAGTTTGGATATAATTCATGACATTAAATGAATTTAGTTCCATACATCCATTCCTCTTTTGAATAACTTGAAACATTGAAACTTAAGCGAACTTACCCTAATGTTGATACATTTTAGTGAAATCTACCCTACAATTTTCCTTTCACACAATAATCATCACCTCTTAAACCCCCCACTCCACCCAATAATTTCGATAAACCTAGACCGATCTACCACTAAAACCTATCAGTTCCTTGAGTAAATGAATCGATCTCCCGTAGAAATGTTTAACAATATTTAAACAATCTTATCACACTCTTTACTCACAAATGAAATAACCTGGACACACCTATGTTACATGACTTAGTTGGTGCCTACTGGCTTGGTCTATCTACTTAGTTGGATGAAAGTTGCATTTTTAGTGCTTGCCTAGGTTGGATGGGTTGATGCTTAGGTTAATTGGATCTAAAGCTTGTATGGATGTGGGATGGTAGTGGTATTTTAGGCATAAGATAGTGGTTATGGTTTGGATTTCAAGATTACAATGGGCATTGGTAAATAATCAATTTCTACTCTTTTCAATACCTTGCTTTGGTCCAATTGATTAAGGTAATATGCCTATTCTACTTCTACTCAAAGGAAGGACTCATGCCGCATTTAGTACATGAAAATGAATCAAAACAGAATTGCCATTTCAAATTATATTCTCATTCCTATGTTTTCCCATGTTTGGAATTGTGATTCTATTCCATCTCATTAATTACTATTGTATCATTTTATACATTTATTATTCATATATATTATTAAGGATATTTTTTATAAATACCAAGTCAATTTCATTCCATTTCATGATATATCCAAAGAAAGAAATAGATTTATCATTTTGCCATTTATTCCGCTCATCCATTCTAATTCATACCATTATGAATTATTTTTATATATCAAACAAGACATTAATTTATTCATGAATTCAACATTGAAATTTGGCTTCACTTTTTGCTTATCTAGGTCTTTCATTTGAATTCTGTATATACAATTGCATAAAGGATATTGAATTTTTCCAATCCGTCTAAAAGAATTACCTAAATACATATTATATATAAATAATTATCAAAACATCAACACAAAATCAACATACGTGATTTCATGTATTAGTTAATCGTTGCAGTTGTTATATACGGTATACATATAGTCAATTAACATAGCATGTGAATTAGAGCCAAAAGTTGATTACTTTAGTCATGATGAGTTACTATACCTCATTGAGATACGTGATCTTAAAATAAACCTTTCTACGATGCGTTTTTATCATGTACCTTTATTATGTTTGTTAAAAGTCACTGTCAACTATCAAGAATATTTTGAAGAGGATTGCATATCATACGCTGCCTATGATGAAAAAAGACAACAATAACCAATAAGTGTGATATTGCGAGTGAAACACATGTATGCCGATTCTCTTAAAAAAATACCTAAATAAAAACAAGACAAAATTAATTGTGAAAATGCAATTGCAAAATCGTGTGTCTCAAATGTGATTTAAGGCCAACGATACTATAGCTTAGTGGCATCTCCCTGGTCTCTCAAGTGAGAAGTCTAAAATGGCAAAAAAAAAAAAAGTATTTACAATAAGCTATTGACTACTATGTATACCATGAGTCACATCTATAATGGACGTTCATTCTTTAACATTTCAATTAATGAAACGGTGCATTTGTTGTAAGTGAAATGCATCTATCATATGCATTTCAATTAACCCCCATAGTCTTCTTCTTCCTCCTACTTGCACAAACTCTTAAAAATAAATTTCCAAATTCTTCTTCACTCTCAATCGCACAACAACATTGAAACTAAGGCTTTTGTTTGGTTTAGGAAAAATCACATTGCACAACATACAAAGATCATCCGGGTATGCTAATTTACTTGAAAAAGACAATTTGTTTGTCTATTTGCTTGAATTATTGTTATGCACACCAGCTGTTTGATAAATTGTCTAAAGAAGGTTTATATCATATTCGATGTGGTTTTTTAATCGAATCCAGCTTGCAAGATCATTAACATCAACTATTCAACTTGTTTTTCTACATTCTAGGTTTGAAGTTCCCTTATTATCAAACATCAAACATAATGTCATAAAAAACAAGAAACAGATGAAGAATCATCCTCAGCTTGCACGGTGTTAATGTGATAATTTTGTCAATTAGCACACTAGTTAAAGAGCTTCCATGCCTCTAACATTGTTAGCCAAATTCTAGATCCAAAGTAATAACTTTTTCTCTCTTTTTTTTTGTTATTTTTTTCAATTTTGATGGAGTAGCACATTTGCTATTTATTCAGCTTGATTGGGCTCTGATTATAGCACTGATTGAGAGATGGAAACTGAAAACCCATACATTCCACATGACACATGGTCAGGTTGGATTGACATTATAAGATAAATAGTTACAGTTTGGTTTGCCTATAGATGGCAAAGTGGTCACGAGCCACACATCACATGTCTAGCCAGACTTATGTAAGTGCCTATTAGGAGCCAGGCTAGATGATGATAGTATAAAGGGACAGAGATTGAACATGACTTGGTTGAAGATACTTTAATTGACACGTCCACCACCAGAAGCTAATGAGAGCATATATGCTATTACTAATAGGTAATTACAATCTTTTTTGTATTTAAATAATTTTAATTCGAAAGACACATATACAAATGTTTCACCCTATATTTTATTTTTGATAGGTGGTGTACTATTTACTTATCCGTTTGGATCTTTAGTCCATATGATGTTTCTACCATTGTTAGAGGATTTCTAGATGATACGTAGCTACAGCTAGGGATCTGCTTGTCTAGCATGCTTGTATAGATATTTGTATCGGGTAACACATCCAGAGACATCAGAGATAGGGGGTGCTGCTATTCTTCTACAAATATGGAAATGAGATAGATTCCCACATCTAGCACCCATTAGGACTCAGACACGCACTGCAACTCAGGTCCATTACCATGTAGATGGGATGATGTATTTGACATCAAACAAACTCCCATGCATGTTTTACAGATATACAAATAGATATTCGATCGACAAAAAAACCCACAGAGGAACTATAAACTTGTAATTACTATAATATAATCCTTCTATATAGTACACCAATATGCTTTTATCTTCTACACGTTTGTTGGACACCATATACTCATGCGATCATATAGTCATTACCAGATATATGTAAGGAGGGGAGAGGAGTGGTTTATGGATGGCTCATGTACCCTTGATATGTTTTCATATAGTGGAGTATCATCTTCCAAATAGGGTTACGCATCAATTCAATGGGGTCCAACGAATACCATCAAACTTTGATACAGATCTAGATAGCCTACATAAGATAACTATGAAAGCAAAGTTGGACGAAGATTGGGTAAGGAAGCATATGAGATATATAGCAGAATAGGAGGAAAAATGATAAAGACTTATTCAGATTGAGCATGATGACACCTTATCCAATATAGTCTTTACGATTATTATGATTGGTATTATAGAGTCACATGAAAATATAGAGGTCATTTAAAAGCACTTTTGGTTGGACTGGTAAGTCTTTAATACCGAATAACAAAATAAAATTGAAATGTATATTGTTTTAATGATAACTTATATAGATTTATATCATTATGTAATTAGACACATTTACCCGAATACATGTGTCTACAGATGTACATCACATGCATGACCTTGTTGCTCCAGGACGATAAAGATTAGATGGACATGAAGGTATCAGATTGATTGACATCCAATAGCGGGATCATCATCATGAAGGTCTCCCAGATCAAGGGAAAGGATGAGGACGAGGATGGGGGAAGGGATTAAGCTCAAGATGTTCATGGACCATTGGATAGATCTCTCAGTCCGGTTCCAAATATTCGTATAGATCCTCCTACAACCCCTGAGGCTACTGCACCGCCTGAGGCTACTATAGATCCTCCTACAGCTCCTGTAGACCAACCTAGATATCTAGTACCGAATACACAGATACATCATCCCATTAATCCTTCTACAGTTACTGTATCAATGCATAGTGCACATGACTCAACCATTTCTATTGGTGCTCCATCTTTTAACTTAATGATACACTCCACACCAGGTTCACTACCACCACAGCTAGTTGTTGGTACTCCACTTGCTCCCATCAAAACTCCTCAAGTAATACCATCAGACGTGGAGAAAGTATTACAAAGGTATTTATTGACAAAAATTATATTTATTTAATTAAATAGTAACAATTTAGATAATTTATGAAATACTAATCAAAATCAATAATATTTGGCAGGAAGAAAGGCATAAAAGACCAAGAAATACAAGCAAGGATTTGATTTACAAAAGAAAGAAAAAGAAAAACTAGATTAGTAAAACAAATAGTAAAAGTGTAGTTTAGACCAAAAATAGTTGAATTGTATGTAAATGAAAACACTATAACAATGCATTTTTAGATATATTCTTGTTTAAATTGATCTTCATTTTTCATATTTAAAGTATCGTAGTAATTTCTTGATGAAAAAAAATGATAGATTATTATTGTAATTTCATTGGGTTGGAACTTGAAATTGAATCTTGATGATGATTGAGTATCGGGATTAATTGGATTGAAAGAATGAAAGATTTGTGGGGGGATTGACTTGATTGAATTGTTACAAGTATACTACAGGTGTTACATGAGCCAAGTTTGAGCCGGTAGAGATTGCTCCTGCAAATATCAAAAGACAGGTCAGAGGGGCGCCAAGGGTTACCCAGCGTGGTCACTTCGACGCTCAAGTTAGTCTATAGGCAAAGATAAGGATGGTGCAAACAGAATGTCAGATAGGTTGTTTTTTTGTTTGTACTTTATGCTATTTTTCCTGTTCGCTCTCTGTTCTTCTTATCCCCTGCCGGGAGGGGGGGTATTTATAGGGTTTCAAGATCATACCAAGATACTTAGTATAAGACCTTGTACTAGGTATAGAAGTGGTACCTGGATAGAAAGGCTTGGCATCGTGGAGCGTAGCCAAGCTGTTGGTATTCCTTCGGCCCTGAGATGTGACTAGGTCGTGTGATGAGGATATGAGGTCGATTGGGGTCAAGAACGAGTTGATCGACCCAACGACCTGATGAGCTCGAAGAGGTGTTCTAAGGTGTGGACTTGAGGTCGGGTCCCATACCATCTCATATAGCTGAGGTGTTATGTTCTCCGAGATGAACTAAGCTGTTTCTTCCATGAGCTACTGAGGGCAAAGGTTCCTAGCCCCCCAAAAGACCGAATGGGCCTAGGGCCATATTTTACTGTCAATATTCGTCCTCCTACTGTCGATGTGAGAGTAGAGAGAGTGCATACCCGTGAGGTTGTTGTCTTCAGGGAGTTCAGGTCGGGTTGAGCTGCATACCTCCTTAGTGATGTTTTGTTACGAGGACCGTTAGATTTCCTGATAGAGTGTTGTACCTAACATGCTTCGCAGCATCCAAGGGGGTATGTTATTTTCAAGGGGACCTATGGATTTGAAAGGTCCTGACAATAATTGAGTCTAGCTGTGACAGTCATGGTGATTAGTCTTGATGTCAGGGCCTTAAGGCCTGCTCACAGATCTCGAGGGGGCTGAGCCTTTCCACTTTCCCCACTTTTCTATAAGTACCCTTTTTTTACGAGGGTTTCTTAACAGTATTTCTTTTTACATTCCATTGAGAAACTTTTTGAATGTTTCTTTCATCTTTAGTTCATAGGCATTTTCCAAGCTTCATTAACAATGTTGAATTCAGGTACCTCTGCTACCCAATCTTTCTCGCTTGACTTAGTTGGTAGGGTTTAGTGGTTCACCCATGAGGTGAGGAGAGAAGAAGGAGATATTGCGTCAAGGTTCGGTGGCTCAAAGTCAAGCGATAAGCATAAGTCGGAGAGTGGAGGCTCTGCTTCTATTGGTATCTATGAGGAGAGATCAATTAGGTCTCCGAGGTTGGTACTGAAGCACCAAGGTGCTTCTGGTGCAGTTCCCTATGCTGAGGTGGCCAGGAGGGTTTATCAGCATCCGGGGGATATGTATCCTTCTGACGGTCTGGAAAGGACACAAATCGTACCTTTGTACTCAAAGGCGGTGCAAGAAGATGGCCCCGACGGTGGCCGCCCACATGGGATTTGCAGTAGGCTATCAAAAGGAGAGGTTCAAGCTGTATTTGAGCAGGATATGCACGATGCTCTACTGGATTAGGTGATTGTGAAGCCTAGGAAGTCGAATCGCATGTGCCTCCTCGGTAGTCAACAATTTGCTTTATACAAGAAGTCATTCGAGTTTGGGCCGAGAGTGCCTTTCTCTTTTTTTCAAAAGGATTTTTTTAATTTTCATCGTATGTGCCTAGCTTAATTGTTACCTAATGCCTGGCGAATACCGATGGCTTTCAAGGCAATTTGTCTCAGCGTGTTGGTGCGACCTACTTTGATCTTGTTTCAGCATTTCTTTCTTTACAAGAGGTTATCGGAGGGGTGGTGGTACTTCACTAAACATTTTAAGTGTCCCCAGCTGCTTATCGGGCTCATAAGTTCAAGTGGGTTTGACTATAAGCATGAGTTATGGATAGTCAAGCTAGAAGACAGCATGCAACAAGCTTTGATTTTTGGGTCAAATGGTGTAAGCCCATTCGTGAGAAGTCCCTGTCCTTAATGGCACATGATGTTAACAGGCTAATGGTGTTAGAGGGTGCCTTGCGAGAGCGAGGTGGAAGACCATATGATGTCGCACTCGTTGTAAGGAACTTTGTGAGCGGGAGGCCGATAACGGATGGAAGTGCGACCTAGTTGTTCACGGCATCGAGCTATCTTCTCTCTCTCTCTCTCTCTCTCTCTCTCTCTCTCTCTCTCCTCCCTCCCCCCGAATGACCTGTCGAGTCGAGCTTTGGAGGAAAGTTTCTTTCTGTAGTCTAGGGATATAAGTTAGTGAGTTCGGCTATGTAGGTAATTTTACATCAATGCTGACATAGTTATTTTTTGTTATTTAGAGCCCGCAATACCTATATCAAAAATGGCCGATGTGTTGGCCGATCTTACAAAGAAATTAAAGAAGCCGTCGGCGAAGAGACCAAGAGTTGAGTCGCGATCTATTGAGGTCGAGGGTGCCACCGAGGCCACTTTGCCTGTAATCGATGTTGAGGAGCAAGATCAGAGAGTTGGAGAAGGGGTTGTGGGAGCTAGAGGTGTAAGTGATGCCGATGGGGTTATTGTGGGGGTTGGTGGGGCTGACAGTAGTGTTGGCATTGGTGAGGGAGGCATGAGTTCGCCTTGTTTGGCTCCATCTTGGGAAGAACTTAGTTCGACCCAACTGTCCCCCATGTCGGCACAAGTTCGAACTCCTGTTTGTTCTGGTGAGGTCAATGCTAGCAGTAATGCAAGCACAGAAGGTTGAATGTTGGTCCGCTGTCGTAGAAGCCAGCCCAGGAGGGGTGTCGCTAGTATGCCACTTGATTTCGTCGAAGTGAAGGTGCTAAAATGGAGAGACATTATCTCTGTTTAGATGGGTCGGGAGTCTTGCAGTTCCTGTTTACGTGGACCGGCAACCCATGTCGTGTAATGAGCTGGGCGTGCTGCCTGAAGTGCATTTCTACCTATCCCGGTGGCTGTCTCGTTCAAGACTGTGTTTCTCTTCTATAATTGTTTGAACGAGATGTCTGCTAGCATTGACTCTTATGGTTAGTCGTGGTGACTATGATAGTTGTGTACACATGAGTGGGGGCCTGACTTCATTGAATAGTTTGGGAAGAGGTCGTTATAGAGAGGCGACCTGACCCCTTTCCCTCATTTCTAATCAATCTCGTGTGGAGTTTTTGATGGGAGGTAGAGATTGTTGAAGCTGAGGGGTGATGATCTCCTCTATAAGCCCGATTTCATGTTGTCATGTTAGTGGGGGGCTTATTGTGGAGGTGGCTCTTCAGTCGCCGTTATCTAGTAGTGCCAAGCTTGGATCTAGCTGAGATTCATTATCGTTATTATATAGAAAAACTCAGGTAGATGGTCAGGGACATGGAGTCATGGTATTGCTCGAACTCGTAGGAGGACTTCTCTGATGGATAAGCCCATATCGAGCCGTGGTCGAGTGGTTCTCAGAGAGCTTTTCTAATTTGGGGTTCAGATCCTTGTCGGGACCCTTAAAGTCATGGTAGAGTTTAGCTCAAAGAACATCGTGTTCTTGTTAATACTTTATTGTACCAGCTAGGATGCCAATGAAAAAACTATCCTAGTTCGTGACACTGGTCAAAACTACTGTAACAATTTGCTTTAATAAAATCAATGAAGAATTATCTACGCCCATGATTTCTCATATGTTTGGTTATACTTTCTTTTTGCTCAATTTCTTTTATTTAGCCCTTTTGGGGTTTATTTGCTTGATTGTGTGAGAGTAGTTATTTGAGGAGAGTTATTCGAGGTGGCAAGGGGAGTTACCCGTAAGACGAAGTTAGCCGAGCTCTTCGAGGGAGTTACCCAAGCTCTTAAGGGGAGTTACCCGTAAGAGGAAGTTACCTGAGCTTTTTTCTTTAAGTCGCAAGAATTCGTTCTGAACATCATCATGACACAATCTTTATAAGAAATCTTGATTTCATTCGCGAATGCTTTTCTTTTTACATTTTACACATCTGGTTTCTTGCTACTCAAAGAACCTTCCTAAATTGTTGGCATTCTAAAACCTAAGGATGAGCTCGCCTTCTAATGTTTGGAGCTTGTAGACTCCATTCCCTAAGGCTTCCCTCACCCTTACTGGATCTTCCTAGTTTGGGGCAAGTTTTCCACGGGCTTCCTTCGAGCCCATCACTTCTAGTTTTTTGCAAACAAGGTCTTCGAGGAGGAAAATTTTGTGTCGAACCTTCTTTTCGTAGTACCGCACTACTCTCTGTCGACACACAGCGATTCTCTTACTCACGATGTCGTGAGTTTCCTCGATGCTGTCAAGCTTGTCTCGGAGGCCAACCTCATTAATCAATTCATCGTACAAGGCCACTCGAACATTGCGTAATTCTAATTTGATGGGTAGAACGGCCTCGAAGCCAAAGGTAAGGCAAAAGGGAGTCTCATCAGTAAGAGCTCGTCGGGTGGTGCGGTAGCCCCACAAAATTCTAGGTAGTGCATCTACCCATTGTCCTCTTTGTCGATCTACTTAGGCCTTGAGAGACTACATGATGGTCTTGTTGATCGCTTCGACCTGTCCATTGGCATGGAGGCGTAGCGACATGTTATGCCGTACTCGGCTCAGAAATCCTTAATTTTCTTTGAGCTAAATTGCCTTTCGTTATCCATGATTATAGAGTGTGGGATCTTGAATCTGACGATGATGTTGTTGTAGATGAAGCATTGTACATTTGTGCCCATAACCATTGCGACCACTTTGGCTTCTACCCATTTAGTGAAGTGGTCACATCCCACTATGATAAAATTTTTTTGTCCTGTGGACAAGGAGAAGGGTCCAAGTATGTCCAATCCCCACATGGCGAATGGCCATAGGCTGATGAGGTAAAGCAAATCGGAACTCGGGGTATGGGTGATGGGAGCGATCTTTTGGCATCACTTGTAATGTTAGACAAATTCTTTTGTGTCATTCTTCATGGTTGGCCAGAAATAACCAGCTTGTCTAACCCTGGTGTGCAATGATTGAGCTTTGACATGATTGCTGCATTCACTACGTAGAGCTCTTCGAGGACTCGTTATCCTTCTTATGGCTGTAAACATCAGAGAAGGGGGAAACTAAAGCCCTTTCTGCACAGGTCTCCATTGATGAGGGTATAGTTTGCTGCTTGGCACATCAGTTTTTTGATTTCGGTTTGTCCAAGGGTAAGGTGCCATCCTTAAGGTAACTTTCTATTGGCATCATCCAATTTGAGGGCGGTGCCTCGCGCTGAAGATCAAGCACTTCATGGGGTCATACCATTGTAGCCTTTTCAGGTAGATATTCTACGAATATCCTTTCTGCAACCTTTCCTAGGTCGGAGGAATATCATTGATGCTAATTTCGAAAGTCTATCAACGTCGGTGTTATCGATCCACGAGATCTTTACTACGTCCCACGAGGGTAAGTTCTTCATGGGGGGGCTGGACTGCTTCTAAGTATCCCACCATCTCTTCATTCTTAGCCTTGTATAGGCACTCGACTTGTTTGACCACGAGCTGAGAATCAGAAAATATCTTAAGGATTCCTATGCCTACTCCGACGTTTGTGGCGAACCTGAGCCCAGCTAGCAAAGCCTCATATTTTGCTTTATTGTTGCTCACAAGAAATCCAAAACTCAAGGCGTAGTTTATTTTCACTCCGTAGGGTCCTTTAAGGACAAGCCTGGCTCTGCTTCCTCCTTGTGTTGAGGAACCATCAATATGGAGGGTCTACTCGGGTTTTTTCCCGTCTTCCTATTCAAGGGGGAGAGTGTATTCAACTACGAACTCTACCAAGACTTGGGCTTTAATGGTGTCTCGAGGTTGGTATTGAACACCATAGGCTCTTAGTTCAATAGCATACTTCATCATTCTTTCTGATACATCTGGTTTTTAGAGGACTGTCCTTATATGTACATCGGTGAGCACAACAACCTAGAGTGCTTCAAACTAAGGGCGTAAGCATCGTACGGATATCACGACTACTAAGGCGAACTTTTCCAACTTAGTATACCTTAGTTCAGGGCCCTGAAGGATGTAGCTAATGTAGTATATTGGCTAGTGTTTCTTCTCCTTCAACTTGTGTCAAGACGAATGATAGGGCTAGGATGTTGACTGCAAGGTAAAGGTACAAAGTTTCGCCTTCTATCGAGGTTTTCAATATCGACAGCGAAGTGAGGTATTGTTTCAGTTCGTCAAAGGCCTACTGAGAACTCTCCATCCATTTGAACTTATTGGGCTTCTTGAGAATCTTGAAGAACTCATAGCATCAGTCTACACTTTTAGGGAGGAATTTGCTTAGTGTGATTATTTTGCCCGCAAGCTACTACACCTCTTTTATCAATTGAGACGGGCTCATGGCCAATATGGCTTTGATCTTCTTGGGGTTTGCTTCGATGCCCCTCTAATATACCACGTATCCTAAAAACTTTCATGTCGAGGCTCCAAACTTGCTCTTTTGAGGTTCAGCTTCAAGTTGTAGAAACGAAGTCGATCGAAAGTTTCTTGTAGGTCATGTAGATGGTCCTTAGCTTCTCTACTTTTTACAGTCATGTCGTCAACATAGACTTCCATCTTTCAACCTATCTGAGGTTTGAACACATCGATGACCAACCTTAAAATGTGGCGGTCGCATTTTTTAACTCGAAGGGCATCATCTTATAACAATATGTGCCAAATGTCGTAACAAACGAGGAATGGACCTCATCCTAATCCTTAATTTTGATCTGGTTGTAACAAGGGAAGGCATCTATGAAGCTTAATAACACGTTCCTCGAGGTGTTATCAACAAGCTGGTTGATTTGTGGAAAAGGAAAGCAATCCTTCAGGTATGCTTTATTAAGGCCGGTGTAATCCACACACATTCACCATTTGCTACTAGACTTCTTGACCAGCACTACATTGGCCAGCTAAGTGGGGTACTTTTCTTCCCTGATGACCCCAGCTTGAAACAACTTCTAACTTCCTCTTCAATGGTAGCCTATCTCTCAGGAGCGAAATGTCAGATTTTTTATCGTACTAGCCTGAGGGCATTGTTAATGTTAAGCTAATGTGTGATGACGTTGGGGATTACACCTGTCATGTAGACTGGTGACCAGGCAAACACATCTATGTTTGCTTTTAAGAAGGCAATCAAATCTTTTTTGGCATCGAAGTAAAGGGTTACCCCGACTTTAACCGTGTAGTCGGGAGTATCGTCGAGGGTAACCTCTTCATCAAGCTCAGCTGGCTCACTGCGCTACTCGAGGTTTTGCCCAGGCTCCGCTTCAATCATGCATATACGATCTCCTTTCAAGGATTTGATATACAATTGTCGAGACTATTCCTGGTTTCCTTGGCACACGCCTACTCCCAGTTGGGTAAGGAATTTGGCTTTAAGGTGGGGACTGGGAGACGATCATAGAGAATATGGATTGACAACCTCTGCCTAATATCACATTGTAGGGAGACCAGCAGTCAACTACAAGAAGATCAATCAAATGTTCGACACTGTACGACTCTTCATTGAGCTCAAGACACAACGTTATGATGACTTAAGGCTTAACAGGTCGGTTATCGAATCCACACAGCTCATGATCATACGGCCTCAATTTCGACTTCAGCTCGTGTTTCATCTGTTTGTAAGCCTAATTAAAGAGTATGTCTGCACTATTTCCAATGTCGATCAATATCTTTTTGACCTTCCATCCTGATATGCGAGCAACGACAACTAGTGTGTCTTGGTGTGGGGTTTTATTCCCTCGTAATCCTCGTCAAAAAATGATATGGTGGAATCCATTCTCAACTTCTTCGGCTCCACATTCAGCACTAGTCGGGACGTACTAGGCGGCAATTCAACCCTCGTCAAGGTGATAGGTCCACCAATTATGGTGCTAATCTCGATGTGACACAACCGGCAAGGACGTGGGTGATCCGGGTTATCCGAGGTAGCTAGTATCTTCTCGGATTCATAAATTTTCCTTTTTTGTACCAGAGGTTTCGGTTTCAGGTCGTGGTCCACGTTCTGTTTTAGCAAACCTCGACATATGGCATCTTCTATAGCTCTTTTAAGTTTCCAACAATTACTCATATTATGCCCACGGTCGCAATGATACTTGCAGTGTTCTTCGAAGTCTTGTTGTCGTGGACTTGGCCACAAAGGAGACAGTAGGGGAAAGAGACCTCGGTTCCTTATTTCGAGGAACACGCCGTGCACAGACAGTTTAAGAGGAGTGAACTTGTCATACATCAGAAAGAGTCTTCGCTTGTCGCCATCTTTTACTCCTTGGTTTTTATCTATCTGGCTGGAGTCGCGGTGATCCCTTGGTCGATTCCTTTTCCGAGGAATATTGTCATGTGCTTGAGCCTGAGCTAAGCGACTTTTGGTCTCTCTTGGGGCATTCCGTGTGTCTTCTTGTCAGATGTACTTCTAGGTTTTCTCCCTTACTTGCTCGAGTGTCGTAAGTTAGAATTTGGAAAGGGAGTCGAAGAATGGGCTCTCAACTAGTACCCATTACTTGATAGCTTCTAGGGTGACACCTTGGTTAAGGTTCAAGATCTCCAAGCATGTCTTGTTGAAGCTCACTAGATTATTCCAAAGGGGTTCACCAGGCCTTTGTCATATTTTGTAGAGGTAAGAGGCGTTCTTCTTTAGCGGTTTCAAGTGTGTGACAAAGAGGTCGATGAGCTGGGAAAACGAGCTTACTTATTATGTTTGGTTCTAGCTTGTTGAACCAAACCCTGGCCGCTCCTCGGAAAGTGGCAGGGAAAGTCTGAGAAGTTGTGTATTGCCATAGTAGACTGGAATTGGGCAATGCGATCTTTTGGGTCCGTCGTCCCATCATATGACTCTAGAGTGGGCAACCTCGCTCCTGTTAGGAGCACCTTGGACTGGATCTCGAGCACAAAGGGTGTCTTAGCCGGTGGTGCCTTTACAGATGGCCCGTCTTCGAAGCCTTCTTGATAGTAGACAATATCCTTATCATGTCACGTATCTCTTCTAGCACACATTCCTTATTGGAACCGAGTTGTGTATCTTTCGGGAGGAGGGTATTCCTCTCCTGGTCCCGACTTGGATGGGGGTTCACCATTCTCTCTTTATTGTGCTGATAGTTGTCAACCTGGTGTTGTGCAGCAGCCTTAGCTGAATGCTACAAGGTGATACGTGCTCGTAATGCAATGTTTGCAGCCTTCATAGGGCTTCATGAGAGATGGGTCCTACAGTGAGCATTTTGGGATGATCTAGGACTATGTGAACGCTCCATGTGGGAAGCTCTAGCCCTATGGGGGTTCGCAACACCCTCATAGGGATGTACGGCTAGCTGCTCTCCTCGTCTGAGTGACGATTGAGCTTGGGAGACACCTCTATACCTGCTAGAGGTACGCTATTCCAGGTGTAGATCCTTCAGTGCCTCTAACTTTGTTATCCTAGCTTGCAAGAGAGCATTTAACCACTCATTTTCCATGTTCCGATGCACTAGGTGCCTACACAAATGTTCCAATTCTAAAATGCGACCCTCATCGATGGGGACAGTGTCTGTAACAATGGTTGGGCTGTGACGCGGCAAAATGTTGGTTCATGCTCCGTTAGGGCCTGAGCATTGTGAGAGGGTAGTTTTATTAGTCGAGGTTCTAAGAGGGTTCTTCCAAAAGAAGAGGATAAGAGGTGACAGGAAAGTGTTTATTGGTGTTTAGTGGTTGTATTCCCACACATGGCGTCAAAATGTTGCACGAGCCTAGTCTAAATCGGTAGAGATTGCTCCTGCAAACATCAAAAGACAGGCCAGAGGGGCACTGCGGGTTGCTCGACGTGATCATTCCAACGCTCAAGTCAGTCTATGAGTAAGGATAAGAATGGTGCAAACATAATATCAGATATGTTGTTTTTCTATTTGTACTCCATGTTATTTTTCCTATTCATTCTCTGTTCTTCTTGTCCTCGCACGCGCGGGGGGGGAGGGTGGGGGGTGGGGGGGCGCGTTTCTTTATAGGGTTTTAGGATCGTACTAGATTACCTAATACAAGGCTTTGTACTAGGTACGAAAGTGGTACCCGGTAGGAACGCTTGGCGTCGTGGTCGAGCTATTAATGCCCCCCCTCCCTCCCCCCCCCCCCCCACGACCACGAGTTATGACTAGGTCATGAGATGAGTATATGAGATCGGGCTAGGTCAAGGACGAGCTAATTGACCCAGCGACCTAATGAGCTCGAAGAGGTATTTTGAGGTATGGACTCGAGGTTGAGTCCCATACCAGCTCCTATAGCTTAGATGTTATGTTCTTCGAGATGAACTGAGTTGTTTCTTCCATGGGCTGCTCAGACCAAAGGTTCCTAGCCCCCAAAAAGATAGAGTAGACCTAGGATCATATTTTACCGTCAACAACAGATTTGTTAAAATTTTTGGGATAAATGATGTATATAAATTGAATTGGGAATTGGAAGTACACGATCGCATTACTTAAAAGTGATTCACATATTTCTGCATAAATTGCTCCTTCTAGATGTGTTTCATGGGTTATTATTTTACGCTACGTAAATCACATTTCACATATGCAATTTTGCTTTGGTATATGTGCAATTAATTTGATCGAGTTTGTACTTGTATAATTTTTTAATGAATCAGTAAACATACAATTTTCTCAAGATATTGCAATATATGATATTTTGTAAATTGCATCTTTTATACAATTTCTCTGCTAAAAAACTATAGCATGTCTTATATATGCAAATTTGCATTGATAATAAGATAACTAAAATAATGTAATTTGTATCTATATATATGTACGTATTTATGAAATGGTTAGACGAGT
This sequence comes from Combretum micranthum, assembly GCA_024138025.1. Lineage (NCBI taxonomy): Eukaryota > Viridiplantae > Streptophyta > Magnoliopsida > Myrtales > Combretaceae > Combretum > Combretum micranthum. The sequence continues at coordinate 901,349 of JAMXBD010000304.1, forward strand.
TTCACTCCAATCGCGCCCATCTCGTTTCCATTGCACAATACAGTAGAGAAAAGGGTGAGGAAATTTAGTACGATTAGCAAGGCCTGTAAGGGCAAGTAAGAATAGCGTTTCACAATGAATGAGGCAGAGTGGGATGTGAAAGGAAAAATATTCCCATAAAAAGGGAAAATATGCTATTCCTAAGGAACCTGAACGAAGTAATCGAATAGAAACCATTTCTTAGATAACCAATTTACTTTGAGCCATTCTGAAATAAGGCAAGAACATATTCTCATTAGTAAATAACAAAGCAACATGATAAATAATCGGTTCGGTCGAATGTGGTTGATTACTTAATTGTACAACATAACTGGTGAAGTCAGAGGAAACTACCTATTAAAACTTCTTCTTCTTACAGGCCCCGCCACAATACTATAATCCAATGAAGAAAGGAACAAAAATAAGAAAGAAGGAATGAAAAAAACTGTCGCTCAATACAAAACAGAGTCATAACTGAAGAATTTACAATCATTTTATGCTTAAAGTAGTTTTCTTCCATGAGGAGGTTACAAAAAAGCTGGTATTGGTACACAAAAAATATCTCTGCTTCCAAGCCTGATAAAAATATTATGAATAAATACAATGGCAAGCCAACACGACAAAATCGTACCATGATTGGGACTAAGCTTCTTTCCTTGCTAGCCTGTCAAATGTTAAGAAAAGATAAGAAACTTAGGACTGAAGCATCTTGAAGTCAAGTTGACAGTGAATTGGACAGCACTAACTATACACAGCAGCATAACCGCATATTGTGGAGACCCAATAGTCCCAAAACATTCAAATTGCAATGACAGCATTCAAGTGCATGAGATAATAGCTAGCAAATCCTTCCACACCGTTGTTGGCAAGATATTACCAATGCAAATGCATATGTAGAGTATTGACGACACTATATAGCCACTAACTTTCTCAAAATCGTGGGTTTAATTACATTACTTCTGCAGCTGGCTCATACCGCGTGATCTAATACTTTTATCTTTTGTTCACCTATTGTCATAGCTCGTTGACTTTATTTAACAGGAGGCATTTTGGAGCTTTCATACTGTAAGGAAAAATTTATAACCCCAACGTATAACCTTTCCAATTGCATAGATTGAGAGAAGCTCTATTAAAACAGTTTGCTGAAATGCAAACCCATTAACAACATAAATAAAATAAGATGATATTATAACCAATACCACCTGGTGAAATTAAGTTTAAAAGCTCTTACAATTACTTTAATTATTGTTATATATATATATATATATTTTTTAACCAGACATTGCATACTCTTCCAACCAGCAAAGAAAAACTTTTAGGATCACACAACCTTGACTAGCTATAGAAAAATATCTTCTCAAATTTCAATGAAGGAAAATTAAAATAACGGGGGATGATAATGAATTCATGCATTGTGGTGTTCCTCTCACCTGAAACAATAGATTCCCAAGGCAGTTGTGATCTCATGAACAACAGATGTAGCAAAGTGAAAATACAGCACCGCTGCACATGTGAAGAAGAAGTGTTACAAACTACAATGTGGCATCATAAAACATCAGATGCATCATCCACGCTGGTAGAAAAGGACTTTAACAAAGAAAAGGAAGCTTTTGGCAGATGAAGCAGTAGAAGTGTTTTTAAGAGGTCAACAGATTATGAAGTGAGATGCTTCCTCACTAAGAATGAATTCAGTTGAATGGCCCTCCATAAAGTGCAAATTTAACAGAAATTAATCAATGAATTCTCTGAGAGATGGATCTCTTAAAGAAAAAGGGTCTTGTACCTGAAAATGCAACATAACCAAGAAGAACCCATATCTCATCAATCAAGGGAACTCTGGGCAAAGAAGAACAAAGTGTAAATGTTAACTCACCACACAATTTTATATGCCTATTGCATATCCATGAGCATCATAGATGGTTAATGATCAGATGAAGTGCTCTTACCCATCATTTAACTGGGCAGTGAGACTATTAGCTATGGCCAGAGGAAGATATAAAAGGGACTGCACAATGAAGACATGCAAATTAGTATTTCTTAGATCTTGCAATTAAAAAACACAAAGGATTTGCTTCCAAAGTGCACACCAAGACTCCACCTTTCTACAACTCAAAAGTCAAGAGGTACTTTACAGTACAACAGAAACAGTTATCTATTCTGCTTCGGCCATATGAAGAAGAAAATAATTCAAATGAATACGTACACAGGTAAGAAGCAAAGAACATGCAAGCCCTGGTTATTCAAGAAACTTGAGGCAGAAACGGCTTTATATAAACAGACAGTGCTAGATACCTGAAAAGTTCCTGAAAGCTTTATTCCCCTTTGTGGGGTTGGGTGTATGTCTTGTCAACTATTTAGTTTCAGCTAAAAGATAGTTCATTGCTTTGGTAGATGTGTGTTGGAAAACTATACCTATTATAAAAGGGGAAACCAAGTAATTTTGCCTAACAATTGGCTTCTTGCAATACATGTAAAGAAGATAGCACAGTGCAGCCACAATCTGGAAGTAAAAAACTACCTATTGCTGATAGTTAATAACAATAGATGTTCTCTCAACACAAACACAACTAATTGATCTACTCTGTCGTTGATTATTGAGCTGGAGGACTGCTATGCAATGAAAGATGGCCATATATCTTCATCAACATCAAGAGATGAAAATAGCCTATCAACAATGGTATATATAATATACCATCTGATATGCATTTTCACCTTATATGTATCTTTTACATCTACAGATATTGCAACAATAGTTCTGACTAGCTTTCACTTTCCCTGAAAACCTTTTAGAAAGACATTTCTTCATGTAATCAACACAAAAGGCTAATAAAAGAAAAAAACAAGAACACAAAAAATAATAAAAGGCTTAATCCATTTTCTAGGATCTCTTAAATCAACACGCCATCACAGACACCTCCTATTACCACTAGAACAGACTAAATGACCATCGCATGTAACAAAGCAAGTTGCTACCCTCAAGCTGTTTATATTACAATGATTTAGCAAAAAATTATTTCTTGCTTAGCTGTTATATCATATGTCTACTTATGACTACAGACTTCAAAAATCACACTTGCCTTTAGAAAATTCACCGTATTCTGGTTTCCTCCACAAAAACGTGGTCTATCACCATTATCATCATATATCTAACAATAATCCTAGAAGTTCCTAATTATACCCCACACTTCAAAATTCAAGAAATCCAGCCAATTTAAAATTAAAAGGTAAAAGAGAAAACAGTTCATTCTACAAATAAGCCAAAGGAAAGGGCAAATAAATATAAACCAATGCATTAAGTTGGTTTTACTGTCTGCAAATACAAGTCCTTACCATGCACATGTTAGTCTTTAATCCTTTTGGTTCGTCGCATAAATGAGCCAAAATCATCCTTCCCTGTCAAAGAACCTTTATGTCAGCAGCAAAAGAATATACGTGTTGTTCAACCAAAAAACAATACTATATCTCTTTGTATTTTCAGTTGAAGAGGGTACCAGTACAAGAGAAAAGGATGAGAAACTACAAGTTTATATGAAAGTTTAGGACTAGAGATTGATCTTTAAAAAACAACAGATGGAGTTGTTTAATACGATATTGACATTCTTACAAAGAATCCATAGATACAGGGGGAAAAGGTAATATTTCATACAAATGCACAGAAAAAAGGCATGGTATGCATGAACAAATTTCATAGTCCTCATCTTCTTCTCCAGCCATTTAAAGGCATATATGTGGCAGCAACTGAAAGTATAATGAGTTAGAAATTTGGATGCATGAATTTATAGGGTGAAACACGTATCCACCAATCTTTCAAAAAATAATTACTTAAATATAAACAAGATGATTTTAATTACGTTATTACCAACAGTAAAAAGTATTTTCAAGATGAGATTCATGATTTAATGAAATAAGTGCATTTGAAAAAATGCAATTCATGTAAAACATATACAGCATTGAATCACATGTTGAAAGGATGATTTATACATGATTCGCATGTTGAACAGGAGATTCAGCATGTTGAAAGGGTGATTAATACATGATTTGCATGTTGAACAAGCGATTCAAGCTTAATCGCCTTTTAAACATGCGATTCATGCTACATCGCTTATTAAATATGCGATTTATACTTACACATGAATCACATCTCAAACATGCAACTCACATATAAACATATGAATCGCATGTTAAAGACGCGATTCTACATCGGTAATTTAGTAATCAATTTTACGTAATTTGTATTTGTATAATTTTTATTTAACAGGTTGGTAATCATCCAATTTCCTCTGAATTTACAATTTGGCCTTTCTTTTCTTTTTATTCTTTTTTTTAATTATTATTGGGTTTGGAGTGTGTGCGTGTGGGTGGGGTGGGGGGGGTGGTGGATGGTGGTGGTGGTGGTGGTGGTGGGTGGGTGTGTGTGTGTGGGTGTGTGTGTGCGTGCAGAATAATCGTTACATGATCAACTTTAAATAATAATCTTTCGATCGTTAAGAGAAAACGCAGCCTATCTCCTGATTATGGTTCAATTTAAAGGAAATTCTACAGTATCCCTTTGATAATTCTAAATATGCTGGAAAATGATGGACTTGTTCTTTCTCTCATTGTTTTTCCAATATAGAACAATACACAAGTGGCAAATTTCCATTTTTTCTTCTTCTCCTTAACTGCTCCTATTTCCATGCCCAGTACACAAACTACTTTATAACTGACCGCACATGCAATTGGCATTATTTTGAAATACAAACACATGAGAAATTTAATAATACAATACACAAACTCAGACATTGCATGCCATTGCACAGAAACTATACACAGACATTGCTTATGACATGCCACTGCTACAGCACACATACACACTGGTCATAATATGCCACTGCCATTTCTATGGCACTCTTTTTGCATGTATAAACATGTTTAAAGGAACAATTTCATATGGTTTAGTCGTAACAATAATAATCTGAGCCCACCAAAACTAAAATTTGATTGCATTTTAAAGTTTTCATGAGCAAAGCAGAATAATTGGTTTTTCCATAATGAAGTTTAGGATGTCCAAAGCATGCTGCAAGATGATGTGCTTCTCCAGAAAATCATCTGATGACACTAGAAAATTGCATGGAAAAGAAAAAACTGTCTTTGCCAATAAAATAGATGCCCATTATAGCTCAAAGTTCATGGCAATAGCAAAAGGTACGTCCTCATTTTCACCCTGATACGGCCATCATAAGTTGATGCTTTTCCAAGCAAAAATTCTCCATAGAAAAATTAGGTCTAATGAATTAATCAGAAGATGCATACAGATTTATCTTACCACAAGAAACCCAAACGCAAGTCCAGTTCCCAACACAACTAGATGAGGATAGCTTCCTAAAATATCCGATGGAGACATATAATGCCTAAATCAGAAACAAACTACTTAACAAGGTTCATTTGTATATTGTAGAGTTGCACAAATGCAAAAAGTTACATGATCGAAGACATACCATGTCAGAACTCCTCCCGTGAGCACAAGGAAAGGGTAAAGCTGATGAGAAATGGTAGCAAATCCATAAGTCTTTTAAAGTTGACTTACTTACAGATGGTGTAAAAGTAGAAGGCCAATTGATACATTACTAATACATTTTGCTGTCAAAAATGGTTGAAAAGTACAAGCAAAATATCTGTGTGGTGCCAAAAAATTACCATTGCCAAAGCCAGTAGCATGCTGCCTTTTCTTGCTTGAACAACCTTGTAAACATTCAAGATGCTGAAAAAGAACACAGAATCATGATGATCCCATGTATATGAAATCTGAAAGGATTACATGACCTCCTCCATGAAATACTCTTTAAAGTTACTAGATTGAAATAATAAGTACACATGGGATTAAGTCAAGAGGTGATTGTTGATGATATTAGTTCTACCTATGTAGGTTTTTGTTCTTGTTTGATTTATGTGCACATGAAATTGATTTAAAAGTTTATACTTTATACAAATAGATGTAAGTATGGTCTAAGATTAATCAACAAAAAAGTATTGTTTGATATTTACTTGATCTAAAGGCTTAAGCTAATGGATTTGCTATGATTTTCATTCTTTAATTGTTGTGTCGCCAGGCTTGGGATTTCATCAAGGGTGACTACTGATGATAATAGCTTTTCCTTTGTTTAGATTCCAACTTCCCTTAAAACCAAAGGTGAAATTAGAGTTGGCAAAATTAGGCATTTAGGGTTAAAGGGCCCATTAAGAGAGAAAACTTTGATTCCATAATCTATTAAAATCAGAAGATATTATCTTCTTGCTTGTTTAATTTTATTACAGGAAGCATATCTATACAAATTTTATGCCCTAACATGTAAAAGATAAAGATAAACATAAAAATAGTCCATCAGCATCTTGAAAAGATAACGATATAATAGAAAATAAAGTAGAAAGGTAAGGATAAATCTGTTCCTTTCCAAATCTAATAATTCAAAGATCATATCCCTAATATTACCCTACATATGACATTGAGCTCATCCTCCAGCTCAAACCGCGGGATGTGATTACCCAAATCCTAAATGATTTGATGCTCCACTTCCAATATAGACAGCCTCAATTTCCAACAAAAACAGCTTTCTGTTTTTCAAGCAGGGCCTTACTGCTAGAATAGTTTCGAAAAAATCTTCAAAAGTACCCATGTGCAATAGCATTTCACAATATATCCATACTTTCTAAAGAGAAACAAAAGAAAATTAGGGCATGAATGAATGAGGAATAAGGGGTAGTATATGAGCCAAACACATTTATAAGGAAATTTTGCTGAAAATGTGATGCCAGGAAAAATTTTCCTCGATATCGCTGATTAAAATTCCAACAATCACATGTTTGAGCAATAAGTTTTCTACCATGTTTGCAGTATGATTTTCTGATCTAGGTCCACTCAAGCAAAACTATGTTTCAAGAGCATTTATTGTGGTGCTTTGATAATATTTTTATCTATTGATGTTTCTGCAGCAATTTCTATTAATTCAAAAACATTATCAAATATTAAATATAGATTGAGCAAATATTATTCATCCTATCCAAGAAAATGAAGCAAGGAAACATTCTGGCACATTAGATGAATTACATGTTGGTGCGTTTAATTAGACACCTCCATAATGTTAATATTATTGAGATAGAAAAGTACTTACTTGAAGGTGATTGTTGGTATGGCACCAAAAACTGCCATCAAAAGTAACAGAGCTTTGTTTGTTGGAATTTCTGAAAACATTGGACTTACTCACATCAATACAGAAATTATGAATTGACACATTACCACAGCACAGGAGTTTCTAGAGATAGCATCATATGGAATAAACAAAAAAACAAAGTAAGGACAGGGTATTGGCTTTTGGGATGTCTAAGTGGTTGACTTTAAGAGCCTCCAAATAAGAAGGCAGCAAACACAATAACAAATCCCTAGTTGTGAGATATTTCATTGCTTTGCAGTACAAAGATAATTATGCCAGACAATTTCATCCATTAATAATAATACCAGTAAAGAAATGAAATCATAGCTGGATCGAGCCAGATACATCATGAAGCAGATTAATAAATTTATCTTCCATTTATCTCAACCATTATCAAACAGGGCAGACCATATAGGAGCAATCCACCTTATTCCATCTTACCGCTAATAAATGGAAGCCATCCCAGAAAAGGAATTGAATGGCCAAAGCTCTGAGCCCACCACTCAGCTCCTGAACAGCAAAAATAAAAGGAAAGAAGACTGTCAAGGCAATTGGGAAAAGAAAATAGAGGCAATGTATTTACACTTGATCAAAATTTCATGATATTTTTCCCTAAACACTGAGTATTAAAGAAGCATACCAACAAGAGCTGTGAAGAAATGGGCCATATATATAAGCATGAGACCTTCTGTAGGGCCATTAATTGCTGGAAGAATAAGAGTATTGGTAAAGTAGCTGCAACCAAATAAATAAAATAACAAAAAAGGGTTACATTTTATCATGTCTATAAATTGCATGGTCTTAGCCCACAGAATAAATGCATGAAAAATACCCATTAACACAGGCAGAGCCGCCCTGGGGGCCGGCGGGGCACCGGGGGTGTTGGGGGAGGGTGGGGGTGTGTGCTGTGGAGAAAACATTGAGTTGTGTCCTATATACTCAAGATAATTGAAAATTAACTCAATTTTCTTAAATAAACACCAGATGTTATTTCAAAGCAAAATACAATGTTCTAATCTTATAGACATTATATGAACATAATCCTTAAAACTTACTGTTCCCAAGTTGCACCATAAAATGTAACAGCAGAGATAACCCATAACCAAAATGTAGTTCTTCCACACATGGCAGAGCTTGCAAAAGCCAAGGCTTCAAACTGTAAGACCATAAGCAAAAGATTCATGCTGACAATTTTAAGCAATATCACAAAGGAATGAAAGTTTCATACCGCGCATGCTAGAGCATCGCATCCTGCAATTTGATGAAATAAATATTTCATTAGTGAGCAGCACAAGCAAACACTTGACAATGAACGCTTAATTACCTAAGGGTATTACCATGATCAAAAAGCTCTCCCAATGGACTCGAGGAACTCGTACGCCGTGCTTGCTTGCCATCAACAGCATCAAATGTCTTGCCGGAAGTTTTAATTAATCAAGGAAAGATCAAGAAAAAATATAAAATGAAACAATAACATAATAAATGACTGCGTAAATGGCACATTGGACTTTTAGAAAAATCTGACAGAAGAATTTATGGGCACATGAACACTCAAACTAGATCTAATTCCCATCGCAGATAGGTTTCCCTGCCTCCAACCACTCACCAAGAAGAATGAGCCAAAAGGCTTGGCAAACTGCTCAAGAACATTCACAACAATTGGATTCCCAGAGGCTCTTATAAAGAGTTACATAGCACCCATCGCCCACTAATCATAAGGATGTAAATTCTCAACCCAGCTTCAAAATAACTGACCATGTCAAAGATATATTAGCATACCTGATAGAGGAACAAGAGTAGTCCATGTGCAAAATTGACCCATCGTGGTGGAGCTGAGTCCAGGTGAGGAGAATATATCTGGCATGCAAGCGCAGCATAAATAATTACAGCAAACATACTGATTACTAAACATAGCAACTAATGGACCTAATTTCCTGTATGGGTTTTGAATCTATCACAATTTTTCAGAATTAAACTTGACCATATTGACTTTGGCCGAATGAACTTAACCATATTGATGTTCAAGGTAGTTTCAATACACTCATTGACTAGAATCAGTTCAGGCGATCCAGTTTCATTTGCAATTAAACAGATTCAAAAATCTATAAAGAAACAAGATATGAACACTCACATAGCCAAGTATTGCAGAGGTGACCAAGAATAGGAATCCCATCAGGGTAATCTGGAGGAATACTGGCACAATTTAGCTAACAAGACTTACAAAGGACAGAAAAACTTGGCAAACAAATAATAAGCCACATTAAAACCATATAAGAAACACAATGAAATAAAATAAAAAACAAACATACCATATTTGGTCTGGATAAGACCCAGCAACAATGAAGATATCATCCAGGCACCATAAGACAAGTCAGTTAGAAGCAGTTACATAATCCCAGCCAGATGGTAGCTAATTAAATTTATAAAAACTTGAAATGCAAAATTCAACCCATAATCCTACTCTCCATTAATAACTGCTGACCAGAGCAATTTTCCCCAAGTAAACGAGAACTATCTATAAGTCTGACTCATAAAAGTGATGCTATAAATATTTCTTTGGTTAATGATGTTAAATTTTTTTTTTTTTTTTAACTGCAAAAGCCAGTTAAATAATTTCTTCTAAACTAGCTTGACAAATGCCCCCCGAAAAAAATCTCCACAATTTTCCGTCAAACCTATTGGTAATACATGTAAGGCTATCAGGTTAACACTACAACCGGAGACTCCATTTCCAACTAAATTCAATCTATAACAGATTTCCACAATAAGACAACCAATGTATATCCAAATACTAAGCAAAACCAGTAATTAAATAATAACCTCTATATTGAGAATCACACCCCAAAATCATTCAAATACACCAGCCCTACACAGCTTCGGAGGCCCGGTGCTCCAAACATTTGGGAGCAATTCAAGTATTCCAGCCGCGGCCTCTATATTTGCATTCTACTAATATATATCCAACCACTCAACTCCTCTTCTTAACAAATCTATATAATTTCGGCATTGAAAATGCCAAATTCCTCAACCTTTAAAATCAGCAAATTACTTGTAAACAAACCTAACAACAGAGAGAAACAGGAACTTACGGCATCCAGAGAGGGAAGAAATGAACACAACGTGTCCAAAACGGTTGCAGAACATATTTCGCCAACAAAGAGTGATCAGCACCACTATATTTATACCTATGCAAAGCCGCTACACCGTGTGATCCAATATATCCCATTCTTTTTCCTATCCAACCTTCCTATACAAACAAGTTACATAAGTCAATCAATGAGCATCAGAAACGTTAAAGCACGAAGCTAAAGAAGAACGAATCAATCGAATAGAAGATATTCGTTGAATTGATTAAACGAAAAAAATGAAGTTGCATGATCGATCAGGGTAATAAGTATTGAGGAGACGAGTTTGTGCATGTCGTAGAGGAGGATCGCGAAGAGTTCATAGAATAAGAGAGAGAGAAAGAGAGAGGGAAAGGAGGTGAGAGAAGAAGCTAGGGTTTAAGGTTGGAACTTACCACCTGCAAGGCTCGAACCGTAGAGAGGAAGAAGGAGGAGAAGAGAATACACGAATAACGGCAACTTCCTCTGGCTCTCGCCTGTTTTTCGTTTTGGGGTAAATTTTTTTTTTTTTCAATTATTTATTTTGCTTCCCGCCCTGGAGAGAATATGTTGGGTATCAGGCGGTCAGGCCCTTTTTTACTTTTTAATTTATTTTGTTTTGTTTTATTGCGTTTCCTAGAATTTTTCTTCGACTTACTTTGCATCTTCTTAAATAGCAACGTTGTCTTTGACCAAACCCATGCACGGGTGAAAACTTAAAAAGTTGGTGAATCTCCTTGGGAAAAGGAAAAAAATATTATTAAAATTAAAAAAAATTACGAAAATGCCACTGGGACGAATTTAATCCCAGAAATAGGCAACACGGCCTCGTCTCTTCAAGAGACGAGGTCGTTAGTGCCTGACCTCGTCTCTTCAAGAAACGAGGTTGCTCCGTGTGTGACCTCGTCTCTTGAAGAGACGAGGTCATTAGTTAGTGACCTCGTCTCTTCAAGAGACGAGGTCTGCGCGCTTAAACTGCAGTCGGGCGCCTCTTTCCCCATTTCCCCCAAATTTGAAAAAAGAAGAACCCTAAATCCCAATTCTCTCAATCGGCATTGGTAGATTCTCCACGCTTTCTTAGGTTTTTTTTGTGATTGGGCAATCTTAGAGCCCCCAGACGGTGTCTACATTGCAATTTGTGGTTTGGAGGAGCGATACGCGCGATAAATCACCGAAATCCGCCGGCGAAATTTGAGGTATGATTTTCGTGATTTTCGTTTTTTTTTGCTAATGAATGTTGCTACATTGTTCAATGGTGATAGTATGTGCTATTAGAATCATTTAATTGTGCAATTAGTAAGTGAAAGGATTTAATCCGGTTGTTGTATGTTATATAGATAGATACATACGTATACATATATGAAATTATTGGGAAAAAAATATAATATTGTGATTACCTGTTGGATTATTTTTTTAGGAAGTGCAGTTGGGAAAATAATTTAAAATAACTTGTAATGTCGACAACGGGTATTGTTGAGCGATTCCAATACGATAGAAAATTTTCTAATTATTTGGATACATATATATATATATATATATTTGTACATTGGGGGGAAAAAAATTAATATAGTTATTGGTTGTTGGAAAATTATTTTAGGAAATATAGTTGGGAAAGAAATAAAAAAATAACTTGTAATGTCGTGAAGGGGGTGTATTCGGTACTGTAGTGTTGGTTTATCATGGAAATGTGCGGTGAAAAAAGATAATGTTTGTAGGAAATCAGAGTGTCTTAGGAAAAAAAAATAGAACTTTGGAAATGTTGCATTTGGAATTTGATTGAATATTATGAGGAATGAAACTCATAAGTGTGATTTTGCGAATTTGATGCATTGAAGCTAATTTTGATGAGATGGCAGGATTGTTGAGGAAATGGATAAGGCAAAGTTCATACTGTATGCTCATGGTAATATTGTACAAGAGGATGATGGTTTTTGTTATGATAAGCGGGTTGCTATGGTCAGTATCAGTAGGAATTCAACATATGAGCAGATAGTGGAGATTATTTGCAATAGATTAAAGGTAAATAGGTGTACACATCGGGTGGAGCTATATCATAGGGTAGCTATTGGAGATAGGACGCTACGTTATGATATAATTCCAGTGACCGATGATGATGCGGCGCATGAGATGTTGGTGTACACAGAGGGATCAGTGGCTGTTTATGTGCAGATATTTGAAAATGAATTGTCACAGGTACCCGCAGGGGATAGGGGCATTGATAGAAATATTGGGAGCCAGGGGCTGGTAGACTCAAACTCAACCCCAGCTCAGACAATAGGCAGTGCACAACTGGAAATAGGTAACTTTGAATTTTGTGGCGGTACTTCGATAGGTGGTGATGATATGGAGGCTGTGCAAGACTCATCAGTAAGTCAATTCGAAGGCCAAAAGTAAGGAATGTAAGGAAATAATAAAAAGAGCGGCCTATCAAGCGCAGAGTCGAAAATTTCATGGATACTTCAATGCAGCACTTCAAAGCAATCCTTGGACGGGACGATATTTTCGTGAGCTACCTCCATGCATGTGGACCTTATCTTACGATGAAGGTGTCAGATATGGCCTAGGTACAACAAACATGGCTGAGAGTTACAATTCGGTTATAAAAGATGCCCGGTGCTTACCAGTATCGGCATTGGTAAAGAAAACCTTCTACAATTGTAACTCTATATTTAATAAGCACTGTCTATGATTGGGATTGGGAATGTGAGTTTCGATTAGGCTTCGAAACACTGTAGTTTGTTAGTTTTTTTGGCCATGTTGGAGGACGGTTAATGGCTTTTATCGCTGTTTATATTTGTATTTGACAGGTTTTTAATGTAAAATTTTTTCTTTTTCATGAAAGAAAATAGGATGGTGGGGATTTTGGCCTGGCCTCGTCTCTTCAAGAGACGAGGTTACACAACCTCGTCTCTTCAAGAGACGAGGCCGCTCTTTGATTGGCCTCGTTTCTTGAAGAGACGAGGTCAGGCACTAACGACCTCGTCTCTTGAAGAGACGAGGCCGTGTTGCCTATTTCTGGGATTAAATTCGTCCCAGTGGCATTTTCGTAATTTTTTTTAATTTTAATAATATTTTTTTCCTTTTCCCGAATCTCCTTCTCCCTGACTTTATTTGAGATGCTAAACTTTTTATTTGTATAGATGGTGGTTTTTCACCGGTATTAGTATTTATATTATATTAGTATTTTATTTATTTATTTATTTTATAAATAAAAGTATTTAATTTTTTATACTTTATTTTTAATAAATAATTTATTTAAAAATAATAAAAAAATAAAACTAAAACTGCTAACAGATGACAAAACAAAAAGACTCAATGGGACTCTATGCAACTCAAGGATTTTTTATATTTTTTGTTTTCTATCTTTTTTCTTATCGTTTTGTTTTTTTTTTTTTTTAGAGAAATGTGCTGAGACTGTATGTGAGACAAAGTTCTCGTAATCTTATTTAGCATACTTTTGATAGAGGATATAGTTAAATTTGGGTTTTTTTTTCGACTGTAATTTATCATGTTTGGATGGTCTGTTTTTTATATGTATCTGTATCAAAATAACATGTATAAATATATTCAATTTATATTAATATTTTATTTATATTAGATCCTTTCGATCTTTTTATAAAAACTATCAACTTTTTTTTAATCTATATATATATTTTTTAATAAATGATTTATTAGAAAAAAATTTAAAAAAAATGTCTATATTTGTTCGAAAAAGCTAAATAAACAGGCCTTAAAGGGATGCTACTGATAGCAAAAGAAAAAAAAAATCAAGGGTAGGTACAGTTCCCAACACGGAGTGTCCTTTTTTAAATTCTTGCATATTCATATGAATCCTTTAAAAAGTTTGGTTCTTAACCAAGGATGCCGTAAAAGAATTCTTTTCTAATTTAAAATATTACGAAAGAATCTTTATAATCTATATGTCTTAAAAGTAAAATAGAGAAGTCCGTTTATCATATTGTAATAGAGAATAGTTTGGAATGAAATTATTGATTAGAGTAAAATAAAATAGATCCGGAAACAGAGGATAATTCCATTTATATATTTAGAGTTGTCGATGTAATTATTTATTTCGTTCATGTATCATGATAGTACTTATAAAAACACCCTAATTTATAGATAAAGTTTGTAGTGAAACATTTTAATCATCTAACCATTAAAATAAATATAATAATTAAAATATTAATTATTTTAATAATTCGATCACGATTGAATATAATATAAACTATTGAATAATAACGAGATCATAAAATTTATTGTGCATTATATATTAAAATTACGTTTTTATAGAGTTTTAGATCCAAAAGCATCCATTTGGAGAAATCGTTATTTTATCTTTTCAAACTGTTTTCCAAATGCTTTCCAATATAGAAAAGCAGATCAATGATAACATTGTGATTCATCCATACAAAACGTGCCATTAAAGTAATGATTTTCTTAAGATACTGACATCTTATGGATCGTTAATGTTACGGTTTCTTTAAAATGCTAACGTGGCATTATTTAGCCGTGTTTAATGTTGTACATGTCGTATATGTTTGGTATATGAAAACGGTTTGGAATTGAATTAATGACAGACTGGCAAATTAGTTTCATATGTGGATATGTTAATATAACCATATTTACAATATATTAGGAGTGGTATTTGTGAAAAATGCCTCTTAACTCTTAGGTGTAATAAATATATAAAACCATTATGCTCCTATGTCCTGTTTGATACATGGAAACAGTTTAGAATTGAATTAATAGCAGAATGGCAATTTAATTCCATATGGGAATATGTCAATATAATGATTTATTTTATGTTTAGTTGTATCATATTTATGATAGATTAGAAAGATTGGTATTTGTAAAAAATGCATCTAGCTCTTTGGTGTAATAAATATTAGAATGCACCCGTATTACGTGTGTGTGGAAAAAAAAAACAAAAAAGTAGGTGTGTGAATAAAAAAATAAAAGAGTAGGAGGACAATTAAAAAGAGCGTAGGAAGTGGTAGAAAGGAAAAAAAAAAAAAAAAAGTGGGGGAGAGAGGGAGAGCAACCGTCCCCTATAACCCCATAAGATAATAAGAAAAAAAATAAGATAAGGTTAATATTTTTTGATATCACAATCCAAGATTGACTTAATAATAGTATAAATAAAAAAAACTAATGATTCCAATTTTTGAAAATGCTTTCAAATAAAGAAGGAAAAATAAAATTTAGAGTCGCAACTAAATTTAGAATTTATGCTTGTAAAACAGTCATGTCTTTAAAATCTAACCCACTCCAAATAAATGAAATAAAAATAAGTGGATCACAAGCTTTTTTTATTTTACTTAGACTATAGTGTCATTAGATACAGATACCATTAATACACGTGCAACACCAAAAAATTAAAAGTAGAAGAAGAAGGAGGAAAATTGTAAATATATTATTATGCTTGTTTTATGTATATTTAATCCTTTTATTTTTTTTTTTTTAAACAATACGCTTAAATTCCAAATCTTATAAATATAAAGGCACATTCTATATAAAAATTGATAGTCCAAATATACAATTTTAAATATAAAGAGTTTAAACGTATATGAAGCAAATAAAAATTGATTCATTCGCAATTTTGAAAAACGAAGAATTCGTCGTTAACGTATGTTGGACATTTCATACAAACGTGCCCTAGGAGTTGAAGAGAACCTAACTCTACTGCAAATAAAGGAGCGAATGAGCACCATACTCCAATGTGGAAAATTACGAAACTCCGCTGTACAAAAATCCGCTGCTCCATCCCGTTACAATGCCATTCATTTAATTAAGTAATTTTCGATTGTTATTGGTGACCATGTTGAGTTTAAATCGTTTGAAGACATGGATTTTGTAAAAAATGTAGTTTATTTTACAGACAGTATACGGGGCTTTTGTTACTTGTAGCGTTGACATCTTCAACTATTGGCTTGTTCTACTCGATCATATCAAGATTAGTATTGTCAACATCTTGACTCGTGCTATTGATATTGATGAGGAGATAACATTTGGTGATGAAATGACTTAAGGAGAATGACGTGAGGAAGAACAAATAGTCTCGATATCTCAAATGGATGCGAACGACACAGCAGACACGTATTTGAACAAGAGAGAGTCGTCCAAGAAGGGGAGGAGGAAACAATACAAGGCCGCCCAAATGCCGCCAACATTGAAGGCTACACCGCCAGCGTTGAAGCCTACCTATATTGCCCCATCTTCGTTTTTCAAGTTTTAAACCGCTAACATTAATTCTAGACTGCCAACTTCTATTTTATACTGTCAACCTACATGATGCATGATTTATTTCTTGTTACCTTTTTAGGTTTTTCTTGCAATAGTATAAATAATTCTTTAGACTTATATTTTGTATTATAACATATCATATACTTTTGAAACCCTAAATTGAGAGAAGTTTCTCTTTGAGATTGTATCATTTGCAATTGTTGTGTGATTTAGATCACTTGATGAGTGCTCTAGTAGACTCGTGTCTTAACCTTATAGTTCTTTGAGCAATTGGAGTGGAAGTTACCAAAACTGTCTATTTGATCATTGAGAATAGAGCCTCCTTGTAAATGTTGCTTATCTTATCCCTTCAAAAGTTGGAAATGAGGAGAAGTTGTTGAATATTTATAGTTATTTTGAGTGGATAGAAATCACCAAATCTTCTTTGTGATTGACGAATGAGATTGAGCAACCTCAATTTATACTTATCTTGAGTAAGCTAGCCATGGGTCAAGGCTAGCATTGATATATCAAATCTCCCATAAGTTATTATAATAAATGAATTGCACTTACTGGGCACTATCACCTGGGCAATGAGTCAAACCTAAATATATAAAATAATATATTTTTTAAGTCCTTTTATAGTTACTATATAACTTCCAAGGTTTATAAATTTTATAGGCATCTTTGTTCATATTGACTCCAATATTTCTAATTATCTCTTTGTAGAGAAGAATGCTGATTTTATATTGAGCTAAACTTGTCATTTTTTTTTTTGTCTTAATTCTTTGGATTACATGAAGTTTAGTAAATTTAGTTTATAATTAAAATGATCTTACCTTAGTAAGCTTAGAGTAGACATTACTGGATTAGTCTGTAAACAAGTTCACAAACTCAACAACGCAAACAACCAGTTCTAAGCCCATAATGAGCTCATTAAGGATGCTTAAGCCTAATGTCATTGAGTTGAGGAGTGTATAAACAATAGGTCATGCCTTTGAATCTAACTTTTTCTTGAAGCATCAAGAACCAAAGGAACAATACAAGACTATGAAACTCTTACTCTTAAGGATTGAATGAGCTTGAACAAAGAACAATTCAAGTAATACTTAGATATAGACATGTATTGATGTTAATACTGTAGAAACTAAGTAACACTTAAGAAATGCAGATTATGCCCAATTTAAATTTCTTCCCAAAAACTGAAAGTCTAAATCATGCACAACAATAAATATAAATAACAATAATAATTAAAGAGATAGAGATGGGAAAATTTGCATCGTGATATAACTTGGAGTTCAGTCCTTTCCCAAATCTCCATGATCCACACAAATACCTCCCTCAATGAAGGACTTCACCACTTTATTCACAACAAATAAAGTGCCTCAACAGATAATTTCACACACATCAATAATACAAATGCTTTAGTTGAATCTTTACAATATCAAACACATTATATTCAACTCGAGACTTTATTAAGAGACTCTCAACAAAACTATGATACAGTGCTCTTATAAAGAAAGCAATTATAAAATAATTAGTACTATACTAAGTTTATTACTCTTAATAATTTACAAATTACAATATAAGCTAGGGAGTATTTACAAGGATTTTGTATACAAGAAGAAGCTCAACTAACTACCAAAAAGTCTTTAAGAACATCCATGTATAAACTCTCAAAACAAACTAGTCATTGCCCTTAAAACACCCACCAATAGTCAAACTTCAAAGTCTATAACGACTATTTTTTAGCCTATCGTCAAGCCAGTACAATTTCGCACCCTTGGACAATTCCACAATTAAAACTATTCTTCGAACAAGTTTTACCGGTGAGCTGGTATGCTTCAAACAGTTTCAATGTACTTTTGTATTTTTGCCATATCTTTCTCATCGAGACTTCAATTGAGGTAATTCAAAATGCTACGAAAAGCTTAGAGAGAGCTATACAATTTTTATGTTTTAACCTTTACAAGATTACAAAGGAATCAAAGACTAAATCGTACTAGAAAACCTGAGAGCAAAAAGAAAAAAAAAGGCACATATATGTATTCAAGCATTTTATTCATCTAAAAAGTGTAACTAATTAAATGTAACCTAACACAATTTAGTAGTTAATTATGTAGCTAATTTCCTCATCAAAATTCACGTTAAACACATAAGCTCAACGAATACTTTAAACTTCTTCTCCTCTCACTAGTGTGCTTAAACAATTGAAACCGTCTATTCCTTCTTTAAGTTACTCCTCTCTTAAGTCATCTTTGGGTGTTACATCTACTAAACACTTTTTTAAGGCGTATTGATTACAATGGCTTTATAGCTCACTTTTTAACTTTTTCAATGGGTAAATTACACAAGAAGGTATCAACGTTTAGGATAAGTTCATTTGAGATATCAACATTTGATATGGTTAAAAAGAGATATCAATGTCATGTCAAATGAGTCCTTTAAGGCATTACTAACAAACTGTTAATGACATCGTCAATGGTGTTTCGACACTCAGCAAGTTTTAATAAGAAAAATAATTTGTATATTTAATTACCTATCGAGAGAGAAAAAAACCATAAAAACCAATAAAAAAACCCAATCCATTTCCATAATTTCATAAAGAGTAGTAACCCTTAGCTTTTTCGTTTTACCGTAATAATGTAATTACACACAACAAAATTTCGAAAATCTTCCCTTGGAAAATTTTAAGTCAGTCTCTAACCAACTTGTTCCCACTCTTATCATATCCATTTCTACATCAGAGCTCAGAGATTTTATTTTTACTGTCAATGGCTAGCGTCAACGCATATGTTAAAAACACTCTTTGATTCACTTTTTGGAAATGTCATTGATTTCTCATTTTGATCAACATTCTAGGTTTATTGATTTGTCTCTTCTCTATACAACACTTCGATCTCTTTTGAAATTTCAAAAAAAAATTATACAAACTACATCGTCTTTGATTACTACAAAACCTGATTTTCATAATAGCGTTATTTCATAAAGTTGAAGATTGTGGGATTTTTTAGGGTTCTACTATGCATGGAGTGAGCGAGTGTGAGGTTGATCATGAAACGGAATATCAGTTTGGGGATTTTGGGGGTTTTTTTTTACTAGTTTTTGTGTTCTCACCCCCCTCCCCTCTCTTTTTTTTTTTTTTTTCCTTCTATTGGATCTTGTGTGTTTTAATTACATATACAAATTATTTAACGAAACATTATTAACGATGTCATTATTGGTCCATTATTGATACCTTAAGTGACTCACTTGACACAAAATTGAATCCTAAAATGAATTTACACTCAAACATTGATGTCTTTCCACATAATTTACCCTCTTTCCAAGTGATGCATGTTTAGTGGATTGTGCTTATGATTAAACAGGATATGATTACAAAGGCGTGGTCAAGATAGCAGTTAGTGAAGTAATCATGCTCTGAATTTTATTTTATGTTTCATTTATACATTATTAGTAATACTTTGCTATTGTGTTAAATGTTGAATTTTTGACTAAACTGTAATTAATAGGTCATCAATACTCACAGCTCTTAATACTTGTTATAGTTTTTAGGCTTTTATGTCCCATGGTCGAGAGACTGGGATGGCTTATGCGATACATAGGATGTATGAGTATTTTCTAAAGTATATGTGAAATGGGTGTTTTTATAGGAAATTTGAACAATTTAAGTTGCTTAAAAACAAATGATACTATGTCAAAATTTTTATAGAATTATAATTTAATATGTTTTAAACTAAAAATCATTGGAAACTCACTTAGTATTTTAGGGTTCCTTACATGAATCATATGATTGATACATACATGGCATATCATATGCTTTATGAAATTTTGGCCATTACAGTTGAGATGCTCCAAAGGGGGCTCATTTGACATGATCCAATATTCAAAAGATCATGAATAGAGACAAAATCAAAGTATATATGTTTTAATATCCTATGATCAACAACAAGTAGAACATGTGACTTATAACAACTATAGTTTATTCAATTAATCAGCTCAAGATTATGCTTATCATGGCTTCTGCCTTTAGCTGTGACTTATGACAAGCGAGTCCCTCCTAATTTTAAACTAAGTTTTCCATTTATTACATTATATGTCATAAAGGAAAATTGTTTTCAATACACATGATTCCTATAAGAAGCAACTGTAGAGCATACTTTGAATCTCAGAAGATAAATCAGACATTTGAATGATTTTTTCCTCTTTGAGAGGTAGGGAGAGAATTATATTAGCCATGTTTATACTAAGAGTACCTCTAATATTATTGTCCAAACATCTTTAGGCAACAAGCAAGTAGTAAGTTTTAGTCTTAGTCTTGATAGTTGATTTAGGACCTTATACACAGGTAAATAGATTATCTTTAAGGAGAATCTTATAGTGAAGATAAGGTAATGGATAACGTATTCCTTCTACTTTTAACTCCTTATTCCGAATTTGCACGACCACACAAAACCATCTCATACATTAAATCCCTAATCAGGCCACAATGCTCTCAAGTTAAAGAATGTGTCATTAACCTGATTTGACTAGTGCCTCTCAAGTGTGATAAAGGAGGAACAATCTTTTACCTTTTAAATTCCACTAGAGCTACCTTGACAGTAACTCTTTGAGAAATACACTCACCACCACTCTGGAGTTATGAGATTGCCTTGACCTTTCATTTAAATGGTCATACATTTTTTTTTTTTTTTTTCATTTTAAAGTGGATCCAAACACAGCGTAAGTCTAAGTCAGACTATATTAATTTTCCATGCCAATGATGAAATCCAGTTAAATTTCATTGTCACCAATTGCCATTTTGATTCTCCACTAGGATTGTCGGAATACACACGCTTTGGAATTGGAAAATCATAGAAGTCCCTTGCGTGCAAGCGAAGTCACACATCTCCATTTTTTGGTCATTGTCCAACAAATTTGTCGGCACGGCAACGGCCCATCTAAGTCCATTCGCCCAGTCCAAAGTTTCATTCCGCATTTATGGAGAACAGCTGTGGGACAGACCTAGCTAGCCCATCCATTTAACAGGCTAGATTGAAATTTTCAATCTATTCAATATGCGGGCTATTTTATCCTGGTCCACTTAACTTATGTACCAAGGGTACCTTTGGATGGTTTATATTTTATATTTTATCAAATTAATCTATTATCTATATATGATATATTTAATCCTTTTATGAGTAAGATTATTTATTTTTTATTTATATATTTCTTGACAAATAATCCATTTAAATACATCTATGTATTATCTGCATGTGGACGAAACGAATAGATCTTAACGTGTCAATTCATTATACTGAGTTAGCAGGTTAACTCATGTTAATAAAAATAAATAAATAAATAAAAGAGAGAGAGAAAGAAAGGAATAGCTAGCTTGAATTTACTTGTATCTTTTAAACTTTATTCTAGTCATCGTATTTGTAAATTATAAATTGTAATTTAAAAGGTTTTAAAACCTTGTTCTAGTTCAAGAAAACCTCTACAGTTTCATGACGGGACTATATCGTTAATATTATTAAAATTAAATTAATTATAAAATAAATTAATAAAAAAATATAAGGATTCAATCATAATTGGAAAAAATTTTGACTGTTTATTGATTTGATGGGATCAATCCTATTATAATCGCTACATAACTATAGAATTTCAGTGGTTCAACTTTAAATCGATTTTAAACTGGTTTTTTCCATATACTAATATTTCTTAAAAAGTTACGGTTTCATTATCAATTCTATAGAGTTGGTGTTTTTGCTCGGTTCAAATGAATTAATCCTATGATTTTCGAGCGGATAACTAACCTCAAAATCTGAAATGATAAAATTTTCAAATCTAGTTCTATTCTTTATTTATTATATGCGAACATAGTAATACTAATTTACAATATTACATATTTAACATCATTAACAAGATTTACATGGACAACTGGATAAAGACTATTACGATATTTAACTCAATGCAACGTTACTAAATAACCACTCTAATAAAAAAATAACAATAAAGGAAATCAAAATATCCAAACAATTATATTATTATATTAATCCACCAACCCACGTGCGATGAGTAACAAAAATTATGGCCTACTTCATCTGTTAGTTAACACAAAATGAATTAGGATGGAACAGGATGGGTTAGCCTGTTTAACCTATTTGCACAACTCTACATGATGATAAGCATCACAAAATATCTCTTATCACTTTTGGTATATGGAGAATATTTAGAATAGAGTTGATTGCAATGAAAAAATGGAATGGATAGGGAATGAAAAATACATTCTTATTTAATATATCCATGAAACTGAATGAAATATAACGGGTATATCAAGGTATTTATTTAATGCCCCGAGTAATATAGATATAAATGATAAATATGCGGTAACAATTAAAGTAAATAACATAATGTAGGGTAAAAGGAATTTGCCTGGGATCAATTTCCTCCTTGGAGGCGTAATGATCCAGGCTTCTAACATTGACTTTGATACAGTTAAATTGTCTTTAGTAGAATTGATTTAAATGGAACGAATTGAATTGGATGGAATATACACACACACACATATATATATATATATATATATTATACAATGACAAATTAGTTTTTATGTATGGAAGTACCCACAACACCAAATGGAATGGAATCATATGTAGTCTATTTATAATATAATATATATATATATCCTTAGTAATAAATATAAATAATAATAAATATAGATAATTAATCTTTGTTAAGATCATAATTGTCAAAATCACGAGTCGAATATAAGTTTCTACAAGTTTATGATTTTATATGTTTTTTATTAATTAAAATGAATACAAAATTAATTAGATGTAGACTTTATGTTAAATAATGAATTGAGGCATACGATTCTACACGTTTACAATTTTACTAATTTTGTATGATTTGTACGATTCTACCAATTTTATGTATTTCATTGAATAGTAAAATTTTGATTTTGATCAGCATGGTTAAGATATAGATAATTAATATCTATTAAGATAAAGAGATAATTGTGGATGCAGGGTCCTTACTGGTAATGGTCACACATGCGTCACATGGATCTCGCGCATGGCACGTGACTTCAGAGTGCTGCTAAAGAAATGACACTTGATGACGGGATGACTTGGAGAGAATGACAGGGGAGGAGGAATAGGCAGTCTCAATGCCTCAAATGCACAAGTGACAGGTAAGAAAGCTTGAATAGACCTCGCGCGTCAACTTTATAGTTCTTGAGCAGTTGGAGTAGAAATCACTTGAGTTGCCTTATTTGATCTTCCTAAATATAACCTCCTTTACAGACTATTATTTGTCTTCTTTCTCCAAAAGTTGGAAATGAAGAGGAGTGACTGAATATTTTTAGGCACTTGGCATGGATGATGACCGTCAAATCACCTCAGTGATTGACGGATGAGATGGAGTAAGCTCAATTCATGTTTATCCTAAATGAGCTCCTCATGAGCCAAGGCCAACAGTCATCTCCTGTGTGTACTTTGTATAAGTTTGCCTGAGAAAGGTTGGATGCAGCAGACCGGTCCAACGATCCCTATTCCAAGCCCACCAAGCCAAATCTCTCTAAGCCATCTCAATATAATTAAACCGAACTCACTAAGTCCTGTCACTCGGCCCCCAAGTCAAGCCCAATAAATAAATAATAATTTGTATATTTTAAATCCCCATTACATTTTGTCCGCTGACCAAAATTCTTGGATAGAGTTCAAGTATTTTAGGCATTGCTTGTATTTATGCATAACTTGGTTAATACTCGGCACATAATACTGCTGAGTACTCTTATAGAGTTGAAAACTTTAGTTGTTGTAGATGAGTCAACTCACTCTATTGCATATAGTTGTATTGTAGTGTGCAAACTTGCTGCGCTACTTCAATTGTGCGTGTCACCTTGTGTTTACATGAATGATATTACCTCCCATGAAGCCATTTGATATTTATATTAGATCCTCCATTTCTTTCGCATGTATAAATGATTTGATGATTCCTTCCATAAGTGTCCAATCAGATACATGCATCGTGAATTTGCAATGATAGTGTCAACCATACTTGTCGAATAGATTTTTATTTTTTCTGTAATTATATTTTTTTTTTAGCTATTGCTAAAAAAAATTCACAATATCTTGTTAAATCTTCAACTATGTTGTCAAATCTCCACAATATATTCTTAAATCTGCAAATATCTTGTCAAATGTCCACATTATTTTGTCGAATCTTCAAATATCTTGTCAAATCTCCATATTATCTTAATGCATATCTTCTTTGTATTGGATAGTTTTCACAATATATTTCAATATCTATCTCTTTAGTTCATCATGTTAGCTATTTATATGCACATATACTTGTCTTTTCTTCTTACTTTTATCAAGGAGCCTCAAACGGAAAACAAAGGCATAGTTCATCATTCATCTTCTTCCATTAACTTTTCTTCTTTCTTTTTTTTTTTTTTGTTAAATATCATCTTCCTTTTTTTTTTCTACGTGTGTAGACACTAATTCATTTTGTCCATAACAGAGACAGCAGTGTTCGAACAATTACCCATGACTTGCAAAGATAAAGTACCCTGAGACAAGTCTAATAATAACATATGGTGAGTTCTTAGCTCTTCTCGTCAAGATTTCAGTTTCATCATCCATAACGCAGATAGATGACATCTATTCGAGTAATTATCCTTCAATGTTGAAGGTTAAAATACCTCTTCCATATCATCTCCTTTTTTTCCCCTTCTTCTTAGCATTGCATGTTGTCCCATACATCTTTCTTTGTAGTATCTTAGGATATATGCTTAATACTAGTGTTCTTCCTTGATGCTTGGTAGGTTACGATGACTCTAATGATATCCATTGCCTTGTGGATTCGAGTCACAATATTTGATACATGACTTTCTTATACGATCATCCTTGAGGTAGTCTTCCACTTTATAAACCTTATTATTTGTCATGCTTGCTTCTTGTTAACCGACATTTGAATCTATATATATATATATATATATATTGCTTTTAACATGACATAGAGATAGAAGACAAATCACGGACACATTGCCTTCCCCCTTTTTCTTACTTTGTTTGTTTTCATCATGAATTTGAAGACGTATATTTCAGCAGTACTGCACTTTTTCTACGTTTAAACCATCAATTTCAATATATTAGATTTGCTCCACCAATCCCACTGAACCATCCACAATTGGTAAATCTAATTTACCTCGTGTCGAGCCTGGATTTTTCATTTCTGGTTTAACTTCTTTTAATCCAATTCATATTAAACTCTTACCCATTTGATACGAATCATCGACTAAGAATTAAAAGAAATTTGATTTTTGAAAATATTTTGGAGTCTCCACCCGATAGAACTCGGGAAAAAAAAATAAGTTAAAATCAATGGGTGGTTAATCCTAACTTAGCTACTAATTTGTGAAAAAAATGATTTTTAAAATCAAATTTTATAAACCAGAGATTTTTGGATCCAGGAGCTATCCTATTAAAACCATACGATTACCACTTGAAATTCTTAAATTAAAATTTATCCTTTTAATGCTCATAAAAAAAATCTAACATGCAGACTATGATTTTTATAATTTACAAATTCAAACAATATTTACATATCTAAATATTTATAATATTGGCAAATCTAAATATTTACAACTATGAATAATATTTACAAGTTGTTATTACAAAAAAAATATTTACATGCAAATAGTATTGAGATTTATAATTTTTATTAAACTAGTAAATCTAAATATATACAATAATGAATCAATAATATTTGACAAAAACCAAAAAGAAAAAAAAATACTTTTTAAGTCGCCCCGGAAGTGCCTACGTACCTGTTATTCGGGATCAGACAATACGTAGTTCTTTTCATAAAACATTTAGTGTATTGGTTGATTTTATTTTATTTTTTTTAGAATTCTTTTCACTTTAAGTTCTTTAATTTTTGAATTTTTGTAAAAAGAAAAAAGAAAAAAATGATTTTTTTTTTCAAAGTGTTCCTATAAACTAACAAATTTATTATTATTATTTTTTCAAGAAAATGATTTTTCTATGCGACAAATCAATTTTCATGCATATATCTATTTTTTTCTTTTTATTATCTTTTCCTATTTTTTTAATCATTTTTCATTTTTTTATAACAATAATAATAATAAATATTACTTACCTAGTCGGGTCGAATCTCGGAGTCGGATCGAAGTCGAGTCGATCCTTCGTCAACCGAAGCTGTGATCAGAGAAGACACCGGAGCTGTGATTGGAGGCAACCGGAGAGTCTGGAAAACACCAATTCGGGGGTTTCGAAGCACTAAACTTGCGAATTTGAACAAAGTGAGGCATACTAACACTCCTGTGATGGTGGATCGAGCTAGGAGTGGCTAAATGTGGTGGTTAGAATCTTTGAAGATGGTGGCCGTTGGTGGATCTTGGTCGGAGATGAAGATCAAGCTTCTATAACTATCTATAACTTCCTACGAGTAGATCAGGAACTCCTAAAGCTTCCTATAACCTTGGATTCGATCGAAAAACATCCTAACCCCATGAATTCGAAATTTCAAATTTAAACTTAGGAACTTTGATTTTGGATTCAAAAGAAATTGAGAGTTTCTGAAGTTGTGGATTCTTTTTTTTTCATGTTCAGAAGGATGAATTCGAGTCCTATTTATAGTGATTAAGACTCGAATTAGCATTGAATTGGATTAAAACCTCAAAATCGAAAGCGCGTGAAAAAAAAATTAAATTTGGGTATTTGTGCCTTAATTGACCGAATTGAACAAATTGCAAATGTATTTGGCTTTGAAATTGGGTTGAAAACAACAAATTAAGTCTAATTCGTTATTTTAGAAGTGTAATTCTGACTTTGGAAGTGTAAATTTTAAAAACCGAATTTCGAAAATTGTGCAAAAAAAGCGTATTGGATGATTTTCAAACTCAATTTCAAATACCCAAATTGCATTTTCGAAATCCTAAAATGATATGAATCCAAAGTACTTCAAGTCTACTTCCAGATCCCCAAAACAATTTCATGAAAATTGAAGCCAGTTTTCCCAAAAATCGATCGAAAAACGGCCATCTGAGCCCAAAAAAAGGGTCACGTCTCCTAGGAAAGACGATGCGCGTGTGGCACACGCGCCACGCGTGGGTGCATGCATTGCACGCGCTAGGCAAAAAAATATTGTGCCCTCCATGCGATTCGAACTCGGGTCGATCCTGTTTTGTTTTGCATTCAAAATATATTTAAGGCTTCTCTAAAATGTGGATTTAATTGATAAAATCATTTAATTGTATCCAAACAAATTTATAATTAAAACTAGTATTATATCAAGCCCAAAAATTTAAAAATTTATTTACTTTTCTTATCTTTTTTTTTCCTTCTTTCTTGTAAAAATAATAATTTTTTTCTCTCTCTTTTTCTTGTATTTCTTTCTCTCTCTCTCTCTTTTCTTTTTTTTTTTATATTCCCTTTTTTTGTATTTTTTGTTTATCTATTTAAATTTGAGGGCTTAACATAATATTAATTTTTATTATAAATCGAAGCCTTAAATGGACAAAAATTGGGTGTCTACACCTTGAGTTTTTTTTTTTTTTTTTAATTCTTGGTGGTGAACCATTGTTGTCATCTTGAAATAGATTTGTAGTATTGAGTGGTGCAGTTCCATATATCTTGATAATCTTGAATTTGATAATATTTTATTTCGTGTACATGAATCTTGATATGCTTGAACTTGGTGGTTTAGATAACAACTATAATCTTAACAAATTCAACACTCTTGATAAATTTGATGATCCTGATAATCTCGTCAACTCTTGATCAATCTCGATATACTAAATAACTTTGATAACCATAATGATCTTCGTCCTCTTGATAACCTTGATATTTGACAATAATTTTGATACTCTTGCTAGTCTTGTTACCCAAGATATATATATATATATAAAAGGCATTATCTCACCAGAGCGTTAACAAAGATTGATGGCAAAAGAAGGGAAGAATAGCCAAATTCAACAAAATCCAGTTGTCAAAACAAAGGAAACGGGAAGCATCCAAGGCTATAGTGTCCAAATGGCCAGATAGAAGGAGACCAAAGCTAGGCATACACCAACTATTGAAGTTATCAAACAAAGGGACTTGCTGGTGCACCAAGATGGTAATCCACTTCTATTTCAGCTTCCGCGAAACCAGTGGACAGACGACACAATTTCTGGAGATACGTTTTGGGACAAAGCTTCTCGCCCCAAGTTAGGTGCAACTCTCCATTACTAGTGACTTCTAATTAATTGAGGCTCAAGCTATGGGTTGATTCCAGGAGCACCATTAGGGAGGACTCATTGCTACATTTCAAGAATAAGCGAAAGGAGCTACCACTTTTCAGTACATACTTCGCATTTCTTAAGCCACCACCTGGATGGAGTGACTGGGTAGACTACATCACTGACCAACTGGAATATGTGAAGCTTCTGAAACAAGACAAAGTCTATAGCGCCATTATCACCTCTGCTTGCTTGTGGCTCGTTAGCATAAACAAGATGGAAGTATGGAGTGCCACCCTCTCTCGCTAGAATACAAAGACTCGTACATTTATCAATGCATAGGGGTAGACATCGTCACGGTCCGGTTCGGGTCTGGAACCGGACCCGAACCGCCGGTTCTCGATTCCCGGTTCCAAAAGTGGTGGAACCGGAACCGGACCCGTGGGAGCCGGTTCGGTTCCCGGTTCTTAGGAACCGCCGGTTCTCACGGTTCGGTTCCAGTTCTAGAGGAACCGGGAACCATGAAAAAAAATAAAAAATCAATTAAATAATTTACTTAATTTAACTAAGAAAAAATAAAAAATAAATTTTTAACTTGAAATAACATTAAGCCTAACAATAATTGTTCATGGCATTAGTTAAAAGAAATTTTATAATTATGTATTTATTTATATACAATCACTTGCACTTTTTTAGTTGTTATATTAGCAATGTGACACTATAAAATATTCAAAGATATAAATAATTCTGAATAACAAAAAATGAATCACACATTGTGAAGAAAGAAAGTTTACTTTGATTAGAAGTCTACATAAATTTAACAATATATGATTTCAAATGTAATTATTACTTATGTCATTAATAATAACACATTAAATATTATGAATAGGAAATAAATTTTTTATTATTTATGCAAAAATAGTTTTAAATATTTATTTTATAATTACAATTTTTTATAATTTTCTTTTCTTTTTTTCTTACCTTTTTTTATAATTTCTATGGTGTAGAACCGCCGGTTCTGCCGGTTCTTGAATCGATGGTTCCAAAACCGCCGGGTCATGCGGTTTTTAGGGATGGAACCGTAAGGTCCCGTAAGAACCGACGGGTCCTTTATCGGTTCAGACCCCCCATTGCCGGGCCGATTCCCGGTTCAGGAACCACCGGTGACGGGTCAGGTCGGTTCCCGGTTTGGAACCGACCCATGATGATGTCTACATAGGGGGATATATCACCAACCCTTGAAGACGTGGTCACGCTTATGAGCCTACACTGTTTTGGGGTGACTAATGCCACTGCAGTTGTGACTTCATGCGAAGAGCGCCACCTCGAAGCATCTTTACTGGTGGCTTTAAAGCTCGCCCATGATGATAAGAAGAAACCGTATATCTCTGCCTAGATAGCACACTTCTTCGAAGAGCGGAGAAAGAACATGCCTCAAGTAGCGGGATCAACTCGTGGAAAAGAGTATGTTCATATTATTACCCTATACTTGACTTCTCTAACTAATACGTTTCTTTTTTGGTTCGTCGATGTGCAAGTATGAACTCACAGACTTCATTGAATATTGGTTGTCACTATTTATGTTCCCTAGTGGGATGGAAGAAGGTGTAAGCCTTCGGCCTTTTTGCTTTGGCCGTACGTATTGTATAGGGTCAATGGTTTGCACTAACTCCTTTATACCAGGGGTCCCTATATCAACGTCTTGAACTGTACCAGCAAGCTTCTGTCTGTTCCAAGGGTAGATATGTGAACGTGTCACATGTGGACTTACTTTTCTTATAGTTATTCTTCTATGAGCAGTTTTGGAACCATCTTGCACAACTGACCATCAACAGGGATTCAAATCTTGTTGCTCCTCGGGCATGGGCATGGATTGGAGTGGAGATCAATTAGCCACTTCTTCAGCTCATCGATGTCGAGAAGGAGTTTATGTTTCAACCTTTTGTAGAGCCTCTTGCAGGTTATCAAGGAAGTGACGGGCTTTATCTTCTAAGTTCTGAAGGCGATGTTATCTTAGTTGACAACTGTTATAAGCTGGATAAAAAGTCAAGCTAGGTTCATGCTTTGGTGCATCCCAATGGGCTTTCTATCTTTGCTTGACATAGGAGATTCGAATGGGTGGTTCTTGGAGCAAAAGGTGATGGTATACTCCCTTCACAGAGTGGCGCACCAATTTGGCTTTGATCAAGGATTGCCACATCTTCTCAACATTGCGTAGAGTTTTGATTCATGCTACCAATTAATTTCGCTAAGTAACTTCAAGTGCATCCATCGTATGGTATGATAGTTGTTCTTTCCTTCTGTGGAGCGTCGTGGAGTTACTCTGCTGGTTGGCTGACATATTGGTCGAATTGTATAGTCATCTTCCGTGACTATGCCTTTGCATCCGTAGATGATACATTGCAAGCCCCACTCATATATCGCCATGAGTTCTATCTCAGACTACCAAGGAATAGATACCATATGCCAACCAATAATATTCAAGTGGTTGAGGAGTCTACGTCGGACAAATTAAAAGATTTTGCCAATGCGTCTCTTTCAAAATCGAAGGGTAGCCATCCACCACCTCAAATATTGGATTTTAAGGCAGCAAAGCATGCACTCATCGAGGAGGTGATAAGTCTTCTTGTGTATAACCTGCTATTATTACTCTTCTTCTATTGTCTAATTTTTTCTTTATTCGCCATTTTCAAGTTGACACAAGCTCTTTTCTGAGATCATATCACCCTAGTGGTGCTATTACACCAGTGATGGTACTGGATAATGAGGATAACAGCCTGGACAAAATTGATTACGAACCATCTCTAAACCTCTGTGATGACAATGAAAGTGATGTTGACAAGACTGAAGAGCTCAATTATGAGGATGATGAGCATACTATTGATGATGGGATCACGAGTGCACCTGTTATCAATGCACCTATTGAGCTCCTTCCTCCCCCAATTGTTGGCATGTCTTCTGAAGACATGGTGACAACTTCAGAGGGCTATGTTGCATTAGAGGAGATGACTTCCTTTCATGGCTTTACTGTACCATCTCATTTGATAGTACCTTTGGAGAGTCTGAATGCCATGGACAGGGGATTTTAGGCCAATTCTCCTATGTTGGGAACCAAGGTAGCTATAGTAATGGTGAAAATGATTGGTGAAGCCATGCTACTAATGGACAGATGTTTGAGTTCTTTATCAATTGTGAAACTTGGGAATCTTATCAAATGTGTTGAAGGGGCTTGCATGTTGTAGTTCAAAGTTGATAGCTTGTGGCATGTTGCTAGCAAGCCTAAGAGATTACTGAATTACAGGGATGCCAAGGAGCATCATGGCATGTTGATGGTGAAGTTACAGGAGCTCTAAAAAGAGATTGCAGCAGCAGAAACTAAGATGAAGACTGCATTAGGAAGTGAAGACCCGGATTGCATATAGGCTTAGATTGCCAACCCTAGTTTAGACTTGTTATTACTCTCTTGTTTCCTTTTTTTTTTTTTCTTTTGAACAATATGCTGGCAGTTTTTTTATTCTGAGATGAATAGATTACTTTTCTTGATTTTTGAAAGTCCTTTGATTGTGTTGCCATTTATTTGCCTGATTGCTCGTATTTGCGTATATTAAAATGCCACTTAGGCTATTTGTAGTATGCGTTTGTGCTTAGGAAACAATGTTTTCACTTAGCAGCAGCGATTGATGGAATAAAAATGTATGAGTCTTATGTTGGGCATCGGAGCAGTGCTCTCACTTGCTAGCCATGATATTATTATCATTAAGGTAATAAATCGATCGTGCTTTTAGCAGCGATAGTACTACGTGCCTTATAAGTTTGCTACCCTAATAATCGAGTGTAATTGGTTAAGAAGGTGTTTCCCTATACTTAACCACTCATTGCATATTTTTCTAAAACATTTGCACTATGTTAGATGTAACATCATGTTATCGTCCTTAGGTATAACACCATGCCATCATGCGCCTAGGAGACAATGCTTCTATTAGTCAGCACTATAAGTAAAGCATGTAATCATGCGCTTAGGATACAATGCTCTTACCAAGTAGCTACGATGTTTAAGATATTATGATTGCAGTTGACTATCACGAACATGAGGCGTACTTGGACTCAGTGATCTAAGGGACCTCTTAAAGCATTTTAACGCATTGGAGTAAGACTCTTACTTGCAACAATAGTATTTAAGGGATTCTTTTTAAGAAAGTATTCAATCGTGCTTAAGCAACGATCATGGCATTGGTCACTTAGGATCAAAATCTTTGGTTTTGTTAGTCAAGGGGGTATTTCGCACTACTTGACTGTTTAGTATGAGTTACTAGGGAAGTTGTCTCTGTTAACTGCAATAGCTTGTAACGCGCCTGGGAGCTAATACTCTTGCCAGTCAATGATACACAAGCTTAACATGTCATTATGCTCCTAGGAGTTAATGCTCTAACCAGTCAGCAACAACTTTTAAATTACCCCTTATAGACTTTATGTCGTGAAGTTCTGAATCTCTTATGGACTCTGAGATGATCATCACATACAATGCAAGCTTGGGGGTTAAGGCATGGAAGCCATTATGTTAGGGCATTGCTTAGGCTTAAGGCGTAAAAGCTAAGATGGTGCTAAAGCAGTACCTAGACTTAAGGCTTGCAAGCTGAAATGTCAGGGTATCGCTTAGGTTTAAGGCATAAAGGCAATAATGCCAACGTATTGCTTGGGCTTAAGGCATAAAGGCAATAATGTCAAGGTATCACCTGGACTTAATGCATAGATGCCGTGAAGCTAGGGCTTTGCCTGGTCTTAAGGGCCGAAGGCCATGATGCTAAGGTGTTGCTTAAACTTAAAGTGGTATTGTTTAGCACAGTATAAGAGGGGAGGCATGATGGTGATATTCTGCCAAGCTAGATTCTCACATTTTCCACTTTAGAGGCTGGTTATTGCTCAACTACAACCAGTGGTGATGGGGTATGCACACTCACTCCTTGGGCGCTTTGCTACGCAATTAGGGTAGAGCCTTGCAAGGCTACACCTTGGAGTGCATCAGCATTAGTAGTCACGCTTAGTATGAGATGAGTGAGTATAGCCAAGAAATGGTTCAGAGCCTAAGTGTTCTCTTGAATGGTTTGTGTCATCTCAGCGTTACTTTCTTGTATAGCACGTATGACTTGTGCATTGTCAACAATGATGCCTTGCATGTCAGTAGCAGGATTAGCGTTGACATTAGGGTTGACATGTTCCAATGCTAATATGTCTGGATCAATTGTGTTGGGGTTAAGGTTGCTAACATCTTGATTTACGTTGTCGTTAGTGTTACTTAGCTTTCTTCTTAGAGGTGCCATCATGACTAATTTCAAAATCCTTAGTCCTTAACGGAGTCACCAAAACGTAGATGCAAGGTCCTTGCTAGTAGTGGTTACACATGTATCGCGTATATCTCATGTGTGGCACGTGACTTTGGAGTACTGCTGAGAAAATGACACTTGATGAGAGATGGCTTAGAGAGAATGATAAGGGAGGAGGAACAGGCAGTCTTAGTATCTCAAATGCATAAGTGATAGGTAAGAGAGCTTGAGTAGACCTTGCACGTTAACCTTACAGTTCTTGAGCAGTTGGAGTAGAAATCACTTGAGTTACCTTGTTTGATCTTCTTGAACAGAACCTCCTTTATAGATTGTTGTTTGTCTTCTCTTTCCAAAAGTTGGAAATGAGGAGGAGTGACTGAGTATTTATAGGTACTTGGCATAGATGGCGATGGTCAGATCACCTCAATAATTGACGGATGAGATAGAGTAAGGTCAATTCATATTTATCCTGAATGAGATCCTCATGGATCAAGGCCAACAATCATCTCCTGCGTGTGCATGAGCTTGCCTGAGAAATGTTGGATACGACGGACTGGTCCAATAATCTCTGTACTAAGCCCACCAAGCCAAATCTCCCCAAGCCATCCCAATATAATCGAATCAAACTCACTGAGCCCTGTCACTCAGCCTACAAGTCAAGCCCAATAAAAAAAATAAATAATAGTTTTTATATTTTAAAGCCGCATTACAATAACTAAATTAGATATAATAATTGAAGACAAAATGACTATAATTGCAAAGGTAAAATCAAATGCTATTTCTTAAAGTGTTTCCAAACATAGGATGAAATTTAGAATCCCAGATTACATGCCCCTACATACTAGATGTGCCATGGAAATAGAAAAAAGAAAGTAGTTGTAGGTGATCGTTTTTGGGAGAACACAGTGCTTGTGACTAAAAAAAAGGTTTAGGTTTTATTGTGTTTCATTTGTGGAGATAAGTAACTAGATTTTATTCAAAGCAAAGCATAATTACAAATTAAGTTGAAAAAAAAAAAAGCATAATTACAAACTTCTTCTAGAATTGTGAAATCTAATTAATTTTTATATTCTATCTTGAGTAACCATATGTCTAATATATTTCTCTATATTATTATTTATTTGATTAATGCAAGATAAATTAATTTTTTTTTTTATTTCCAATGTTGTCAAACCCATCTGACCGGTTTAACCTGATTGAATCAAAATTGGCCACGATAATTGACAACAGACTAATCCATGCATTTAGCTCATAGTAACATCGATCTGGATTGACTTGACCCAAGCAATTGAACTGCGAACCGGTTGACTCAATCAGCTTAAAGGGGTCAATGTGTTATTAAAAGAAATTTACTAGAATTTTTTCATTAAATTTTTCCTTCACTTTATTTTGCACATCATCATTGCCTCATTTTTTTTTTTTCTCATTCCCCTTAGGTTGTCAAAATAAGATCATATGTTCTGTAGTTGCACAGTCAAGTAAAGGGGAAGTCATAGCCACTATAATAGTGTAAAAGTCTCTTGTTTTTCAATTATCTCTTATAATTCAATGATTCATTTTTTAGATCATTTTATTGTTTGGGTTATTTTCTAAGTCTGACTTGAGAAACGGTATCCTTTCACCATATAAATTGACAAGAATATTATAAAGAAATTAATATATCTTAGAAATGCATACTTTAGTTAATTATTAAAATAATTAATTTTCTTGAAAACGTAATAATTATATCTTAAAAAGTTATGTACTTATAAATATATTCATACCATATTATAAATTTATAAAATATATTATTATATTATGCTTCCTTTTTTTTTAGAAGGTATATGTCTTATATCGATATAATAGTTAATTAATGGATTTGATCGAAATATGGATTTTAGTGGTGTTATATACATTGTCTTCCATAATTAAAACATAATTATATTTTTATTTTTTATTGACCCCCGCTTAACCTTCGATTAAACCTGATTTGACCCATCGACCCTTAGTCATGTCCAGGTCAAAGCCCTGGTCCAATTCTAACATCATTGTTTTTTTTTTTGTTCAATTATCAAAATAATATATTGTCAATTGAAACGTAAAATATGTAATTGTTTAATCATTCTAATGTTTATAATAAAACAAATGTAGATAGTTATAAGCAAGATAATCAATTTGTGTTATGGAAATTTATAATCTAGCCTAAATAGATCGAATTTGTGATTTGTTGGCTAAATTTGCTTATCTCTATTATTGCCAATGCCATTAATAAATTAAACTCTAGGAATTTGTTAAAAAATGTTTAGTTAATAAGAGACATAATTAAAGAGTTAATTTTGATTATTAAAAGATACGATAGGTTGCAATAGCTTTTTAATAGCCTTACCCGGTTTACTTAGTGATGAAAAAAATTATCTCATTCATGGTCAATTTCATGAGCTAAAATTGTAATCATACCTTTAGCTAGTTATTCATTATTATTAGTTTCTATTTTGATTTATGTTACTTTTTATTATTAGATTTGATTTAGTCTTGGAATGTTTTTATTTCTAATTTAACAAACCCCTCTTTTCTCTATACTATTTCTCAAAAGAGATAAAGTTTACCGATCCCTTTACACACGAGCTTACTCACTACTATACACAATTAAAATTGAGAATAAAACTTATTATGTTAGGTTTGACATCGACCAAATTTTAGCATCGTTACAAAGGCGTTGTTAGTTTCTATTTTGATTTGCATTACTTTTTATTATTAGATTTGCTTTAGCTTTTTATTGTTTTATTTCTAATTTACCAAAACCCCTTTTTTCTCTATTCAATTTCTTTATTCTCAAAAGAGATAAACTTTACTAATCTCTCTTGATATGGCCCTGCTTAGTGCTTACTACTATATACGATTAATTTTTAGAATAAAAACTTCTTATGTTAGGTTTGACATCACCAAATTTTAGCGTCGTTATGAAGATATCGCTAATTTTAATCTAGTAGAGACTATAGGAAAAATCACTAGATTGGACTCGTTAGTGGCATGCCTGTGCCAGTGCTAGTCACTTTGGTGCTTAAGTCAACAAGCATGTTTATGGGGGTTGATGATAAGTATCAGAGAGAGTCAAAGGGACATTATCATTCATGTAAAGCGAAAGGAGACATTTATAGTAGATAATATCCCTAACGGTCGAGTACATTGTGAGATAATGTGCAAGTGGTTAGTGAAAGTTACGGTAAACGTGGGACGATTGTGCTAATCTATGTTCACACGTGTTGAGCCCAAGTGGAGAGATCATGCTGGGTGACATTAAGTTAGGTGTTGTTTGGATGCAACGGTAGTTAATAAGTACTCTAAAATTAAGTGATTGGGGTCCTATTGAAGTTTTAGGCCTTGTTGGCATAGGCTGGACTTGAGTTTGATGGGTAACCCATCTGACTAATGAGTTAGATTGGACTTGGAGGGCCCATGATCCATATTATACCATCAATAAATAAATTTATTTCTTTTTAAGGCCTTGTTCTTCACATGTAGGCGAGCTCTAATATAATATAGAGGTTGAGAAAGCTAGAAAATTGTGGAAAGGAAGCTAAGTTGCATGATATAGAAGCATTTGCATCTTCATCTCTTGGATTGAGTTCAACACTTGAATTTGTTGAAAAAGAAGCAATGATAAAGTAAGAGAGAACGTTGAGGGAGTCAGATACATTGGTTTTAAATCAATAGTCACGTTGCATTCAATATCCATCATTAAATTTGACTTTCAAATTTAAATCTAGTCTATGATGCTTATTGCCTACCTTTTGTTACCTTGAGAATGAAGATCCTCATAAGCATTTGAAGAAATTTGATGTTGTGTGTTCTAGTGCAAAACTACAATAAGTTAAAAAAGAGCATATTAAATTGTGTGTCTTTCCATTCTTACTAAGTAAAGGAGTTGAGGAGATATGTAGACCTAAACAGAGTGATATCGAAACCCTTCATGAATGGAAAGGTTCAAATAACTACATGTACACTACCTTCAACATAAAATTTACGATTAGTTTCTCATTTAATACTTTTATAAAGGATAGCTGCTTATAGAGAGGAAGATAACAAATGCAACGTATGGAAATGCCATAGTGAATCTATTGATAGCTACTTTTTTTTTATGGCCTCCTTAGGCCTAATTTAACCTCATCCCCTTATGGGCTCACCTTC
Source organism: Combretum micranthum (assembly GCA_024138025.1). Lineage (NCBI taxonomy): Eukaryota > Viridiplantae > Streptophyta > Magnoliopsida > Myrtales > Combretaceae > Combretum > Combretum micranthum. Next base: position 939,603 of record JAMXBD010000304.1, read on the forward strand.
TTGGACCAAGACTGGTCATCCTAGTGAGATCTTTGGCCCTCTGTATAATTCGTGGGTTTCGTCTTGATGGTTATTCCCCCTTAAAGGGGAGTTATCTATCTAGCCTCTTGCTATTTTGGACAAGTAAGGCAGTTTGACTTAATGATTTCATAAAGAGAAGCATGCTTCTAAAAGGATTCTTATAAATAATCATATTTCCATTACCCAAAACTCATGAGGGCACCTTCCTAAACGAACAAGAGCTAGTTTCCTATTTCGGTTATATCCACTATTCTAAAAGGAAAAAAAGATACTTTATTATATAAACTCCATCCAACCAACTATGGAGTTAGGTTCACTTTCTCCACTCTTACTCTATCTTGCTATTATGCATTCTTGTCCACTTACTAACTTAACCATTAGAGTAGTTATATAGATTGCTAGGTACATCTCCAACGCCTACTAACTGGTTTCTATAAAAAAAACATCAGCCTTAAAAGCACACTTAACTTAGAGTGGAGTGGATTGCAATTTCAAAGAATTAAAAAATATCAACATGAATCTGCTTGAAACATATTTAAACCTCTTGCAAGGGTAGGCAAATTATTGTCATTATGATTATCAACTTCATTGTTGTTTAACATTTAGACGAGATTCATCTTCAAAGGTAAATGAGGTGAGTATTTCTAACCTTGAACATTAAAATTTTGATATGAACTTTGTTGTTTATATTAGGTAATATGTGATATGTGGAAACTTGTGAAATTTATTCCTATCAAATCATGTATTGAATTTGCTCTTTTATTAAGAAAATATTGGTAGGTTCAGGTTATTAAAAATTTACATTGCAGTTTTAATATTACAATAAATGTAAAAGAAAGTTTACATATTCTAAAAGGTACCTCATACTTCTAGTATTTATAGGGTATAGCTTCTAGAGTGGTTGGTGCCACAAAATAGGTTTTAATTTCAAATTTGAGAATTTATATTTACAAGATAGAGTATGGGTCGACTCTCATACCCTATCCACTATGCACTCACTTCCTCTAAATAAAAGAATAAATGGAGTGGAGTTGTGAGCAAATATTTCAACCTTACAATTATTTCACACAACCACCTATTTAAATATTTTGTAAAATATAGGGGTAGTAGGTGGTTTCAATTTGTCATGAACATCACCAAATCAACCATTGTATGCAATATAAATTTTTATCTCAAAGGGTTTTTAAGAAAAATAAATAATTAAAATAAAAAAGAACTAAAGACTCCAATATAAATACAATATGATTCCATTTAATGAATATAGATATATTATAATAATGTGTATGGTGAGGTTACTGTAATTGATTGATCACATGCAACAAGCATGTCAGTAGACCTAAAAGAAGTCTTAAAATGATGACGAGTGTACAAATGTCACAAAAAGAGGCATCGGAGGAGAAATAGGCAAACCTGGTTTCTCGGACGTGCAAGTGTGATAGAAGATCAAATCAAATAGACTCGTTCGTTCTTGACTCGTTCTTTGTAAAATAAGTGTTTTGATATTTCCTGGAGATGTTTCGATAGAGTTTCTATATTGCTCCTAATATTAGCAATATGCAAAATGACCTTAAATGAGGAGAGGAACCTCTTATTTATAGATAGTGAAGATTAATATCAGTCATTGGATAGTACTTGAATGAGTGGTCAAGATCAAGTGTTGCTAGTGACCATTAGATCATTTTATAATGATCTGATATTAAAGCTTTTTTTCTTTTTTATAGTAATGTGTTGGGCTAAAAATGGGCTTGATGGCTTTTATTGTATAAAAGAAGCTCATTCTAAATATAAAAAAGATGAAGGCCTATTTTGGTCCACATAAGCCCTATTTATTCAAACAAAGCCCAAATTAACCTGGGAATATATTTTTAGAGCCTACTTTTCATGCACAAGAAAACTAAATTAGGCAGAGAGCAGAATGAACCGGTTAGATGATTTTGTTCCAAGTCTACCAAGCTAAATCTCCCTACGACATTTCTTATTAGACTCGGTCTTCCAGGCCCTGTCACTAGTCCGAAAAACCAGCCCGTTGTATTAAATTGGGCTAAAAACCCAATTACCAAAACGACCCTCTACACAATGTTTACTGAATGAGTTGATTTTTGTGATAAATCAAGGACTGCTTGCTAATTAAAGAGTGAATAAATGGTTTGCATTGGGAGAGAAACTGCCCTCTTTATCCTTGTACTTACCCAAATTATTGCAAATACAAAAACATAGGTCATCCACAAACCTGTATGTCAACATAAACACTTCCGCGAACCCATTTCTTGTAGCAAATAGCAATGCCCACATCCTTTTGTCAAGGATTTATACTTTTTACCATTACGTATAGTTTTATACTTATTCTATGTACATTTATTATCTTTATATGTTAATCAACTAAACGCAAAAATACCGTAATAATTTACTCTAAAGTTCGCTTTCTATCTTCTTTTTCTATTTCACCCATAAATAAATGAAAACATAAAAACATAAATATAAATCCAGTGACATCATATGGTAGTTTGAAAAAAAAAAAATCAAGAGTTTGGGGATTTAAACATCCAATTGAAAAGATAGAAAGTTTGAGCACACATGAATGAAGTGAACATAAAAAACAATGTATTTTTAAGTTATTCCTTTTTTTTATTTGCTTAATTTTAAAATAATTGTAACTGCAACAATGGCATTATCCTATGTCCATGTCCTTGGACCCCTTGGCAGATGGAAATACTAAATACGCAAGTAGGCCAACACGACAAGATTGAGATTGTCCCCAGCATCGAGAAAGAAAATAATAGGACGTTACTAATGAAAATGAGACGTCGGGTTAAAACATTAAAGTACAGCTCAAAGATTTGCCACAGCAAAATAGGCCTCTGATGAGCCCATCGACAAAATCATTTTATCATCATCCTCTTGTCCAACATCTAGAAATTGTCCTTTTTAGAACCAATCATGTCCTGCCATTTACGAGGGTCCAGACCAAACCAATAATAATTTTCTTTTAGCTAAATCTTAGTGCCATGCCCAATATAGATTTCTGCGGAGCTTTGAGTTTTCTTGAGTTTTAAATTGATTCAAGCAACAATGTAGAAATTTCCTTTTGGAATATTTTACATTTTATCATTTCTCAAACCTATATAATTGAATATTAGAAGAAGGAAAAGTCACAAGTAAAGAAAATACAAGGCAACTGTAGTCAATTTATTTATGGTGAGTATCCTGAAAGGTACCTGAATTTTGAGAAAATATTTAATTAGATACTGAATTTTGAAATTGATTAATTTAATACATAAGATCTGAACGCAATCGATTTAGTATCTAAAAAAATATTTCGTGCATACCAATAATGTAAATCTCGAGATTTTTCATACAAATAGAAATGAATAGGAATACAGATATAGAAGATAGAAAGTTAATATAGGACTCAACAGAGACCTTAGAATAAAATTACAAGTAGTTATGAACTTATATATAACTTCAAACCTTAAAACAAAGTTATATAGATAGTAACATATATCAAAGTTAAGATTTCACAGCCAGTATCGAAAATTCAAAGTATAGAAATAATTTAAATAAGATTTCAAGAGAATTAGAAAGTCAGTAATCAATAAAGTTTATACCTAAGAAACGATAATTTAGAAATTAGCCGTTAAGGTTATAAATACACAATAAGAATAAAAACAGATCCATAACTCATAATATAAACTCAAAAAAAAATATTTGGATCACACTATTATTCTAGTTAGTAAATTCTAAAGCTATTAGGGACAAAAATGAAACTTGGCTTATGAAGATTAGGAAACCCTAATCGGGTGAGATAAAATCCTAAAATAATTAATTGTGTAAACTTTAAAACCATAGTTGAACCCGATAATAATTTAGAAAATTTGTAGAACTTTAAATAAATTTTTGGAGACAAAACTCCCAATTAACTGTCATATTTGTACTCGTTTAACTTAATAAACTAGCCTAAAACTAAGATAATTAAACAAATAAATAATATTATAATAATTTCCCCTTAATTTCGGTGCAAATTGGTATGGATGACCGACTAAAATCTTCTCAATTTTCCCCAGCCGAAATCTCCAAGCAAATGGTCAAAAGAAGCTAACTAAATTCAAAGAAAATATTGTATAAACCAATCAAAAATTGCATAAGTGTATAACTCAATTAATGGGACCCATAACAAATGAAACAAGGGCTTTTGATGGTGAATTTTAGCTTTCCTTTGGCCGAAAATTGTAGAAACATAGCCTCCTCCATGCATATATGTACTACATTAATGAGGAAAGAAACAACACATTAAACGCACCTAAAAGTAGCTCAAATTCGTTTAGCAAGAACGTATAAGACACACCAAAAACACAACTCCATTAACCAACTCCAACAAGACAACTACAAACTTAGGAAAATCATCAAATAAAGGTAAGTGCAAAGTTTGTTTTGGGTTAGTTTATATCTTGAACATTAGTTAAACAATGTTATTGTTAACCTTAGGTTCGTATCAAGCTCTGGAGGAATACTCATATAGGACACTTAGACACTCATAAGAGTTAGATATATAATTTATGTCTTATTGATGGATATTTTATTCATCTTAATAGGTGACATTGATACCATTGAGGATTTTCCAAACAATTATTATGATTAGCCAATATCAGCAGGTGAGTAACTTATATCTATTATACTATTTGTGCTTGTAATTAGTAGCATATATAATGCAAATATAATAATACAGTTGTTGTGTAGAGCATGATGAAAATGATTTGTGACTGGAATTGGTTGTTTGTAATGCTAAGAAAAGGTAATGGAAGTGATAACACAATTGTTTGATGATTTGGAATAGCACGTTAATTAATGTGTGTAATGTATGATCACCACATACCTAAGTAAAAATTATTGGCTTATTAAATTACTTGGTCATGCATTGCACGTACTGCATTATTGCATATTCAAAAAAGGTGGCAACCTGCTACGTATAAATATTTCGATTCTCTATTAATGCTTGGTTTTTCTAAAGTATTAGTTTGTTCTAAGGTTTTTTTTTTTCGTTCCGTCGGTTCTATAGGAACTAAGTGGCATCAAAGAATGCCGCCGGTAGTATTGCTTTGAAATAATTAATACTTAGGGAGTTTCTAAGGATTGTTACAGGAAATGGTCAGTTAAAATACCTTTAAATTATAATGATAACCCTAAGACGAGAAATCGTTGATTTTCCTGTATACTTAGTCTCTCCTGGGCAGGTGAGTCGTAAAAATAATTATTCTTCAATCCTAAAAAGAGGGCGCAAATCTTTTCTTGTTTGGATTCTAGATAATCCAAGCTTGTATCCATGAATATGCTTGATTGCTGCATTACATATGTTTTGTTAATAAATTTGCTTGATGTATAATATGTCTGGTTATTCGTTGAGCCATGGTTTCGCTCACACTCTTAAAAACCTTTCAGGTTAACTCTACAACCTTGGCTGGTTACTTCTAGGGGCATGGCTCCGATAAGAACTTAGAAGCTAGAAGAATATGGGATCTTTGGGTTATGTTATCTATTTTTATTTCTAGCCATAAGATAGTTAGTACAAGTGTTAACAGTAATGTATTTGGAGACTCTTAGAATAGAATTATGGTTTGTATTACTATTATGATAATCATTACATGTAATGGTAGATATTTTCTAATTTACCTCTTATATGTGTTTATCATTTCTTATCAATGCAACTAAAAGATCCTGTTGTATGAAAATATATCATTCTCTGATGGTTAACTAGTAATAATGTAGAAGTGTGGCTTGTATATTACTAATAGGATACCCTCAAGGCATGACAAATAGTACCTTAATGATAATAATAACTACTTAAATAGGATTAAATTGAAAATAAATACCAATATACAACTCCAAAATTGCAACTTATACATAACATTTATAATCACCATACATTTTAAAATTGGGGTCATTACAAAATCACGGTTATTAACTGCAATTTGCTTATGAAAATTATATATGTTGACTTTCAAACACAATATATCTATGGTACTAAAACATTATATCATGATTTTTATGTAAATTTCAATATATCGTCTTACAATTCAGATTTTGCAGCAAGATTATGGTAATTATTTTCGTTCAACTTGTATATTGGTGCAAGCAAATATTGGCTCAGTTGGTGAGGCTTCCGGCTATGACCTCCAGTAGTCATGAGATCGATTCTTATTACAGAAAAAGGTGTCTTCCTTATGTTTGGAGTCATAGGATCGGTCATTATTAGCATTAGGATGCTGCAAGTAGGTCACATGGCTTACCCAAATTTAAGTATGGTGTCGCCCTAGTGATCTCTACCGCAAAATATGGTGGAGAGTAGCTATGATATCCTATCGTTGTAATTGGAGTCGAAGCCATCGAGAAATTTTTTAATAGCAAAAAAAATTATATATTGGTTTTTTTTTAACAAAGGATACACAAGTGTCTCACCCACTTAATTAAGTTTGTTAAAACTCAATTTATTTAAGTAATATTAATGATATCAATTTCTTAATTTGATTTGAATTTAGCTAACATTTATACTTTATTTGAGCTTGGTCGATCCCAAGAGCCAATTAAGTTAAATATTGTAAATTTCAAACCAAACTCCATTATTTTCAAGTTGAACTCGAGTAATTATTGTGAAGAACTCAGATAGCATTATGCTACTACCTATTACTATTACCTCTTGCCTATCATCAACTTTTTGTTATTGTTATTGTTATAATCTTAGCACAAATGCCATGATCGCTAACTCTAGTGCAAGTTATTAGTTTATTACTGCCACCAAGACAAAATGTAACAATAATGGTTAGAGGTGAAGATGGTGGTGTTAGTTACAAAGAAGGTCGTAGGGACAACTGTTTATTAGCACAATGGTAATGATGTCGCCGTCACAATTACAATAGTGATAAGTGAGGGTTATAGTGGTATGAGTAGTAACAATGGTAATAGGATAGTGGTAATGCGATGTAACAATACTGGGGTGATATAAATGTTGATAGTGACAATAACAATGAAGATGATATTTTTGACAAGTCAAGGGTTTATCGATGCATTTATTATATTAACAATTTAATATTATAATGTATTAATATGAAGAAAATTATGGAGTGACTAATTCTTGGAGAAGAGATTCATATGAAATAAGCAACACAATACGCGTTACTTAACTAGTTTAGGTAATAATTATTTCACTTCCTCTCTCTTCCTCAAGATAAACAAGCTATTATACTATTTCAAGTGCACCAATTCCATTGATAGTACCAACATAGACAATCATTTTCAAGATGTGCTAGAAAATAAAATGGAGCCTCAAAACTAGTATAATGAGCTTCCTTATGGGAACCTCATATAAGTAGCCAATGATTAAGGTATATTTCTTGTATAATTATCCATTCTTATTGTATTATTTTCCTTTTTCCTATTGACATTCCAATAATTTTGTTATAAGATAATATACAAAAGGCTACATATAAGAAAATTCAACACTAAAGTGAATATGCGCTTAAAAGAAGAAATTCTTTAGACTGCTATAATGATAATTTAAGTGACTTATAAAATAATTCCCACCACAAAAATGCTCTTTGCCTTGAGGGGCTTCTTTTTGTATTGTTCAGATAGTTTTTTACATTATACTTTGTACAAACTCAATATATAACGTAAATTGGTTTTGGATATATTTGATCTACTTCTTCTCTCTTTTTCTTCTTTCTTTCTTCTTCTTTTTTCCCCCATTTGATTTCACCTTGTTATTTCTATGGCGATGACTAGTTTATGTCATGTCATCATATCTTTAGATAAAGCAACTATATGTCAAGATAAGTAGAATGTGATAAAGATTATTTCGTTCAAGAAGAAAGAGAGAAAAGTAACTTTTGAAAAGACTATTAAATAATATTTCATCATGAGAAGAAGAATGATGAAATAATTTTTTTTTTTCAAATACTCCACATGTATGGTAGCATATGATTATTGAATATTTGAAGATATCATAAAGTTGATCCTAAATTTGGTTTATTGATGAATATAAGAAATAAGGTTTTAAGTAAGCCATATCGTATTTAGGGGAAAAAAAAAGCCAAATCATACAAGACATATGGATGGATCAAACTTGATGGTATGGACAATGCAACTTGGTTAGTAGTGTTTTTATCAGAACTAAATATCTAGGGAAAAATTTGACTTGGTTAATAGAGTTATGCTGTGAATTTCGCTAATCAAGTCAATTTGACTTGAGCACTTGGAATTAGCTCAAGTCTCGTAACTTCCCAAAATGTGGGAAAATGTCCCATTTTTTGAAAATTGGGACAACGTGGGATCTACCTCATCCCAAACTCGAATATAATACTGCACACCTTTCTTCTTCTGTACGCAATGACACTTCCACTTGGTCTCTCTCTCTTACTATATATACGTATTGAATTCTCTCTATTTTTAATGAAATATGTCTTTTGTTTTTCCTTTTTTGAAGATAACATACAATGATTTGGTGTCTGCATTTTTGTATAGGCATTAAGAAGGTTTTTTTTTTTGCAAGTTTACGGGAGTATTTTCACATACTTAAGGTTAATAATGTATTTGAAATATTTTGAAACTGTGCTACCATTCACAACTGAATAGGTTAGTTTTTGATGTATTTTTGCTGTTACTATGTTATTATAAGAATTTCTTGTTAAATGTGCACGCGCACATGTATAATTAATAGAATGTATATATTAGCATGTATTGATTATAAGTAGTCAATGCCAATAATATATGTTTTAGGTTTATATATAAATTTTGTATTATTTATTAAGTCATGTATATGCTATAATGGGACATATGATATGTTTTAATAATTTTACGATATAACAAAGCACATATATCTAAAGCATTGAAGTATATGTTACAATGGGAAATATGATATGTTTTAATAATGTTTACGATACAACAAAGCACATATATCTAAAGCGTTGAAGTGTTATTGTTCTACAACTTTAAGGATTAAACCATTTTGGTTTTAAGTTTATAATCATTCAATAAATGTCGGTAAGTTTTTTAAGAATGTAATTATTGTGGTCTAAAATTTATAATCATTGTAAGAATTTTTTATGAAATAATTGATTTTTTATGAATAACTAAAATTAATAATAAATCTATGTTAATAATTTTGTGATGAAGAAGTTGAAATACTTACTAAAATTAGTCATAAGTTAGTTTTAATAATTTTACTAGGAAAAAATTACATGTGGAAAATTGCTATAGTAGGGTGGTGCCTTTTAGTAATTACCGGTATAGGATGTTGGAATGGAGGTGTCATGTTACTTGTGACCTAGCATCAAGAAAGTATATAGATGAGGCAAGGAGATAGAAGTAGCGTTAACTATTGGTGAGTATATGAGCTTATTAAATGCCCATGCAAGAACTACTTAACACATTGTAGCAAACGATTCAAATAATTGATGATTATCGATGATAAGAAAAATGGCATGGACGTTCTCAAGGTGGACTTTTCATGGTAATATGTCAGATAAAACCGATAATAAAGCTATGGTGCTTGATAATGTAATCGAGGGTAGTGATATTATTTCAAATGAATACCCATAATGTGATGACCAAGTCAATCAACAACTTCTAACGGATCTAACTATCAATATGAGTGATTTGAGGGAAGGGGATTATATAGATAGCAAAGACAAAATTAACAAAGCAGAAGGAGACAAGTAGACGGGGATGTTTGCAAATGCAAAGTGCTTAGTATATTTGTGTCGTAACAAATTCTTGGTATTGTCTATAGTGCCACAGATGAGGAGTTTAAAGGTTAACAAAAAACAATATGTCAAAAATTTCAACAGCGACTCACATTTGTAAAGAGTTTGTTACTAATGACAACTTGTTGCTCTCTTCATCTTACAATGCTTGTAAGATGCTAAGGTAGTTAAGAATGATGCAAATACAATTAATGCTTGTCAAAATGATTGTGTGTTGTTCAAGAAAGAGTTTATGAACCTCAATAATTAAGTGAAAAAGTTCATACTAGAAAGAAGAAGAACATGCTAGTGAAAATCTTGCTTCATTTTCCACCGATTCCCATATTGAAGTACTTGTTTACTTGTTGAAAGATAGCCTTAAAGATGAGATGGCACAAGAAAAATTAAGTTAGTGAGGATAGCAATTGGGACATCCCATAGACTCTGAAATGGAAGCGTTTAGGTGCCAGATTTCCCAATTTCGCATTGGATCCCCAAATGTAAGACTCGGTCTTGCCATAGACGGGTTCAACTTGTACAAAAACATGATCACAACATATATTGTATGGCTGATGCTCCATTTATCTATAATGTTCCTTAATGGAGATACATGAATGAGTCATATTACAAGAAATATGGGTGGATGGGTTAGAACATAGGACACGGTTGCAAGTTAGACATTTGGAATATGAACAACATTAATTTTGATGTTTAACGATTTTTTGACATAAGGCGATGTATTAGTGAAATACTCTAAATCTTAACCTAAGTTAAAAATATAAAGTAGATAGTTTAAATGGATCAGATAATAAATAATAGAAAATAAATAATATTTGATGTAAATAAATTAGCAAATAGATTTGAATTAAAATTGAGATTTGAAATATTTTACAAGATCATCTATTTTCCTTAATAACTATTCTTAATAAAACAAACTATAATTTAGACCAAATTCTTTATTTTAAACTCCTTTTATTCCAAATTAAAATTCCTAAATCCCAAAACAAATATTTTAAACATTTTGAAAACTCATAAACCCTTAAACTTTAGTTGTCTTTCATTTTGTAAGATCATATTAATTTTTGAAATCAATTTAGACCAAAACTCAATTTAAATATCAATTTCTTATAAACTAAACTTCTAAAGTATATTTCTAAATCAAGTTAGTAATTTTTATAATATATATTCTCAAATTCTTTTTAAATTACTTTTGATACTAAAGATAATTATAAATGTTTAAACTTAATACCCCTATTCTAAAATATCCTAATTTTTATCCTTATTTTTTTTTTCCTTTTCCCTGTCTCCTTGTTCTCTCCGTTTTCCTTTCTTTTTTATTTCTCTCTCCCTCTTACCTTTCTCTTCTCTTCCTTCTCTTTTCTCTCATCCATCTCCAAAAAAAAAAAAAAATCTCAAATCTCAATCTCAACAAGATTAAATAAGGAATCAATTAGAATATGAGAAAGGAGAAGATAAATCATGTTGAAGAAGAAGAAGAAGAAGAAGATGAAGTATAGAGAAGGAGAATTCAATTGCATGATTTTGCTGTAAGCTAAGTACCTTTGTTTTATATTGTTTTGATTCTCGTTTTTGCATGTATGTGATGAATTGATATTAGTTATAAATAGAGTTTATGATAAAATGCTAGAGGAATGAGTTGATGAAGTAATGAAATGTTGAAATATTAAATATGAAGTTATGGAAGTTGTTGGATGCTAGGGATGTGGGTTTTTATATATTTAGTGTTGTTAAATGAGTATATTGAGTTGTATACTTTTATGGTGTTTTAGTTGAAGTAGAATGTGTAAGATTTGATAAAAATGGAGTATGAAAATAGGGGAAGTTCGTAACCCCATGTAATCTGTCAATCATGGGTGTGACTATGCCCTTACAAGGCTCGGACGGATGATTCCGTCCTTACTGGCCTATGACCTTGATGCTTTTAAAAATCATGGGAGTGACATGGCCTTTGGTAGCCTATGATCTTGATGTTTTCAAAACTCACGGCCGTGACTCTGCCCTTGCTAGCCTTTGGTAACTGCTTTCTGATCATAACTTTTTCATACAAACTCAGATTTAAGTGATTCAAAAGGCTATGGAAATCTTAAAAAGTGATCTACAATTTTCATGTTTTCAGTTTTTACAAATGCAAAAAGTATAAAGGCTGAAATTTTATTTCTTTTAGCTGCTACGTTTTTCAAACAAAGTTAAAACTTGTGTTTAATTGTTAAATGTGTGTATTCAAATATAAAACAAATTAGATTGATTAAATTTAATCAAATTTTCTAAGACTAAGTTAATATAGACTTAAGTTAATATGAACTTGGATATAAAATGAACTTAGTTAATCACTCTTAGTCTAACTTGACTAAATATATTTTAGTAAGTTAAAATGGATTAGATGATTAAGTTTGATTATTTTAGCTTAGTAATTAGATTAAATGATTGAATATAATCAATCTTGGCTAAGTTAAGTTAAAATGAGTTTAATAGCTTATAATCGGCTTAGAATAATGAGTTAGGATAAACCATAAATTATATGAGGAATATTTGTTTCAAATGTATGTTTGTTTGCTTAGGAAACGAATGTTTTTAGTATATAAATACTTTGTTGATGCTTTTGTAATAAGAAATTATAAATAAAGTGAAAAGAAATACTTTGACAGACAAAGGAGAATTGTCCGTATTTTTGCGGCGATCTTTGCAGCCATAGCGAGGTTCCTATTTAGTGTTTGATCAAATAGGGTCTTAATAAAATGAGTTTGATATAAATGGATAATCAGTCTAATTTCTTATATGAGTTTAATTCTTGAATTTATAGATATGAATGCTTGATCTATCTTTTGAGTTAACTTATGATTTCCCTTCTGAGCTTGTTTAGATTTCAAATATATAAGGTACGTAGTAACCTGTGTGGTGGTTGTTAGAACAAGCATCCTAAAATGATTTAAAACTTAAACTCAGCTTAATAATTGACAAGTGTTGGTTGTGCGTGTTTCATTGAATCCGGTCTGAAGAGCGGCAACCTTGTTTGAGTGGACACGATAGTTTAGGCGCTTAGGCCATTTGTCATGATGCAATGACTTCCATTAATGGTACAGCAGGTAGCCGATGGGGCGAATGATATCGATGTAACATCCACTTAGGCTCGGAAAGAAGTAACAATGTGGTTTACGTATATTGGAATGACCGAACTGGATGATGTTATGGACTGGGATGAGTAAAGTATGTGTAACTGCTATGAACCCTGATGAAGCTATTTTATTGTGATGTTTGTTGAGCCTGAAAATTTTCCTTTTCCTTTAATTGGATCCATATTAAGCCTAGCCCACTTAACATAGATACTCGACACAATTAAATAAAAGTTTTTGAATTTTTTTTATTTTTAAATTGATTTGGAGCCGCCACCAACATAAGTTGGAAAAAAATGAAATTATAGTCAGCTAAGTGGACCAACTCTAATTTAAGATACTGGTCTGTACGAACTTTTCCAAAAATCATTAATTTTTGGAAAAATTATTTAACCAAATAATTTGGAATCGAGCTATCCTATTACGCCTAAAGGTTACCACTTATGGGATTTTAAAAATTAAATGGGCCTTAATTGAAATATTCATTTTCATTTTTATAATTACACTAAAAAATATATTTATAGAAATTACTTGAAATTTCGCAATGTTCCTAAAAACCTGAAAATTATAATAATAGTGAAAAAAATTACAAAATTCCTGTAAAGAGCAACAAATAGATAAAGTTAGTAAAGATCATTAAAGAATAATAAACATATAAAATAATCATACAAATGATAGTAATATATGGAATATAATAAAAATGCAGAAAATACAAAGATATGAAAAATATTTTTTTTTACATTTTTATGGTTGCCCTGGTGCTTACGTATTCGCTATGCTGGAATCAAACATTCGTAGTTTGTTTTGATTTTATAAAATTTTAGTGTGTGGATATTTTTTATTCACCAAATATTGTCAAGTTTACGTTTTTTATTAAATTAATTTTTATTCATGAAAAATCCTAAGATGCCTAGTTTTAAGTGTTCAATTTTAAGAAATACCTAAATGCAAGCCTTAATTTCAAAAGGTACCAATTTAACAAAAGGGTTTCATATGCAAATGCAAAATGTATCAAACACACATAATGGTCAAGGAAATCTAATTTTCATAAAAGAGATGTGGATTTTTTTTTTGAAAAGATAAATCTTCAATAAGATTCAATATTAATGCGAATCCATGATAAACATATGATTTTTGAAATTTTGTATTGCCTTATAAGTATTAACAACCACAAATGTGGCATTATTACTAATAAAAGCCAACCAGTAATGCCTAAATAATCTCACAAATCACATGTGCACAATATGCCAAATCAAAAATCATGAATATCCTACAAAAGAATTCAAAGTTAATAAATTGTAAATAAAATATTGTGCCTTTTGTGTTTTCCCAATTTTTTATTTATCATTAATAGATGACTAAAAGAAAATAGTAGCTGACTCAAACCAAAATTGACGGAGAAGGAAAGCACAATCACGGTACACGAAAACGTATGTGGACGAAAACACATGAGTTGAGTTCAAGCGGATGACGGATTCTATGTCGAAGGTCCCTGGTGTGGTCTATTCTTGGTTTTATTGAGACCGTCGTGGTGGAGCGTGGCGATTTAGCATGGTGGTAAGAGTCCTGGATTCGACGGGTTTGGAATACTTGTTTGGTACGGAGTATGTCAACAAGAAATGGTGACCCAGAGATGCTGGGTTCCTTGGCTCGGTGCTTTATATCTAGTTGTTAGTGGTGATTAGGCTGTTCACGGTGGAGCTCCTAATTGCATCATTCGGCGTGGGTGAGGCCCAGCCATTAGTTGGTAAGTTGGCATGAATCTAGTTTAGCTTTTGGGTGGAGATAAGATCTCGGTCTGATGATGATTGGTGAAGGAGGCGGTCAATATCGGTGTCGATGCGAAGGGTCTATAAAGGATTACTTTATTCTAAGGAAATTGGCTTTTCTCAACTCAGTTGATTCTAAAGATGAGTTCTTATGGTTTTCGATCCTCTCTTGTTGGGGATGATTATGCCCTATTTATCTTTTTGTTTTCAATCCTCAATCCCTCCTAGCAGAGATCATGATGATCTCTTATAGATAGGATTAAATCTTGCTTTTACGAGATCTGGATTAATCTTGATGGATATGAGTTTCGATTCTTATCTTTTAAAGATTAATCTTTTCTCATTAATATCTTTTTGATGTAAATCTTGTCAACAGTCATAAATATTTAGTTATATAATGATAAGATTGAGATCAAAATTAAAGGATTTGGGAAAGACTTTGTCTAGATTCGAGTTTATCCCATCTTTCACGCCTTTTCCTTTGACTTCCCACTTACGTTTTAGCTTGATTGTCTAAAGTGGAAGACCATGTGTATGGCACATGACTTCTTAAGCAACCCAAAATAAAAAAGATAAAAGTAAATAATAAATAATAAATTCTTAATCATCTTTTGTTAATTTATATATTTTTAATTTTAATTTTTAATTTTTTAAATATTTTGTGTTTTTGGGATTTTCTTGGTTCTTTTTTTCATTTTATCATTTAATTATGTAAACTTGGCAAAAGGAAAAATAAGGGATGGGATGCCAAAAATGGGGTGTCTACAATGTTATTGGAGATATAAGTAGTTGAGTTGTTTATATCAATTCCCTGAGTAGATGTGGTTACTTAGGACCCCTAGATCTCCGCCCTGAGGCGGTAGCTTGCGAAGGCTACCGGCGTGCTCTACCATTGCTGCAGTAGTGGGTCAATGATGGTAAATCGTTTTCTTGAATTGTTTCGGAATGTGAGTACTTCGGTGTTGATTTTTTTATTTTAAATTAAAGATAATAACTTATTATTTGTTGCATTGCATTTAGTCAAGCTCGTGTAACATTCTATGTGTGCTTGTGTTACCGTGTACTGAGCTTCAGCTCATTATTGTTATTTTTATTCTTTTTCCAAGTATTTTGATGATGATGAGATGTTGATGTTGACGATGGGATGATGATGATTATGTTGTTGATGATAGTGTTGTTGTTCTTGATGATGATTAATAATGATGCTTGGCTCGAGTTTTAGGCATTGTTGGATGAGTGAAGTGGGTTAAGACAATTGATTTCTTTTGTATTTGTTTTAATTTTGTTTTAAGAGCTTCATTTGTATTTTAAGTTGTAGTATTCTTTTAAGGGGTTTGATGAAGCCCATGTTTTGTAAAGTTTAATAATTTGAATTATATATCTAGTGGTTTTTAGAATTTAATTTAATGATTTCGTAATTTAAAAATGAGTAGCAAATATTTAAAATAAATATATCATTCTAGGAAGCCTGAGTGCGAAATGCATAAAGTATTATATGTGGTAGTAATGCCTTAATTAAATTTTAGGACGTTACAGTTTAGTTAGATGACCAAGGGATATAAGGCAATGTAGATTGCATTATCAATCATGGAAACAATAAATTACAGGATAAAGGTTAAGTGTTTTGTGATGTCAAGATAGCCAAAGTTTTGGATACATTATTGAAATGAAGCCTTGCCTTAGGGATTTCAGCAAGGATGAAGGCGAAGGAGACCAGGAATGTTGCTATCATGGAGTAGGTTGATATACAAGTTGGGATCAAAATTTATATAAGGGATTAGGAGTGGAGGATAAATCTAGGAGGATTGGCCATGGACCGAAGATCAACATACTAGATGGTATTATGCAATAACCTAGGGATTGTTAGGTTAGAGTTCTTACTATACCACTAATCATCCACTAAATTATGTGCAAAGGTGCTAAAGGAAAGGCATATTGAGCATTTTTAGAAGCTTATGCCATGGATTTTTCTATAAAGTCATGGTTAGCATACATATAATCTTACACTATTTTTAATATCTCATTCTACATTTAATTTCACTTATAATCCTATTTTATATTAATTTTTTATTTGCCTGCCTACTAGCAGAGCATTAAAAATTGGTGGAATGCCTCGAACTTGGTAGCTAACAAGTTCTACAACCAAATATGTTATCGTTTGTATAGCTATTATAAGAAGAAAGGCAATGGTGAAGTAGCCATATGTCAGTTTCTATAGAGATTTGAGCATGGGAAGAGGATTGGTGTAATGGCCCTACCCTAAACTCATAGGGCGTGATAGTTATGTCGCTCATATCACCTCTAAGCAATATATGTAAGGCATTCCATTATTGAGCGAGTTTTAATTAAGTTTTAACTTGAGAAAATGTTATTATTTTTTTTATAAAAATTTTGGTAGAGTACTGTCTGTTTATCCATGATTCATGTTACCATAACATATAAATTTATACCTATTTGGACAATTAATCTCTTTATATACTTATCTATAAATATCGTCTACAAAGCCTAACATGTGAGTATATTTTGGTTAGAAAACTTTTGGACTTGAAGGTCCATAAGAAAGTCGAAGCAAATTTATTTATTAAAAAATTAGTTATAGTCCTCTAAGTTCGTAAATAAAATAAAATAAGATTACAACAAAATTCCTTTATGAAAACCCATAAAATCCATATTTTGCACAATGATACCTAATTGGGTCATCTTGCTTAGCACTTATCCCATCCAACCACCAATGGAACCTAAAATATTAAAGAATGAGCTATAAAGCCCAGTACATAGTAAGATAAGCACACATATACACATCACATACTCTTAATTTAATGCAGCAATCCTAAATTAGGATAATAAATTTAAAGTCCACAAACAAGGTATCCTTAGTATCCTAGAAATACCAATACGTACAAAAGTACTGATGACTACCGCTAAATAAAACGGGCAAGGTTCCCTTAGTAGACAACACACCAAAGAGAGAGGTTTGATAAGTCACAAGAACTTACTATAAATAAAAGAAAAAAAATAGTCTTGCTTGGTTCATCTTCTCACAGGCTGCCACCAACAAGCATAGCCCATTGCAATACTTTATACAAGGTCCTCTAATGCTATATAACCCATTGCAACTTTGTACCTGCTCCTAATCATTCTCCTAATCTAAAAAAATTTTCCTATTAAATACCCACTAACCATGTATTCTATGGGGGTATAAGTGCCTAAACTACCATATCATCTTGAAGTTGCGATCAAGCTCGCAACCTAGTTAGGGGGCGCTACTTCCTAGAATAAACAGTCAAGCAACAACCAATACTTAATTAAGCCAAGTTTAGGTTTTTTGTTTGGTTATTAATACTATTCTAGCAAGTAACACGCAATTATAACATACCTATCAATTGGTTTGAACTTTCAAATCCCTCTTTGAAGCTCGATGTGCATAAATTGTTCATAATTAGGGTTGAATATTAGTTGAAGATTAATTAATTTTAATCCATTTTGTATTATTTGTTGCATCAAAGTCACTTTTGTTAACCATATCTGCGTTTATGGGGTTATTTTAAGTCTAAGGAAAGAACCAGGTCAAGTCTCGCGAGATTTAGATAAGGATTGATGAAGGCATAAGAGGTTGGGAAAATACATATGTATTATCTTGCGTTCCTTTACACGGGCAGATGTTTTAGCTACGCTTTAGCCGGGAACTCCCTAGGCTTATGGGTAGGAAGGTACACGGGTAATACACGAGGCCATGTATTCCTCATGTTCTTCTTAGGTTGATTGAGTTTAAGACCAGAGAAGAATACATGTAGGTACATGACCTCGTGTACTTGCCATGTTCTTCTAGAAAACTTGTTTCCTTCATGTTTTAAAGGTTAGAAAGGAACATGGAAGATACACTACCCTATGTATCAGCCATGTTCTTATAAGGAACTTGATTTCCTCAAGTTTTTGAGGTTAGTAAGGAAAATAGGTAGGTACATGACTTCGCATACTTGCTATGTTCTTCTAGAAAACAAAATTTCTCGTTTTTGGGGGTCAAAGGGTTACATGACTTGATCTACAAGCCCTGTATTAGCTATGTTCTTCCAGGTTATTGTTTCAAGCTCAAACTTAATGTTTTTGATGAAAATGGTTCTAAGGCAACTTTTAGGGTTTCAAATACATTTGGTAATCATGTTTTTGTCTAGACTTCACCTATAACATCTTCCTTTCTTTCTAAAAACTTGTTTAACTAATGTCTTCTAGTTCAAATCATTTAGCTTGATAGCAACATCCATTTTTACCATGGTTCTTCTGCAGTTTTGATAAAACTCCAATTGAAACATATTCTTTCTCCCACTTTCACATTATTAATAAAATCAAATCTTCATGCTGTCACAAGTTTTGAACATTAAGAGTTGTTTTCAAAGTCTTACCTTTGCTATGGTGTAGTTCCAATCTACCTGTAGCAAAGAGGAGGCTTTACAACTCCAAAATCACTTCAATGCTCGATGTCATGACTCCCTAAACATGTATTAGCCTACCTAAGTTAGTATTCATGCTTAAAATACTAAAACATTCACATTATAACATCTTGAAATTTCATGTTTACCTTGACGTGAAATTTGTTATGATGGTGGATCTCTATCCTCTTCCAACACTACTTCATTGCCTCCATTTTCCTCATATAAAGACACTATATCAACTAATTAATGTCATGCTTTTTCTAATTCCATTTATTTAGCACTAAGAATGATTAGGTTTTTAGAGAAGCTTACCTTAGGGTTTTAGTAGATTTCCTAAAAAGAAAAAACATAAATGGAAAGGAATATTTATATGTGGCTCATACAGTAGGGTCCTGTGATTTTAGACAAGGGGAAAAAGATCTTTTTTTAGGGTTTCTACCACATGGCATGATCTTATATGTCTAAATCTTATGGATATAAAAACCTTAGTTAGTTTTTAACTTTTGTTTTTAATAACCTTCTGGGTTAATAATGATTCAAAATAGCAAATAAGGCCAATTTATTTACAAGTTTGAATTTTTAATTTGCATAGGTTGCCTGTTTTAGGTAAAATCATAATTTGCAAAATCAAAGCTCCTAACGATATTCTTTTGACTTTTTTCTCATAAAACTTTTAATTTAGATAACTATTATTAAATTCTACTTTACTTTGATTTCGACATTTAAATTGTTTTTAAATTTTCAAAATTTTGGTTATTGGTTTAAGGCAAATTTGGAAATTTTGCAATATTGAGTCGTTTAAATTCACATGTGACTTTAACTGGCTTCCATTAGCTTCATTTGATTTTGATTTCTTATGATTGGTATCCCAATCATTTTAATTGGAGAGCCCTTTGTCACTTCTTCGATAGTGAGCTGGAATTGAGGGTATGTTAACTATTGGTTAACACATGACTTCTTACTTGACATGCACTAAATATTTTGTTGTTTCTCTGTTTGCAACATTGATTCAAGATTAATGGTGAGAATAGGAATAAGTAAAAAACTTATGCATATGATTAGAATGAAGTTTTAGATCTACCATAGGATCACCAAAGTTCATATACAATTTTTTTTATGACTATAAACCTCTCCAAACTACTTACATGAACACTTATGGATTTTAGAGGAGGCCAAGATGAATCGTGTAAGGAAATCCGATGGACACACCTATGGCAATCTAGTTTGTTTTATTTTATTTTATTTTTTATTTATTAACTTCAGGGAATTATCATCTCATTGGTTCAAGTAAAAGAAGATATGTAGAAGGTAGGAGGAGAAGGACTTCGTGGCTATTTTGACTAGCTAATGCCTTATGAGAGTGATATAGACATTATTGAGGAGGTGTAAGGCCACTGATCTGGATATCAATGCAGTTTAGGATATGATGCTCCAATTAGTGATGATAGGCGTGATTACTATAAGCAACAACGTATAAGTCTAATATTAGCTCTAGCAAAGCCAATGACCATAACACTTTACAAAGACTTGTATCCATGGAGTGTCAACTTAGGGAGTTATACACAGGGACCCCTCGTGCCATGTTATCCATGGTTACATTATCTTTAACCACCCCTATCTATGGGTTTGTTGACTAGCAATATAAGCCAATTGCAGTATAATCTTACATTGTCTACACCAACACCTTCTCTTCTACAGCCATACCAATATAGCTATTATGATTGGTCGAGCCAGTTATACTCTTATGCTTTGAATCCCTAGACAGCTCCTCTTAGGCTCAAGGTTAACCTTCACCATTAGCTTATTATTTATGGCTCTCTGTGACACAGAAGGTACGCTTCCAATCGGCCTATCCTCTACCTCCTAACTCATATCCATGCTCCTCACCGGTACCACCTTAGCATCCTCTTTCACAGACACAACATCTTCGTAGTAGCAATAGCTATACCACCTTAGTGCTTATAGTTACTTACCATCCGCTTCATCTGTTATGACTACTACATTAAACATAGCTTTTGGTACGCCATTGGCTTAGGTTTGGTGATGTCATGTTTGTGAATGCTAGATTATTTTTCTATTTCTTACTTGCATCTAGGTCGCTGCATTTAAAGTTGTACCTTACTATTTATGTCGACACTTAGATGTTTTTCCTAGTTCTATGCTTGATGGACTTGATTCCATTAGGATGTATTAATAATTTGTTTTATTACTTTGGTAATTTACTTTATATATGTTACAATAATTTAATTTAATGGTTGAACGGTAGTTTAGATTTTTTAATATGAAATAATATACAATTCTATATCTATTATTCGACAAATTATTTCTTATTTAGGACTTTTACTAAAAGTAATTACTTAAACAAAGTCTAATCAAAATTAATTAACGACACACAAATTTAAAATGACATGTGTTAAACGAGATATGTGAATAATATACTTTTGACCTTATATCGTGTTATACATATAGTATTTACAAGCATGTCCCATCTTGTAAACATGATATACACATATATCTCGTTTTATAAACGCGATTTTACTAAAGTGTATAAACTTCATATCCCATCTTATACATGTAATATATGTATAAAACCTTAGATCTCGTCTTATATAAATACATATTAAGAGGTGAGACTTGCTACTTTTGCTAACTAACCATGATTCTCGCCTTATTAGGCTCAACCTACAATAAAACACAAGAGACAAGTCTATGAATTGAGTGGACTCTTTTTTTTTTTTTTTATGTCATACTATGTCGATTTTAGGCCCAAAAACACACACACACACACAGGAGGAGGGTAGAAGTATGTCGATTTTAAGTTGAAAAGAAAATTATCAAATCAGGGCACGCAATTTTTCTCTCACAAGGATGAACATTTTTTTGTTTCTTAAATTATAATAAGAAGATGTTTTAATTCATTTCATTCCATAAGGGAAATTAGTAGTAATGTTATTAGAATACAACACCATTGACTCAAAATAAGCATGCTTTATGTTAATAAAGGATTTCTTTGCAAAACTTACTTGAGTTATGGTTCCACGCAGGTAAGTTTCATTGTTGGTACTTAAACTTTTTAACTATAACGAAATTGTATTTAAATAAAATTTTTGCGGAAGAAAATATCTAAACTTTTCAAATCTTGCATCTATTGTACCTTTAATTGGAATTTGACCAATTCTCTTGTGAGATACTAGTGTATAGGAGAATCTTCATGAAAAAAATATTTTCTCTCTTACTTGGCATATAGTTTTTTTTTACTTTTTTTATTCCACCCCCTACCATCAACATCTTGCTGGAGAATTGACAAAATCTAGATAACTGTATAGTGGATTGCAAGATTTACAAAGTTTGGGTATTTTTTGGGTTAATTTCTCTCATGGTAAATGATTTTTTTTTATATAACAAAATTGTACGTAAACAAATTTTTTTGCTCATAAAAATATCTAAGCTTTTTAGATCTTGCACCAAACTATTTTTGGTTGGAATCCGACCAAAATTCCAGTGATTTGCTAACATGGCAAGGATTATATATTAAAAAATTAAAATTTTCCCACGTCAGCATATTTAATTTTTTTTTTTTCGTTTTTCCTTTTTATTTTACCCTCTCTCTCCTTCTTTCTCTCTGTTTCTACCATCGCAACTGCGCTTCTTCTTCTTCTTCTTCTTCTTGGCAAAGGTCTTTCTCTCTGTAACTCTCGAACCCCAACTCGACCACCTTCCTCCATAAAAATCAATCTCCATCTTCATTCCTAGCCCCCTTCCCTCGCCCCCCTAGTGTTGTCCCTTAATCCTTGATAATGAAACCCTTCTTCATCACTAATGCCAACCTCTTTTGATCCTCCCTACTAATTTGAATCCTCTCTTTCCTTGTAGTTTTCGTTGTCTTCTTCTTCCTCGACAAGCACTAATCCGATTCTGATGGCTACCACTAGCTCATCTTCTTCACTACTTCCTCCTCTTCCTTCTTCCCACTCAATCTCACCTAGTGCTATTGCCAAATTTCAACCTCTCTTCTCTAATGCTCCAAAACAACTCCTAAGTCCCAACTCTAACCCTAACCTTGCTTTCCAAACAGTCATCCACTTTGAATTCGAATGACAATGTCAAGAAGGAGAAGAAGGATGTGCATCCGAAGATTACACAATACAGGATAGTGAATGAGAACGATAACATGATGGAGGACTTCAAGGTCAGAGAGATCAAGGAGCAACAATAGTGGGGAGAATAGTGGTTATGATGGTGAGTTGTTGAGCCAATGTAGAACTCATTTCTTCACCATTTGATTTGTATGTAACTATATGTGCGTGTGATGTAATAAGAAATTGACAGGAGTATGTCACAGTGCAAGAATGGAGAAGTTATTGAGAAAAATAATGGAATATTTCTAATTTTAGGGTTTGTTAGTTATAATTTTGATTTTGAGTTGTTGGATGATAGCGTTCATATGATTTTCCTGGGGGGGGGGGGGGGGGGGGGGGGGGGTTGTAAGTCCACAAAATAAATAAGAATAAAAATATGCTGATGTGGAATTATATTAACTTTTTAATGTTGATTGCTTGCCACATCAGCAAATCATCGATTTGGCCAAAAGTACTTTTGTGCAAGATTTAAAAAGTTTAGATATTTTTGTGGATACAATTTTTATCCGTATAGGTACAATTTTGTTATATTGAAAAAGTTTAGATACCATAAGAGAAATTAACCTAGTATTTTTTTAAGCAAAAATTTTATGTAAGTATAATTTCATTATATAAAAAAAATTTAGTTGCCGCTAGCAAAATTTATTCGGTTCCACGTATAAATATCGTAATATAATCAAGAAAGTTCTTTAAAAAAAAAAAAAATCACAAATGTGAATAGTTGACAGCGTGGAATGATTACTAAAATTTCCTTCGATCTTAACATGTCCTCGGACCTCAAATAACTCGTATTCAATTCAATATATTACTATTATGCGTACCCTTTTTTTTTTTTTCTTTTGGGCCAGACATGCTACTCGTTTAACAAGTGAATTCCTTGTTCGTATTTATTGTATTGCACCACCTGTCCATATTTTGCACCTCAGCATTTTTTTGGCAATCGGATCTCACAATTTAAATCTTTGTTTTATTTTTATTTTTATTTTCCTTTCTTTTCTCTTTTTCTGTCTCATGCTGTATGGTCTATACATAAAATGTAAACATTTTTGGTAGGAGAAGAAAGCACCCTAGTTTTAGTTTGTAACTTATTGTACTTAGGAAGATCACATTTTAACCTACATTAATTATTTTAATGTTAATTGTGCAACTGCAATACGAAAGAGAAAATAATATGGCTTACTATATAGTATATACTGAGGGAAATCACATTTTTAATTTTTCATGTTAATAAATTAATATTTGTTCCATAAGGAAAATTTATTAAAAGGAAAAAAAATCCTAATTCCCAACTTTATCTAATGAAAATGTCATGTCACCCATTTTGATTTTCTCTCAGACCAATCATAGATTAAATTTAGATAAAGTGGAATCCAAACCATTAAAATCTCATATAATTATTAGCACATAAAATACTACACAAGGACCAAAGCAATACACTTCTGACCGTTGTTATCTTGAGATACATCAACCAGATAATGCCAATCATAATGAAATTTCATCCATTTCACATAAACCCATGCGAGAATCCACACATCAGGGAAGATGATGATGATGATGATCATAATAATAATAAATGTCAAACTTGGTATTGTGCTGAAATTTAATTTAAACTTTAATTTGAACCTAAACTTTAGAAAGACTAATTTAATAACTGATCAAACTTTTCGTAACCATCTTTAATATATTTCAAACACATCATGCTCTACTTATATCACGTTTGGTACGCAGTAATTGTTCGGAATGGAATAGATTGGAACGAGAGGTGGAATGATAAATCCATTTCTTTATTTGGATACATCTTAGAATGGAATGGAATTGACATGTTATTTGTAAAAAATATCTTTAATAATTAATGTAAATAATAAATAAGTAAGAGGAATAAAAATGTAATTTAATATTAATTATTTACGAGAAAGGAATAGAATCGCGATTCCACCTCCTTAAGACGGAATTGAATCCCTCCTCAAAGCCAGAATTGTTGATTCCTAAGAATCCTGATTTTGGCTTTCAAAAATACATCCAAACGTAGGAATGTGAATGGAACCTAGAATCGCGATTTCATTTCGGGTTCATTCCCGCATACCAAACATGACATTATTGATTTGGAGAGGTCAATTTAATATTTGATTAAACTTTTCGTAGCCATTCTCCACTTATTGATTTGAAAAGGTCAATTTAATATCTGATTAAACTTTTCATAGCCATTCTCCACTTATTGATTTGAAAAGGTCAATTTAATACTTTATTAAACTTTTCGTAGCCATTCTTTACTTATTGATTTGAAAAGGTCAATTTAATACCTTATTAAACTTTTCATAGCCATATTTAGATAGGTAGTTAAAAAAAAATCGCTTAAATTGATTATTCAAAGTTCAAATACTACATTGAATTTTAAAAAGCTCATACTAAAAGAGACATCATCTATAAGTTTTTGTAATATGTTTTAGGTAAAATGTCAAATTTAACACTTGAACTTTATGCCTGAATTTGAAGTAGTTAAATTAATATATAATCAACCTTTTTATATCCATTTTTAATGCCTTTCTAACACTATTTCCTATATTTTCTATATGGAAAAAGCAACCTATCGGTACTACACATCATTAGGAGCAATAGTATAAATCCTATAAATCCAATAAAATGCTGCAAATAGAGCGATCAATGTTAAAAAGTAATAAAAATAACTATTATTAGATATTAAATTGACACTTCATAATTTAGACATTAAATTCAATATTTGTCTAAATTCAAGCATAAGTTTGCATTTGCCATTGTTTTAATAAATTTGATTTAGGTTACTAAAAAATGAACCAAGTACCTAGATCATAGTATTATTATGTTGTAAACTAAGATAGCGTTTAGTTGCACAAATTTTTATGGTGTCATTGTACTATGTTCGATTTACAAAATGCATTTGGAACTGGATAAAACTAAACTTAAATTTTGTACCATCGTCCCTTATATTTTATGGTATAATGATGCACAAATTTTGAAATTAGAAGAAAATAAAATCTCTTAATAAATTTTTGTCAAGTATTTTAAGTACCATGCATACTAAATATGTCGAATACTTGTTGTACCATGCAGTCTAGTCCTCCTTATCCTATCATATTTACAATCAAACGCTAACTAAAAAGATAAAAATTTATTATAAAGTTATTTTACTATATGTTTTTAATGAATTATTTAGTTTTGTAACATCTATCTCCACACGTAAACTTAGATTCTCAATTATTTTGATCGAATATAATTAACTTATTCATCATATTTGTGAAGGGTATTAGGTATCTTATATGTTATGGATTGAATTCCTTGGGATTTACAATTTCTTTGGCAAAATTATTCAAGAGCAGAAATGAGTTGACATAAGAAAATCAAAGAAACTGATTTTATTTTATGTTTGAATATTTAAGAAAAGAATAGAAAGAAATTGACGAAACTTTCCCATTTCTATTGCTCGCTACACAGTACATAAAGGAATTTAAAAGAAAAAAAATATTTGATTACAAAATTATCCTTTTCTTATATAGTAATTAAATATTAAGAGTATTCTTTTTAATAACTTTAAACACACTTTCACCCACCTTCATTTGCAATCCCATTCTCTTTATTTTCTTAGATTTCCATTCTCATTTATAAGTTACCATATACAAAATTTCTATCATTTTCCTCAAATTCTTTTGTTTTTATTTCCTTCTACCAGCCAAACACGAAGATACCCATAGATGGGAGACTTGGGTCTGTATGCTTGGTTATTTTCCGGAGTTTTGCTATTTTATTTCTATTGACTTTAAATAGAATTTGTATAAATAAAAAACGAACATATTTATTCATACTAAATCATATATATATATATATAATACATATAAGATATATATGAGAAAATATTTATAAATTAGATTTAGATCATATATCGATGACAATATGACAATTGAAACAGACTCATTTATAATGGATTTGGAGATAAATAAAATATATTATCAAGTGTTCTTATATTAATTTATTATAAAGTAGAGCGAATCATGCAATAAAAGGGGTAGAACAGTCATACAACAACAATCCACGTGCTGCCGGAAAAAAACAACAATACACGTGGTGTTGACTCATTGTCTCTATCCATTCAAAATGACGGGTACAATCGAAATTTCGTTACGATCGCACAAACAGCGGGGCCCCATCGGATTCCAAGTTCCAACAAGGTCTATTTTAGTCAATTTACTAAAAATGAAAAAAAAAATAATATCATTTAAAAATAAATTAACATAAATTTCTCTAGTAAAAAAATAATTTAAAAAATAAGTAATTAAATTAGTTTCTTGAAGAGATAAACTGATTTTGTTTTTTCAAGAAATAAAGTTAGATGAATACAATAAATCTATCTCTTAAAAAAATAATGACGAATTTAATCTTATCTCTTAAAAAAACGAAGTCGTTGTAACTGTAGTAAAAAGATGATGTTGGTTTTGACAACATTAAACCAGTTGTTTATTTATTATCTTGTTTCTATAAAAGTAATTTTAACTTGCTTAATTTTGTAATTATTTCTATTTTAATGATATTTTTATAATTTTTTAAACAGTAATATTATTTTCCTTATCTTTGATCTCGTTACATAATTATTTCTTATAATATTATCACTAAATTAACTATAAAAAGTTTAAAATAAAAATATTAAAATTTGTATTATACTTATTCATTTCAATAATATAGCGAGACCCGTTTACTATAAAAACTACGGCAGTATTCAATTTTCTCCAAACTAAAATCTAAAAACTAAACTATCGTAAAGAAGGGTGAAAACGTATTTTTATCAGCTCCATCACCAGTTCACCACCCTATATAAATACAAAAGTTTTCCTTCGCTTCAAACTAGAAGCTAATAAAAACGTTGGAGCGCTGTCTCACAATCTAGGGTTTCTCTGCAGCCTCCATTGAGATTTGTTTTCCCGTGAGCATTATTTTTAATGATTTTGTTGTTCTAATTATTGTACTCTTCGAGGTTATATCTTTAACTCGCGTTCTTTGTCCTTTTTTTGTTTTTCTTTTTAGGTTTGGTTTGTTCTGAATTGCAGGAATTTGCTAGAAGATAAATTTCCTTTTGGTTTAAATTTTCAGATTCAGATACAGTATTTGTGAGTATTATTTTTATTTTCCTTGATATCTTTTCACTGTTAATGACAAATCGCATATACAATAATGTAATAGTGTTCATGTGCGTTTAAATCCTTCGATTCTGAGTGTCCAATCCTAAATATTTGGAAAAAAAGAAATAAATAGTGTTTTTGAGATCCTGATTTGCAATCTTGCTATTATATAAAATTATTATAAGACACTTAAAGGCAATTCGGATAATCTTTTCTTGTTTCTGGAAGCTAAAATGAAATTAAAAAGGAAAAAAAATGAATGAAGGAAAGGTTAGTTGATGCTTAATTTAATTTCCACCTGAAATTTTTGGTATTTTCTTGGGTAATCAGCCAACATTCTTGTTTAATTGAATTTTTTTGGATGATGAGTGTATTTAAATTTTATAAAGATTTACAATATTTTGTTATATTTTGAGTAATGTATCAGTTAGATGCCTTTGACTGGATTATCAATGGAATGATGATATATACAAATTGAAGATGGCTGTTTACAATCTTCTTTACTGTCTTTGGCTGTGGTGTGAACCATATTACGCTAATGCTTGGCCTCAGCAGCTGTGTGGACTATATATCTATTATCTTGTTTGATGAAAGAGCCTTTCTATCTTAGGTTTCTGTAGCTTCATCTCGTGTGTCTGTGTTGTCTTGGCATGATTTTAGTCTATTAAACCCGTAGAGGCTATCTTGGCTGCAGGTCTTTACCTGGATATTGACAAGATTTAGAATTTGTCGTCTTTCTTTTGTTGTATAAATCCTCATTTTGTGGATTTATTTATTATTTATTTTTATTTTTATTTTTTCCCTGCTAGAATTAGACACTGCAGTTTTAGAAAAAGCCTTAAGAGTTAAGAGGGTGCATTCGCATCATGGGTGGCTGAAAAATATAGCATGATTGCATAAAAGTTGACATATCTAACCCTTTGTGGAAATAAAAAGTTCAATTGTAATGAATTAAAGATAAAAAAGGGCAGAAACTGATAATTTTAAGCATTTTGAGTTAGGGGTTGTGAAATCCTTCCCTCTTCCCCCCAAAAGAACATGGACAAGTAAGCAATCGTTTGAGTGTGAATTCAGTGGATTGTTCTGTGCTCTTGTTAGGACTATGAAAATACAGTATGACATTAAACAAAAGATCGAATTGAATTTAACGATTTTTCTTATAAGACAATTTACATCACTTTGAGATACACTCAGTCTTCAGTGACTTATTAGGCAACTCTAATAGTTGGATGCAGCAGCTGCAATGCCTTGTGTCCCCTTTTGGCAAAGATTTTATCATGAGCGTAACCTGAAGCAATTAAACTCCTGTCTGAGGCGATATTAACTAGTTGTCATGTATTTAAGAAGTAGTCTGTAGAATAATGCCTTTTTACTCGTAAGTTTATCCTCTCTTAGTGTTTAGGATTTAGAAAGACAAGCTCACATGACATGCTCTGGCCACAGAGTTTAACAGTGTAATTATGCTTGAAGCACATTATATACTGCTCATGTCGTGGTTTCTTTTGTACTCCTCGTGCATTTTGTTTGAATGGATTTGTTTTCTTGATAGAACTTTGGTGAATTATTTTTTGTTTTCTCCCCAACAGGCAAGCGAATGAACTGATGGAGTCTAAGGGTGGTAAAAAGAAGTCTAGTAGTAGTAGTAAATCCTTGTTTTATGAAGCTCCTCTTGGTTACTGCATTGAAGACGTTCGCCCAAACGGAGGAATCAAGAAATTCAGATCAGCTGCTTACTCCAACGTAAGTTTTAGTTCAATCAATTCCTCATTTGAAAGAGACTTGTGTCCAACTTGATTTTCAAAGCATGGATTGCAAGATCAACACTGACTGTATGCTTTTGTCTTTTCTTTTGGCAGTGCATGCGCAAGCCATCCTGATATTCCCTAATCTGCTTCTTTGACCACTTGAAGTGGTTGATTTTCCTTTATCTCTGCAGTTAATCTTTTCCTCATCTTCATATAGACACCTGTCATTCCTCTCTTCTCTTCTCTCCTCTTCTTAATCTTCTCTTTCAGCATTCTGTCCCAATCAGCAAACATGGCAGATTTGGTTTCTGCAATTGGATTTGAAGGTTTTGAAAAGAGGCTAGAAATATCTTTCTTTAAGCCGGGAGTATTTGCTGACCCTGAAGGAAAGGGGCTTCGATTGCTTTCCAAGGAACAGCTCGATAAAATACTTATGCCAGCTGAGTGCACCATTGTTCTTCACTGTCAAATGAAGATGTTGATTCATATGTGTTATCTGAATCTAGCCTCTTTGTTTACCCTTACAAAATCATTATCAAGACCTGTGGAACAACAAAGTTACTACTTTCAATTCCACCCATTTTGGATCTGGCTCAGAACTTTCTCTGGCTGTCAAATCTGTTCGCTATACTCGTGGAAGTTTCATTTTTCCTGGAGCCCAGCCATACCCCCATCGAAAATTCAGTGAAGAAGTTGCAGTCCTTGACAGCTATTTTGGGAAGCTTGGCTCAGGAAGCAAGGCATATTTGATGGGTGGAAGCGATACTGAAAAACATTGGCATGTTTATTCTGCTTCTGCTGATGCTGGGGACTCAAGTCATCCTGTCTACACCCTCGAGATGTGTATGACTGGATTGGACAGGGATTCAGCTTCTGTCTTTTTCAAAGATTGCTCGGGCACAGCTGCTGTTATGACTGTGAATTCTGGAATCAGAAAGATCCTTCCAGGCTCTAAAATATGTGATTTCGAGTTTGATCCTTGTGGATACTCCATGAATTCGATTGAAGGTGCTGCAATATCCACCATTCACGTCACACCTGAAGATGGCTTTAGTTATGCAAGTTTTGAGACCGTTGGCTATGACTTGAAGGTGCTTAGTCTCAATGGGTTGATGGAGAGGGTTCTGGCTTGTTTCCAGCCAAGTGAGTTCTCTGTGGCTGTGCATGCTGACACTACTGCCAAGTCACTTGAGCAGAATTGTTTGCTGAATGTGAAGGGGTACTCCTGCGGAGAGAGGAGCCTCAAAGATCTTGGAGCTGGTGGCTGTGTTATCTACCAGGGTTCTGCATGGAGTGGAGGGTCTGATTCACCTAGATCGACTCTGAATTGCTGTTGGAAGTAGGAAGATGAGGAATGATTTGGTTTTAGTCTTTATATTTTCTATCGGAGTGGAATAAAAGTTTTGCTTGTTGTCTCAAGCAAAAACATTAGTATTACATATGTTTGAAAAATTGCCATTTATCTTTTGCTATGACCTACTAAGGTGCATCGTAGTTGTATCAGCTATTCAGTGTTTCCTACTTATTGCTGTTTGGTAAACGTTAGTCTTCATCTTTTAATAGTTGAATTGTGTCTCGTCTTTGAGCCATGCACTGTACCGTTGTTCATGTACTGTAAACATATGAAAATGAGTCGGGACAAAATGGTTGATATCTGAGCATTGTGCGCATAAATGAACAGTAGATACACATGAACCATGATGCATGGCAATCTACCCAAGGCTGCATGGTTTTTAACTTTTATGAACACCAGACGAGGGGTTGGAATTGCATTACGTATAAAATTTGTTCACAGTATTTTGCTGGATGAAGCATTCGGGAGATCTGCTTTGATAGTAACCGATTTGGATGGCAATGCATGAGTTTTATCAAATTTACAGGGAATTGGAGGAGTTTGTCAAGTAAGGAGTGGAACATGCCTGAAAGCAGTTCACATGGATTTTCTCATCTCAGCCCTTGCTCTCTTATTTGAGGAGGTTCGATGTTTGTTCTTTTTTTTCAATCCAACCCGTTGTATTGGGCAACAACTATAAATTTTACTATAATCACATTTGCTGCTTAAACTTTAGTTGATTTTTAATTAATGATTTCAACCTTGAGGTTGTTAAATGTAGATTTCGATTCAACTTTTGAAGGTTGGTAATATAAGTATACCATCTAGAACTGTTTGTAAGTTTTTATTTTTAAATTTTCTTTTCAACATAGAGTGGTGAATGGTTTTTGTTTTTGGATAAAGATACTCTAAACATACATGTAATCGGAGAAAGATACTCTCAACATACATGTAATTGGAGAATAATCGGAGAAAATGAGGTCTTGCAATTTGGAGTTACTATAAATGACAGCCATATAAATCAGTCTGTAATATAAAAGGATTTATATGTTTTAAATAAAAAGTTTTGATCCATATAATTGCTTGGGATACATGATTGCTTTTAATTGGTCAAAAAGTTAATTAGACATACATCTTAATAAGAATATTAGCATAGATATTATAAATGATTTCAGAAAAGTTGGTAACACATTTTGAAAGTGTATTAACTGTCATATTACTCATAAATATTTATTCCCCAGTATAATATAGAGTTTGAGGTATTTATCAGATGGATCCTAATTATTTCTATGAAGATTCCTAAAGAGTTCTTTTATCATAAAAAGCGATAATCCTGTAAATATCATCTTTTACCTATTGCTTTGGGAAAATTCCTTCTCATGGTATACTTTGCAATTTTAGATGATATTTTACTTTTTAAGAACTTGTTTTGTTGTTGTCATTTCTTTTGGACTCAAAGAATTTACTATATGCTGATTGGACATCAACTTGATGATTGGTGGTTACATTCATTTGAATTGGTTTGATTAATAAATTTTTCTCTTGAGGAAAGGGAGGAAAGAACAAAGAAAAAACTATTAATAAATGAAGAGGTTAATTTTATATTTAGATTTTTTTTTTCTCTTAAAAGCGGAGGCTTGGTAAAATGATTATTATTCATGTAGCTTACATTGTGATTCGAACTTCGTAATATTTACATAATTAAAGTGGCCTTTATCAATTAGTGATATCATGTATACTTATGTACAATTACATAATCAACGATAATAACACTAATCGTTTAGAAGAATCGATCTCTGACATCATCCCCAAGCTTAAGAAGCTTCGCCTTCCGCATACTTATGGACTCACGTCCACCAATGTTTTTTTTTTTTTTTTTATTTATAATTAGTCGCACCATTGTAACGAAGTGGCTGTAGTTTAGTGGTTAGAATTCTACGTTGTGGCCGTAGAGACCTGGGCTCGAATCCCAGCAGCCACATTATTCGTTTATTTATTATTATTATTTATTTATTTATTTTTTGCATTTTTTGAGTTGTTTTTTTTTGCCTTGTGTAATCTTCACTGCAAATTTGTACATACAAATCTCCCGGAGAGGGTTGGGTTCTCAAAACATGAACTTGAAACCATCTCGTCTTGATGAAGGGCCAGTTTGGATTTGTGGACCCGCTAGTTCATGGACAAGTCTAAACGGATCCGAAATTTTCTTTTAGGAAAAAAAAAAAAAACTTTTCACCTTATAAAAAGCAAATTTTTTAAAATTTAGTCGAATCCTTTTGGACCCATTAGTTTGAAAGAGTCCACATGATGAGCATGTAGGACCCGCAGTGACCAGTTTCGATGAGTTTCTGATTTGAACCCAACCTAGGAGATGTCTACTTGTACTCGAATGCAAATATAAGTTGACAAGCTTAAGCTACATATATAATTCAACCATATTCTTATCATAAAACCTAGTCACTTGGAAGGAACCACGCTGCCAAAATCTAAACATAGGTTTTTGGGTGCGTTTTTTGAAAAATGCATGGATAAAGGATGGTGTAGAAACTAATTCCAAATCTAGGTGATTGAAGGCGCCGTTTGTGAGAGCGCCTTTGAATTTGAACTATAGGTGCTCTCTCACACAGCTCCTCTAGCGAAGGTGAGGGAAAACAGCGAAGGCGCTGTTCTAAAAGGCATTGGATCATAGTTCACAATGCATGGGTGATACTAGCACAACACCTTCATTTTGTAAGGGAACATTTGAAGATGAACAGGGCTAGAACTGTTGCACGCCTAACATGTTACCATGTTCTTCGTTCATGTCATCTCCATCAGCAGCGACATTTGGAGGTGTGATAGCCAAATCAGTGACTTTCACAAATATTTTCTGAATTAACCTAACACCCAATTTAGCAGCAAGTGAAATTAGATCCTCAAGACTGTCATTATCCACAATTGGCATTAACATGTATACAAACCAATGACTCATATAATGTGCATGCTTGTGTGTTATCTCAACATCACTGTTACTATGATCCGCACCAATCTTGCCACAAATAATTTTCTTGAACTTCTCAAAATCGACATCCATCCTAACCTTTACTTTCCCAATGGGAGGCTTGTCATATTATGTCCCATAACATCCATTCACTATATTACCTTGTGCATAAATAATGAACCTTATATAGCTAGCCATTCCAAAACTATTGACAGCAAACTAAAATGCTAGATCTCATTTCTTATAATTTAAAATATGACAAGATCTTCAACTGCTTCAACATCTTTCACTCACATTCGATTAAACATCACCATCAACAAATGGACGGCTTTTAACTGATTCCGACATTCCACCAAATACCTCCTAACCATTAACATCATTTTATTATATACTTCATAAATCAACATACACTCCACACACTATTCCTACAACTCAAAATCAACAACTACAACATACTAAATTAGACAAAACCACACATTCGATGGCTAACATTATATAA
Organism: Combretum micranthum; assembly: GCA_024138025.1. NCBI lineage: Eukaryota > Viridiplantae > Streptophyta > Magnoliopsida > Myrtales > Combretaceae > Combretum > Combretum micranthum. Next base: position 974,525 of record JAMXBD010000304.1, read on the forward strand.
ATATCAAAATCCACAAAATTGAACCATTGAGGCATTTCACCAAACATCTTGTACGCATGAAAAAAATTTCAATGTCAACTTGATAGATCGACAAATGCAATGACATAAGACTCACTAACTCTCTATACACTACTTCTACAACACTTCACAACTCACAATCAATAGCTACAACACAATGATTCAGACAAAATCACACAAACCCTCACTTTCTCCGTTTCTTATAATTTTTCTCTAAAAATGGAAAACAATGCAATAAAATATAAAAGCAAAAGAAAGAAAAGGCCTTACTTGAGATCGGACAACGAAAAAATTCAAAAATCTTCGCCAGAGACAGACAAGGATCTGAGAAGCTATAAATCCCTAAAATTTCGGTTAATGTTAAGCTTAATCTTAGAATTAAAAGTCGACCGGAAACCCTAAAGGTCAACAAAAGACAAGTACAAACCCTAGAATTAGATCCGATATTCTCGTATTCTTTAGCCCTAGAAAACGAAGTTGAGTTAATCAGTGATAATAGTTAGTAATAACTCGAGAAAACCTAAAAACATCAGTTTACGAATTTCGAGTGCCCTTCGAACTCAAACGGGATTAGTTCTCAAAAAGCGTGTCGAAGCTCGGAATAATAAAAATATTCTGATAACGCCGTTAGGACAGATTTAATACAAGGATTTCAAAAATATTAGTTTCGTAATTTTTCGGTAACTAAAAATATCAGATATCGCAATTATAAGCGTATTTTCTTAATACTGGTAATTTACTAGTCACATCTACTTTACATTACACTATTCATTACTATTCTACACTATTCATTTATCTCTATTTTTTCTAATACCTACTCTTACAACTCCATACACCTATTATCTTTACTTTTTATCTTTCCCATAACTTTATATCATATCTACTTTACATATTATTACTTTTAATATACAAAATTACAAAAAAATAAATCTCTCTTTCACCACACCCCCACACCCCCTCTCTTCCTCTTATTTTTTTTTTAAATTTTTCTATAATTAAATCATTCAAAATTCACTCTCCATTTTCCTATAAATACCCCCTCCTCTTTCACTTCATTCACACATCTCCTACCCACAAAATTACACTCCGAAACTCTCTCCAACTCTCCTCTCAAACACTCTCTAAAATTTTCTTCACAAAACCTTCTTCTTCTACAAACACTACTTTAGGTGAGAATTCATTTAAAATCTTTTTTACCATGTCATGTAACTTTACATGACCATGGTGTGAGTTTCCTAAACTTAATGCTATGGAAGCTACATTATATTCAAGTATTGTTCTTGTTCATGAATATGTATTCATATATTTTTATGTTGTTATTTTACTTTTGCTCATATTATTATTGATATTATGTTAACCTCTTATATATATGTAACTAGATATAATTATGTACTTATATATAATCTTTAGAGCATATAAGCTCATTGTTATTTATTTACTTCCAAGTTATGTAATTTATTTATTTATTTCATGTTATTTTAAGATTAGTCTCTAGTCTTAGACTTGTCCTCATCAATTCAAAACAATATTTTCTTTCTTTCCTTATTTCTTTGGGACTGGTCATTCTTAGTCCCGAGATACCTTGATGAAGCTAAGATTCCCAATACTTGACATATTTCTTTACTTGCTTATTTTATTACTTATTATACTCTTCTTATGCTTTCATAATTTCATAATTTCATATTTATAATCATGCATGAACATATTGATTTTGTCTCAATAAGATAAAGAAGAAAAAATGTTTTCTTAAATAGAAGTTCTTTTCAAAATAAATGTTATCATGAAAGAAATAATTTTCAATCTATCTTAATATATCTTTTCTAAGAAATTAATGGAGTTCGTAATAGAATTTAGAAGCCGAAGAATATAGGAATTCTTAGATAATACACACTTATACCTTACAAAATTGTAAAGTGGAAAAGTATTTTTAAAATTAAAAATTTCAAGTTCTTGTTTAAACAAAAGTTTTACTAAATTCACTTTTCATCAATACTTTGAATTTCAAATATATTAGTTTGACAAACACCAAGAAATTTCTTTTCATAAAAATAGAATGATCTTAAGGAATAAAAATTGATGAATAACTTAGGACATCATTTCTTTAAATGTAAGAAATTAATAGATTTTTACTACTTTCAAAAAGTATTAGAAACTAAGCTGTAAGAATTTAGAAAAAACGAAAATCATTCTTTTGAAATTTAAAAGACTAAAGAAATGGAATTAAGGAAAAGAAAATACTCATTTAAAATAGCTTAAGAAATTTTCTAGCAAGCTAAAAAGAAATTTTCAAAAGTTTTACTTTTCCAAAAATTTTTAGAAGACTTTGCTTTTACAAAAATTCATGGTTGAGACAACTCCATTAATTTCATGCATTTGATATGAGTCAATGAATATATATATATATATATATATACATACATTTTAAAGGTCTTTCAAACCATTATAATATCTATATATTTGATACAAGTTTTTGTAAGAGAAAGAAAAAAAAAAGTTTTCAAAATTCGTGGTGAATCTGATTATCACAGTTTCGGAGCTTAAACAACTTAGTTTGATGAAAATAGTTTTAGAAATGGATATATCTTTTCAAATAGGTAGAAAACGATATATTATATGTGCAATTCCGAGTTAAAATGACCAAGTTATGACCATTTTAAGTTGGAATTACCCTCTACACGAATTTTAACGATCTTATGACATAGTTTTTGCTAAGTACCATAGAATCAACAAGAAATACTCATTATGGGTATTCTTTTGATTAGGTGATCCCGAGGATGAGTGTTAGTATCCCAAGGATTATTTCGATTAGTGGAATTACCGATCGACTCATCCATAAGAGAGAAGTATCATCATGGCCGAGTGAGTCTATTCCCTTTATTTTTCATGCTTATGTTTGTGCTTGTAAATTTAGTTGCATTAGATTTAAGGAAAGATAAAATGGAAGTTGTATGATAATATGTTGAAAGAATATTAAGTATATCGAAGCATTAAATGCTTGTAATAAATCGTATGTTTATTAGCATTTTGAAGTGTCTGAAATTGGATGATCACCTATAAGAAAATAAAAATATAACGACTAGGCTTTAAACAAAAGTTGATACATGCACTTCACATGTTGAGTCACATTGCATTCACTATTATACAATTGGTGGGACAAGTGTATGATAGCAATGGTAGGCATAATCGATATATTATGTATGTGGCGAGTAGGAGCCAGCAAAAACTACATAAATTGGTGGCTATTAGGAGTCGTTAATAACTATATGTTTTTGATGCGTATAGGAGCTGATGAGATCTATAAAAATGTTTTTAAAAGAAGTAATGGCCGTAATGGGTCTGAATACCTAACCCCAAATGAAGGGCGTAATTCATTCAACATATGATTCCCAGAAAAATCATGTCTTGTATGCTCACGTGCTTGTTGTATCCCATTTTCTTGCTTAATAAACTTGATTGATGTTTTGTTTCAAGTATGAATTTTGGTATTTACTCACTAAACACATAAGTTTACGCCCCTATAGATATTTTCATTCTCATGAACACCTGTTTTTGTACCCGAGGTCTCCCCTTATCTGCGTAAGTTTTCTTTTGGAGCTTTTGAAGGAAATCTACTTGAAGGATTAGGTTAAGATTCCTTTGAAATCTTTTGATGTGGTATTAAATTATTGTAAAGACTATTAGTTATTTCGATATTTGGGTTTTAGCGAGGGTATATCCTTAAGAATCATATAATAGACCTTTGATTATTAATATTATGATCTATTTTATTTCTAGATTCTTATATGTTCATTATTACTTGCTTAGACCATACTTCCCAAAAGCGTTTCCTATTACCATGTTAGACGCTTTACATATAATACCAAAACTTTTGCATGACTAAGGTAATCATTCTTAAGTCTTGATATCATGTGTGGTAGACTGCCACGTTTAGGGTATCCTTTGGGGCGTGACAGAAGCACCTTCTCAAGTGTCTTTTTTGGGAGGATTTGTTGCTGCAATAATGAGAGCAAATGCTATCGATAAAAGAATTTGGGTATATTTAGTTCCAGTAAAGGCATCGTTTCAAATGATGCCTTCAATATTTATACTCGGACGACACCTTCAACATGAGTACTAAAGGCGCCGTCCAAGACGGTGCCTTATCCGTCCTCCCCACCCCACGCCGAAGGCGTTCTCACAAATGGTGCCTTCACTCGCCTAGATCTTGAATTTATTTCCACACCATCCTTTCTCTGTGCATTTTTCAAAAACACACCCAAAAATACCTAAAAACCCTAAAACATATATCTGAAATGGAAAAAAGAAACTTTAAGATGGTAATATAAAAGCTGTTACTGTTGCTACTGCTACTTATTATTTTTAACTTTTTAGACATGCGTAATATGAGTGCATCATCTTTTAACAAATAGTATAGTGTAAAAAGAAAAGAACTTCAAAATGGTAACATAACACTTATTACTTTCAAGCCAAATTCTATGTCAATGTAAGCTTTTATACTAAAATATAAGTGAAGAAATTGAAACTTACCTATGTTTTTAGAACTTGTTGAATTCAAACAAGCATAATTACTAATATAATGAGTCAAATTTTAGGAGCTTACAATTTTATGAGCTTTTTCTAATTAAAATAGATGCAAATTTTTATAGGTATTGACTTTTAATAGAATTATAGATTTAGTATATGATTCTACCGATTTTAGCATTTCTATATAATTTTATGTTTCTATGCATTTTAAATTTATGTAGAATTATGAGTTTGATAATCATTCACATAAGACGATATATATAAAAAGAAAAATAAAGAAATTTTTTTAGATATTATTCTCCTAAGAAATGTAACTTTGTGAGTGCATTTTGAAATCAAAGTAGTTTGTCCGGCATGGTTTCCAATTGCGTATATCGAGGAGAAAATGGTTAAAAAACAATATCTTGAAAGGAAATTGTCGATACTTGCTAAATGTAGGAAATGTGGATTGGACTTCGATAGATTATGGGCCTGCAAAACAAAATATAGTTAGTGGCATACTGGGATTGGACTTAGTGCATCCACTTCGATGCCTAAGTTCACAAACATGTTGAGTTAGGAGCAATCGATGAGTATGAAAGGTAGTCTAGGTAACATTATTACTCTTATAGAGGGGAGATTGTTATTTATAGTTGGATGATCCTCGACAGTTGAATACATCATGAAATTATGGGAGAGTGGACAGTTGGCGATGGTTATGGTAGACGTCGAGCGAACACATTAATCTACGTTCGCACATGTCGAGCCTGACTAAATAAAGTATATTGAGAGATGCCGTGCATAATACCGATCGAGTTTAAAAGAATTGGTTAATATGCTGAGATAAGGTGACAAGTGCCCTGATAAGGCTTTAGGTTGTTACTAGCATGGACTGGGTCTAAACCCAATGGGTCGGCCCAAACGACTAATGGGCTGGACTCAGCTTGGAAAGCTCGTGGTCCATAGAAAATCATCAATGGAAACCAAAGTGATATAATAGAGAACATTGTAATATAATACTTTTTGAATTGTTTATGCATCTAATTTGTATAATTTGTATGAGTAATTAAACCTCTACTTTTAGTTTTTTTTTTTTTTTTACAAACACTCTAACATCAAATATATATAAAATGAATGAAAAATGGATGAACCGAACATACATAAGAAATTTGCTACCTGTCACTTAAAAATAAGACTAGTTCTTGTGGCATACCGCTTAGGCCTCAGCCATCTTGATTAGAATACATCAAAGATGTGTTGCCCATAAGGATTCTTAAATTGTTATCTATTGTTTAGATAGCTATTTATCAGTATAGAATAATATATATTTTATTTGTTGATTATACTACAAAAGATATACACAAAATTAGAGCAATAGACAAGACAATAGGATGGGTATACAAAAGCCATGATATGGGGAATGAGTTAGGGCGACTCAGCATGAAATAAACTAGGCTAAATGATTTTTTTTAATTAACAATCTAAACTTTTAAATATCATTTGGTATCTAAATTTTATAATTAATTATCGAATTTTACCTATTTTTACAATCAACTATAAATGGAGTTAATTTAATATTATAATGATCACGAAAAATTATAAGTAATAAATTAATATTTTTAAGTTTTAGCTAGTTAATTATAGATATGGATAAAATTTAGATACTATATATAATATTTACCAGTTGCAATGACAAGTAATTGATACCATCCATTGATAATCAACATCTCATGTGAATTTGAATTTCGCAGTTAACCAATTGTTTCAAGGCTTTATTTGCAAGATTTTATTTAATAGAATCAAATTTGATTATGTGCACAAGTTTACAGTGTGATGAAAGATAAGAAATCCAAATGTTATCTGATAAAATATTATGCATTTTACGATTTCTCAATTTATAGTATACGAAGATAGGTTAAGTGGCCTGTATAATATTAGTAATTAAGTGTAATTCTTTTGGACATGTAATAATTATCAATAAAAATATAGGTTTAATGACGCGATTACTACATGAACTTTGTGAAAGCAAGCTTGAACTTCCAATTTGATCGATTTTATACATACTATACACTTTTTGTATACCCTCTTACTACTTCTGTCAAATTCTAGTGCTTTATTTGTATATGTGAACCATTTCTCAAATGAAAGGACGACATGTGTCCATGTAGTAGTAATATGAAAATCCAAGTGTAATATGTGGGTTTGATTTTTGAATATTTATAGAAAAAAAAGAAAGATAAAAGGATATAACCCAACCACACTTAGTAACCCACAGTTAATACCTTTAGTTATTGGAAAGAAGTCATATTTTGGTCTAGTCCACAACATAAAGAATGATGTAGCACTAGCACCCTCTCGAACAACTGTAATTGTCTTATGAAAGTCCATTTTTTTGTAAAAAGATATCACCTTTCTTTACAATCGTGTGTGACACAAGCACAAAGTAGTAGTCTAAGGTTTTTGTTGGAGCGGAGCAATGTGGGAACGTAGTAGGCAGACATCGTGTGTGTGCATTGTGCAAGATGTTGATCCCGCAACAAAGCTTTGTGAGGAATCTGTTGGATAGAGAATATTTGGTGATTGAGTACACAAGGTTTGTGTTCTTCGATTTATGTGCTGTAGCTTTAGTAGGCGTGGTTGTTGTTTCCTTTGCTGTGTTTTGTGTAATCTGGCTTTCGAGGTACAGGTTAGAGTTTTGTATGTAAAACATTTTTGAACAATTTTTACTTAACCAAGGTTGAACTTTGTATGATAATGTTTGTTTGTTTTTTTTTTCTTTGTTCATTCTGGAAATGAAAATTTATTTATATGTAATTTTTAAATGGGGTAAACTATAATTTCAAAATGCATATCCATTACACATGTCTGGAAGGGATTAGATGAATTTGCCAATTGTGCATTGCATTTAATGGCGTTGATGGAAGTAGTAGCGAGTTACACAAAAAGTGTACAATAAGTATGAAATTGATCAAATTTGAAGTATAGGTGGCTGATTGCTCATTTTTGCAAAGTTCAGGTACTAACTATGTCATTAACCATAAAAATATATCAATCCATGTTGTAGAAATCATACATTATTATTATTTTTGGCTAGTGGGAATAGTAAATTATTTAAATAGACGACAATACTGATCTTATTCAGTAGGACCATGAATGAGTTGAGCTGCTCATGAGCTACTCAAGCTTGGCTCTATTTGAATTATTAGTAAATGAGTTAAACTCAAATTTAAAATAAAGCTTATTTATCTGAACAAGCGAATATGAGCTTTGATTTAGACTCGTGAACAAGTTCGTGACTAAGCTCATGAAGAGGGTCATTAATAAGCTTGTTAGTAAATTTATAAATTTTATATTTATAATATATTATACATAATTATATAAGAGCTTCTATGGTCTATCGATGTGATAGTTCAGTCAACCATCTAATCATTTAAATAAATATGGTAATCAGAATATTAACTATATTATTGATTCGATCACGATTGAGTATAGTGTGAGCCGTTGAAATAATGGATCAGTTCGTTAAAATTAATTATGAGATCATAAACTTTCTATAACTATAAAATTTAAATAACAAAAGCTAACTTCCATTTAATATTTATGTATATATATTTATAGCAACACTTACAGATTATTTTTAAGTTTGAAGAAAATGAAAAACGGTTTATACAAATGAGTTGAAGCTCAAGTTTAAATTTAAACTAATAAAAATTCAACCAACTTAATAAATTTTAAATAAGCTGAGCTCGAGCCTTAAAAAACTCAACTGAGCTCGGCTTGATTCTTTTACTATCCTACTTATGAGATTGGATTTAGAATGCTTTAAAAATTTTGGGCCGATGAAGGCAAAACAAAACTCATTAAGATTGGGCTTACCTGGTTATAACCCTTCTCAATAAAGGTCAAGATAGGATCTTTTGCGGACTCCTTTGCTCAAACCGTATTTCTGAAAGTCCCCGTGGACTTGGATATAGTGCACTTGTTGAGAGCCCTTTTCTGCTTAAACCATATTTTACTGGGATCGTCGTGGACTTTTGGTCTTTGAAAGCCCAGTTGATTTGAACGCCAATAACTGAAGTAATTCAACGATAGTCATTCACTAGTTCTATTTGTAAATGCTTATTAGCTGCTTTTAATAAGGAATCTTATTCAGCTAGCTTAAAAATTGCTCAAATGATACATAACTTATTAATATTGTTAAGTCCTCCTTTTTACGTTGTGTTTGGTTTGACGGAAATCCACTGAAACGGAAAGAAGCTAAGAGAAATGGAACGAAGTTTGGATATCTAGTTTTTATTATGAATGAAATCAAATGAAGCAGATGGAAATGGGCAGAAATTTGAATGGATATTGTTTGTCCAGATTTGGCGTGAAATGGACAGAAATTGGGGGTAACAATTTAAAAGTACTCTGGAAAGTAAAATAGAAAAGATAAAGGAGGGGACATTTTAGTTATATTACATATTTTATGTCTCTTTATTTCCTTTAACATCCCAACCAAACAACATAAAAAGTAAAAATTTCATTCCACTACCTTCCATTTCTATTTATAAATCTAAACAAAAAATAAACGCAATATTTTCTTTCATTTCTTTTCTATTGTTTTCCTTTCTTTTCATTTCTATGCATTTCTATTCCCTTTAAAAATGCCAAACACAGCATTAACCTCCATAAATTTCATTCTTGGTATGAAGAATTGTTCATAATGTACCACTCCTCTTATCATGTAAATCATGAGATAGATGCTACTTATAACATCAAGTGCATTGATGAAGTCCCAAACTACATTTTGGTGACTATGTGGGAGTGAAGTGTTTGTGTATCAAATGCCATTACCAAAAGAGTAAAAAATAGTGGGAGTGATATTACTTCTCAAGCAGTGTTTAGACTAGCATTTAGGAGAGAACTAAAACCAAGATGCCATGTAAAATCTCTACTATATTGTTTCTAATTTTTCATTAATCTTCTACGAACTCATACTCATCATATAATAATTATTTACTAACATTTCCTTATTAATGCCATTGTTTATACATTCTTTTCTAAAAAAATATTAATTTTACTTTATAACATTTCATTCAATTCGCTTTTAATCAACAAATAAATAAATGGATCCATTTCATTCCTTTCCATTGGTTCCAAACACGAAAAAGCTAGCATCCATCCCTTTCACTCTTGCTTTATGCGATTCCATCCTTATAGGAAGTTGCTAGAATACCTAACGGGACAAATGAACTGAACACAAACGAATCAAACCAAACTGGTGGACCATCCACACAAGCTGAATGGCCATGCGAAGCACAAAACCAAATCTGAACACAAGAGCAATATTACGTTAGGTGTAGTTAATAACTCAATCTAAATAATCTCAACCTATAATTTGTCATATGATATGAATTAAGAGATAAAAATATAGTGGATCCATTTCTAAGCGGTGATAAAATTTTTAAAATATTTTATAATAAAAAAAAGCATATACAAAAGTCTATATGCGTTTACTTCCACATAAATCCAAGAATAGAAGCTACGAGATGGACATGAAATTGTATATTAATCGGATGCCTAACTAATGTGCTCTTGTAACTTTCCATCTTAGCATTATCCAATTATCATCTCATCTCATGGTCGAAGCATCTAAAAATGCCTCTTTTGATCACAATGGACCACAGCTAGCTTGGCTTCACACATACTCACAAGCACACATTTACTTACTTTTGGCCCAACTCAACTTTCCTCTACTATTTATTTTACATAATTTTTTTCTTAAATAAACAGATAATTAATTATATAAAATCCACAACAAATTGATGCCAATATATTTAGGGACTATAGTAGGTACTAAATGATTTGGTTTCTAAAACTAGATATGGACACAGGTAAACTCAATCCGTGATTTAGCCCGAATTATCACTAGTGGGTCAAATATGCCAATCCGACCATATGATCATGATCCATCCAGACTTGATAAGTTGCCAGGTTATGGATGGGTCATGGTCTAGACCCGTCAACGTAGGTCAAATTTTTGGCCATAGGATCATGATCCACCCAAACTTGATGGGTTGGCAAGTGAAGGATGGGCCATTGTCTAGATTCATCAATGAAGTGGATCGACCTGAGTCGACCGAAAAAAAATAAATAAAGTGATAGATAAAAGAAAAGGAAAAGAAAAAAATATAAATAAAAAATATTTACACTATTTTGCATTAGAATAATTAAAATTTATTACCATTCATGACATTAGATGTATTGTTATCAATAACACAAGTATTACATATATTTAATAGGATATCTGATTGGATTTATCTAGATTTCTAATCAAAGTGATTTTTGTTTCTCAACAATATGAGAATTGTTTTGCGTCTTTAGTTTCTTCTATTTCCTCATTGTTAACTTTAGAAGTAAAAATGGATGTATATATAAATTGATGCACATTTTAATCAATTCTTTTAGCAAATGTGCTAAAACCTTCTTTTTTTTTTTCCCTGCTTGCTCACTTCATTGAATAAATGGGGTTGTAATAGAGTTTCTATTCCTGAGGAATGTATAAAGGGTAATTTTGGTAATTGGGCTTTTGGCCCAATTTAATGCCACGAGATGGTCTTCTAAGTTAGTGACAGGGCTTGAAAGACTGAGTCTAATGAAGGATGTTATAGGGAGACACGACTTGGTGGCTCGGACCAGGAATTATCGGACCTGTTCATTCCTCTCTCGGCCTGATTTAGCTTTCTCCTGCGCAAAAAGTAGACTCAAGAAATATTTTCACGTGATGATTTTGGCTTTATTTGACTAAAATAAGTCTTAAGCCTTTTTCTATTGAAAAAGTTTTTTAAAAATAAATAATAGGTTTCTTTTATATTATAAAATCTTTTAGACTCTTTCTAAACCAATTTGTAATCTCAGTCGTCGAATTCTTAGGAACGATCTAAAGACTAGCATCAGCTTCCAATATTTATAAATAGGGGGTTGCTCTTCTCATTTAGAGAGGATTCTGCGCATTGCTAAGATTGAGAGCGACGAGGAAACTCTATTGAAACATCTTCAAGAAAGATCAAAGTTCCTATCCTACGAAGACTGGGTAAAAAACGATCGAATGTATCTGATTTGATTTTCTATCATACTTGTACACTTCAGAAACTGAGTTTACTAGTTTCTTCTCCTATACCTCTTTCTACAACATCCTACAAGTGTCATCGGTTTATGACTTCTCTCAGGTGAACTACCATACCTATTGCACATGGCCAACCAGCTATAGTAACTCTACCATATAAAATGAAATAGAGATGTAATACGATTTTTATTTGTTGAGTTTTTTTTTTTAATTTAAAAGGGAATATTTTGGGGAAAAAAAATCTATTTCAGCATTGCGTTTTTATCTATAGGATTGAGTAATGAATGAATATTCAATTTTTTTTAATAGAGATTGCCTATGAAATTACTATTACATAAATTAAATGTGGTCATAGGACTTTACTTGGAATAATATTGTAATGAAATTATTGTTATAACAAAGTGAAAAAGCACTTAAGCCCAATTTTATTATAAGTTAAAAAATTTTCTTAGTTAATTTTATTTTTCTCTTTATTTTATTTTTAATTTTAACTTTTTAATATATTTTTACAATTTTTTCAAATTAAGTCTTTTTTAATAAAAAATGATATTGGGTGGTTTAGGAATTAGCCTGTAATTCGATGGGTAGCTTGGTATCGATGCAACTTGCTTTAGGCTATGCTGGTTTTGGACTACCCTTGGGCCTTCATTGGGCTTGTGACCCCATGAGTTTGGACCGGTTTAGGCTAGTGCCCCTATTTACTGAAAACCAATACTTTAGGTGATTCATGCTTCATCTTAATTTTTATGTTATTGGACCTATCCTTTCTATTCTTGTTATAGCAAAGCATGCACTACTTTAGGTATAAACTTATATAAACCTAGACATCTCGTGAGTCCTAGTCCTAAATTTAAGGATCCTTAACCGACTTAGTTTGATGGTAGGCTAGTTCGGACCCATGGACCCTTTGGGCTACGAGACAGGTCCCATGGTTTAGACCTGTAATTCTTTTTTTTTTTATTTTAATTTTATTATACATTAAAAAGTTCTTAGAGCATGGTTGTTGCCATTTCTAGTAGAAGAAGTTTTAAGAAACCTTTTTTAAATGTAATTAAATGACTTACTTCTTAAATACTACAAATAATAAGGCTATGAGTAATTCTGGTAATATATTTGTTGAACTTTATGTTCACAAATAATTTTGATGAGAATAATCATTACACAATTAATTATTTAAATATCCTTAGTTGTTTAAATACTTAAAATATTTATATATATATGCTTTATATTTGTTCTGCTGCTGTTTAAGTTTTAATAGAACAAAAGTTGAAGAAAATTCAAGACAAAACTATCGAGCCTAGTAGAAGAAATGTGGAGGCACTATTCATCAGATAAAGATAAAAGACTAAGTTTTGTACAAAACTTGTAAAGTCAAGTGTTGAAGTTTTGGGCAAAACTATAAAGTCAAGAGCTGGAGTTTTAGGCAAAATCGTAAAGTCAAGGGTTGGAGTTTTGGGCAAAATTTATAAAGTTAAGGGCTGAAGTTTAGGCCTCGACCTTAGACCTCGACTTCAAAAAGTGTCACACCCCGCCCCCCACTACCGAGGTTCTGGGCATGTGATGTCAGGGCAGACAATCACCGTGCTGGCCCCCTAGTGATAATGACCGACACCGCCCTCAGACGACCCCAACTAATGCATGCCTTGTAGGGTATCACGGGTACTATAGGTATTGTTACCCCCAGGTGAGTTGTCCCCCTATCTGCAGCTTGCAGGGATCGACCCTAAGACTTGAGGCTTTTGCCTGCCCCAAAGGCAACACTTTCCATCAATTGAGTCGCCTTTTTATGTCACACCTCGCCTTTCACTGCCGAGGTTCTGGGTGTGTGATGCCTGGGCAGACAACCACTACCGCTGGCCTTCTAGTGATAATGGCCGACACCACCCTCAGACGACCCAAACCAACGCATGCTCCGTAGGGTATCACGGGCACTAAAGGTATTGTTACCTCCAGGTGAGTTGACCCCTTATCTGCAGCTTTCAGGGATCAAACCTAAGACCTGAGGCTTTTACCTGCCCCAAAGGCAGCACCTTCCACTAATTGAGTTGCACCCAAGACCTGAGGCTTTTGCCTGCCCCAAAGATAACATCTTCCATCAATTGAGTAGGTCTTGGGTTCGATCCCTGCAAGTAGCAGATAGAGGGTCAACTCACCTGAGGGTAACAATACCTATAGTGCCCATGATACCCTACGGGACATGCGTTGGTTGGGGTCGCCTGAGGGTGGTGTCGGCCATTATCACTAGGGGGCTAGCGGTGGTGGTTATCTGCCCTAGCATCACACACCCAGAACCTCGGTAGTGGGGGGTAGGGTGTGACAGAAAGTTTATCTTTGGACAAAATTTATAAAGTCAAGGGCTGAAGTTTAGGCATCGACCTCAAACCTTTACTTCAGAAAGTTTGCCCTCGACTTTAGAAAGAAAAGAGCTGTTGGAATGCATTTAATGCATGTGTCAGACACATTTAATGCTCTTTCACTTCTTTTGAACTTTTACACGTTATTAAAATGTTAAGTATATTAAATATAAGTATCGGTTGTCGGAAACTTTTTGATAACTGACAAATTTTTTATGAAGAGCTATAAATTGAATTTTTTCTCTTCTCTTTAAAAGAGAATGAAATACTAGAATTTTTGAACACACAATAAAAACAAAAACAACGTTCTGTAAATTTTTTTTTTTACTTGTGTTTTTTTTCTTGTTCTCCTTAACTTGTAAATTTTTTTTAAGAGAACAATTAGTGCTTTGTTTCGAAATTTGCTGATACACTCTAAATGATATATTTTTAGCATTTTTTAAGATTTACAAAAGTTGATTATCTGCTCGTTTAAGGAGCTCAGTCTGTAAAAGGAATTTGTAAAATTCTTAAAGTATTTTTTGTTACAAATCTGTTCAAGTAGGAACGTTCTTTGCAAAGGAAATTTGTATATTTCCTTAAGAGCTTTTTAGTTTGTAAATCTGCTTATATAGGAACTGTTTGTGAAAAGTTTTCAAAGAAGGAATTTGTAAAAAAAGTCCTTGTAGAAGCAAAGGAAGTCCTTCATGGAAGGTGAAGAGAAGTCCTTAGTGGGAGGCATTCGAAGTCTGGCCTGGAGTTACCAGCATCATCCTAATTACGATTAAACGGGAAGTTCTTCATAGAAGGCAAAAAGAAGTCCTCAGTGGGAGGCATTTAAAGCCTGATCTAGAGTTACCATCATCGTCCTAATTGCGATTAGGCAGGAAGTCCTCAGTGGGAGGCATTTGAAGTCTGGTTGTGTATTACCAGCACAACACTTTATTTATCAAGTGAAAGTCCTTTGTGAAAGGCAATTGTAAAAGTCTTATTATTATAAATATTATTGTAATTCCTCGTCTAAAAGGTGTATTGATTTTGGAATAACCAATATAGTGGTAAAAGTCCTCTTTGAGGCATTTGCACCGTGGAGAGTAAGCAGTGGACCGAACTCCACATTAAATTCTTGTGTTGCTTCTCTTTCTCTCTCTCTCTATGCTTCTTTATCTCTGCTTATTTGTTAATTAGTTTTAATTAGTTTATTCCGATGCATTTGTTTGTTTAAGTTTTCTCTAATAAAATTGAAAAATTTGTAATACTTAATTCAAACCCCCCCTCCCCCTTAAGTATTCCTTATGTATTATTTCTAATAATATTAAATGCGTACTTTTTCCCCCCTGTAGTAGGCTGTAACCTTAGAAATATGCATGTACAGTAGCAACATTTTTTTCCTTTTTTTTATTGATAGATCCTTAAAGACTTGTTGAGACCATGGATCCAACAAGCGAATCAAGTCTGGACACACAAACTACAACTGGTCTGCAAGTGGATCCAAGGTAGGGCTTGGAATAGTTGGATTGGATCCTGGTTTAGATCGATCTCGACCCGAGGAGATGTCTATATAAACCATTTAGTCATTGTGTTGCCGATTTGGAAAATTTCTTGAATACCAAAGACCATCATGTACCAAATAAAAGTGATTTGATCCCTTTATTTTGATATCTTAGATCAGCTTGCTGTATAGCATATCATCATGAGTCGATCCCCTTACTTGATTCCAAGGTAAATTCTTCTTAACTAAATCCGAAAAATCACTATATCCAATCACAGAGGGTCGGGAATTGCACTCTCTAATGAGGAGAGAAATAAAAATTAAAATTAGGTGTATCCGTTCTCAAAATAGATTTTAGTTTGATTTATTGGTACCCTTCTTAAAGGTTTTGGGTTAAATAATTGAATTGATGATATTTTGTGAAAAAGATACATTTATTGGCATTAAGACATAATGTGATGATAATTTGATTACACTCAATCACATATATAAGGGAGGTAAACTACTATGCAAATGTGGTATATCGGTATTCCCTTAAGATGCTTCATGTCTATTCACCTTGTATAAACACCATAATCTTATGCACGATTTCCTTTAAAGCAATCACATGATCTCGAAAAATTCAAAATAAGATGGAATAATTGTCACAAGCGGCGGTGATAAATATCATATATCAAACTCAGAGTTCTATTATGATATAAAATAGCCAAAAATCAACTAATAAAAAACAAATATATCTTTGATGAATAATTTGAATAAGATATATATAAGGATAAATTACAAGCACAACCTCTTACTTTTTTGCGAGTTTATTTTCTATATCTAAAATTAAGTTTTTATACCGTCAAATCCTTAAAAAGTTGAAAAATTCAAACTCTACATCAATTATTTTATACTTTGATAAAATAGTAAGATTAAATAATTATGTAATAGTCTCAAAGCACTTTTTCAATGACTTGAGTTTAAGTAGCATAAATGGTGTTTACGCTACCTACCGATTTTATAAATAACTAGTGGGTACTTGGCCTTTGTACAAAAATACTCCTGTTTTAAAATATAATAATGAAAATATGGTACAAAAAAATTCCAAATATAAGGGTAAAAGGAACAACTATTTTTTTTTAAATATTTAATTAAGAGGGTGCATGTGCTAGTTGTGCCCTCATTCTGCCCAACCCTACTCTCTCATTTTGCACTTAGACAAAAAAAAAAAAAAAAAAAAAAACACTCTCTACTACTTTAGAGGTGTAGCTCCTAAACTCTATTCACTTCCTGGCTTTAGATCTTCTTTTTTGAAGGTAAATTTCTCTTTTTTTCTCCTATTTCACTCATATTGCTTGATATTTACTTCATTGTGTTGAACTACCCTAGGCTAGTCAGGAAAAAACACTCTCTACTACCCTAAGTTTTTTCTTTGAACTAGATTAGCCTAAATTTGTGATCTTTGTTGGTAGTCTTCCCCATTAATATGTTAGATAACACTATTCGTAGTAGTGTCATTGGATGCATGAGAATTCTTGATTATTGGAGTTGTTATTTGGTTCATACATATCAAGTGTTCGGTAAAATGCCAAGATGAAAGTGGTGGAATTGTGTGAAGGTGTGGTATCGTGTAGGAAAGACTAAAAAGCCTTAGGAATATTTAGGAGCAACTGAAGATAGTATACAACATTCAACCTTCATTTTCAATTCTTATTGATATTTATTTGTGAAAAAGCTACTTTTGGTACTTGAACTTCGCTAAAACTGTCAATTAGGTACATGAACTTTCAAAAAGACCAATTTCATACCTAAACCTTTCATGCCCCTTTTCACTACCTCCGTTAATGTTGTTGACGATGTTATCTTACATAGACAAATGCACCAATTGCCATATGACATGTGTCAAATACTTAGGAAAAAAATCCCCTTCTCTCTGTCTTTTCTCTTTGCCTACTCTCTCTGTCATTTCTCTTTTCTCTCTTTACTTTCCCTCCCTTCTAGAGCAACCACTATCTCCTCACCTTCTCTCTCTCTCTCTCTCTCTCCCTTTCTTTTTCCTGTTCATTTTTTCTTCTCTCACAATATCTCCTTTTCATCATAAGCTTTCGTTAAAGGCTTTATACAAAATAGGAAGTTGTGTGAATTTTTTAAGTTGTGGTAGAAGTTGTGTGACTGTTGAAGGCGGCTTTAGTTATTTGGAGTGGTTGTTATGTTTTGGGTCTGTATATGTTTCAATTCGGGTTTGAAGCAAAGTGGTGGAGATGGTGGTTATTGTGCGTGGAGGCTATTTTCGTGGTGGCAGTGGTAGTAGTGAAGTTGAGTTGCTTGAGTGGTGTGGCAGTAGTGGTTGATGGCTCGAGTTTTATTGGGGTAAGTTAGTATTGTGTGTTGTTGTATGGTGGATGGGTGGTTTACCTTAAGATGATGTTTAGGCTTGAAGCAGCGGCATGCGAGGTTTGGTTATGGGGATCAATGATCAGTGGTGATTTAATTAGTTTAGATTTGAGCTTGGTGCTTGTCGCGGCTATTATAGACTGTGGTGATTAGCTTTGAGTGTGGCTATGGGGTAGTTTGTAGTTGTTGTGTTGGCGTCGATGGAGATGGTGGTTGATGTGGCAGAAGATGGTAGAGATGGATAGTGGGTAGTGTTTGGTTTGGTTTATATTTTTGTGAAGGTTGAGGAAGGCCATGGTAGTGGAGTTTGGTTTTGTAGCAGTGGTTTCTTGGTGTTCAAGCAGTGTTGGTGGTTGACACCTTGTGGTTTAGGTTAAAGGGAGGTGGCGAGAGAAAAAGAGAAGTGAAGCAGAGAAAATGAGAGTTAGAGAGGCTGAGGAGTGAGAGTGGAGAGTTTGGCGATGATAATGATGTTGAGGATGATGATGGGTTTGGTTTTGTAGAAACCCAATATGTACAAACCCTGGTGTTAGCTAGCTTTTGAGAGAGAGAGAGAGAGAAAGAGAGAGAGAGAGAGAGAGAGAGAGAGAGAGAGAGAGAGAGAGAGAGAGAGAGAGAGAGAGAGAGGAGAAGAGAAAAGAGAAAAGAGAGAGAGAGAAGGTATCGAGATGGCGCTTGTTTGGAAGAGATATAGTAGAGAGAGAAAAGAGAAATGATAGAGAGAGTAGGCAAAGAGAAGAGAGAGAAAGTGATTTCTTTAAGTATTTGACACGTGTCATATGGAAATTGGTGCATTTGGCCACCTAGAATAACGTCGTTAATGGTGTTAACATAGGTAGTGAAAAGTGGCATGAAAGGTTTGGATATGAAATTGGTCTTTTCAAAAGTTAATGTACCCAATTGACCGTTTTGGCAAAGTTCAAGTACCAAAAGTGGCTTTTCTCTATTTATTTTTTGCCGTTGACTTTATAGGTTTGCAATGGTAGATTTTCTTTGCTTTATGGTATATGCTTATGGAAATGTTGTGACTGGATCACATGGGCCAATGCATGATAGGCCTCCATTGAGGAAAGTTCAAATGAGGGTGGATGTCAGTTTTCAATAGTTTATTAGCCAGATCTGTGCAAGTGTTGGTGTGGATCCAAGTACTGGAGGCATCGAAATAATAAACAAGCACCCATACGACATGCCAAGTGGACATATGTATGTGCTTGTACAAATTGTGATGATGAGAGCATAGAAGATCTATTAGTGCATGCAAACAAGTTAGGTGTTGGCTCGATACAGGAGTTGTTTGTGTAGCTATTTGGCCAGTCAAATGCGCCACCTATGAATCTATCCCCTTAAACAGGTTTGGACTCACAAATTCACATACTAACTAATGATCAAGCCGGGGTTGATCATACAATGGAATGGGAGCAGGAGGTTACTTGACATGGTCCACAACGACCATGAAGACTCTATTGTGGTCGGTATTCCACATATTCCATTCTTGAAGAGGTAGTACCTTCACCACTAATGCACTCAGATGCGCCTACCCATACTATGCAACCTTATAACCTGAGTTATGCTGATAGATTCTTCCAAGGCATAGGATCATAACCATCATATAGTATATTTACTTCCAGTGGCACATATCCAGGTGATACTGTTGGTAGCTCAGGTGCTATACATGATCCCTATACACACCGGACCCTGAGTATAATATTAGTCCAATCTAGGCACCTTCAGCACTGCCTAGAGAGAAGCAACATGCAAAACATGAAGTAGAGATGGATGAGGGGGTGACTTAGCTAACTCGGGTTCATCAAATATATCAGCATAGCTTAGTAGCCCCATGTGACTTTGTTCATTCACGTGAAGAAGAAGAAGAAGAAGGTGGTGGGGAAGAATAGGAAGCATGTGAAGAGTAACAAAGGCAAAAGTTTTTTGTCTTAGTTATTGAACTTGTAAATACAATGGATTTTGATAAGACAATATGATACACAATTAACTATTCAGTTATTGTAAATTGCACTTAATTAGTTAAACATATGATGGATAATGTGCTAGAATATATATTTGCATGTTGCTCATCATTATGGAGTTTCTGTAGGTTTTTAGCAAGGATAACCTTGGTTGAGGGTCAAGTCGAGAGCTAGATAGCTTCGTTCATTAAGGAGTAGTAGACTCAAGACCAAATTTTAACAAGCTAAAAAATGCAAAGATAATAGTCGAGGGTCACATCGATGGCTCAATGAGTCAGTTAGTCAAGGCACGGCAAACTCAAGACCAAAGCTTGACAAGTGCAAAAACGCAGAGTCATTGGTCGAAGGGTTCATTGAGGGCTCGACAAGTCCTCTCCTCAAGGCATGACAAGCTAAAAGTCTAAAGCACGATAAGTTCAAAAATGCATGACCTGGGTTGAAGGGTTCATCTAATTCAAGATCTTAGACTAGATAAGATCAAAGAAGCATAGCTTGGTCGAGGGACAAAAATGAGGCGCGACAAGTCTTGAGGTGCGAAAAGTCTTAAGGCATTACAAGTTTGAATTTACGACTCGATGAAGTCCACATGAGCATAGACTTGGTTGAGGGCAAAAATGAGGCACGACACTTTGAGGCATGACAAGTCTTGAGGTGCGACGGTTTAAATATTGGAGCCGATGTGACAAAAAGAATCATTGAAGTGCATTTCATGCTTGGCAACTTACAGATGTTATCTCTAACGAACATTTGAATTTTTGAAGGCTACATATACTTTGTCATTAAGAGATTCAACAGTAGAGAAGTGCCAAAGTGAAAAAGAGCTTCTATTTGTGAACAAACAAAATCATTAATTTTCTTGTTCTCTTATTCATTAACTTGTAAAATATCTGGAAAGAGAGAGAAAAATATTATAGTGCTCTGTTCTTGTATTTGCTGCCTATCAGTGAGTATCTAGAGAGAGAAAGGAAATATTTTATTTCTTGTGTGATTTAAAATGGTATATTTGCTCAATTTGAGCTTGTATTTGTGGTGATTAATAAAGTGGTGGTAAAGTCCTCGATTGGAGGCATTGGTGGATCGTGAAGAGTCGAAAGTGGGCCGAATTCCACGTTAAACCTGGACTCATATTTTATATCCCTATATCTTTAATTTTTGACATTATAATCTGCTGTGAATTATTCGCTGCTATTAAAGTAAAATTAGATATGCTGAATTAAAATTAATTATTTGAGTATTTTGGGGAAAATACTCAATTTAACTTCGCTGCCCTTAGGAATTTTCTAGTGCTTTTTCACGTTTTCATTTGTACGCTTTGGTTGGGATGTTTTCAAGAGAAGAGATAAGAAGATGAGAGAATAGTTTGCGTAGATTGTAATTATTTAAGAGATGACGATGTTATACTTGTTGAAACATTTTCAAACTTATTGTTTGTAGTGTTAGTGGACCTTTGATTGTAATTAATTGTTATTTTGTAGAGTAATTGTTGTATGGGGTGGAAATTTCTCAGTAGGATAATGTCTTGGTTGGATATACGGATGTTGTTTTACTGTAGATTATGAGAATTGTAACAAATTTACACATTATTATGTATTTAGGAGACTTAAAAATTATTGCTTGTGTTGCAATTTGGTCAAAGGCATTATTTTTTAAAATAAGGGTATTTCCGCACAAAGGCCATGGAAACTTTTATCATAGTAATGAGTGTTAAAAAAATTTGATAGATAATCAAGTAAGTTAATCGCATATAAGAAATACTAGTTGTTTTTTTTTTTAAGGAAGAGTAACTATATATTTATCTAACTATTTAAAATAACTTCTTTTCATTATTAATTTCTTTTATACAATACTCTAGATAACTATTTTTTCCCAAAAAAAAAAAAAAAAAACAAACATAAGATACCAAATCCTTTTCAACTTGGCTTGAAATTGGCTTGACCTACTTGTTCATGGGTTAGGGAGTGGGTGACCCAGATACAAAACCGATTAAGGCTAGATTGGGTTGATTTTGGGCCCCGATGGTTCATGGGCTAGGTTTGGGCCCATTGAAATGGCCATATCTATCACTTTTAAAAGATAAAATTAAAAATTCGCAAAAATTAAATAAAGGTAAAAATAAATTTTAAATTAACTAAAATTGTTAATTTAAAATAAAAGTAGCCTTAAAAATAATAATCTTTAGTCCATTTGTTGAAATAATTGTTCAAGATGTGCATTTACAAGCACATTCACTTTTAATTGTAAACTTAGTAATGTTAGACTATAGAATACTCAAGACACACGTAAGTTCTATATATATTATTGTAAATTAAATGTTGCAAATAAATATTAAATCTTCATTATTAACATGAAAATAGTTTAAACATTTGTATCTTATTTATATTTATTTTTTATTCCCCCTCTTTTCTTTTGTTTTTCCTTTTTCTTTAGACTTTATTGACACAACGAACTAGATTCGGTGTTTGCCCAATAGGTCAACATATGAGTCATGACTTGTAAGGCTAGGCTAGACTGTGGGTCAAACCTGTTAGTATCGGGTTGAGTTGGTCATGAGTTTGATTTGGCCTTTACCGAGAACTACACATACAAACACTATTATTATCTTTAGTTCATTGAATAAGTTTGAAAAGAAGTAACAATCGGTTTAATTTTATTTTACTTTATGATGAGGAGAGTCATTTTAAGTGAGAGATAAAATTTCCCTTGAAGAAGATAAGAGACAGGATTTCCTTTTTGTTTCTTTCTTTTTTGTTTGCCTTAAATAGATTATCCTTTTATACATGATAAAGAATAGATATTACATACGATATAAGGTTTTACAAATAGAGAAAAAAAAATTTATAGTAATAAAAATGAATTAACTGTAAGGTAAGTTCTTGGCGGAAAACATTAATATTTGCAAAAAATTGATTCCGGAGATTTATCTGCAAATCCTGAAAAAAAGAAATAGAGGTATGAGCAGTATTATTTATTTCTTATTTATTTTATCAGCGCCACAACAAGGTGGCTGTAGTTTAGTGGTTAGAATTCTACGTTGTGGCCGTAGAGACCTGGGCTCGAATCCCAGCAGCCACATTATTCGTCTGCTTTGCATCCCTCTTTTTTCTCTTCTTCCAATTTTCCTTTTGGTCTTGCAGTCCTATTCTTCATTTTGGTAGAGAAACATAATGTACGCAAGGTTTATAACCCAAGAATTTCATTTTGTGAAAATACACAAGATGTGTACAGCATTGCAAATTTATTTATATATTTATTTGCTTACATTGTTGGAAGATCATACTGTGTCCTAGACTTTAGTTTAGTCCTACCTAGTCCATCTTCTTGATGATTAAAGGCACGGATCCACGCTTGGTCTAGAAAATCCGCAAGAGCAGAAAACTTGTAGGTGACAAAAGTAGTTTAATAATTAAATCCAAAAAAAGTTGAATTGATGGTCTTGCTGTAGTATGATTAATAAGGACCGGTACTAGAAGCTCCAGCGTAGAACAAGTGATCATTCTTTGTTGATTCTATGAAAAAGAAATGTAGGCTTTGGCTTCCTTTTCTGTTTTCACATCATGTTGTGGAAGTAGAGTGGGCTGTGGGCAGATTCGTAGATACCCTTTTACATAAACAAATGAATGATTAAAGGAATTTTAGGTTCCTGTTTATCTTTCGAGATCATCTAGAATCCTTTATGTTGGCTTCAACCTATTTCCATATTCTTTGCTGATTACCTTTTTTTCCACAAATGGGAGGTCTTGCAATGTCCTTCACGCTTTTCACTCTCAAGCAGTATCTTGTTCTTTGGCTCTTTGTTCTGCCAGGAGACATTACTATTAATTAATGAGTAAAAGTTGGGCCGCGATTCCTTCCATTCCTCTTATGACAGATAGCAAAAGCAGGGCCTTGTGCGATCGAATTTTGCAACATGTAGGACCCTTTTTCCTATGTTTCGTGATGAAAGTGGAAGAAGTAGCTAGGTTCTTGTAGGAAAAAGATAATTGAAATGATTCTCAACTTCACATTTCTTATTTTAGTATAGATGCTATCGACCCTTTGCAAGACCTACTTGAAACTCCCCATATTAGCTTCTTTCCTAGAATTGTATTTGTCTTAGCTTCGAGGTTTTCTCTATTCCATGGAAAGAAGACGAAAAACTTCTGTTTTGTGCAGTGCAGTTCTAATATGCTTTTGGATTTGCGTGAGTGGATCGCTTCCTCCAAAGATTATCGATCCTGAAGGTAAGTAGCAGTACTTGTTACCATCATATGATGAATAAACAAACTTCACAGTGGTAGCGATCTTTCACTAATTAGTTTCATTGTTTATAATGCTTCTCAGTGACTGCTCTTTGGGAAATAAGTTGTGCTTTGGGCCAACCTCCCATTATGCAGCTATATGAACCTACTGCTGCGGATCCATGCAATTGGGCTTTTATCACTTGCTCTGATAATCTTGTCGTTAAACTGTAAGTATAGTTTTGCTGATGGGTTATTTTGCAAATTATAGATAATAGGCTGAGCTATTTGATGAATAATGGCACAAGGTTCAACTTTCTAGTGATAAACACAAAGCAGTAGGTTCAAACAAGGATGTTTCAAAGACTTTTAGATTGATGGGCTCATGTTAGGTCAGTTAAGGTGGTTCTCTACCAAAGTCTGCATAACCCCATTGAGAAGATCATGTCGTTCAATAGTTAATAATCAATATAAACAATTGAAGTTACCGATTGCTACCAAGTGAAGGGCTCTTTACTTCAATGTTTTGTTCTTTCGTGTTTATATACTAATTCATTTGCCTCTTGCTGGTCCATATTTCTTCTTTTGAATCGTTATCTACATCATCTGTAGTTTGTTGTAAATCATTCAGAGTGAAGCAGTATCCCTTACAACCATCACATGTAAAGTGCATGATACACACTAAATGCATTGAGTGTACAATGCAAACCCTTAAACCTGCAATTTAATTGGAAAAGGATTAAGCATGGCATCAAATTGTGTGTCATAGGAATTCTCCAGATCAGAATTTATCTGGAAAACTTTCTCCAAGCATTGGGAACTTGACTAATTTACAGACACTGTGAGTACTTGTAAAACATCTCCTTAACGAATTTCCTTTTTGTTTTCCATCTGAGAGGATGCCTCTCTCATTGTGTTACTATATGGATGTTTGATGTCTCAGCCTGATGCGAAACAATAGCATATCAGGACATATTCCCTCTGAGGTCGGTAGGCTTGCAAAGCTCCAGGAGCTGGATCTTTCCTATAATTTGTTTACTGGTGATATCCCTCCAGAGATGTCCAAGATGAAGAGCCTTCAACTACTGTAAGTATAAGCAACACTTCCAGATAAAATTTCAGGACAAGTATACAGTTACGCCATAGGTTTACATGTTTCCTGCATTTTTGATGAACAGGAGACTTAGCAATAACAATTTGAGGGGAACAATTCCTCCATTTTTTACAGACATGCCACAACTTACCTTCGTGTAAGTTCATTATGCTCCTTTTATAACAAATTTAACCCTTTCCAAGAATTTCACTTGGCATTGATTTACACAAATTGTTCTGTCTGTGCTTCTCTTCATTGCTTCCATGTCCAGGGATCTTTCGTTCAACAATCTAAGTGGTCCACTACCTAAGTTGCCTGGTAAAACATTCAAGTAAGACACTTAGTCTCTTATATGGAAGTGAGACGAATGAAACAATGGTTGTCGGTTATTGATCATTTTACCATTAATGCAGCATTGTTGGAAATCCACTGATTTGTAGCAATGGACACGAGAAAGAATGTTCAGTGACAAGATCGACGCCAATTCCTCTGGTTTCAAACATCTCACAGAGTAATTACAATTTTAACATGATTTCTAGTATCTTATTTTCTGAAGAATTAGTTATCATTGCCACTTGATGATTCATGGTAATTTCTATCTTAACCATATACATGGTTCACAGTACATAATTTTGAGGGAAAAATTTTCTACTTCTTTCAAGGTTCTCAGCCTCCTGTGAAACCTAAGAGCCACAAATCTGTCGTAGCCATTGGTTCCAGCCTTGGTGGATTATTCCTGCTTATTGCAGGGTTCATTTTTCTTCTTTGGTGGAGGCGAAGGCACAACCAACAGATATTTTTCGACATGAACGGTGAGATATGGACCCAAAAAGTTCTACGGAAAAACTATAAAATATCTACCTAATATGATTGTGCAATCTCTCCAGAACAACAACATGAAGAAATAAACCTTGGAAACTTGAAGAAATTCCACTTTAAGGAACTACAAATTGCCACCAACAATTTCAGCAGGAGAAACTTGATTGGAAAGGGGGGTTCGGGAAATGTCTACAAAGGATGCCTTGGTGATGGAACGATTGTGGCCGTCAAGAGACTTACAAACTGTGAGGCCTTTGGAGGCGAGACTCAATTTCAGACCGAGGTTGAGATGATCAGCCTAGCAGTGCATCGAAACTTACTACGGCTTCATGGATTTTGTGCGCTTGCCACAGAGAGGCTGCTTGTTTACCCCTATATGTCCAATGGAAGTGTGGCTTCTCGTCTCAAAGGTAACTGCCTTCATCATTTTCCTTCTTGTCTATAGACAGTTGCTGATACTTCCATTCCCATTTAATACTAGTCTTACAACTAGCAGATAGAACTTACAGACAGAAAAACAAAATGAGCAGTGTCCACATCCCTTCGCCACTCATCCGCTTTGTGAATTCACAAACAATTTCATAAGGCATCATACGATCTCCACTCAATGGCCTTGACTATGTCACCTTATAGCTTCTAAAGGAATTTAACATAAGATCCTAAACATTTAGATCTATGAAAAGAATGATTTTTCTATAATGACATGGACTATTTCCTTTGTCGTGTAGCTAAGCCAACATTAGATTGGGCTACAAGGAAAAGGATCGCTTTGGGAGCTGCAAGGGGACTATTATACCTGCATGAACAATGTGATCCCAAGATAATACATAGAGACGTCAAAGCTGCAAATATATTGCTCGATGAGCATTGTGAGGCAGTAGTCGGAGATTTTGGGTTGGCAAAACTGTTAGATCATCATGATTCCCACGTCACCACTGCTGTAAGGGGCACAGCTGGACATATAGCTCCAGAGTATCTATCAACAGGGCAATCTTCTGAGAAAACAGATGTTTTCAGTTTTGGGATTTTGCTGCTCGAGCTGATTTCTGGACAAAGAGCTCTTGAATTTGGTAAAGCAGCACACCAAAGAGGGGCCTTGCTGGAATGGGTGAGAATAAGCTTAAGTTTCTATACCTTGTAATGGTAAAAAGTGTTACTGACTACACTCGTGGCTTTGATTTCAGGCTAGGAAAAATCAGCAGGAGAATAAGCCTGGGATGTTAGTTGATAAGGACCTGCATAACATCTATGACCCCAAAGAACTAGAAGAGATGGTTCAAGTGGCTCTACTCTGCACCCAATACCTTCCTGATCAGAGACCAAAGATAGCTGAAGTGGTGCGGATGCTGGAAGGTGATGGTTTAGCGGAAAAGTGGGAAGCTTCTCAAACAGCAGAAGCAACAAGGTGCAGAGGTAGCGAGTTCTCCTATTCAGCGCGCTATTCGACTGATGACTCTTCCCTTTTGGTTGAAGCAATGGAACTGTCAGGACCAAGGTGATACAGATCCAAAGATGGTGAAGAAGTGTGAACAAATGTAGGTTTGAATAACATGACCACAACAGAGACTGTTGTTGTACCAGTGGAAAATAAAACATAAGTGCTTGTCGATCATGATGTACATAGATGAATCGAAATCTTTACACCTCTCTTCGTCCTTGAGCGGACATTAGTCCTAGGAATCTCTATGAGAATTTAACTTTCTTATGTAAGATAACAACAGCTGCTGATGATATAGATGCAAATAAATGTAGAGGGATGGAAGGAAATGAGCAGATATGTTTTGTTTGGATATTTAAATAAGAAATAAAATTGAATGGAAATCAAAAGGATAGTGATGAAAAATTTTCTGCTTTTGAGTTCAAATAATTTATTCCCAAAAGTGAAGAGAAACGAGTGGAAATGAACGAACAATATAGTAAAATTATAGAATTGTCCTAAATGTAGAATCAGAAAGAAAAGCTAAGGCTTATTCAATTAATCATATATTCCATTTCCTTGCCATTATGTCAACAACAGAACCAAAAGAAAATATTTCCAACTTCCTTCAATTCCTTCATTCATAAGGACAAGCCATCTTTTCCAAAGTTATATTTTCCTTTCTATTCATTCCAATCATTTCTACCCATTTCCATCGAGATTACTTCATAGTGTTAAAACCCTGTCACATAGAGATTACTTCATTATTTAAAGTAAATAACTAGAAGGTGTTACTAGTAAAATATTACAAGTGATACAAACAAAAAATTGCAAATGCCAAAAGGACAGAAGTAATAAAAAATTATAAGATAGTATTTGTATATTTAAAGGATTTTACCACAAATATACGCCACTTATAACTAAAGAAAACAGAAGGTGCTAGAATTCTGGGAAAACATCTAGTGGCATGAACACACCAGAAGATATGTAGGAAGCCCTGGAGATGCAGAAAAGTACCACTCTCTCATGCAATTAACAGAAAGGGTAATCAAACTTTGAATTCCAAGCATTAGTGCTCTAGGGAAAAGACACTTGAATTAATATGCAGAGATGGATAGCTTATTTATGCAGCATATATTATAGCTTGACGGTATTGAAGCAAATCATCAACTCAACCATTGTAAGATCCACCAAGTCATTTAGCCAAATTGCAAGCATGTATGATTTTGAGGTGCAAGGCAGAGATCCTACATATGCAATCTATAAACAATGTCAGCTGAGTAAAGTGAATATAGAAAAGCATGAATTAAACCTTATTCTGGAACAAATATAATTTCTGCTTGAGGAGAGGCTCTTTGGAACCTCAACAATTCAATTAGCATTTTCATTCTACCATCCTTGACATATGCACAAGGGATTATACTCATTGTCCTTAATGTTGGAGAAACACGAAGCAAAAATTTGATAAATTCCATTTCGTTCTGGATACCCAACACGTCTGTCATCTTTACTACTTTCAGAAGTGAAAATTCGCAATCAGAAGGGCACTCCTTCACCAAAAGATCTGAATCAGCTGCTTCAGCTGCTGAAGGACCATTTGAAGAACCCTATATGGATTAAACAATAAAATGCTTCAGGAGACATACATGATATTTTGTGCAACTATTGGCAGAGATGAATTCCTCTACTCTACTTACTGAGATCCGAAGCTCGTTCAGGTTAGGGGAACTTGTAATCAGTCGCAGAACAACAAGAATTTCTTTAATGTCTTCAAAATTCACTTGAGATAATTCAATAACTTTCAAGTGATTATATGTCACTGGAACTATTTTTGAGTCATCACCTATGCTCAAATACTTGAAAAAAGAAAGAGAAATAAATCAGAAAATATGAAGTGTTATCGCATGGCGCGTAAGAGTAGCAAAATGATTCTTCTTTTTAGAAATAACTGTTCACGCTCAAAACAGGATCTCCCCATCTATGCACAGAACAGATGCAAACATCTATTTGACAAACACAGATAGATAATATAAAATGGATAGGTAAGCTCACCTTTGTGAAATATATGCGGCCCGTAAGCGTCTTGAGTTGAGGTACACCACCAAGAAACTTGACAAAGTTGCAACACGAGCTCTGCTCATTCACAAGCTCATCATTCATGTACATAGATACGGACATGCAAACCAGCTGTGGGGTATATTCAAGGCATATATCTGTGATTTCGCCTTCTAAAAACAAGTACTTAAGATTTGGGGCATGAATTGTGAGTGCCAAACTATCAAAGTAAGACAACAACAAGCTTTCAAGGAGGGGGCAACTTGAAATGAGACTTTCAATTGCCTCAGCAGATACGTACACCTGATGAAGAAGGAGGGTCTTCAAACACAAGAACCCCTTAAAGCTAGCAGGTGGATCCAACTCACACCGAAAGAGTTCCAACCGTGTCAACTTCTTACAATTAAACAGACAAGAGGGCACCCGGAACCAATCATTTTCTCCCAATTCAAGGATCAATACTTTTACATCAGTTCTTGAAAGGAAAAGTAGCCATTGGTCGATATCGCAGGATTCAGGCAGGCAGGGTACGGAAAGCTGAAACTTATGAATTGGGCCTTGGTGTAAGAACAAAGCTCTGGTTACAAATCTCACAAGATTGCTTTCAAATTCGTCTCTATCATCAATCAAATCCATAGAATCCTCATCAAATACAAGTTCAGTGAGAGTGGACCACTTGTATCTCCATTTACTAGACAATATGCTTGTTTTGACCGCATCACGGATAGGTAATCGAGTAAGTATGTTTTCTAAAATGCTCTGAGGCAAATCACTAATCAAATCCGCATCCGAAACATCCTCCATAACCAATTATCAAGACTGCAGCTACCAGAACTGTGAACAAAAGCATCAATCAATCAATCTCGACCCCCCAAAGAACTATAACTCTGTGATAAAAACAAATAATTTTACCACAGTTGGAAGCATACATAGACATAATAAAACTGGGTAAAAAAACACCATACTTGATTACACATTTTACGGAATGAATATTTGCAATGACAAGGTTAAAAATTTCTCCTTTAAGCTATTAACAATTAGAATTTCTCCACGGTCCCGTCAGCAGGGCTACCAGTCCATGATCTAACCATTAAAATTCTCATTGCATTGATTCTCACCATAGCCTCGAACACCCTTTGAGAATATATATGAGAAAATTTTCAACTTTTCAGTGTAATTAACACCAGCACTCTATAACAAATCTAAAATCAATCATTACCCTCCAAAAAATTTTATTAACTCCATCATCAAATTCAACAGTAGAATCATAAAATAGGAGTACAAAATTTCAGAATTTACATACACGCGAATAACAAGTTCCATATTTTGATGAAGATCAATGGATATAATGAGATTAAAACAAATAAGATAGAGAATAAAACTTACAGAGCTCAAAGGACATAGATCAAGCAGATTCCTTTAAAAGAATTCTAAAAAAAACTTAGGTTCAATAGAATCTGGGTTTTGTCAAACCCAGAAACTGATTTACTTGATTTGGACTGAATTTGAGGAAGAAGATCAAATACATAATTGAAACCCATAAGAAACGGTAGACTAGACTACCAAAAAGGGACAAAAAATGAAAAGCTATAAGTATATATACGTGGCATAGCGGAGTGGAATTAGATGCTGCCAAATGATACATACGTATCTGCTAGAACTTAGAAACTTAGATGGACAAAAATCAATAAAATCGAAAAATCCAATTGAAATGAGAAAATTAATTAAAAAAATATGGGTTTTGATTTGGGATTATGATTGTTTTTTTTTTGGTTTTAGATTTGGTTTGTAATCAGGCGAAAAATAAAGGTTAACAGCTAATAGTTAAAAAACCCATAATTAAAATATTTATATTTTACTTATCATGTTATTATTGGATTGTAATTTGAAAAAAAAAAGACTATAAAGTTTTAATTTGTATAATATTATATTTGAGTTATATTCCTAATTTGTTGTTGGTTTTATAGTTATTTAACTTATTGATTTATAGTTTTTTAATGTAACTCATTAATTTGTAAAATTTTAATGTAATTATGAAATATTTAACTTTTTATGGATCAACTGAAAATATGGTTAACTGTAATTTTTTTTTTAATTTTTTAATCAATGTATTAAATGATTAACATTAAAAACCAAAAATATTAACCGAAAAAAGTAGTTAACCAATAAGACAGTTAACTGTTAATAGTGTATTGATTTAATTTGAGATTTAAAAAAAATTCATTGTTTTGGTTCGATTTAAAAATTGGGGTCATGAACTGGTTAACTGAACCATACCTATCTCTATTGAAAAACTTCCTTATCTATATTTTATTTTTATCTAGCAATAGACTATAAAGGTGGTAATTGGAATATGAAAATTGAAATGTAAGAATTCATGTACTTTTAAGATGAAATGTTTAAAAAAATATACATTTTTTATGTAATAGGAAAGAAAATTTTAATTAATATTGATGTAAAAAATAAGTAAAGTAAATGTTTTATATAGATTTATTACATAGTTAATTTGAAGAGAGGATATATACATTTATCTTCATCTTATTGGCTATTCGTGCTTCTTCATCCACTTGAATGGATACCATAATGATACAATGTGATCAAAATAAGACAAACTAAATAGAATATTTGAATGGAGATTAGAGTATGATTCATACCATTAAAAAACATGTTTATACTTTATACCACTAAATTATAAAAGTTTGGCTAATTATATGTTAGGATCGAATTACAGGTGAATTCTACGATGAATTGAAGGTTTTCTTTCCTTTTAAAATTAGGAAAAGGGATAATTTAATAGTTGTTGAGTCAAATAAAATAATGGCTATTTTTGTAAATTTTTTTAGGTTACAAAGTATTAGCAAACACCTCAATTGTATTATCAATGCTAAAAATGATAAATAATCAAATATTTTAATTGTAACTTTCTTATGTTATATTATTTAGTGTTATTATATGTTTTTATATAATATTTTAGTAAGACAAGAAAAGTTTTTTCACTTTCCCATCATCCTTTGTGTAAAATTGTAGTTATGTAAGGAGGTACTAAAAGTAGGGTTGGCGTATTGGCACGCTGGTGAAAGTTTTTAAAATTATTTTTTTTTTTTTTTTTAATTTCCCTGAATTACTTCATAGTTAAGAAAAGTAAATACATTAGAATCATTGTAATTTAAATAAAGAAAGAAAATCCTATAAACTTTTATGGTATCAAATTCAAAAGTAGGATAAGTTGCTTTAATAATTTACATGTCATAAGATGATGAACGGACTGTTAGAAAACCATTTGAATATTTTAATTTATAATGCAGAAATTTTTATATGCTTGGAGATATAGGCTCAAAGCAAATAAATATTAAACAATCACAATAAATAGATTAAAAAAAAAGTAAGAGAAAGTAAATAAATTAGCATATATGAGAACCCAATCATATCAAATATTGACGGAAATATAACATATATGGATAAAAATATTATATTTGGACAAAAATTAGTAGTCATTATAAATATCATATATAGATGAAAGTAACACATTCGGAGTACCACATTTGCACAAAAATAAGATACATGAATGGAGAACATTTGATCGAAAAGATTTAAAATAAAATTCCTAGTTGAAGACTTATTCCAATAAACTACAAGTGAATCTGTGTATTAATTCTTACAATCAATACTACCAGATTAACTAATAGAAATTTACAGAGAATCTAAATTGTGAATGAATAGAGTAAGTGCAAGCCCCCGTTTTCTTAGCAAACCGAACTCGGTTTCGAAAATCGGAACCAGAAATCGAAACCTGAAAATGAATTCTTAGGGCTAGTCTAGGACCTAGGAATCTTAAGTCCGGCAATACCGAGACTAAAAACCTCGGAACAATAAAAATGAGTTAGCTCTAGAATATAGTTAGGCAATACCGAGACCAATATAAATAAATTATTGATTAAAACATTTAACATAAATAAAATTTAAATAATTACTGAAGCAATATTTTTAACTTTATTAATAATAATATGCATTACAATATTATTTACATTGATAATAAATGAAAGTAATTAATTTACATTTAAAAAAATGGTGCGAAGTGATGATTGGCCACCTTGTTAGCTGCCTTAATCATTAGCATTGCTCGAAGGCTGATAGTGATATGATGGTTGTGGCCCTTATCGGGGCGGTGATGGAGGATGCATTAATCAATAACCTGCCCATTTGGAGAAATTGTGTATGTAGGTACTCATGGAGTTGAGTAAGTCCTTATGATCTTTTTGGACCTTGGTTATATGTATTAGAATATTCATTATGTCTTCTTATTATATGTACCAGATCCGGATTATTGCTGTGTTTGAGCTTGATCCTGCCGTTGTCCATGTCCGTGTTTGTCTCTGATTCTTTCATCGTGCCATGGGAGGGGAAGGGACAAATAATCCAACTTGAGATCAAAGCTCTGTTTATTTTATTCATTTCTATCTCCTGGTTGTGTTGCACCACCTCGGTCTCCAATATATTGGTTGGCTTCAGGATCATACCTGAAATCCAATCTTCTTGCTATGTAGCTCTTTGTGAATTTGGACCTTAATTATACTTTTGTGTAATTTGAAAGGTCAAATCCTCATGATTTCAGAATGAGTGTGATAAGACAACCATATGCAAGATTGATGTCCTTTCTCCTGAGCTCCCAACGCATGCATTTTATCACCAAATAGCTAAAATCTAATACTCGAAGATCCATCACTGCATCCATTAGGTAAACGTCTTCAATAGAGATATTATTTGAATTCGCCCATGGATATATATTGTAGTCAATCATATGATGGATTAATCTAGAAATTGGTAAGAGATCTTTTTGCATGAGGTGCTTCAATTGGTTAGATTAACTCTCACAAGCACATATTGGAGCGATAGCTTGATTAAATACCTGGTGGAATGCATTGATTATAGCCAAATTTTTATGTAACTTATTGCTCTCATTGGTTTGATGGAATAGACCGTTTAGATAATTCGGGGTAATATGGAGAACACAACTAAACATATAAGTAGTGATAGAGGCCCAATTTTGGCGCCTACTATCCACCTAAGGAACTACATTATCATTTTCTGTGACATGGTTTGTAATGACATTTGAATAAAACATACGAACATGATCAATATATGTTTCATTCTGAAGGTCCATGAGTATAACCAAACAGTGTTAAGCAAAGTGTTAGTGAAGTTGTGTCATTGATTTGATTCGTTTATATCATAATTTTTACCTAGAAGGATGGAGCGAGAGTAGAACTAAGTTTCATATCGTGCTCTCATAGCCAGGATGGGAAAATGGATATAATTATTATTTCCACATAGGTGATGATTGGGTGAAGAAAGTGGGGATGGTGATGGGGACGGGAAGTGTTCTTTCCCGGTAGCGGCATCGTGCACTTACTTTAGTACGATTGCGTAAACTTTGTGGATGCTCCATTATTTATAGTAGAAGGAATTTCTAATATAATTAGCAAATGATAAATGCATGCAAGTGTAATAGTGTGAAAACGATACGGCTTGGAATCACCGTGCCTACATCAGTTGAAAGTATGTATAGAATTGACATGGACATCTTTTTTTTTTTTTTTTTTTAAAGATGGATGGACGTAGGCACGTCGCTAGCTAACGTGCTTATGTTACCTCACGTCAACTTTTGAAAAAAAAAAACTAGACTTGCGCACGTTATCGGCCAATGTGCCTACGCTGGTAGATGACATGGGCACGTTGGCTGATGGTGTGATCATGCCGACCATTATAAAAAAAAAAGATGGCTGGATGTAGGCATGTGGTCAGGCAACGTGCCCATGCTGGTGGTTGACGTAGGCATGTTGGCCAGCAGCGTGCCTACGTAGGCCTTTAAAGAAATAATGATCGGACGTGGGCACATCACCGACCAACATAGCTATGCCAATGGCTGACATAGATACGTTGATCGACGGAGCAGCTACATCAGCCTTTGAAAAAAAAAAGATGGTCGGATGTGGGCATGTCATCGGTCAATGTGCCCACATCGACGGCTAGCATTATATATTGAGTCTAGGCTCTAAATTGTAACTTTATCCATTTTGCAACAAATTCAGCTATTATAATCCGTTACCCATTTTTAGTTCAAACATCCTTAACACTTTTTCACTTTTCGTTTAAATATTGGTGTGGCAGGAAACAATAACAACAAGACAATTATTCCAACTTCAATGGGTTTAATGACTCATAGATTTTTGGAAACACTACGCAAGGTTTTAACACTTTGATGAATTAGATAAGGAACCCTAGATATGTGTTACTTATGTCCTTGATACTGATGCCAACATATATTCCCAAACAAGAAGCAACTAGAGCGAGGTATTTACAAGCTCCACCAATAGTCACCAATCACCTCCCATGGCCTGTTGGAACGATAGAGGGGTAACTTTTCGTTGTGTTTAATTTTTTTTATCATTACTATACAATTATTCATAATTATTTTCTATTTATAGGCATCGACTTTCTCTCTGACTCAACAATCAATCCCAAGGTAGAGTAATAATGACTCTATCATCACCAGTGGTGTGTTGAGACGTCCTAGGAAGAAGACAACAATTGTATGGAATCATGTTACAGAAACTAAAGAATCCTCATTAGGCGTAGGGCTTATTAAATATGCTACTTGTAGCACTTGTGGCAATAAGTTATCATCTAGGTCCCGCAATGGCACGAGATACTTAAAATGACGCATAAAAGCACATATGTCCAAAGGGCATGTTGTGTTAGATGGCCCACCAATAACAACAACTCCCATACTGAGCGTGTTGACTCGCAAGATGGCAATTCAATTGGTAAAATGTGTGAGACCAGCTAATGGAATGGACGATAGCTATAAATATATCCTTCCATGTAGTTGGTCATGAAAAATTTGACAATTGGAGTACGGGAGCCATGCAACTCCTATACCCACATGCGGGCTGACAAACGTTAAAAAATGATAAGGCCTTTTTAGGAGAAGGCGTGAAGCTCTAAAGGAGCTTTTATCATACCTCCTTTCTAGGTATAATCCTCCAAGATAATTTGCTGTACATGTAATTTTTTAGATTGTACATTGATTTATGATGTTTATTTTCAGTTTAAATAATGCACTCAATTTTACTTGTGTAGTGTCTCCCTCACCTCAGATGTGTAGAAATCTCCCATAAATGATGTACAATCTAGCTATATATGCGTAACCGCGCACTAGATATATGAACAATGGTTAATCCAGAAGCGGATTATTCCTTTCAAGCCATTCTGGGAGAGAGACACCGGCCAAGTAATAGCAAATAACATATTGAAAGCCATCTAATCATATGGTATACATACTACATTTAGTATATCATTTGACAATGCATCAAACAATACTACTGCCATTCATAATCTAAAGCAGTCATTGAAGCCGGTGTGCAATGGAAAGTTCTTTTACGTTTGATGTGTTTGCCATATTTTCGATCTAATAATGCAAGCAGGCCTTGCAGCTTGTGGCCTTGACGTACATATTGAAAAGATAAGATATGCAATCAACTGTGTTCATGTTTCACATAGATTTAAACAGATGTACGTGGAGTTTGTCAAGGTGCACCATTTAAAGGAAAAGATGCCTACACTTGATTGTATAACTAGGTGGAATTCTACGTTCAAAATCTTAACTAGGCATTGAAATGCAGAAGAGCTCTAACTTATTTGTACAATATCCTACTCAATCCCTCTAATCCTACCATTAGTTTGACGGAGAGTCGGGATTGACAAATGACGCATGCACTTAAAGAGGTCTTGAAGGCATCTCTTAGTCCAAACACATCATTTATCTACTTGCTACTACAGCATTAGCAACTGGGTACTTCTCCATCTGGTTGGCATATCGGACGTGCTGAGTAACTATAGTTCCGATCCTAACCTGGCTGCCACTGTGTCTGTAATGGCCAGAAAGCTCCAAAGTTATTTTGTCCCTCTTCCCCTCACCTTTCATGTTGCAACAACGCTAAATCCATGGTATAAGTTTTGTGCAACTGAAGCACTCCTCAAAGAACTCTATAAGAATATTGAAGTGTCTGATCCTGAATTAGAGGCTGCAAGTCTTTATATTGCAACAATAAATTTGGTTAAAGACTTGTATCGGTGTCATGATAAAATGAATGCACCACTACCCTGGCCATAACGATCTAGTAGTCACTCATTTTGGGGTTTTTCAAAGAGAAGTAAACAAATCACCCAAGATGTTGGGAGTAGTCATGTAGCTTCTCAAGAAATCTTTAGTGAAATGCTGGTGTACGAGGTCCAACAACATGATGAGAAGGAACTACAATCACAACAGGGAGGGAGGAACGGGGAGGGGGATGATTTCAATGTCCTCGGTTGATGGAAGAAGAGAACATACATGATGCCGGTGCTTTCCATATTGGCACGGGGTGTTTTGGCTTCTCCGGCTTCAACAGTTTCCTTAGAGTCAACTTTCAATTCGGGTGGACGAGTCCTCAAACCTTACTGCCATAAGCTAAAAGCTGCCGCTTTGGAAGTATGTGTGTGCTTAAAAGATTGGTCCAATGCTATTAGCACGAAATAGATGGATCCATACTTTTAGTGGTCTGAGGACAATGACTCGGGATCAGATGAGTCATTGTCACCACTGGATTTACAGTAGCAGACATAGATAGAATAGTAGGGTGGGGCTGGAGAAGGTTCTTGGGAGGAAGGGTATATGTTTTATAACTCTTTTTTTCCAAATTCTTGTATTTTTTTGTAGTTAAAAATGTTACTAGTAAAATTTATTTTTTCATCGATCTTTAATGCATTTATTAATTTCTTTTATTTAACAATTTACAATTATTCTACATAAATTAATTAAGTAATTTTAACATTTTATATAAATTAATTATTATTACAATATTATTTGATAATTTCATTTTTTTATTTCCTACAAAAATTTAAAGTTAATATTTAATATGTTAATAGTAATACAATTGAAATCATTTAAAAAAAATAAAATATACTAAATATATAATATTTTTAAGAAGACAAATACATATAATTAAAATGATAAAAATAATTTATTTAAATACAATTTAAGGTAAATTAAAAAAATAAACCACTATTTTTATATTATTATTTAAAAAAGGCATTTAAATCAATTACTATTACCATATTATTTGATAATTTCATTTTCTTTTATTTCCTAAACAATATTGAAGTTAATATGCTAATAGTAATACAATTAAAATTATTTTAAACAAATATTATTTAAATACAATTTAAAGTAAATTAAAAAAAAAAAACAAATCACTATTTTTGTGTACCGCGTGTCATCTCGTTCGTGCTCATACTTTTATCTTTTTCCTTTGCATGCCATGGGTATCATGCCAAGCCCGTGGCCCTATGCTAGTCCACGCGTGTCGCAACCCATTTACCATGCCTATCGCCAACCTGAATTGGAGGCGCAAACTTGTCTGTTTTCGATTAATGAGTTTGACTTTAAGTTAGAGGTAAATTATGTTTGATGTCACTTATGTCTGAGGGTAAAAACATCAATGCTTCCAGCAATTGAAAAAAAAAGTATCAATGTATAAAATGGGTCAAATAAAGAATTATGTTTTACATGGTAAAAAAAAGGATCAACATTGCATAAAACTGTGCAAATAAGAGTCCATTTCTTGCATTTAGTTGTCACCAAATGAAATGTTCATTAATTCCTTTAACTATTTAAAATGTGAATTCCTTATTTGACCATTTTTTGAAACTTTAATTTTTTTTTTTCCAACTTGAAACATTGATACCTTATTTAAATTTATCTCTAAACATTGATGTTTTATGATGTAATTTTGGGTAAATGTTTCAAATGGTACCTAAATTTTAGCAAAATATGCTATTAGGTACCTAAATCATGAAATTGATTGATTTAGTACTTAAAAGAATTTTTTGTGCATGCCAATAGTAATCCGTCATATTGGTAACAAATGCTATGTAGGCTGACAATTTTAACTAATTTGATAGAGATAATATTGACGTGCATGAAAAATTCTTTTAGGTATTAAATTGATTAATTTTGAAATTTAGATACCTAATTGCACATTTTTTCTAAAATTTAAATACCACTTTCAACAGTAACTAATAATTTTTCCTTTAAGTTCAAGCTTAGCTCCCTGGCCAATGAAGTTTGAGTTCAGCCGAATTTAAAGCGAATCAAAGAACGAGACTCATTTACAATCCTAAACAAGAGCTCTAAGCCAATCCCAAAATCGGAAAGATTTCTTCATTACCATCAACACAAGCCACTTCTGAAACCACCGCTACCATTGTGTTCAATGCCGGCAAGAGTCCCAATCCAAACACCACGTTTGCTACCAACATTAGAGTAAACTCTATGAAGCAAAACTTGGGAATAAAGTCATGGCA
Organism: Combretum micranthum; assembly: GCA_024138025.1. Classification (NCBI taxonomy): domain Eukaryota; kingdom Viridiplantae; phylum Streptophyta; class Magnoliopsida; order Myrtales; family Combretaceae; genus Combretum; species Combretum micranthum. Next base: position 1,014,327 of record JAMXBD010000304.1, read on the forward strand.
AGTGCTTGTAGTGTTCGTTTTGGCAAAAGAGTGTCTATTATTTGAAATAGGGCATATTAGGGCATCTGACTTTAAAGTAAGACACTTTTAATCCCTCTGTCAAATAGAATAAACGAACCTTTGGATAGTGTTGGCATTTAATAAACAATTGACCCTACAAAGCTTTTTTACCCAAAGAAAATACACATACATTTGCTCTCTGATATATCCATAAGTCACTATTGGTGTTGCCAAAATTTCAACCCCGATTTTTGCTGGCTTTGTTCATTACCATCGACGCAGACAAGGAAGGAAGACCAAGGCAAGTAGAATTAGCCATGGAGCACATCAATATGAAAATCGTTCTTAGGTATTGATGTTCTTTGTGTTAAGCAACAATAAAGTTGGTAGAGGAGAAAATCTATGGTATGGCTGTGGTCAAGCAACTTTGCTTTTGACATCATGGGCGTGTGATAATCTTAGAAGGAATTTCTTTAGATGTCCATTGTACAGGGAAGGTAGGTGTGGGTTCTTTAAATGGTACGATCCAGTTTTTCCCGATCGAGCAAGAGAGGTAATCAATGACTTCCTTGAAAGTAGGCTACCATTGGTGCAAAATTTAGAACGTGGATCTAATGAAATCCAGGGTGAAGTGGATGCTGTTGGGTTAGAAAAAATAGTCTGGATTATGTTGGCTGTTCTAGTGATAATTATAATGAAGTTTCTGTGCAAGTCCCTTTGAATTTGTCTTTTAGTTTTAGTTAGAGTTTTTTTCTTCTTTTATGGTAGAAGGGGATTTTGGAGGTAGATGTTGTTTAGTATTGTGATATATTATATAAAGGGATTATGTATTGTTTTCCTTAGTATCATAGTCTATGTAATGAATTGTCCTAGTTGAATTTGGGAGCTTTATATTTGTATTTTCCTAACTTTTTTTCATCTCGTTATGGGTTTCTCTCACTTGAAACAAGAATCTCATATTTGATAGTAACAATTCAACTGTAACAAGAATCTCATATTGGTTTGTCCAATACTTGAACGCAACAAGAATCATAGTTATTTATACAATTTGACTGTAACAAGAAAAAGTCCACATTACTGGCAAAAGGAAAGTAACAATATAACTAAACCTAATATATACCAAATTTGATAGAGGACACCGTGCCGAAACTATTCATTCACAGTAAGCTCTTAATGTTGAGATAATTTATAGCAATGATGAGATCAAACAAAGTGGCTTGATCCACTTTAACGAACTCATTAAAAATCCAAGAAAGGAATCATAAGAAGAAATTCAAATTATGCTAATAGAAATTTATTCAACGCATTTTGGCAGATGGAGTATTAAAAATGCATACTGAAATTAGAAATGTCACTTTAGCTATTTGAGGTTCATGCAATCATTATTGACATCAACAATGAAACAACTCTACTATTTCTAGGCTGTTTTGCCTACATTTTTCTATATGTCCTAAAGTCTGCATATTAAAAGAGACTAGTAGAACTCATGTGGATCAGATTATTATTGATTAAATCTACAAGTCCAAAAAATTAAAGTAGAAAACAAGTGACTCTACTGGATATATAGCTCAAAGTTAATTGCCATTATTTTGTCAAGCAATGGATATAAAGCTTAAATCAAATATAATGTATAGACTTAAAATTATAAATTATATAGTTGTGCTAATCTCAATGGTATCAGAGCAGGAGATTTGAGCTTAAACTCTTGCATCATCATTCAAATCCTAAGCGCAACTTGCAGAGCTACAAAAGAACATAAACCATAGAGATGTTCTTTCTCCCTTTGGTAGGCTGCTTAATGGAATTCATCTCTATATGTTTTTAAATTGAATGGATTTATTTTGCAATTGTTGTTAATTTTCACATGTGAAAGACAAATCAACTTTCCTCCACATCCAAAGACTCAAAACTAGTACTTAAATATGTATCAATTCCACTTCAGTATACCGATTTCTTCTTTTTGGTAATAACATGTGATCGAATACCCAGCAATCCTCATTGGAAAAGTACGAAAGTTCGAACTTACAAAACTATTTAGGAGGAAAGCCTACATAACTTGTCTTTCAAGGATCCTTTGTACAACATTGGAGCTTGTTATCTCGATAAAACTAAGATGCATGATGAAATGCAAAAATTGACTAAAAATTGCAAAAAATGGATTAAAAATCAGACTTATATATGAAAAATATGCTCATATTGATTCATTTGTCCAAAATTAGAATACTCACAACAACCTCAAGAATACCAGCATCAACAGTTCTATAAGAACGGCTCAGACACACCATGGTAGTAGCTGGAATGAGCAAAAACAATAGCTCTACGCTCATGGCTCTACCAAGCATAGTGAGCAAGTCTAGTTTACACACAACATGCTTCAGCACTCTAGCGCATATAGAATCACATTAAACACCTAATGTCATCCATTACATAAGACTGCATTAGCCAACATAAAATCACATAGAACTTCCAAAATTATAAGGCTGCATTAGCCAACATAAAATCACATTAAACTCCCAATGTCATTCATTCTACAGTAGTCTGATAGTACTACTTCCCAAAACAAAATCACACATAGCATCCAAAGCACATACAGCAGTGCTCTAATAATACTACTTTCCAAAATGTATATAAAGCATACCTATCATCCCTTGTACAAAATGACAATTATAAACCTCTTAGTCAATCAAAACAACATCTTCTGATTTCTTCTCTTTGAGGATTGACATAATTTTGGTCTTTATGGAAGCCTTCTTCAACTTGGGGGCTATTTTGACTACATCATCCCATTTCTTAATCTCATGTTCCTCAAGGCTAGTCCCCCTTTTTGCATAACCGGTGGCTCTATTTTCCACTTCATCTTCTCCATCTCCAGAGGTTCCTTTATCATGTGGCTATTGTTGTGTTAATGCTACTTCTTCTAGGATTAAGAAGGGAGTGCTCTCAGAATATGACCAAATCGTATGGTAGACATCTGAAGCTTCTTCTCTATTTAATCTAGTTTCTAAGAAGTAGAATTTCTCCCCTTCAACCTCACAAGAACCACAAAATAAAGAGAGTAAAGGGACATTATGGAATAGTAAGGTGAGATATTATAATAGTCGAGGAGAATACCTCTACTTGTTTTTGTTGCGGATCAATCTACTTGTATGAATCCATTGATAACGTTGATCGCTACAAGTAACATAGACACATTAGCATATTCACAAATAAAAGAATGGGAAAATAAAACAATATAAATGTTTAATGCCTCAGCTTGCTCATATTGGCATTGATTGGAACCATCATATAGTTAACATCTCTTACGATTATGTCCCACTTTCTTGCAAATGGTACAACTCATTGGCCTACCATTCCTGGACATTTTGTCTGAGCATAATTGCTCAAGCTCCTCCTTCCTTCTATTCGACTGAATTCTACCCCTCTTGCTTCGTTTAGGAAGTGGCTTTGGCCCTTCGATAATGTTTTTTTCCCCAAAATGCCTCTAATGGACACAACCATGTGCAAGTCAGTGCTTTTGAGCGCTTCCTTTGTGTAACCACCATTGACATAATCTATGAGATTACGAGCCAAATTAACTATAGTAGAAATAGCATGGCAACAAGGAATCCCAGTCAAATCCCATTCTCTACATATGCACATTTGCTTATCAAGGTCAACAGTGTATCGATGCCCATCGTGTTGGATCTCAAACTCAGATTCTCACCCAAAATATATCTCACACCACCGTGATTTTTCTTTGTTCTCCTCAAGTTTTTTTTGCAATTCGTGGACAAACCTTGCCATTCCACTTCCTATATTCGTCCTATTATTTGTAGATTCTTCCCTTAATATAAATGCATATCTCATTAAGCATTAAGACAATAGATTTGCACCTAGCCTCTAAGATTGTTCCAGTGAAAGCCTTACACAAATTGTTATCAATTATATCACAACATACGTCTGTCCTAAAGAATGCTTTAATTCGATGCTTTGGCTCTGTCCTCATCAAATCCTTCCAAGCCTCTTTGTCCACACCAAATAAACGTTGTGAAACTAACTCAAAATCTGGTACAGTGGTTGCCTTAGCCATTGACCAAAAGAGCTTCTTATAGAAAGCACCACGATGCTTCTTGCCCCAGTTAGCATAAATGTGCCGAGCACATACCCTATGCTTTGCGTTAGGTAATAGATCAGCAATGGTAGGTAGAAGTCCCTACAAATCACACATAATATGTGAGGTTATTGTAAAATTCAAATCAATATAGAGGGCTAAAGTTTTCATATCTTTTGTTGATCTGTGATAAATGTCCACTCTTGTACATATTTTTCATCTATGTCAAGATTTGTGATGAGTGCCTTCAGAAACCATGTCCAAGTATCCTTACTTCTATATCTTACAACACCTCATGCTATTGGATATATTTGATTATTAGCATCTTGACCAATAGCTGACAACAACTCCCCCTTGCACATCCCTTTCAAAAAGCAACCATCCAAATCCATCACTCGCCTACATCCAACTAGAAACCCATCTCTAAGACCCTTGAAAATATATATGTATATATATATATATATATAATAAGCGATCTAACTAAGGTTTTCTAAGGTTAGGATCCCTACGTACTTTCATTTGGATTATCGAACCGGGGTTCATATGGTGTAGTTGCTCCAAATAGTCCTAAAGCATGACATACTGTTTTTTATATGAACCGATTAGGATTTCATGCACTTATTCCCTTGCACAATGACATTGATGAACACTAACGTTTACACCCATTTGTGTTCTCACCAAGTCCTTAGATTGTAGGAGCTTTATGTTCAGCAACACTCGTACAAGGGGAAAGAAAATTTTAGCTATCAAAGAACTCTTCACACGCTTGTCGATGAAGGAAACACCGCATGTATGCTTGCTAATATATGTCGCTAGTAAAAAGGAATGCATTTGTTTGTCAAAGGATGCATATACAACCTACGGGCAACCATCCTTAACACATTTCACTCATACTTCCTGCTTAGTATTCCTAATGTATGTGAACTCCTTTTGTTCAATGATGGTATGTCTTATAATTGCATCCTTAAACTCCTATGGACTCTCAAACAACATACCGACAACAAAATGCACCTCTTTAGCATTTGGATCAAACACTTTAAAGTCGTTCCTCATCCTTATACATTCATATTCATCACCGTCCTCCTTATCTAAAATGAAATCATCTTCCAACGGATCCTCCCCATAGTCTGTATCTGAATCATTATCTAGTAGCTTAGCTATCTCATGCTCAGCCCCAGTAGACAAAGTATTCTCTTGAACCCTCTGCAGCCATAAGCCCGATTTAAACTCCTTAACAATTTTCCTAGCCTCAATCAATTCGTTGTCCGAAGCATCATCACTCGAACTACAGTAGCGTTGTCAACAACTAGATCTACTTCTACCTTATGATCAAGCATTTATGTAGTAGATGATCCTACATCATCAGCATATTGCACATATATCTCAATGCTTTTATAGATCCCCAATAAATTCAACATATCTGGAACACCAAACTCATCATTTATGACTCTTAGCCCATCAACAAGGCTTAGGTTTGGAGCACAAATCTCACAACTTCAATGTTATAGTAACCAAGCTCCGTAACCAACTTCTCCATTAATAAATTAAAAGAAAAATGGCATATATCAACCCAAATAACTTTGTGCTTCCTACCAGCATATAACACGTCAAGGTTGTCCTTCACAAATCTACCCTTGTGGTTAACATAGATGGCCCTCTCTGTTACCTTCAAGTGACCTACACATTCAATAAAACAATGCATTAGAGGAGGATCGACTTTATATCTAAAAAACCATATAAATGAAAAACATATTCCACTATTAAAGCAAAAACTTGTCTAACATACTGTTGAAACGACTCCATCTAATAGCACCACTAATAGTACGGGCATATACGAAATAGGTAAATTTATTGATGAGCTAAAAATCATTAATACTAAACGAGTAAAATACAACATCTCTTTTGTGATAGACACTTAAAAAATTAGGACCGCACCGCATCGACATGTCTGATGGAACCTACAACATAAGTACATAATGAGGAATCAACTTTTACATGGAGTTGAAAGACTAAAGAAGCGACAAACACGAAAAAAACCAACATAGCAGGACATGGAATAGATTGAACGGCCATGCACAGATGAGACCATTGCCACACGCACATTGTAATCTAATAGGGACCACATGCAAGAAACAAAACAGCCCTACAATTTCACATTTCAAAGGAACAACTTCTTATGCTAAATCATAGTATAAATAAAAAAACATTGTGCATAAAAAATTAATTCGATGTTGCCCTTACTAGGAATCTCCCTATCCTTTTTGTTCAATGTTGGTTCCCTTCATTTACTTAAAAAAAAAAGAAAAATTGTTCTCCTTCAGTCCAACCTTCACTTTTTTGGGTGTGTGTTTAAGTAAGATAAATGTGATAGCTGAAGGGGATACATGGTAGATAAACACAATGAATTGGGATGTGAAAGTGAAAATAGGGTTTTTAATGCATGGGTGAAGGATGGTTAATGAATTAAATGTTGTCTTTGGATATTAAAGTCATTGGGCGAGTTTAAGGATGATACGGTTGGCTTCCCACATGAATGGCAGATAAACACGTTTCGATGTTGGCTGTGTCTGAGAAAAATCTATTTTTAAGTGAATAAATGCCAACACTTTGCAAATGTACGTTTATTCCATTTAACAGAGGGATCAAAAGTGTTGTACTTTAAAATTAGATGTGCTACTATTTCCCATTTCAAATAATAGACACTTTTATGCCAAAACTGAATGCTACAAGCACTTACCATGCCTTTATTCCCAAAACTTGATTCGTTAGGCATGCAACAAGTTTGAGCTGATCTTAACCGGACCTAATTGGAACTTTTATTATTATTATTAAATAAAAGATTTTAGAAGGCTAAATATATAATTATGTAGTCAACTCAGGTTGCAAGCATTCTTAATTAGAAAATAAAAATATCATTTTGTATTAAGTTTCCCATTATATGACACCATTAGAGCACTATGCCCTCCAATTGGAGCCCTACAATGCACACATTGAGTCTTTAGAGTATTTTTATTTTTGGGTACTCTGTAGATATTTCAAGGAATAAGGATATGTGACAATTATTTGTAAATAAAATGGGTTATTACCAAGCAACCCTCTCACTTCCCCTCCAATTGATCCTTTCACACTAATTTAATTTTTACAAAAAAGCTACCCTCACACAGTCACACTCCTCCTCTTATTGGTTTATTCACACTTATTTAATATTTATAAAAAATATAAATATTATTTTAATGTAATAAATAAATTAGAACCCACAAAATTTTTAAAAAAGTAGATAAGTAGCTTAAAGTAACTGGAAATAAAGTAGAGAGTTACTTAATTGGAAGAGTTGCTTCAAATGCTGATACGACACTTTAAGCAATTCTTTAAGTAATTTAGCAATAATAATGCACTTAGAGGTAGTGGAATAATCCTACACTTTAGATGGCTGTAATATATGTTGACTAATTATAAAAAGGATATTACTTAAATGCAAATCATATAATTTTAATTATATAAATATTAATACAATATTGCATTTAGAATATGTGATTTTATTTTTTAAGCATGTAGGACATATGAGTTAAAAATGGGTTAATATCATGAATAATACCTGAATTTTGATAAAATATGCAATTGGACATTTAAACTTTGAAATTAATCAATTTAATACATGAACTTTGAAATTGATTAACTTAGAATCTGAAAGAACTTTCGGTGTATGCCAACAAGATTTTCATCAAGTTATTTGAGATACTAAATTAATCAATTTCAAAGTTTGAGTACATAAATGCGTATTTTGTCAAAGTTTAGACACCGTTTATGATATCATTCCTTTAGAAATTGTAGTACATTGTAGAATTCCATGTAAAACATACAATTTACTATAAAAAGAAAATTTTAGTATTTTGATAAAAATCACAAAAACTGTACCTAAGACATGTGATATTAATAAGGAAAGCAAAATCGCAATATTTATATAATTATTTTCATGCGCTCTATATTTATGTAATTATTTTTATACAATCTATTTTATATAATTAAATTATTGACATATTGATAACCAGACAAATATCTCACCAATTCAGTCCCTTCCTCTTCCTTGTCTTCGTTTTTGAAGTGAGATGAGATCCCAGACTTGGAATTAACATCGCTTTTGCCGATGTTAGCGATAGGGAAATCAAGCTTCATACATGTCGAGATGCATACCCTGTTTTGACAATTATGGAGAGTGATCAATTTGATCATACAATTTATAGTTTTAGCTCAGTAAGTGCATCTGCCTGACATCGCAAATCTAGCCCTTCTCGCCTTGGTAAGGTTTAAGGAAACAAGAACCAAATCTGTAATACCGATTCCCGTTAAATGATTTGTGTAAGCACAAATATCAATATATATATATATATATATATATATAAATTATTCTAGAAGTACCCACATCTAAAATTAAATTTATTTAAAATATTAATATTTTAAATGATTAAAAAAAAGAATTAATATTTTGTAAAGTATATTAAATGAGATATGATCACAAAATTCATTCAAGCATCAACATTTGTATTAGTTTATAATTAATTTTCTGTGGTCATTCATAAATACCTTATTTAACTAAGTTTTAAAACATTTGATTCCTTTTTTTAACATTTGATATATCAAAATCTTAAATGAATTTCTTTCTTTAACCGTCTGAAATGTTGGATATCTCAGATCAATTAACTTTCAAATATTAATACTCCGAAAGAATTAGTGTTGGAGGATAACTTCGGGTAGGAACCAAAAGGATCAATTTTATATAGTCGTATAAATAAAGAATTGCTTTTACTCTAAAAATTACCAGTTGGCTTTATCCAATCATAAATTTTAGGTGTAAAAGTGACTTTCTATAATGTTGATACGATGAATGACCGACTAACTCGACTTTATTAATTAGGAAGCATGGGCCGCCTTGATCTCTGCTACCCAGCCTTATCTCAATCATACTAGGGGCCAAAAAGAACAAATTGTTCACGAAATGATTGATTTGGCGTGATTAAAAAATTGCCCTCGCTGGTGCCTTTGAACAGTGGAGCTCGAGTTCTTCTTCTTTCTATATTTTGTAAATACTTTCGAACTACCTTTCACCTGAACTCCTCCTTTCCGCTTTAACTAATAAATAGCTTTGGTAAGAAAATGGCTTTAATGTGGGGTATCCAAGTGAAACATTCATTTGTAGTATTAAAAAGAATATTAATCTCTCTTTCTCTCTCTCTCTCTCTCTCTTTTAAATCACTTAAAACGTTAATAATTTATTTATACATTTTATATAATGTTAAATCATATTTTTTTTATCAACTTAAAACACCCCTATCTCTGATGTAAGTTTATTTTGAAATCTTCGTACCCTTCAATTTTATTTTCTTGCAGAGAATTGTTGCTTACAATCAAGCATAATAATATGATATACACATATTTTTAATAACTTTATAGTACATTTGAGATTCATATTTTATATAAATTTGCATAAAGATAATATTGGGCTTCTCATTATATTGAAGCGTATGAACGAATCATGTCTTCATCTTCTAGAAACCCACAAACATGCCTATTTTCATAGTCCAATCCTTTTGTCATCCTTCTTAATACTGTTTGCGTTGTTTACTAACATTACAAAAATAGTCTATTAGTGTTAGATGATGTTTATAATTTCTCCTAATACCATCTAACACTGATAGATTATTTCTTCCACATAAGTAAACATAGTAGATGATATTAAGAAGATTAGAAAAATAGTCATAATAAGTTGTATTTAGTATTAAATTGATCACTTTAAAGTTCGGATACCATTAAAATTTTACACAAAGTTTAGACACTTTATAACCCTAGCGTCATTCAACTCCATCTCTCACACTCAACATATTTCCATCTTCTTTAATGTTAATTATTGACACAAATGAAAGGGTTGCTCCATCTTTCTTTCATGTGATATATGTTGCGGAAACAAAGTAATATTTCAACCACCAAATATACTATAATTTTATAGATGCATATAGAGTGAATTATTATACTGAAAAATCACACTAAGTCAATTCCCACGAAAGGTTAGAAGGGTCATAAATGTCCTACTTAAAATCCAATCTCCTTAGATAGGATTTCCCTCTAAATGTAATTTAGCACAATATATCACTACAACTATACTCTGTAATAACTATTAAAAGAACAATAGAATAGAGAGTACTAGAAATTAACAAGATTCGGCCAATTATGCATACGTCCCCGAACATTTCCCAAGCTTTATTTCACTTAAAAAAACTACAGAGTGAAATATTATAAAAGAGGAAGAAAGAAGATAATTTCTTTAGAAGGAGCTAAACTACAAATTGTTTGGGATGATTAACTATAAAGGGTAGTGGATTTCTTTTACAGCTTTAGGAATGTCCATCATCTTCTAAAATTTTCCATCATTTATTTTGATATTTTCCATGTAGGACACATCATTTAAATACACCCCACTTAATTTTTTCCATGTGGGATGAGCCATAATTCAACAAATCTCCATCTTGGTGAACTCCCACATCTTCAATCTTCTCACAAAAAGTTTTTGATAGTGTCTTCAAATCCAATTTTCAAACAATAGCAATATTGATCAAGTCTAAACAAAATTTGAACTTGACCATAGTTACTACTTTTGTCAACATATTGATAGGATTCTTGTTGGTTCGAATTTTCTAGATTCTTACTCCAACTTCTTCCAGAATCTCCCGTACAAAGTGATATCGGGCATTGATGCGCTTCGTCCTTGCATGATAAACATGGTTCTTTGCTAATTCGATAGCACTTTGACTATCGCAATGCACTTTGACATATTTTTGTTCATATCCCAAATTACTAAGAACCTTGAAGCCAAAATTGCTCCCTTTACAACCTTTGGAATTGCCATTACTCTACTTCTATAGTAGACAATGCAACCATTGACTGCAAGGTAGACTTCCAACTAATTGGTGCTCTTACTAGAGTGAATAGATGACCTGTAGTTGATCTTCGCTTATCTATATCACTAAACAAATCTGAATCACAATATCCAACAAAACACCGACTGTCTTCCTGCTCGAATATCAATCCAACATCTATAATACCCTGGATGTATTGTAAAATCCATTTTACAGTTTACCAATGCTTCTTTCCTGGATCATGCATATACTTGCTCATAACCCCAACTGCCTATGAAATGTTGGGCCTTTATACTGAATAGTTGTTAAAAATATCATTAAACACTCCTGTTAGTCATAGAATTTAATTTGAATTTGAATTTCATCTTTAATCCTTATTACTACTTTTAATAGTCGAATTGAAGTTTTTTTTTTTCAACCCATGAGGATGATCCCGTTTATAAAGCTATACTATAATAAGATTGGTACACTTGCCATTTTTATTGGTTATTATAGTTTGTCAAGTGGTGTTTTAATAAATTTTTTATTAATATAAAACCAATATCAAGTTTCTAGCGCCATTGTTGGGGATCGATAAAGGAGAACACTTCAATTTTTGTTAGTTTTACTATTTTTCTTAGTTTTTATTTGCTTTAGTTATTGGTGATTCTGCTTAGGCTATTGCCTTCAAATTTACACTATTTACCCTGTTTTGATAGTGCATGACCAGAAGCCATTCATTAGGGTTACTTGATTTCAATATAGAACATGAGAAAACAACTTTGAGGATTGGAGGAGAACAAGTAAAGAAATTTTGGAATCATCACCAATCAAAACAGAAGGCAAACCATCTACTTCAATCATAATGGTAGAAGGAAATAGACATATACCACCTCCAACACCTCCTAATGATGAGAATTAACTTGTTGTTGGCCAACAATTTAATCTACAAGGATTGATCAATCAGGCGATGATAAATAATCAAAATTAGGCCATTGACCACACAATGATGGGGTTTGCATGGCCAACGTTTACTAGAGTTCAAACATAAATCATCTGAGAATAATGACAAATCACTTTGAACTCAAGCCAAGTATCATTCAAATGGTTCAAAATTGTATCCAATTGGACAGCTTGCAAGAGGAAGATCTGAACCTTTATATTCATATTTTTTTTAGAGGAGATTGTTCCCATATTCTCTCTAGTGAAAGGCAAAACATTAGTTAATCTCTTCCCCACTAAGATCCTCCAATACATGGCAGAAGTTAGCGAAAAAGTTTCTAGCTAAATATTTCCTACCAGTTAAGACTTCCAAGCTTCGATCAGATATCTCCACCTTTGCCTAATTGGAATGTAAAACCTTATATGATACTTGGGAAAGAAATAAGGCGTCACTAAGACGATGTACACATCATGGTCTGGTGACGTGGATGCAAGTGCAGACGTTCTATAATGAATCGAACTACAACACTCGGCAGATGATTGATGCAGTAGTCGGAGGAACTTTAAACCATAAACTCCCATAGAAATCTTACAGCTGCTGGAAGATATGACCATCAATTCCTATCAATGGTCATCTGAGTGTAATCGAGAGAGAAGAGCAGTAGTAGTACATGAAGCAGATGTTGTTTCATACTTAGCAACAAAAGTTGAAGTGTTATCAAACCAAGTGAAGGGTTTGACTATGCAAACACATTCACAATGACCTTATATGGATTACCCTTATGCTAATCAAGAGAGTTATGAGCAAGTGTGTCACAGCCCAAAGGGTACCAAAAACGTGACAGCCCACCACACTCGATATTTAAACTTAAGTGTGACAACCTTAGTCATCCCATAAGTTTACATACCGGGTGTAAGGTGTACTTGCATAACTTTTAGGATCATACTTTGAATCGAATAGTCTTGAGAAGGCATACAATAGCATTAAGAATAGAAATCACAACAAGGTAAATAAATTAAGTCTTTACAAAAGTCAAAGGGGCATACCCCTGCCAAAAAAATAAATAGAAGTCTATCCAGTCTAAAACCATATTACAAACATCAGGGTTTGTGTTAAAGAGGTTTTTTCTAGAAGTTCACACCTCTAGCTAGGCCCCGACTTCTTCAAAAGCTCCTTCATCTAAAAGATAACCCTGTGAAAAGTGTTCTCTCGGAACGACAAAAAATAGGAACACCACAACAAAACTATCAGGGTGTGAGCTAACAGTCTTAGTGAGATTCATTTTCAAATATTTAATACTCAACAACAGTACATAACAGACAAGTTATTAGCAACCATATGAATGCACAAGCACATAAGCATACAATACATAAGACCGTCCGGAAATCTTATGTTGAATGGATTTACGCCTTCCATTCGGGGTTAGATGTTTCAGGCCCATACGACCACATTTTAATTCTTTTTACTTCTTATCTGGGTTGATACAGGTGCCCATCCACCACCTGTAAATTTTTACTGTAGTTGATACAGGTGCCCACTCACACACATTTTCAATTCCAGCCCATACGCCAACACTCGAGTTTACAGGCCCCTCGTTGCCTAAATTATTATGCCTTCTTCCCACAAAGGTATAATAACGTATGCAATGTGACTCACTACGTGATATGCATGTACAATTTATTCGTATAATCTTGGCATATTGATTTAGCAGATTAAGTGCGATCAGAGAGAATTTCAGACAATCCAAGTCTATACTAGCTCATACAGGGATTTTTCAACAAGTCTCGTCTCGATATACTTATCATTCATTCAACCAAGATTAGATCACAAATCATCATAATTCTATCCTTTCCTAATTCTAATGCCACTAAGATTACAAGCACATACATGACTACAACTATTTAAGAAATGAACTCACTCGGCCATGGAGAGAAATCATCTAGTCTTAGTAGCCTTTGGGGAGTGGAAATCCGTCCTCCAAATCACCTAAGTACAAGGAATACCTGAAATGAGTATTTCTTATAAAGTTCTAATAACTTAATAATTGTAGCTACTAAGTTCGTCAATTCCCGCATAAGCTAAAGTCCTAACTTTAAATGACCATATCTAACTCATTTTAACTCGAAATTGAGCATATAATATATTGATTCCTATCTAATTTGGAAGATCTATCCATTCCTAATATTATTTTCAAGTTTCGAAAATGTTTAGGTCACGAAATAAGCTGATTAGTTTTGATCGATCGAAGATTCCAATTCCAAAAAATTGTTTTGTGAATGTTTGTGATGTTTCTAGCATATAGTTTAACTACACATGCAATATTGATGATTTTCTATCATGAATGAAATGATATGAACTTGATGCATGCATGCTATTGACATTATTTACTAAAAGGAAATTTAAGAAACTTTTTATTTGTAAAACTCTATGACTATTTACTTTCAAAAAAACTATTTTCCTAATTTTGACGATCTCCTTTGTTTTGGATTTATTTTCTTAAGAAAATCAAATTATCCTTGTTCAAATTGAGTCTTAATTATACATATTACTTAAGCCTTCATTTCTACATAAAAACTTGCATTTTACACTTTGTAAATATGTTTTCAAGTAGGATTTATTTAAAAATCCGAATTTTTAGAAATTAAATTTTTGAATGATTCTTTTGGGAAAAAATTATTTTATGCATCAAAATTTAAGACTTTAAGATACCTATTACTTAAGGACTCCATTTACTACATAAAACTTCTATTTTGAGCCTAGGTGATAGGTGTTTTTACGGCCTACATTCAAAATTACGAATTTCATAAGTTGACTAATAACTCAAATTTTTCTATCTTGTTTCTACTCTTTGTTTTACACATTAATTTCATCAAAAACTCATTTCAACTTATGAAAATCACTACTTAATGATACCTATTACCTATATCCTTTATTTTTCACATAAAACATGAGTTTTAAAGTTGATAAAAAGGTTTTTAAAATAGGGCTTTGAAATCATACGAATTTGTCTTTGAACATTTCAAACAAAAACTTTTCCTTTGTAAGTTCCTTGTTTTATTTACCTAAGGATCTACCAACTACAACATCTATATACACAAAACAAAGCCTTTATGAGCACTAATGCATGAAAACATAAATCATTCTTAAGATCATAAATGTCAAGCATGGTAAAAGCATCTAAAAGCTAGATCTACTACTTATGATGTATGAAATGAAGTTTAAAAGAAAGAACATGGGTTCTTATGCTAGATCTCTACTTTACCCTACTTTTACATGCATAACCATGAAAACACTTCAACAAAAACTTCATCAAACACGAGATCTACTCTTGTGATGGCTTGATATTCATGTAGTAGCATTTTCTTGTCCCTAGCAAGTGCTCATGGGGACTTATAGTGAAAACACTCATGAATAATCTTGCCATTAGAAGATTAAAGGGTAGGAAGTTAAGATCCATCACCTAAAAAGCTTGAATCAAGAGGAAAATGAGGAAGAAATTGAACTTGTGAGAGTGTGCGTGGTGGGTTGAGTGTCACGGTCAAAGAAGAAAAATGGAGAGAGTTTGTGAGTTTTATGAAAAGTGAAAAATGAATGAAAGAGAGAGAGAAGGCGTAAAAGTTATTATATAGTAAGTAAAGTAGGGTTTGTCTTAATTATAAAAAGGAAATAAAGTAAAACAATTAGGGCAAAATGGGGGAGGGTGTGCGCCAGTTTTGGATTGAGAGGAGAGAGGGAGTGAGTTGAAATTGTTTTGTTTTGTAATTTGTGTAATAAAAAGTATTAAATGTAATAATTTGTTAAGAGACAAAAATTCCTGGAAAAGAAAATATAATTGAGTGGTTGTAAGGTTATAAGACTAGGGCATGTGTGTGTGTGTAGTAGGTTGTACTTGTGAATAGTAATAAATAGTACACAAGACATTTACTTTACCAGTAGTAAAGAAAATACGGGAAAAAGGTTCTAACTGTAATTTTTATAACCCGAAAAATTATAAAACGTATATTTTTGAAATCCTTATAAAAATTTTGGTTCTAAAGAGTATTTCGGAATATTTTTCTGAGTTTCTAGTTTCAGGGCTCGCTTTTCCGTAATGGAGCTCGAGAAAGCTCGGAATAGAAAATTTTTCGAAATCAAAACTTTTTATGGTTTGAAATATACTTTAAAACAATAATTCACATTAAATTATTCTATAGAGGTTCCTTTAAATTGAAATTGAAGAAAAGCCGGATCTAAGGTTCTTAGGTTGCTCATACTAATCTTGTTTAAGGTTTTGGTTTCCGATTTCCGAAGTTTGCTCGGTTACTAAGAAAACCGGGGTTTACAAAGTGGACTTTGTGGAAAATCCGATAAGACGCTAGAACAACCCTCTCAGTAATACATTTAGTCTTGGACAGAGGAACCACCCAAATTTCTCGTGGAGTGATCAAAATTTTCAAAGGTAAACACCTTTTCCTCTTAGGTAGACACAAGCAAGCAATTGCTTGAAAGCTTGCTGATATAAAGGGCATTAACTTTTCCTTTTGTACACATAAGATCGGATTAGATGAAGATGCAAAATCGATTGTACAGGCCCAAAGGAGACTCAAAACTAGTATTAGAGAAGTTGTAAAAAAGGAGGTTATAAAACTAGATAGCGGTATAATCTACCTATATCGAACAGCCCTTGGGTGAGTTTTGTATAGGTTATTGCCAAAAAGGAAGGAATGACAGTTGTTCTTAATGAGAAAAATGAATTAATTCCTTTGAGAATTGTTATGGGATGGAGAGTTTATAGTGATTATAGGAGGCTTAATGCAGCCACTAGAAAAGACCATTTCCTTCCTCCCCTTTATTGACCAAATGCTAGAGAGATTAGTAGAGTATCTTTATTATTGTTTCTTAGATGGAATGTTCGGTTATTTCTAAATCCCAATAGCACCTAAGGATCAAGAGGAAACTACTTTTATATACCCTTTTGGCACTTTTGCTTGTAGGAGAATGCCATTTGAACTATGTAATGTTCTGGCCACATTCCAACATTACATGCTTGCTTTATTACAGGGATTAATAGAGGATGGAATGGAGGTTTTTATGGATGATTTCTCAGCATTTGGTAATTCTTTCGATTTTTGCTTAGAGAACTTAGAAAAAGTGCTTAAAAGATGTGACAAAACCAACCTTGTGTTCAATTAGGAAAAGTGTCATTTCATGGTACAAGAGGGAATAACAAATGGCCGTAAGATATCTCATAGGGGAATTGAAGTCGACTTGGCTAAGATAAAGACCATTTCTAAGCTTCCACCACCTCTTCAATAAAGGCTATTAGAAGTTTTTTAGGACATGTCGGTTTCTACCAAAGGTTTATAAATGATTTTTTGAAAATAGCTAGGCCTCTCACTCATTTGCTTGAAAAGAATATCACATTTGATTTTAATGATGCATAATAAATTAACTAATGCACCAATAATGGTAGCACCGAATTGGAATTTACCCTTTGAATTAATGTGTGATGCAAGTGATTATGCTATAGGTACTATGTTAGGACAAAGGATAGAAGAGTATTTCTAGCCAATTTATTATGCTACTGAAACTCTAAATGAAGTACAAGAGAATTACACTAAAACAGAAAAAAAGTTGCTAGCAATGGTCTCTACTTTTGACAAGTCTAGACCATATTTAATCTTATCTAAAACAATAGTATACATTGACCATTCAGCTATAAAATATTTTCTTAATAAATCGGATGCTAAACCTAAACTTATTACGTGGATTCTTGAATTACAAGAATTTGATATAGAGATAAGAGACAAGAAAGGAGCTGAGAATCTTGCTGCTGACTACCTTTCTAGGCTAGAAAAACCTGATTTAGATCTAGTATTTAGATCAACTAGATGAAGCTGCAATAGATGATCACTTTCCTAAGGAGAAAGTTTATGCTAGTTTGAGAATGAATGAGTAATATGATGCTAATGATACTCCATGGTTTGTAGGCATAACTAACTACTTGGTTGCTAAAATAATCCTCAAAGAGTTTAATGCTAATCAAAAGAAAAAGTTTTTCTCTGATTTGAAGTATTGTATCTGGGATGATCCTTTCCTCTTTTGGATTTGTGCTGATTAGGTTATGAATAGATATGTGTCTAGGTTTGAAGGGTGGAAGATTTTGGTGCATTGCCATTCTGGTTTGACTAGGGGTTCCATAGTGCCATTAGGACTGCATAAAAAGTCCTTGAATGTGGTTTTTACTAGTCAACTTTGTTTAAGGATGCGTATGCCTTTAATGCTAAATGTGACCAATGTCAAAGAGTAGGCAACATATCTAGAAAGGATGAGATGCTTCAGAGCTTTATCTTGGAATGTAAAGTATTTGATGTGTGGGGTATTGACTATATGGGAAGCTTCCCTAAATCTAATGGGAAGCAATACATTTTAGTGGTTGTAGACTATTGATAAATCGTTTTTACTCTATATTTTTCATAGGATTTTGAGCTTAATTTGCTAAGAATTTCTAATAAAATCCTGTAAAAATTATGTTTTTGATAAATAATGTTTTTTTTAAAGCTTTCAGAATCAAATAAGGATTAATCAACTATTTTAATTCAGATTTGGAGTAAAAACAACAATTAAAGTAAAAAATGCAGAAGTCGAGCCCTGAAAAGACATAGCCGATGCCAAAGAGAGAAAGAAGACAGTAAAAATTGGTCTATCGAGCCTCAACTACGAGCCTTCGACTTTAGTCGAAGTGATCGAGCATCATTATGAAGAAAATATATTGTCAAGCCTCATAACTCGACCCTCAACAACTGTGTTAACAGACAAATTCTTCAACAAAATTTCCTCGAGCCTCAACAATTTGACCCTCAAATCTCTCAAGTTTACTTTTGATAAAGCAATGGACAAAAACACACAGTTTACTTAGAAATTTCCTAAAGTCGAGCCTAATCTTGCTTAATACCAGCCTCGACTAACAGAGTACGCGACCCTCGACGAGTGTTTTCACAACTCATATGCGCGCATGAAAAGTTATCAAATCCTGTTAGAAAGGATCTGCCGAATCTGCCACGTGTCAAATAAAGATAGCCATGCTTTCTGTGCCTACTAGTCTATAAATAAACATGCAAGCATGCATTGTAAAGTATGTACCAACAATGTAAATCAGTATTAACGTAGAGTAGATTTCTGAAGGATTCTTGGGTAAAAGAATTTCTATTTCTTTTTACTTGAGAATTTCTTTTGTTTTCTGGGTAAAATCAATTTAACCCAATGTTTGTAATTTCTTTGAATTTCTGAACAATTAATTAATTAATCTTTCGAATTTGTTTTATTTCTTCAAATTTGTGCTTATTTTGATAAATCCATGGAGAAATAAACTCCTACAGCTTAGGGATAAGATTCTAATTCCTGATTTAGTTTGATTGCAAATGCACTTTAAAGTAAATTTGATTGAGTATTTGTAATTAGTAACTTGAACCTAACTTGTGGTTTTTAAAGGAGTGGTGCACTCTTTTACAACCACGATTTATTTCAATTGAATAGATCAAGAGATCATTCAATTGAATAGATCTGTGGTTGCTAATGGAGTTTACTCTAACTACCTCTTGTTAAGGAATAGGTGAAGACTTTCTGTTACTTGTTTTAAAAATTCATTGAGTTTTTTTTTTTTTCCGAAACAATGGATTCCTATTCTTTATATCGGTTTAATTGAAACTTCAGATTACTGGTTTTAGCTAGATCTAGAACTACTGACTTCAAGAGAAGCTTTAGTTTAAATTAGAGAATCTGATGGTATAAACACACCATTTTAAACAGCTTTTAAGTGGTTGTTGTTCTTAAGAAATTATTCTAATAAGGAATCGGTAAAGTAACCTTGAGCTACTATTTCATAGAAGTTACAAGCTTATTTCTCATTTTACCCATTAAACATTAGTGAATATTTCTAACTTAGCATAGTTTTATTCTTCTTTATGTTTTTCTAAAACCTTTCTTTGGCTAGACAATTAATGGGATTGAGAGTATATTAGCTGCCAACCATTCCCTTGGGACCGGCCTAAATCATTATCTATGCTACATTTGATGGGTGCACTTGCCCTTTGAGACCGTAGTTGTTGATTTATAAAACATTTAAAATTTTGAAAAACTCAGTCAATGATCAGTGAAAATTGAACTTTAAATTTCACAAACACATAAACCACAAACGAACTATGTTTCCAAATGGGTAGAAGCTAAGTTCTCGTTTATCAATGATCCTGGGGTAATCACTGAGTTCCTAAAATGACTTTTTGTAAGTTTTAGAATACCTAAAGCAATCATAAGTGATAGAGAGACTCATTTCTGTAATTTCTAGATGGAAAAAGTTTTGAGGAAATACAGAGTAACACATAGACTAGATACTCCATATCATCCTTAAACTAGTGGTCAAGTGGAATTATCAAATAGAGAATTGAAGAGAATTTTGGAAAAAATAGTTGCACTTCATAGAAAGGATTGGTTTGATAGCTTTATAGGTCTATAGAATAGCCTTTTAAGACTCCTTTAGGAACAACACCCAATAGGCTAGTCTATGGGAAATCATGCCATTCGTCGGTTGAGTCAGAATATAGTGTATTAGGCAATCAAACAATTAAATTTTGTTTCGAATGCAGCTAAGAGGAAAAGATTGCACCAATTAAATGAACTTGATAAGATGGGACAATTGGCATATGAAAGTTCAAGGCTCTATAAAGAAAAGGACTAAAAGATATCATGATAGTAGGATAAAACAATCTAAGGAATTCAAGGAAGGTAATCATATTCTTCTTTATAATTCGAGGCTCAAACTATTTCTAGGGAAGTTAAAATCTAGATGGTTTAGGCCATTTATAGTTTTTAAAGTTTTTCCTTATGGAACTATTGACGTTGAGCATCTTATTATAGGCAAATTTAAAGTGAATGATCAACTTTTAAAATTATATCTAGAATAATTTGTTTGGTAAGGAGGAGCTTAAGCTTCATCCTTCATCTAATTGATTATGAATGATTGTTAGTCTAGCTAAGGACTATAAGCAAGCTAAAAATGATAATTTAATCGAATTTTCTATGTTCATGTTGTTTTTCGTTGATTATGTTTTGAGTTAGCAAGGAAATTTTTGCAAAAAAGGGAAGTACATGACAGACTATGCAACTGTGTAGTTGTCCTGTATCAATGACAGCAATTCCATGTTCTGTTAGTTTGAACATCTAGTAAGAAACACTACACAATAGGTGTGTCATGTAAATTTTTGAGGTGTTTTATCATCACGTCCAGAGAGAAATACGGTTCTATGTAGTTGTCGTGCTCGTGTTGTGTACTTTCCTTGACAAGTTACACTTGCATCCAATAATAAACATGACATGATTTAGGTGTTGTGCATGTGTCATGTAATTTTTAAACTCAATTTACTCTTGCACCTAGTGAGAAGTATGACTAGTTGCACGGGTCGTGCACTTCTACTTATATATATTGTACCAAATTTTTTAGGGCATGTTTATTTCGAGGTCTTTACTTTCTATTACTGTTGTTTGAAAACACCTCTTTTGTTCAAATCTTAGCCCTGATTTCGATTGAAAAAAAGTGCATCCTTTTCTTGTTAGAATTTTTCACACAAGAGAATCATATCTGTCTAGTTCTTCATTCTCCGGTAAATGCTCGAGCAAAAGCAAACTGTAAAAAATTAGCTCCACAGAAAAGGGTACGGGAATCACAAGCTTCTTCAAAGGTACATATGCCTCAAGCCCTATCTTACATGGATAATCAAGAGAAGGAGAAATTTTTCTATTTGTTCGGTCAAAAGATCATTCCTCATCGATATATGAACTAGAAGATGTTTAGACCATATGGGTTGGAGGAGAAGCTTAGGGTTTTGATCGGTAGACCATTTAAGCAATTATTCACGATCAATGAGGCATTTTACAAGATTTTGACTATTGGATTTCTAACAACTTTGAAGATTAAGAAGCCTGATCCATCTTATGGGTTGAACAATGAGTTGGAGTTTAGAGTCAATGGAGCAAAACTTAAGGTGTCGATGACTGAATTCTGTGTTAAATAGTGGGTTATGTACAGAGGAAGAGACTTAAGAAGATGACTTCAAAAGTCTAAAGTGTTCACTTCTACATAAATTTCACTAAAGTGTTCACTTCTACGTAAATTTCACTGTCGACAATTTTGGGCCGTGTAAACTAATAGAGGGTTCGATTATTCTCCCTCCAAGTCAAAGGGCTCGAAGTTGAAACAACTAGAATGGAGAATGGTCCATTGGATGATATCTCATTCCATTACGGGACGAGATAGCAGCATAGAAGTTGTCACTGCCTAAGACATCGAGTTTCTCAAAAGTATTATGGAAGGACCTCCCATTAATATAGGTACTTTTCCAGCTTTCTACTTGTTGGGAAAGTTGACGAATAGGAAGGATCCATATCTTGTGGAGTCCTTGTGTCCCAACTTTTGAAGAATATCAAGGTTTTTCCCTATCCTCCTTCTAAGGATGTCATGGGTAAATCAGTTTCCCTCTCTGATGGAATTATGATTCATTGAGGGAAATGATGTAGAAGAGAAATTCTTCTTTTGCTGCTCATACCGCTAGTAATATGGGTGGAAGTTTCGTGATTGATGAGGTCAAATGGTTGAAGGAGTATGTATTAGCTTTTTCTGAAGTGATGGCTTGACATTGTGGTTTTCAAGTGCCTACAATGAATATGCCACCTAGTTCTTGAGTGGGGTCTTCAAGGTTATCTACTGAACAAGTAATAGGATAGGAAGTTGATGTGGTTGTTGGGAATGAAGAAAGGGGGAATATGGATCAACTAGATGGAGATAAGGATGCTGATGATGCTAAAAATTGGAGATACTTTTATTTTTATTTTTTGTTTTTAGCTGTATTATGTTAGACTACTAATTTGTTTTGATGATGTATTTTGCTAGTTTTGGTTAGACTTTTACACTACTTCTTGTTTTGCTATTGGTGATATGATATAGTGGTTGATGTAGAATGGTCAGGCTATGTAAGTGTATCCTTGTAGAATGGTTGGGTTTGATATGTTTTGCTGGTTAATATTTTGAGTAGACATGTAATTTAGGACAACCTATAATGGTTTTGTAGTGCTTTTCTTTATTAGCATGCTAATGAAGTTTCTTTCAGTTTCTCTTTATTTTTAGATAAGTTTTCTTTTAGGAGTTCAGTTTAAGTTTAAGTTGTTACAAGTTTGAAATTGATCCAAGTTTATAGTAATCACTGAGTTCAAGTTATATGAAAGAAACCATGCACCAAGTTTCCATTTTTGTGTATGATAGAAAGTTTCCATTTCAGTTCTCTAGTTAAAGCGATGTTTTAAATGAATGCAAAATAAAAGTAAAAGCATATAATCATTCCTAAGTGTCAAAAAAAAAAACTCTAATTAATAGTATCACCATCATGAAAGTTCTCTTTCTTTAGCAGTATATTTCAAAATAAAATTTCAATTCCAAAAGTAAATTTTTCATAAATAATTTAACCACTTAGGGTAGCTATTACATTAAGTAATGGGGAGAAACTTGAACATTCATTTTAGAAATATTCATGGTTTTATAAAAGAAGAATATGAACTAAAATGACTTTTGACTTATCCTCCCCTACACTTATTCAAGACATTATCCTCAATTTCTTTTCTCAAGTATAAAGAAAAGAATAGAAACAAACAAACAAACAATTAATTAAAGAAGAAAAAGAAAAAGAAAGCTTCCCTTAAATTGCCTTTGGAATTGGAAAGAACAGAAATGGAAACTTGGTGCATGATCTCTCTCATATAACTTGAACTCAATGATTACTACAAACTTGGATCAACTTTCAAACTTGTAACAAATAAAACTAAAATTGAAATCCTAAAAGAAAACTTATCAAAAAACAAAGAGAAACCAAAAGAAACATCATTAGTATACTAATAAAGAAAAGCACTACAAAACCATCATAGGTTGTCCCAAATTACATGTCTATTCAAAATATTAACCAGCAAAACATATCAAACCCAACCATTCTACAAGGATCCACTTACATAGTTTGACCATTCTACATCAACTACCATGTAATATCAACAATAGTAAAACAAGAAGTAGTGCAAAAGTCTAAACCAAAACTAGCAAAATACATCATAAAAAAAGATTAGTAGTCCAACAGAATACAATTAAAAACAAAAACATTAAAAATATGTGCAATCTTCAACATCATCAGCATCCTCATCTTCATCTAGTTGATCCATATTCCCCCTTTCTTCAGTCCCAGTAGCCGCATCAACTTCTTATCCTATTACTTGTTCAGCATATAACCTTGAAGACCCCGCTCTAGAACTTGATGGCATATTCATTGCAAGCACTTGAAAACCACAATGTTGAGCCATCGCTTCAGAAAAAAGCTAATACATAGCTTCTACCCATATTACTAGAGATATGAACAGTAAAAGAAGAATTTCTCACCATATCACTACCTCTTTGTAAGTCCTCATCAGCATTGGTAGTATCTACATCATTTCCCTTAATGAATCATAATTCCATCAAAGAGAGGAATTGATCAACCTAAGATATCCTTAGGAGGAGAATGGGGAAAAACCCTAATATTCTTCAAAAGTCGGGACACAAAAGCTCCACAAGATGTGGATCCCTTTCTCCCATCGATTACCTCTCCCAACAAGTAGAAAGCTAGAAAAACACCTACATTAATGGGAGGTCCTTCCATAATGCTTTTGAGAAACTCGATGTCTTAGGCAATGACAACTCCTATGCTGCTATGTTATCCTATAATGGAATGAGATAACATCCAATGGACCATTCTCCATTCTAGTTGTTTCCATTTCGAGCCCTTTGACTTGGAGGGAGAATAATTGAACCCTCTATTAGTCAATGTGGCCCAAAATTGACGATTGTGAAACTTGTGTAGAAGTGAATGCTTTAGACTTTTGAAGTCATCTTCTTGAGTCTCTTCCTCTATATATCACCCACTGTTAATACAAAATTTAGTCATCGACACCTTATGTTTTTCTCCATTGACTCCAAACTCCAACTCATTGTGCAACTCATAAGATGGATCAGGCTTCTTAATCTTCAAAGTTGCTAGAAATCCAATGATCAAAATCTTGTAAAAAGCTTCATTGATCGAGAACAATTGCGTAAATGGTCTACCGATCAAAACCCTAAGCTTCTCCTCCAACCCATATGGTCTAAATGTCTCCTAGTCCATATATTGATTAGGAATGATCTTTTGATAGAACAAGTAGAAAAATTTCTCGTTTTCATGATCACCCATGTAAGATGGGGTTGAGGCATCCGTACCTTTAAAGAAGCTTGTGATTCCTGTACCCTTTATGTGGAGCTAATCTACTTATAGTTTTCTTTTGCTTGGGCATTTTAGCAAAGAATGAAGAACTAGATGGATGTGATTCTCTCGTGTGAAAAATTTTAACAAGAAAATGGAGCATTTTGTTTCAATCAAAATCAGGGCTAGGATTTGAACAAAAGGGGTGTTTTTGAACAACAGTAAGAGAAAGTAAAGACCTCAAAATAAAAATGTCTTAAAAAATTTAGCACAATATATAAGTAGAAGTGCACAACAGCTACATGACTTTGTGCAACTAGTCGTGCTTCTCACTGGGTGTAAGAGTAAATTGAGTTTAAAAATTACCCAACACATGCACAACACTCAAATTATGTCATGTTTCTAACTGGATGCAAGTGTAACTTGTCAGGGAAAGTGTACAACAAATGCACGACAATTGCATAGAGCCGTGTTTCTCAATGGACGTGAAGATGACATAGCTCAAAAACTCACACGACGCACCTATTGTGTCGTGTTTCTCAGTAGATGTTCGAACCAGCAGAACATGCAATTGCTGTCATTGATATACGACAACTACACAGTTGCGTAGTCTGTCATTGATTTCCCCATTTTGCATAAATTTCTTTGCTAACTTAAAACAAGACAAAACAAAACAAAATCAACTAAAAACAACATGAACATAGAAAAATCATAGAAAATTTAATTAAATTATCCTTTTTAGCTTGCTTATAGTACTTAGCTAAACTAATAATCATTCATAATCAGTTAGATGAAGGATGAAGTCTAAGCTCCTCCTTATAAAAAAGAATTATTGTCATTGCCTAGATATAATTTTAAAAGCTAACCATTCACTTTAAATGTGCCTATAGTAGGATGCTCAACCTCAATAGTCCCATAAGGAAAAACTTTAGAAACTGTAAAGGGCAACCACCTAGATTTTAACTTACCTATAAATAGTTTGAGCCTAGAATTATAAAGAACGTGGTCACCTTCCTTGAATTCCTTAGATTGTTTTATCCTATTATCATGATATCTTATAGTCCTTTCTTTATAGAGCCTTGAACTATCATATGCCAATTGTCTCATCTCATCAAGTTTATTTAATTCATACAATCTTTTCCTTTTAGTTGCATTTAGATAAAAATTCAATTGTTTGATTGCTCAATACGCTCTATGTTCTAACTTAACCGACAAATGGCATGATTTCCCATAGACTAGCTTATAGGGTATTGTTCCTAAAGGAGTTTTAAACACTGTTCTATAGGCCCAAAAAGCATCTTCCGACTTATCATACCAATCCCTTCTATGAAGTGCAATTGATTTTTACAGAATTCTCTTCAGTTCTCTATTTCATAATTCCACTTGACCACTAGTTTGAGGATGATATGAAGTGGCTAGTCGATGTGTTACTCCATGTTTCCTCAGAACTTTTTCCATCTAAAAATTACAGAAATGAGTCTCTCTATCACTTATGATTACTTTAGGTATTCCAAAAACTTCCAAAATGTCTTTTAAGGAGCTTAGTGACTACCCTAAAATCATTGGTAGACAAGGCCTCAGCTTTTACCCATTTAGAAACATAGTCTACAACCACTACAATGAATTACTTCCCATTAGATTTAGGGAAGGGTCCCATAAAGTCAATACCCCACACATCAAATACTTAACATTAAAAGACAAAGTTCTGGGTATCTCATCCTTTCTAGATATGTTGCCTACTTTTTGACACTAGTCACATATAGCACTAAAGGCATGTGCATCCTTAAACAAAGTTGGCTAGTAAAAACCACATTCAAGGACCTTTTGTGCAGTCCCATTAGCACTATGATAACCTCTAGTCAAACCAGAATGGCAATGCACCAAAATCCTCCACCTTTCAAACCTAGACATACATCTCTTCATAACGTGATCTACACAAATCCAAAAGAGAAAAGGATCATCCTAGATATAATACTTCAAAACAGAGAAAAGCTTTTTCTTTTGATTAATATTAAACTCTTTAAGGATTATTTTGGCAACCAAGTAGTTAGCTATGTTTGCAAACCATGGGGTATCAACATCATCAAATCGTTCATTCATTCTCAAAATAGCACAAATTTTTTCCTTAGGAAAGTGATTATGTATTTCAGCTTCATCCAGTTGATCTAAATTAGGGTTTTCTAGCTTAGAAAGGTGGTTAGCAGCAAGATTCTTAGCTCCTTTCTTGTCTCTTATCTCTATATTAAATTCTTGTAATAAAAGAATCCACCTAATTAGTTTAAGTTTAGCATCCAATTTATTAAGCAAATATTTTAGAGTTGAATGGTCAATGTATACTATTGTTTTAGATAAGATTAAATATGGTCTAGACTTGTCAAAAGCAACCACCGTTAGCAACTCTTTTTCTATTGTAGTGTAATTCTCTTATGATTCATTTAGAGTTTTACTAGCAAAAATAAATTGGTTGGAAATACTTTTCTCTCCTTTATCCTAACATAGCCCCTATAGCATAATCACTTGTATCACACATTAGTTCAAATGGTAAATTCCAATCTGGTGCCACCATTATTGGTGCATTAGTTAATTTATTATTCATTATTTAAATCAAATGCAATATTCTTTTCAAGCAAATGAGTGGGAGGCCTAGCTATTTTCGAAAAATCTTTTATAAACCTTTTATAGAAACCGGCATATCCTAAAAAACTTCTAACAACCTTTACTGAAGAGCGGGGTGGAAGCTTAGAAACGGTCTCTATTTTAGTTGAGTCATCTTCAATTCCCCTATGAGATATCTTATGGCCAAATACTATTCCCTTTTATACCATGAAATGATACTTTTCCCAATTAAACACAAGATTGGCTTCTTCACATCTTTTAAGCACTTTTTCTGAACCATTTGAATGATACTTGGCTTTGATTTCAAAGTGATTTGCTACTACTCTCGGACGATTATGCTTCACAGAACTCCAGTTAATGTCGGTCGTGCATACTCCGTCATTGTGCAGTGGATGGCCTCATTTTGATTATTTATCAGCGCTTGATTGATCAATTCTTGTGGATTAAATTGTTGGCCAGCATCAGGCAGATTCTCATCGTTAGGAGGTAGTAGAGGTGGTATATGTCTTTCTCCTTCTGCCATTATGATTGAAATGGATGGTTTATGTTTTGTTTTGATTGGTGATGATTCCAAAATTTCTTTAGTTGTTCTCCTCCAATTCCTCGAAGCTGTTTGCTCAGGTTCTGGATTGAAATCAAGTAACCCTGATGAATGACTTATATCATGCACTATCAAAACAGGGTAGATAGAGTAAATTCAAAGGCAATAGCAAGAACAAAATCACCAATAACTAAAGCAAATAAAAACTAAGGAAAAAGTAAAAACTAACAAAAATTGAAGTGTTTTCCGTTACCGATTCCCGGCAACGAAACAGAAACAAAAAACTTCAATTCGACTATTAATAATAGTAATAAGGATTAAAGATGAAATTCAAATTCAAATTAAATACTATAACTAACAAGAGAGATCAATGATATTTTTAATAACTATTCAAGGTATTCAACAATACGGAACACTAACTCAATGATACTCAGCTCATTCAAACAATGATTCACCATTAAAACCATACTTCATACCAGTGCATAATGACATTTAATGATATAACAACAGTGTTCAATCATGATTTGCAAGATTTCTAAATTAGATTGATATCTTTCTTAATATTATCGACCTCTAATCTTTAAATCTATCTATTAGAATCTCTTCTTCACTGATAACCTCTATAAATTTTATATTGAACCAATTAAATGCTACTCAATCAATTCAATATAGAAGACTCCCGCAAATCCACTTCTAGAATTTACAAACAAATCTATCTAAATATGAATATCTATTTCTATATCCAAATTCTCATTTGTAATATAGAAAATCTAACATGAATTAGCATTCCAAACTACTAAATTCAAGAAAGGTTAATTACACATATTCATAATCAAAATTGAACATAAAAGCTTCATTGAATTATCACAAAATAGAGTGCAAAGATAGATCCAAGGGTTCCTCATCAATTGAATGAAAACTACTCTACTCCTTAACCATCTTACTAAGCAACATAAATTCCATCTAGAACAATACCAAGTAAGAAGGAATACACCTTACAACCAATATCTTGACTTCCACAACCTTGATAAATAAGATTGTCTTGACCAACTCTATAGAATCTTGAATGGATTTTTTGAAGAAAACTATAAAAGTATTACGTACATTTAAAACTAACCTAAGACACGTATTTATATGATAGGTACCCTAGTACAATAGTTAGAATTAAGATAGGGATCAATCTTTATAAGTTTATCTAAGTTTGACCAAGTAAAACTAATAATTATCAAACTACATGACACCTACACAACATCTAATTTCTGTCATGCATCTCACCGTATTCAAGCAAATCTTGGCTTCTAAAAACTACATGGCACCTCCATACCTATAGACTTGATTATGTAAGTTATTGAGTTCAATATTCACATACCAGACTAACTACACGACAGCTACACGGTTTATGCTCCTGGTAGTGTAACTCACTGAGTTTTTACCCTTTGATTTCATATATAAGCACACGACCCATACATGACTCCTCAATATGTTGTGTGCTTTAGCTGATACTTAATTTTATATTTTCCATATTTGAAACTTAATTGCATGGCTATTTCATGACTCGTGCACTCTCTCCCGAAGCTTTGTTTCTTTATTCTTTTTGCTTCCAAACTTCCTCAAACTTGGTTAACTTTACTTCAAAGCTTTATACTCATCAATTCTCTAAAAGAAACACAAAATAACCAAGTCTAAGTACTATTTCTTATAAAAGTAGACAAGAATACATATAGTTTACTATAATTTAACTTAATAATTATAGTATAATTTGCATGTATCATACACACCGTAGCATACATCAAGCTTCCAATAGTATCTGCATATGGTACTTTTGACATATATTCCCGTTTTGCTTCATTCTTTGGAGCCATAATAGCACTGAGCTTGAAATGAGGAGTAAGTAAAGTACTGACTGGTTTTGACTTTTCATCCATGCCAAAATGCTTTAGCATCCTTCTCAAATATTGTTTTTGAGACAAACAAAGCCTCCTTGATCTTTTGTCATTATCTCCATGTCGAGAATTTTCTTTGCTTCAGCTAAAACTTTCATCATAAACTCCCTTTTTAATTGAGTCTTAAACTTCTCAATTTCTATTTGACTCTTGGAAGCTATCAACATATAGAAGAAGATATATGCAGGATTTATCTTGTAGCTTATGAAAATACACACAATGGTCATATTTACTTCTTGTGTACTTCTACCTTATCATAAACTTGTCAAACTGCTTGTACCATTACCTTGGAGATTGTTTGAATTTGCACAACGATTTTTGGAGTTTACACACTATGTTCTCCTTTCTAGCAACTTTGAACCCTTTTGGATGAGTCATATAGATTTCCTCTTCCAAGTCTCCATGTAAAAATGCAAATTTTACATCGGATTAAACTAGTTCAAAACCTAACTGTGCTACTAAAGCTAATAAAATTCTGATGGAGGAATGCTTCACAACTGGAGAAAATATCTCATTATAATCAATTCCCTCCTTCTGAGCATATCCTGTAACCACCAACCTTGCTTTATGGAAAACATCAACTTGGTTAAGAAATCCTTGTTTCTTTACGTTTCTTTACATATACTCATTTGTACCCAGTTGTCTTCTTTCCGTTCGGAAGATTAGCCAGTTCCATGTTTGATTCTTATGAAGGGAATATGTTTCCTTATCCATAGCAATCCTCCACTTTTCCTCCTCTGAACTTTGGATTGCTTCATTATAAGTAGTATAAATGTCATCGGCTGCAATTAGGGATGTGCAAGCCACCGTATTGACAAAGCGAGTAGGCATTCTAATTGTCTTCTTTGGTTTACGAGTTGCAATTGATTCAGGTTGTTGTGGAAGTTGTTGGGTTTGAACCTCTTTTACATTAGAATCTCCTTTGACTATAGGAGAATTATTGATAGTTTCTTCATCTACTAAGATTACCAAACTTTCAAACTTCACCTGCTTCAACTGCTTTGGAATATCATTTGATTGCTCAACATTCACCTTTTTTCAACATGGTAGATTCATCAAAGGTGACATCCCTACTGAAGATTATTTTCTGTCTCTAGACACCATAGTCAACAGCCCTTTATGCCGGAGGTGACTCCTAATAATATTGCTTTCTTTGTTCCAAGATCCAATTTTGACTCCTTAACATGGAAGCATGCAGTAGAACCAAATACATGTAAGGAATCATAATTTGTAGCAGACTTCCCAAACCATTTCTCCAATAGTGTTTTCCCACCAATAACAGTAGATGGTAAATGATTTATGAGGTGACATGCATATGTTACAGCCTCAGCCCAAAATTCTCTACCCAGCCTATAAACCCCTAAAATTTTTCATAATTCTTAGAAAATAATTCTATAGTTAAATACCAAAACCAAAACCTTGAAAACCGACCCAGCTAAATAAAATCAAATATGAAAATTCTTAACTTTGAGAAAAAAGAGGACCCTCAAAACAAAATGGAAAATCTAACAATCGTTTAATTCAACATTCGTATACCAAACAAATCATCTATCTGATTTCTAACACGCAAATCAAGATGATATATCCAAATAACACTCGACGACAACATACTAAAATCTTAAATTCTTAGGTAAAATTTTCAATAAAAAGTTTCAATTACCACCAAAAGTCAAACAGAGTCAACCTATAACCTTAGACTCGGTTAAACAATCTTGGAAACTCAAAAATATTAAACAATTCATAAAAAAATAAAACATAAATTTTGGACAAAAAATATAACACGGTCAAAAACCTTAAAATTCTATGACCTTACGAATAAATCAAAAAGTCGAAAGTCAAGCTGGAACCCCAAAAGTCAATAAAGTCTACAACAAACCCTAGTATTTAAATCCGACAATCCTACGCTTTTAAACCCTAAGCAACGAAATTGAGATAATTATGGATAATAGTTTGTAATAATATAAGGAAGCTTAAAAATATTAGATTCGTTAAATTTTAGTGTGTTTCGAACCTGAATGAGATCAATTCTAGAAAACCATGTCTTGAGTCTTGGAATAGGTAAAATATTTCAATGCCACCATTAATAATATAAAGATTTCAAAAAAATCAGTTTTATAATTTTTCAATAACAAAAAGTATCAAATATCGTATTTTTACGCTTATTTTTTTTTACTACCAGTAATTTATTAGTTATGTTTACTATTCATTGTCCTTTTCTATACTATTCATCTATCTTTACATTTTGGTACTACCTATTCTTACAACCTATATACCTATTTCTTACAATTTTTTTTCCCATAAAAATTCTACACTACATATTACTAAACTTCTCTTACACTTTTTTTTAAATTAATTTTTAATTACTCTTTTTTTTTTCATGCCATCAATTTTTTTTTTTCATTTATTTAATTAACTATAATTTCCCTCCAACTTTTCCTATAAATACCTCATCTCTCCTTAATTCTTCACACATATCTCATACACATAAGAAAACTCTACCAAAATCATTTTATCAACTTCTCTCTCCAATTTTTCTATCTCAAAATTCTCTTCCCAACTTTCTTTCCTCTACACAAACCATCTTCCACATATTATTACAACCATCACTTTCTTTCTTCATCAAATGCATACCTTTAGGTAAAAATATCTTACTCTTATTTTTCCCCATGTCATATAATTTAGCATGACCATGGTATTTTTTTTTAAAGCTCATGTGAGTTATAGAAGTAACAACATATTCATGTTTTATTCTTGTACATGCCAAGAATTTCCAATTTGTTATTTTGCTAACTTATGTTATTATGTTGATATTATTGTTATTATGTTCCTAACCTAACCTTGTATATATATTATCAAGTATTTGTATATCTATATATTTCTTAGAGCCTAAATGCTCACTAACTCTCACTGACATGTTTTATTATTCTTATTATTATTATTGCTTTTTCTTTTCTTTCTTTTCTTTTTCATTTGGAACTAGTCCATTCTTAGTCCCGGGATACCTTGATGAAACTAAGGTTCCTAATACTTGACCAGGAAGTTTTAATGAAGCTAAGGCTCCTAATACTTAATCTTATTATTATGCTTATTTGCTTCCTATATTTCTTTCTATCTTATTATGTGCTATTCTTACCCTTTCATTGCTACATAATCATATTCATGCATAATTAGAATGTTGCTGTCTTAATCAAAATAAAAAAGGATTCTTTCTTTGATAAAGAAAAATAAACTAAATTTCTTATCACTTAATAAAGGATTTTTCAACAAAAGACCTAAGTATTATTTTTAATAAATTATTTTAAAAAGCTTAGATAAGGTAATCATAAATTTTAAAGTATTAGTAGTAAAGATTTCTTCAAATAATAAAAGGAACTCATTTCTTTTATAAATTAAAACTAAATACTTCATAAAAATATAATTTTTAGCATTAAACTTAAGATTTTAACCCAACTATATCTTTTATAAAACTTAAATAGGTTCATCATAGACTTTGAAAATCACTTACTAAGTAAGCTTTTATAAGACTTAATTTTTAATATTGTTATTTTCTTTTCAAAGTTAAAATGAAATTTTTGCTAAGTTCTAATGTTGATAATTTTTTATTATGAATGCTTTTCTTATAAACTTATCTAAAAGGATTATGCCACTACTTGATAAATATTAATAATAAAGCAAGTTTTTCAAATCAAGGTAAAATCAACTTACTATTTTAGAAACAAACTTAGAGAAATAAAATTTGCCAAGAAAGTGAAGTTTTAAAAGGGTGATTTATTTTCTAAAGAAGTGAAAGAATATAAAAATGAGCAAAAAAAACATACATTTAATACAACTTCAAATATTAGACAACACCAACAACTTAAAAAAAATTTTGAAACCTTATTTTTCAATCACTAGAAATAAAATTGGTAGATAACTTAAAGGAAAATTTTCGGAAATTAATTTATCTTTGAAAGAATTAAGAAATGAAAATATAAAAGGAAAACACTTATTTATAATAACCCGAAATTTGTAATTTCTTTCAAACCACTTAAAGAGAAAATTTTCAAGTTTAATTTTTCAAAACCATAAGACAAATCGTTTTACAAAAAATAATTGTTGAGCCTACACTAATAAAATCATGCATAAAATATGAGTCTATTTATGTATCAAAAGGATTTTTCCAACCATATACATACCAACATATTTGTTTAAGGATTTTTTTGTAAAGAAAAGTTTGGAAAATCATATTTTAAAAGTTAGGAATTTCGTAACTATTCTGTACCATGGTATTTTTCAATCCAAATATCTTTTTATAACAAAAATAACCTTAGAAATGGATAGATCTTTTTGAATAGGTGGAAACGATATATAATATGCGAAATTTTGAGTTAAAATGAGCAAGTTATGACCATTTTAAATTGAAATTTCTTTTTATCCGAATCTTAACGCAAATACTAGAATAGAGTTAGAAAGTTCAAGTAGAATTTCCATGAAATACTCATTATGGGTATTTCTTTCGTTTAGGTAACAAAGCTTGGAAGGATCCGTATTCAAAGGACTATTACGAGTAAAGAGTTGTAGCAAATATGACCGAGTGAGTTTATCTTCTACTTTTACATATTTATTTGTGCTTGTAGCTAGAAACACTAGAAGGAGGAAAAGGCGAAAATGGATTATGCATGATAACATTGGTTGAAAGTATACTAAGCATACCGATGCATGAATTATTGTTAATTAAGTTGTGTTTTACTATCATGATGGAGTGTCTGCAAATTCTATGATCACCTTGAAATTACTTTAATCATATATTATGGTTATATTAATTGATTCATTCATATTACGTAGTTAGCCTCATTTCAATAGCTACTAGGCTTGATGGGACAAGAGTATAGTAATGGGGTTTGCGGAAACCCGTAAGTCTGCAAGATGGGCAAATAGGAGCCCGAAAGAACTATTTAAAGATAGTGAATAGGAACCTGAAAAAACTATTTCAGGATGGGCGAATAGGAGCCCGAAATAAACTACAAAATCGGATTTCAAATATAGGTTTTAAAGAGACCGAAACACCTAACCCTGAATGGAGGGGTAAATCAATTCAGACATATGGTTTCCGATAGGTCATATGTATTGCTTGTTCACTTGCTTGATGCATTTCACATGCTTGTTTAATAACTTGTTTGAATTTATTGATACGAGAACGTTAATCCAGGAATATTCTCACTAAGCTAGTTGAGATTACACCCTAACAGACTTTTATTGACACAGGACTGATATCTCTTTTGCCCATGGACTTCATATACCTGAGTGGAATTATGTTTTGAAAAGCTTTTGGGGGAAATCCTTTTAAAGATCTTAGAATATATTTTCTTTAAAAACTTTTGGTTTTAGTATTATTTCTTTATGTGAAAGACTAAGTTGATATTTTGTTCTCTGGAGATTTATCGGAAGAATGCCCCTAAGATGATGTAAGGACCATATTTCTATAATGTTGAAATTAGATATTTATCTAGATTTCTTGTATGCTATATTTACTATTTCGAACTATACATCCCACCAGTGTCTCCTATGTTGTAATAGGCTCCTTACATATGGTGTTGAAGCTTTTGCATGACTTCAAGAAGTCATCCTTAAGTTTTAATACCGTATGTAGTGGACTACTACGTTTAGGGTACCCTTTGGGGCGTGACACGGCCCAACATTGGATAACATACACCGAACTTTCTCCAGTGATGTTTATTCATGCATTCTACCACTCCATTTTGTTGTGGTGTAGATTTAACAATGAAGTGTCCGACAATGCCTTTATATTTCACAAATTTTTCCAAATGAATCACTTTTGTATTCTCCACCATTATCTATACGAAGACATTTGATCCTTTTGTCTATCTGAGTTTCCATCATCTTTTTTCATTTGAGGAACACTCCTAACACTTCATCCTTTGTCTTCATCGTGTACACTTAAACTCTTCAAAAATAATCATCAATGATAGTTATATACAATGTTTCCCTCCTAAAGAGCTTGTTTTAGAGGGTCCCCACACATCAAAGCGAACATAATCCAAAATACCCTCAATATTGTGGATCGTTGTTCCGAATTTCACCCTTGTTTGTTTCCTTTTGATGCAATGCTTATAGAAATCCAATTTGTAGCTTTGTACTTCTTTCAAAAATCCTTTTTTTATAAGCAAAATTAAAGGATTTTTTTACCTGCATGTCCTAAACGCATATGTCATAACCTCATTGCTTTAGGCTCTTGATCATCCGAGGAAGTTATTATAGTTATCCCAGTAATTGTACTACCTAAGTAATGATAAAGATTGTTGTTTTTCCAACTTCCCCTCATCACCACACGTGCATGAGAAATGATCTTATTACTACATCTTTTACTCTTATTTCAAACCCTTTTGCTTCTAAGGTTCCTATAGAAATAAGATTCTTCACCAATTCTGGTACATACCAAACACCTGTTAAGGGTATGATTGATCCATCAGGATTTCTCAAGTGAATTGAACCAATCCCATACGTGGTTAGAGGAATATTACTTGTTGTATAAACAAATTCACTCTTTATTTCTTTAAAATCAAAGAACCAATCCTTGTGAGGACACATGTGATAACTGCAAGTTGAATCCAACATCCATACATTAGAAGTGCTTATTGATAATGTAGCGAGTGAGAGATTTGATTCCACATCATCACATTCAATTACATTTGATTCTGCTACAGTTTTTATTAAATTTGTCCTTATTTTTCAACTTTGGACAATCTTTCTTCCAATGTCCCTTTTCTCGACAAAAGGCATACTCATCTTTGCTTAGTTTAGGCCTTGATTTGGATCTCCCCTTCTTTCCTTTATCCTTATTATATGAACGACTTCTGACTACCAAAGCTTCTATATCTCCATTTAAAATTCCTTGTTTTTCTTTCTTTCTCAATTCATAATTGTACAAGATAGCACATACTTCAATATAAGATACATCAGCCTTCCCATGAAATAGAGTGGTTTGTAAAAACTCTAACTCCTTAGGAAGTGATCTCAACAACGTTAGAGCTAGATCTTCATCTTTGAAAGTCTTATCCATATTCATTAAATCGGTGGCCAACTGATTAAAGTTGGTAATGTGACCATTCATAGTGGTACCAGGAAAATAAGTAAAGCGAAACAGTCTCTTCTTCATGTGAAGCTTATTCTGACTGTTTTTCTTTATAAACTTCTCCTCCAATGCTATCTAGAACGTATGTGCAGAGGTTTCCTCAGAAAATGCATATCTTTACTCTCTAGAAAGACACGAACGAATTGTACACATGTTAACCAATTTATAGTCTTCCAATCTTTCTCCCCAACCTCATCTAGTTTCTTTCCTTCAATGACAATGTCTAGACCTTGCTAAAAAAGCACATCTAGAATCTCACTTTGCCACATATCGAAATGACCCGATTCGTCAAAAATCTCCACTACAAATTTTGTATTTGTCAGTGGTTCTTACATAAATGGAAGATAATGGAATAGATTTTTCTGTGCGTTCTTCCATTTCAGCTACAATTGTCATTCAATAGCCTTTAATACAGATGCCAAACAACCTAAAGAAATCTTTTTTTATGTAGAAGATTAGTCAAAACTGCAAGTACAAGGCATACTAAGAATAACCCTTGACTCTAATGCCTAATAGCCTAAAAAAATATTTTCTAACGTGGAAGACCAGATAACACTGCAATCATAGAGCATACTAAGAACAACCTTGGCGCTGATACAATTGTTGTGGAAATAAGGTAAGATTTTTCAACCACCAAATATACTATAATTTTATAGATGTATATAAAGTGAATTATTGAACTGAAAAATCTCACCAAGTCAATCCCTAGAAAAAGGTTAGAAGGGTTAGAAATGATCCCACTTAAAATCCAATCTCTTTAGATAAAATTTTCCTCTAAATATAATTTAATAGCACAATATATCACTACAACTATACTCCATAATAGCTATTGAAAGAAGAATAAAGATCAATTATGCTTATGTCCCCAAACACTACCAAAACTTTGTTAGGAGGGGTTAGACTACAAATTGTTTAGGATGATCAACCATAAAAGGAGGAGAATTTCTTTTATAGCTTTAGAATGTCCACCATCTTCTAAACTTTTCCATGTGGGACAAGTTCTATAGATACTTCCCACTTTTCCATCATTTATTTTGATCTTTTCCATGCGGGACACATCCTTTAAATACATCCCACTCTATATTTTCCACGTGGGATGAGCCATAATCCAACAATATATTCGAATTTTAATAGCAATGAGAAGATGAGAGTTTGGTTGGAAGATTGAAGCACTTGCCTATAGCCCAGAAATATCTTGCAACACTGTCAGGGTCCACACATCCGCTGTTAAGATTAGTGGTAAATGTACACGATGAAAAAGCTCCACCAATTACAATGATTGCTTGTTAGTCAAATATCATCGAGCAAACGGACTAATTTGGCTATAGGGAATAATGAATCTAGTGACCAAGCATGCCTTCGATAGCAGCTTCCCGTCGGTATTTAAAACAAATAAACTGAATGGCTTTGAGAATTGCTGGGCCATGAACTCCCACCTAAATGGATACCCTATTCTTAACTCAAAAACTAAACTCGTATAATTGTTGATGATTGCTTTCCCGCAAAGGGATGATAAAAAAAAAGAAGGTGGTGAATCGTAGCACTGGATTTTCAAATCATAATATAGTTAATCGCATCTAAATATCCGTCAGAGATAAAGAATAAATTCAAGACGGATGTTTCTTTAGGACGCAACTGCTAGATTACAGATAGATAGAGTGCAAATAAAGGAGAACCTTTGCCAAGCTTAATGCTTCTTCCTTTTGACATCTCAGACCGAGGTCTCTGCTTCGAAGCTATTCCCAACAAGATTGCAAAGATTGCCGAACCGATGCATCATTTGTCATTTTACTTGTGCAATACTTGATATCTCATACATAAGGCAAGAAGCTCATGAAAAATTCAAGTTGTCAGAATAATGAGTGGTAGATTAATAATATCCTTAACAACGACAAGAAGGTAGCTACACAATGACGTGCTTAAAATTAACTTTTTAGTATTTATACATAGATATTAAGAACAAAGCAGATTCCGCATATAGGCCCTATTTTCCTATATATGAAAAAAAATTGCAAAAGGTACACCTATTTCTATGTACAACGAATCCCTCCCCACAAACCCCAACCCATCCCCAGAGAAAAAAAAAAACAATTAAAGAAAGAAAGAAAATATCATCCTTCAGTAGCGTCGGAAAAAGCATTAATCCAGGATCACAGGCAACAGAACAGAAAGATGGTTCAAATAATTTGATGATTGCATTAGACAATCCTGTGTATGCATGGACTAAGAGACAACAAAAAGACCAGAAGCAA
Organism: Combretum micranthum; assembly: GCA_024138025.1. Classification (NCBI taxonomy): domain Eukaryota; kingdom Viridiplantae; phylum Streptophyta; class Magnoliopsida; order Myrtales; family Combretaceae; genus Combretum; species Combretum micranthum. The sequence continues at coordinate 1,054,011 of JAMXBD010000304.1, forward strand.
CACCGCCTCAGATAAATGCTTGTACCTCTTCCATCAAAAGCAACTCCTTGGCAAGATGAGAGGATGAGTTGGAATTTGACATTGCCAATCCCATTGAGAAGCATTTGCCTAAACGAGATACAAAAAAAAAGATCAAATATAGCACATGCAAAGAGCCCATAATGAGGGGACGTACAGAAAGAAAACAGAAAATTTACCATGAAGAAAGCAAATTCCAGAAAAACATGTTTTAAGCAGCATAAAAAATCACCTGGTCTGCAAGTGTAGTTGAGAATTTTGATGTTCAACTCTCTTTTCTTGATTTACTGCCTTAAATCCAGAAAAAACTTCACAAGTCTTATCTATCTGTGCAGAAGTATGAAGGCAACAGCCACTGTGAACGTAGTATATAAGCTAAATCATAAGGCCCCTTTGGGAAATGTACAGGTAAACTTTGGACAATGGACATGTTAAACCAGTTAGGTGTGATAATCTTAAATGTGTATGTTTTATATGCAGGAAAGAGCAGAAGCAGGTATTGACTTATTTTTCAATGCACCCTGCATTAGGAATCTGAAAAATGGTATCAGAATGTTTAAAGCATCCTTTCTAACAGTTTAAATTAAAAGGACACCATCAGGGGCTCATGCCTATGACATGCCTCTAAAGGTCTTATATGACATTAAAGGAAGATATCATTGCAGCCACTGCCTATAATGTATGGAAGGAAAGGATTGATAGAAGAGTGGGAAGTGTTTCCCTTGATGGCACAAGGATCAGAAGGCAAATTATTCATGTTGTAGATGCAAATAGATCACAATTCATGAATAGTAATCCTTGTGATGTGCATTGAACAGTAATGCCCTTTTTTTAAGACTGTTCATATGAATTTCAAAGTTGGACTTGGTCTTGCGCACATATTGATTAATACGCATACTTGATTACCCCAAAAAAAAAAAAAAAAAAAAAGTTGTAGTTGCACTGCCTATCTATGAAACTTGAAGGAAATAAGTAACAACTATATGAATAATTGTACTTGTTCCCCGTGGATACTGTTCCTCTAATATTTCTTTTCAGTCTACAGCACAGCCAGCGATAGCAATCTTGCTACATATTGGGATATACAAGTTAACTTTGCCATTATATGTCCTGCAATATTTGATCAAGTATTTTAGAGGGAAGCTATTAACGAAAATTTACCACTAGTTACAAAAAATCAAGCAAGAGCTTATATATATTCAGTCTACCTTCCTCGCCCGCACAAATTTCCTTAACTCAGAAGGAGCCATGTTGCATATTCAATAAGAATACCAATCCCACTAAAAGCAATAAGAATACCAATCCCACTAAAAGCAATAAGCAAACATGTGTAGATATACTTTATTAACTAAGTACTTCATATGCAATAGAGTGGTTATTATTCCTTCTCCATCGCAAGCACCTAGATTTTTATGTAGAAACATGGAAACAGTGTGTGTGTGTGTACCCATGCCCCACTAGTAGAATTTTGAATTTATAAAGGGGCTTTTAAATTATATATAATTATTATTATTTATTTGGGCTTGACTTGTAGGCTAGGTGATGGGACTTAATGAGTTCGATTCAATTTATTAGTACAATCAAGGAAGATTTGACATGATACTCTTAAAGTAAGGCCCACTAGACCTATTTGTCCATCATCCAACCTTCTTCAATATAGCTCATGCCCTAAAAGGATTCATTTTGGCCATCGATTGCTAACATGATCTAACGGATGATAATGATGGCCAATTCTATAAATACCACAAGTCCCCCTCATTTAAATACGGATAAATTAGATAGAAACACCAAAATGTTGTCGAATTTTTATTTTGAAACATCAAACACTTGTTTATCACTACTAATAAAGTTTTATGCTTGACTCCTCTACCCGTCATAAATGCATTGAAGACAATTAAGATTGCCTACTCCTCCACCCTATTTCGTCTCTCTTAATTACTTCATAAGTGTCATTGTGTGCCGCTCCTTATAAGTCACATATAATGCAATATTTACGCAGCACGCACATCACTACTTTATTTGAATCCGTACATCTATAGAATTTATGTAGATATAAAAGTAAAACGGGTTAATTACAAAAGGCATACGTGAGTTTTCAAGAGTTTTCACAATGATGTTATTTCTTTTTTAGTTATATAACCCAGTTTTGGCCCCATTTTTTGCTCTACATCTCTATGTTATTTTCTTTTAGTTACATATCTTGGGAAAATATATATATATATATATAAATTCCAGTATGAAAGTCAAAAGCATGAAAACCCAATTTATTGACAGGATAATGCAGGAATGAAACATGCAAAAAGCATCAAAGCCAGATTAGATAAATGAAAAAGAAATAACACAAGTCGCAAGTGAAAAAACATGTAAAAATTCAAGTATGATTTTCTTTTTTTTTTTTTTTATAAATAATTCAAGTATGATTTTTATAATTAACCCAAAGAACATAGCAGTATTGTGTTTCCAAAGAAACATTTCCAGTCAGAAACTCAGACACGCCTAGAAGGATTATATGAAGAGAACAAGAGGTATATGCAGCAAGTCATTAACCAAAAGAGAGAGAGCAACTGACCTAATGCCAATGATTGAGGCATGATCAAGAAGTGAAGAAAGCATGCTGGGCAATTGCCCACTCACATGCACTGTAGGGGCCCAAAAAAATGAGTTCGCCAGTCTACAACAATCCTGGAATGATTCGTGACAAAACCTGCTGTAACGCTCCAGAACTCCACTCATCGAGGTAGTATCGGTTTTTGCCACACGTCGCATAGTTTTGTTCTTTTAGTGCTAATACTTCCTAGTGGGTCATCCATCATAGGATTGCTCTGCACAAAGCACGCTTTCCGACGAACTCTAAATCATTACACCAAAAGACGCTTCTACGAATAGAGTTCATAATCTATATTTGAAGGGTATCACATAATCCCCACTTATAGAATTGACGTCCCCGTAAGTTACGTTACACACATCTAGAACCACACTAAGCGGTGAGGACATATTCTCTGTAACGCCTCGGAACTCCACCCATCGAGATATTATCCATTTTGGCCACACGATGCACAATTTTATTCTTTTGGTGCCAACACTTTCCAGTGGATCACTTATAATGAAATTACTCTGCACAGAACATGCTTACTACACCAAAAAGAGCCTCTGTGATTAGAGTTCCACGATCTATATTTGAGGAGTATTACACCTACCATCTTGCAAACTGAACAGAAGCATGCATGCAATGGCATTATATTGATAGGACTTCTAGAGTATAAAGCTACATATTTCAAGCTTGTGGAAAATTACGTCCAGAAAGTTGTATCATCTGAGCCAACCATAATAATGTTTGCAGCTTCCTTCCCAATCAATATCGTACCATCCGAGCCACCCAAATTTCTGATTGAAGCTTTCTAGCATCTCTTTTAAATCCACAATCACGGAGACCAGTGAGAACAGCACGTTGGACAGACTTGACAGTTTTCATGCCACCCCTCAGGCAAGAAATAAGCAACTTGGAAGCGCGGCGATACCTGCCGTGCTTACACAGATTATGCACTAATGAAGTATAAGTAAATTCATCTTTAATCTCCATCGACTCATACAGGCTCATAGCTTGGTCAAGATAACCAGCTCTGCACAAGCCATCAAGTATGGCATTCAAAGCAACTATGTTATTCTTAAAGCCTAACATATTCATATATTTTAAATGCTTTTGGGCCCCCTCAAAATCACCAGCCCTGCACAATCCATCAATTATAATCGTGTGGGTATATGCATCGCATTTCATCCCACGATCCTCCATCTCATCCAGCAAGCCATAGGCAGCTTCAAAGTTGTCTGCTTTACAGTGTAGATTTATAAGAGTATTATACGAGACCACATCAAGTTGAATGCCATTATTCACCATCTGATCCACCCAATAACTTGCCTCTTCTATCTTCCCAATCTTAATCAAAGCAGCAACAACCATACAGTAAGCATATCCGTCAAACGTATAACCACTCCTCCTCATTGTTTCAAAAATCTCGAACCCCGCATCAAACTTCTTCGACCTAAAGCAGTATTTCATGACTGTGGTGTATGTTATTTGGTTAGGATTTTGACCCAGATCAGTATACTCCTTCAATAACCTCCTTGCAGCTACATTACGCCCCACTTTGAAAAGCCCATTGATGAGCAAATTATACGTAATAGCATTTGGAACAACCCCATGTTTTCGCATATGCCTGAACAACATAAGTGCGTTACTAGCATAGCCATTCTTGCACAAGCCATTCATCAGAATATTAAACGTATCTTGACCCGGATGAAGATCATTAACTATAATAGCATGATATACACGGTAAGCTTCATCCGGCTTACCCAACTTGAAAAAGCAATGCATTAAAGTGTTATAACTCCATAAATCAGGATGTATACCCCACTGAAGCATTTCATCAAACAGGTCGAGTGTCCTCCAAAGAAGGCGAAACCGTGTAGCGCCCGCGATCAAAGCATTGAATGTAATCACATCTGGGTGTATCCTAGCTTCCTTCATTCGATTCAAAATCGCATAACCGGCATCGAGATTCACGAACCGGCAATAGGCGTCGATGAGGGTGTTGTACGTAACGACATCCGGTAACACTCCTAATCTTATTGCGTCGATTAGGACGGCTTCCGCTTTCTGCAAGTGATGATTCTTGCAAAATGAAGCTAGACATATGTTCAAAAATCTAGTAGATAGTGCACCGACCATTCTTTTGGAAACTCAAAAGCTTCAAAACCATTCACTTCTTGTCACGCCTTGAAACCTTAAAAAAAAAAAAAAACTAAAAAGATAGCTCGCGGAGCATGCAGACAATGGGGAAGAAGAAGCAATCAGGGGCATCAACTTTACGAGTCTACACACCCCAAAAGCTTTGAAAGAGGCTAGTGCTGCTGCCGGTAGCGTCTTTGTAAATATTTCTTTCACATAAATATTAATAAAATGTATAAAATTAGTGAATATAAATAAAAACTTCAAAAGTTGCCATTTGTATAGTTAAGCATACGATAGATAATCAATGGAGCAATAATTTTTTTTTAGAAAATAAACATTATGCCCACGTTATAATCCATAAAGTTAAAACACGATAATTTCTACTTAAACAGTCTTATCAAAGGATTTTAGGCTGATCCTTTTAGTATAATTTCTAAAGAAATTAAAGCTTTTACTATCAAGTATGATGCCTTAATTTGTTTTTTATGCTATAAAACTTTATCGTATGATACAAAGGCTTACAAATATTTTAGAGTATGGTTATCTTTATACCTTAAAAAAGAAACTTAGTCAGATATGATAGAAGAAAAATTTACAATAGCTTTATTGAAGATGGTGGATGAATGTTACAAGGATATTCTTACAAATTAAAACACTCGGAAATATCACTCAGAACACTCAGAGACTCTCTCTAATATTTTTCCTTTATATTCTCTTGTCCCTCTACCTATAACTTGCTCGCCTTTGATAAAGAATTTTTGCAATGCAAAACAATAAAAAAGTGTTATAGTAACTCTACTGTTACAGTGCCCCTACTGCTACAGTGCCCCCTACTGCTACAGTGCTTTCATATCCTCTTTTTCTATCGCTACAGTGCTTCAATTATCTCCTTTCTCATATCTTCTTCTCCTTTTTGTTAAACTTTGTCAACACCTATGATATTCCTTTTGTCCTTTATTGCTTTTATCTCCTTTTGTATTGGTCTATCCCTATTGCTCTTATCTCCTTTTGTATTCTTATGTCCTTCCACCACACAACACCACCAACCTTACCATTCTTGGAATCTGTTCAAGTCATCCTACCCTTCCGTTTCTTCATCCTCATCCTCAGTATAATTAGGATCATATGAATTATCCTTTTCATCATGTTGATTTTCCATGTTAAGACTTTTCTGTAGTATCTTCAAATTGCTTCATACCTTGGCTAAATTGCTCCATTTTGCTTTGAGAAGATAAATTTCGTTTTCATGGTTGCAATATGATGAAATTTTGGATCGCCGAGTATGTACATTCCCATTTTGTCAGCAATGTATAGATTTAACTCTTCTTCTAAAATGTTGGTTCCAGCTTGTGAATCTTTTGGATAATTGAAACCTTTCCTCTGATTGGAGGTATCCAAAACCAAGTTAATGCTAGTCTGTATTCAAATTTTAACTATTCTTGTGGTATTACCTTTATTTTTACGTAGTATTTTACAAGGATATCATATTCCCATTCTATGTCCCTTAAGGCTACTAAGACTTCATGAAAAATTTTTCCCATGGGTTGGGCCATAAATTGTGAAAATGTGCCGACAATTTCTATGACAAGTCCATAATCCAGAAGAGTAGCCAATGTGTATTCTTGATTTCCTATTTTGATTCCTTTGAAATAGTTGAGATCTATAGCTGTTGTGTGTATATTGTAATGGACATGTTTTGGACAATAGTATTTATCCTGATAATGGTTATTCATTTCAACTTGTGAATCTTTTCCCATACAAGAGTGACATGGAGGGTTTGGAAAAGCCTTTACTCTTACCATGGTTCTAAATCCTACTCTATCGAAACATATATGTTCTTTTTGTATTGTTCTTTAGAGCAATATAAAAGGCTTTAAGAATACTTTCTTTGCATATCCTTTTATTAGCCATTTTGGAAGAGATGGAAATTTTGGAATAAATTCATTCCTTTTAAAGAAAATGAATGTTGTTGCATTTTCATATTCTTTTTGAGGTATTTTTCCTATTTTCCTTATTTAAAATAGAAATACTTCCCTTTAATCTTTATTGTGTTCTTTAATACTTTAAATACTTCTTTTTTTGCTTAGATATGATTTTTCTATGATTTTGAGAGAAGATATTTTGTTTTCCTATTCTTCCTTTAAAGATTTCAAATCTGTATACCTTTGTATATCATCAACATACCCTGTGGTACTTTTAATATTCTTAAAATTATCAAGAGCTGGATCCACATAAACTTCTTGTTTTCCTGATATTTGCCTGACCCAATTTTCAAGATCATTGAATCCTCTCCAAGAAAGATTTAGGTAATCTATTATTTGGTTTTGAACATCATTCCAATAGCAAAAAACTCCTGATAAATGTCCTTTAATGACTCCAGACATTTGATATTTTCTTTTAATTTGTCCTTATTGCTTTATTTGTCCTTGTATTTCTTGTGATAATTCATTCTCCTGTGGCCTTTTCATATAGTAAGTTTCTATGTACCTTTGATATCCCGTGTCTCTATTTTGTTAAAATACCGAGCTAGAGCACAACAAATTACATATTTAAACTTGTCTTGAATAGTTAAAGACTATACACCATCTATGAAAGCCATACGTGTCTCTCCCTTAACATTAATTGGTGGTGGTGCTTGAAACTTCATTGGAGAATTTGTTGGTAATATAGATAGGGCTATATCAACAATCATGACTTATGGTCCTTCCATAACTTTTGATAACTTTTTTCCATAAGATTGAAAACTAGAGCTACTTGTGTAAAGACCCGATCCTCTAAATCCCGAGACTTAGAGTACCGAATCCCCAACCACATATAACGTTTTCACATTATATGTAAGGTTGTCCTAAAACTAACAGTTTATGAAAATTGTTTGATCAAATCACTATACTTTGTAAATAACTTTTTAAATAAAACAAGATTGCTAATATAAGCAATCTACACATATATTTACATCATATAAACATTGCTTTGTGTCAATACATGACACTACAAAACAAATTACATGCTCTCTGAAAACATGAGGACCCTAAAGGATCTTAAGGTCATTACAAAAGAAATTGGCTTCACTAACAAGCCTTCTATACATAGCTGGTCCTTAGCAAAAAGTCTTCTAAAAGTCCCGGGTCACTGGATCCTATTCATCCCACTCATCCAGAAATCTTTCGAAATCGGACCCATAGCCCAAGTCATCATAATACTCGTCTCCATTACCTGCAAAGCAGCAAAAGTGAGCCAGAGGCCCAGTACACAATAACCAATGCATAACAAGTCATCCAATTCATGTAATGCACCATAGAACAAGTGGTTATCTTTATTACATTTTGATTCGCAAATCAACAAGAGGGTATTCAAACCCCGGTCACACTTCGGGAATCCAGGGATCCTGAGTAACAGTAGCTGCTCAGGGGGTTGATATAAGCAGTCCGAATACTTATATCTCCTATATCTATTTCATGAAGATAATAGCTTCATCTAGGGTTTAAAAGCCGTTGCCCGACTCTACTTAAACTCAGTCCATAACATGAGCTTAGTTCACAAGATCCCATAAACCTTGAACTAAATCATGGTATTTCCCCCTAAGTTTAAGCAAACGTTACACAGATACAATTCCCCCCTATCGGCTACCCACTTAACCAAAAGAATCGCTATTGCATCATAGCGTACCATTGCATCATGGTAAAGTCATTGCATCATGACTTGGTTAAGCGCCTAGCTAACATGTCATTGCATCATGACAGGTTTGCTACTCCTCGGACCAGATTAAACAGCGTAATAGACATCCAATTCATCCAAATGTTAAATCGAATCAATTTAGGTCAAATTAGAAATGCCTGGTCCTAGCAAACATCAGACAAGTTATTGCGTACCTGAACCAGTTAGTATAGAACTAGGATCTCTCGGTGATGAACTAACCGAAGAATCTTTAACTGTAATGGAAATGTCACAATAATCAATAAATCAACAATTATAGATTTCATTCTCACAAATATATATACATATTATATCCATATTTCACAATTAATCAAAGACATCCAATTCATTAATTACAAAGTCACAAATAAGCGTTTAAACATCCTATTATATCCCAAATTGTTTAATAAACACTTAATTGCTCAAATAACAACTTTGGAAAATTTTTAGAAAAAGCTCTTAAAATTCAAAAACTCAGGGGATACGCCGGCACTCAACGCTGGCGGCGTTGAGCCAGTGTTCAATGTTCTGAAAATGTACACTGCCAACGCTGGCAGCGTTCAAAGGTGTACGCCGTCAGCCTTTGCACCCTACGCCGGCGGCGTTGATTCCAGAAGCTAGCATACAATATGAAAGAAAGAACGCCGGCTGACTTCCTAGCGAAAGCAGGCGGCGTTCAGTCGGCTTTAAGAAATTTGGTTCTGTGGACTATCAACACCGCCTCTACGCCGGCGGCGTAGAAACTCAAATTGCCGGCGTACATTCTGAAGAACAGACGCTGGCAAATCTTCAGCATATAAGCCGGCGGCGTTGCAAACGGCGTTAGGAAAAACGATTCTGTGGGCTTTCTACACCGCCTCTACGCCGGCGGCGTAGAATCCCCAGATGCCGGCGTACGTTATAAAAACAAGCTTAAACAAAAATTCAAATCCCCTGTTTTCCACTTTGTAAAATTACATCTTAAAACACTTCAAAAACTTTCCTCAACTACACTTCCAACTTCATATACTCACTCCTACATACACTACTCAATCCTATCAACTTAAAACAAGAACTCAACATAAGTAAACATTTCAACTTCACATCAAACCAATCTAGGTTTCTCTACACAATTTCTCTTCATTTACTCCCAACACTTCATATCACTACCACCATACATGTATACTCTTACACACTCATATAACACATTCATATCTCATTCCATGCATGAATAACAATTTGATCAATCTTAAACTCAATCCATCCAATAATCCATACATCTATTTCAAGAAAGGAAATTAAAACAACACAACAACCTTAACTAAATTAATTCAAGTATATATACATACCTTGTCTTGAGAAACACTTTGATTTTCAAACTTGATATAACCCTAACTTGAGCTTGGAAAATAGAGATGGAAATGGAAAAGAAAAGAAAAGAAAGAAGAAAAGGAAAATTCGGATAAAATTTGGCTGCCTTCAAAAAGTAAGTTAAATTAGCTTAATTTTGACTTTTTCACATTCCAAATTTACCCCTTAATGCTATATTAACTTAGGTTGCATTTGGCTTTAATTTGAACTTCATTTGGCTTACATTTAGGGCATAAATGCTACCTTAATTACAAGAACTTAATCAACTAACTTAAGTGAAATTATGGTTGAGTTATTAATCTAACTTAACTTAACAACTTAATGTGCACAAGACAACATTAATAATTTCATTACTCACACATTAATGCATATAAAACAAAATTTTAATATCAACATATACATATGCATAATCACATATCTTAAACTACTAACAACATAACCTTGCTCATTAAATTCAACATGGAATTTGAGTGGAATTTAAAATCTAGATCATTTCAACTTGCCTGTGAACTTTGAGAAGACATTGGCCTTTTTTGTGGCCTAAATCCTTTTTTTCTTTGAAATTATATGTTTTCCTGAAAAGAAAATAATTAATTATATTAGTAAGTAAGACAATTCATCCGCTGCAGTATTATGTTTTCCCTTTTATATGTTCAAATTCTACCTTGTATCATTTATTTATTATTACATCTTTAAACTTTAACCATCTTCTCCTACTCATTTTATTACCTCCTGTGTTCTTATGGAAATTAACTATAGCTTCATAGTCTGTTTTAACTAACATCTCCTTTTTGTTTATAAAAAAATAATCTATTATTTGGACAATTCACAATAGCCATAATTTCTCTATCTATACTTGGTAAACTCATTTCTGTGAACTTTCCACTTATGTGCTTGTAAGTTTCTTTAGTTTTCCTTTCAGCATACTTATGGAGTTTCCTTAACAAAATTCCTCCCCATCCTAGATCACATCCATTACTTTAAATTATTAAGAAATCTGTGTTTAGGGGTAATCTTAGCTTTGGTAACCTTTTGACTTGTTCCATTATTTTCCTTATTTGCTTTATGTCCTCTTAAGACAAACTTTTGAAACTTGAAATTTTGTTATAAAAAAGTCCTACTAAAAAATTAAAATCCTTTATAAAAGGTCTTGCATAATTTAGCAAACCCAAAAATGCCTATAGTTGCTTTTTATTCATTTATTCAGGAAATTATATCATCTTTTTGACTACGTGTTCCTATAGCTTGATTTTTCCTTCTCCTATTTTTACTCCTAAAAATTCAATATTCCTTTTGAAAAAATGTGTCTTTTTAGTGCTTATCACTATTTCGTGTCTTTTAAATTCCGAAAGTACCATCTTTAAATGCTCTATGTGTTCATGTTCACTTTGGGAAAAAACCAGAACATCATCCACATAAATTGCAATAAAATCCTTTAAATTTTGAAAAGCTATGTCTGTTTTTCTTCGAAAAATTGAAGGTGCATTCTTTAAACCGAAGGCATAACTTTCCATTGAAAATGTTCCTGTGGACAGGTAAAAGCAATCAATGGTTGTGACTCTTTATCCATCTTTACCTGCCAAAATCCTCACTTACAATCAAACTTACTAAATATGTAACAATTTTATATTTTGTTAACTAATTTAGTTTTGTTAGAAATATTGTAAGAATCATCCCTTGTGTTATCATTCAATTTTCTCTAATCTATTACCGTTCATGATTTTCCTCTTACTATCTCACTTCTTTTCTTAACAATGAATGTAAGACTTTTGTGTTGACTGTCCGACCTTTCTATGACCCCTAATTATAATAATTTCTTTATGTGCATTTCAAAATATTTTCTATCTAAATTATCACACTCTATTGCTCTAGAATAAATTCTTAGGTTATGATTTATTATATCTAATTTACATACTATCTTATTCCTTTCCCAAAACCTTGTTAGAGTTTCACTAAAAATTTCTTTCTTTTCTAGGCTACTAATGATTTGATCAATATATGGGTAACCTGTTTCCAAATATAAATTTTTCAAAATCCTGTATACATTTTCCCATTTTTCCTTTATTTAATTCTATTTCTTTCTATTCAATTTCTTCTTCTAAGAATTCTTTTAATTGTTCTTATTCTTTTGGATTTTCCTCTATTCCTACTTTACTATTTTCCTTTTCTTGACATTATCATAACCTTTGACATTCACAATTCTTTTTATCATTTTCATCACACCTTTGCAACAATCTGATATCTGGTTATATTCTCTAAACAGTTTTGATATGCTATACCTGGACGTTCTAAAATATTTACAATATATCTAATGATCAAGATACCATGGTGATTACTTAAAAGAAAATTTAATCCTATTATACATATAATTTTTGGACTACCAAAATTCTATAATTGTATCATTCCACTATGCATAGGTACAATCCTTTCTTCTCATATGAAAAAACTTACTTTATGTTTCTTTATACATCTACAATCCTTTGTTTTATTTTTATGTATATCTGAACTAATTCTACACATATCCATTTGCTCTACTTCATCTACAGGTGCTATCCTTTCATCGATCATGTTTGCACCTGCATCTATCAATGCATATAATTCTATTGTATGTGTCTTAAAGAATAATCTTGTCCTAATATATATTCCGATGAATTTTGTAATATGCCTTTCTTCTAGACTTGACATCTTTAACTCCTTTATCCTTTCTGGAGACGTATTTGCTACTCCTACGTAGCTTCTTATTGTATCACCATAGCCATCTCCTTCTTCTCTTATTATTATTCCTTTGTTTATATTGTCTTTTGCCTTTCCTTTTTCTAAACTTATTATCCTTTCTTTTATTCCCTATAATTCTTCTTCTGTCCTGTCTACCTTATTGTCAATCCTCATTATCTTTTCTCCTATTGCATCCTATTGAAAACTCTTGTTGACTATAAACCTTTCATTAAATTGAAATCTTTCATTTCTTTGTTCTAAGCATATTTTACAAGATTCCACCATATAGCTTCTGCATTAGTATATGAGTTTGGTTATCAAATATCCAGAATAAAATTTGCATTGATGGTCTTCTGATCCACTTCCTTGAGTCCAATTATGCCTACAACCTTTTATGCTTTCTCCTGTATTCATCTTTATATTTCCTATGTCTTCTAACATCCTATTTAGCAATTCAACTTTTCATGTTGATACTTTATCCCTATTTGTTCTTTGTAAGGATTATGATAACTTTTATTTAAGAACATTCCCGTAATATCTTTACAGGGGACCATAATTTTTTTACCAATGTGTATCACTTACAAGTCGGACCATAATTTTTGGAATCCAAGTCAAATGTGTAAAAACAAGCCTAAGAGAGTGTAAGGAATCCCTATTTGACTTGACAATTCAAAATGAAATAACTAACCCTGGTATGAAAATCATTTACAGAGGACATGAAAAATCATTTGCCCCAATTTGAAAGGTATATGCCTCGAATTTAAGAACTATTTGCCCAAAAGTTGAAAGATAATATCCTAATCAAAGCAAATTAAAGTCATAGAAATAAAAGTTTGACCCCAATGTTTCAAATTTTTTCAATGAGAAACCTTAGGTGTAGTCAAGCCCAAAGCTGAACTAAAATGAGTGATCAATAGGGTAAGCCCGATGCATAATTAATCTTAAAGGATCCTCAATTGTTGGCAATTTTTTCGAAAACAAAAAAAAATGAGGAAAAAACTTCTCAAAGGGTTCTAAAAAGAGAATTTTTCAAAAAAAATAAAGAAAAAAAGTAAAAATAATTAAAAAAAATTCCCTCAAACTTTTCCATAAAAAAATTTCAAAGAGAGAAAGTTTTAGCTAAAAAATTTTTCAAAAAAATTAAATTAAATTAAATTAATAGAAGGAAAAAAATAAGTTTTTTAAATGAAGGCATTAGCCCAAACATTTGAAAAAAAAAAAAAGAAAAAAAATTCTTTTTTATCCAAAATGTTTCAGTTTGGAAGATTTCATCAAGTCAATTGTTTCTCCTCAATCTTTAGGATTGCTTGGTCGAAGGAGCGCTGTCCTACTTTTAGGGTCACCTCCTCAAAGAAGTGTCATCTAGTCAAGTATTAGGATGGCCTGCTTGAAGGAGCGCTGGATCACCTAGTCGAAGAAGCATCATCTAGTCAAGTATTAGGATCGTCTGCTCGAAGGACCGCTATCCTATTTTTTGGATCTCTTGCTCGAAGGAGCGTCATCTAGTCAAGTATTAGGATCGCCTGCTCGAATGAGCGTTATCCTAGTTTTTGGATCATCTGCTCGAAGAGGCGTCATCCTATCAAGTATTAGGATCACTTTCTCAAAGGAACATTGTCCTAGTTTTTGGATCACCTGTTCAAAGGAGCATCATCCAGTCAAGTATTAGGATCGCTTGCTCAAAGGAGCGCTGTCTTAGTTTTTGGATCACTTGCTCGTAGGGGCATCATCCAGTTAAATATCATGTTTGCTTGCTTAAAGGAGCGTTTTCCTAGTTTTTGGATCACCTGCTCAAAGGAGCATCATCTAATAAAGTTTTTAGGATCACTAGCTCTAGTAGCGCCTATTCGAGTCAAGTGCTAACTCAAGGAGCGTGCTTGTACCACATCTAAGTCAAATGCTAGCTCAAAGAGCGCTTATCCAAGTTAAATGCCAGCTCAAGAAGTGTACTTGTACCACTCTAAAGCTAAATGTCAACTTAAGGAGCGCATCTATATTAGATCACATGCCAGCTAAAGGAGCGCTCATTCAAGTCAACTGCCAGCTCAAGGAGCACACTTGTATCAAGTCTAAGCCAAATGCCAACTCAATTAGTGCATTTGAACCAAATTATAAGCCAGCTCAATATGTGCCTATCCAAACTAAGTACCAGCTCAAGGAGTGCACTTGTATCAAGTCTAAGATAAATGCTAGCTCAAAAAGCGTGTTTGTATCAGATCCTAGGCCAGCTAAAGGAGCACCCCTCTAAGTCAAATGCCAGCCCAATGAACACACTTACACCACATCTAAGCTAAATGCCAACTCAAAGAGCATATCTGCACCAGATCCTAAGCCAGCTCAAGGACTACCTATCCAAACCAAGTGCCAGCTTAAGAAGAGCACTTGTACCAAATGACAAGCTAACTCATAGGCTACTTGTCTCAAGTCCAAGTCTCCTTAAAAAGAAAAGATCGAAAACCTATCTAACCCTCTTAAAAAGAAAAGACCCAAAGTTCATCCGAGCCTCCTTAAAAAGAAAAGACCCAAAGCCCATCCGAGTCTCCTTAAAAAGAAAAGATCCAAAGCCCATCCGAATCTCTTTAAAAGCAAAGACCTGAAGCCCATCTTAATCTTTTTAAAAAGAATAGAATCAAAGCCTATCTGAGTCTCCTTAAAAAGAAAAAACCTGAAGCCGATTCGAGTCTCTTTAAAAAGAAAATGCCCGAAACCCATCTGAGTCCCTTTAAAACAAAGACTTGAAGCCCATCCAATTTTCTTTAAAATAAAGACTCGAAGTCCATCTGAGTCTCCTTAAAAAGAAAAGACTCGAAGCTCATTTGAGTCTTCTTAAAAAGAAATGACCTAAAACCTATCCGAGTCTCCTTAAAAAGAAAAGACCCGAAGCCTATCCAAATCTTTTTAAAAAGAAAAAACCTAAAGCCCATTTGAGTCTCTTTAAAAAGAAAAGACCCGAAGCCTATCCAAATCTTTTTAAAAAGAAAAAACCTAAAGCCCATTTGAGTCTCTTTAAAAAGAAAAGACCCGAAGCCCATCCGAATCTCCTTAAAATTAGAAGACCGAAAACGCATCTAGACTTCCTTAAAAAGAAAAGACCCAAGCCCATCCGAGCCTCCTTAAAAAGAAAAGACCCGAAGCCCATCCGAGTCTCTTTAAAAAAAAAAGACCCGTAGACCATCCGAGTCTCTTTAAAAAGAAAAAACCCAAAGCCCATCCAAGTTTGCTTAAAAAGAAAAGACTTGAAGCCCATCTGAAACTCTTTAAAAGAAAACACTTAACGCCCATCCCAATCTCTTTAAAAAGAAAAGAATCAAAGCCTATCCAAGTCTCCTTAAAAAGAAAAGATCTGAAGCCCATCCAAGTTTCCTTAAAAAGAAAAGACCCGAAGCTCATCCGAATCTCCTTAAAAGAAAAGACCTAAAACCCATCTGAGTCTCTTTAAAAAGAAAAGACTCAAAGCCCATCCAAGTCCCTTTAAAAAAAAAAGACCCGAAGCCCATCCAAGTCTCTTTAAAAGAAAAAACCCAAAGCCTATCCAAGCCAAGTGCTAGCTCAAGGAGCGCGCTTGTACCATATCTAAACCAAATGTCAGCTCAAGGAATGCATTTGCACCAATTTAGTTCGTGGAGCACTCCTCCCAAGTCATTGAGGGAGTACAGTCAAAGGACGTTCGCCATCTAGTTATAGTCTCTAGTGGACCAAATGTAAGAGCCCTTTATTTGCCTTCAATTTGCCCTTAGCTTTCAAAAGCCAAAAAAAGGGTCTCTTTTCTTATCTTTGTGGTAAAGTTTCATCAAACATCACCACAAAGAGAGACAGCTATAGACACTCTATTTTTGTCTATTTAAGGTTTCAATTTATAGTAAAAGTTAATATTATATTAAACCCACAAATTAAAAAAATTAAAAAAAGGAAATTATCACAACAAATATATAAGAAAAAAGGGGGAAAGATAAGAAAATAAAAGATATAAAATAATAATAATAAAAAATAAATAAATAAAGAATATGGAAAAAAATAACAAATAAAATTTTTTGGGCTAGATATAATACTAGTTTTAATTATTAATTTTTCTAGAACCCATTAAATTGCCCATATAAAATGGTTTATTTAATTAGGTCCATTTTGAAACCTTAATAACTTTTCTATGCAAACCAAAACAAGGAACAGGCTAACTACCTGTCTGGATAAGTCACTAGCATGCATAATGAAGACTTGGGTTCAACTCTGCGAGGGGGCAAATTACTCTTTTTCTCTTTATTTTTTTCTACACACTCCCATTGGTTAGATGAGGTAAGTGAATATGTCAGCGAGCGGTGAGTGGTAGGTGAGCAGGTTGGGCATCTATAAATACTTGGCACATATCAATGAAAAAAAAAAAAACACAACAACAACACAAAAGAAAAACACAAAACAAGAAGAACACTAGAGAAAAAAAAATTAACACAAACAGAAGAATTCTATGCAAATCACAGATAAAGAAAAAAACATAAAAATCATCGTCAAAAGTTCGAATTTGAGCTTATTTTAGAAACTAAGGTTTCGAAGTCCTTTTTGTTGATTTTGAAATTTCTAGGTAATTTTGTTTGAATCGAGGCTTAAAGGAAGATTCAGGTGAGTTAGAGCTATTGATTAGTAGCTTTGCTGGTCCCTGATTTCGTCAGTAGCCACTCCAGCCAAACACCCACCCAGAACCATCAGAAGGATCAGTTTCAGATACACTAGCAACTCGCTCCCGTTAGACCCGAACTTGACTCCACACCGCATTTGACTCATGTCCAAGTAAGTCCGTAAGTCCTTCATGTTCTTTTCCTGTTTTGTTTTGTTTTTATTAATTGATAATGAGCAAACATAATATAAACTAGTATTATAATAATAATAAAAATAAAAGGTGTATACTAATCCGTAAAATAATACGACATGGCTCGATTCGAATTTGGCTTTTAATGGATACCGAATTCCAAGAATGTCTGACATGCCTAGAAAAGAGAAGTTTTCTAATACCTATTCCCTTGAATTAATGTTAAATATATATACATGTGTATCTACGCATATGTACATGACATAAACGATAAAAGGTGATAATAATAGAATGATTGAAAATATATATATATATATATATATGTGTGTGTGTACGTATATGTATAAAAGTAGTAAAGAAATTAAGTATGATTTTTTGGATCACTTAGAAAAATGTATTTTTAGATAGAATAAAATAAAATAATAGAATTTTAGAATATTGAGACCAAACTGTTTTTTTTTTCCCTCAAAAAATATATCGTAAAGACTTGAGAAATTTAAATAGAGAAGAGTTCAAAAATTTAAAAGAGATCAACACACTAAAGTTTTCATAAAAGAACTACATGTTGTCTGATCTTGATTAGCAGATATGTAGGCACCTTCGGAGCGACATAAAAAATGAAAAAAAAACTTTTTTTTCATTTTTGTGAATATTGAATTGATTCATTGTTTATTATAAATATTGTTTAGATTTATAAATTATAATAATAAATTTTAAATATCATACTCTGTACATTAGTAAAAATATTTTTGAGCATTAAAAGGATAAAATTTTAATTTATGAATTTTAAGTGGTAATCATAAGATTTTAATAGGGTAGCCCCCAAATCCAAAAATTTCTAGTTCAACAAAATTTGTTTTAAATCAATTTTTTTGTAGACTAGTAGGTAAGTTAGGATCAATCAACCCATTTATCATAACTTATATTTTTTTTTTCCGATTTTGATTGGGTGGTAACTCCTACAAATTCTTTAAAAATTAAATTTCTTTTAATTCTTAGTCGAAGATTCATATTAAATGGGTTTGGGTTTAATATGGATCGAAATAAAAGAAATGAAACTAGAGATGAAAAATCCAGGCTCAACACAAATAAACTCATCTCTTAAAAAAAAAAAGAGTTTAAATTGCCTAAAACTAGATATGAATTGTTGTTAATTAAATTATGTTTTATTATCATGATGGAGTGTCTGCAAATTCTATGATCGCTTTTAAATTACCTTAGTCACATATTAAGAGTTATATTAATTGATTCATGCATATCACGTAGTAAGTCGCATTACATTAGCTGCTATGCTCGATGGGATAAGAGTATAGTAGTGGGGTTCGCAGGAACCTGCAAGTCTACAAGATGGGCTAATAGGAGCTCGGAAAAACTATTTTATGATAGACAAATAAGAGCCTAAAAGAACTATTTCAAGATGGAGTAAGTAGGAGCCCAAAATAAACTACATAATCGGATTTCAAAGATGGGTTTTAAAGAGTCTAAAACACCTAACCTCAAATAGAGGGGTAAACCATTCAAACATATGATTTCTAGTGGATCATATGTATTGCTTGTCACTTGCTTAATGCATTTCATATGTTTGTTTAATAACTTGTTTGAATTTATTGATATGAGTATGTTAATCCAGGAATATTCTTACTAAGCTAGTTGAGCTTATACCCCAATAGACTTTTATTGACACATGACCGATATCTTTTTTGCCTGAGGACTCCATATATCCTGGTGGAATTATGTTTTTGGGAAGTTTTTGGGGGAAATCTTTTTGAAGATCTTGGAATAGATTTCCTTTAAAATATTTTGTTTCTAGTATTGTTTCTTTTGTGTAAGACTAAGATTATATTATGAGATTTGGAGATTTATCGGGGGAATGCTGTTAAGATGATGTAAGGACCATATTCCTATAATGTTGAAGTTAGATATTTATCTAGATTTCTTGTATGCTATATTTACTATCTCGAACTATACATCCCACCGGTGTCTCCTGTTGTTGTGATAGATGCCTTACATATGGTGTTGAAGTTTTCGCATGACTTCGGGAAGTCATTCTTAAGTTTTAATACCGTATGTGGTGGACTGTCACGTCTATGATACCCTTTGGAGCTTGACAAAAGAAGCCTAAACATTGGTGCAAAGCCTTCTTTAGGGAGGAGACAGAGTGTGCCATCATTTACAATAATAAGTGTGAGTACTTCAATGCCATAGTCATTAAAGCTAAACATATGTCAATAATCATCTCCATGATGGAGTGTATATGCAAGTAAGTAATGGGCTTAATGTTCTTTGCACATGCTTGTTTTGAAGTTGACGTATCTCTTAGATGATAGAGCTGATTATGGAGTCGTGATGCTTTATGAGTAAAATGGACTTAAAGCTAGAATAAAGCAATAAGTGGAAGAGTGTTTCACCCCACGGATACAGGTGTGAATTAAGTAGAAAAAGACAGGAGGTTCCAATTGTCATCCCTTACCAAATGGAAGAATGTAATTTGAGGTTTTGCAAATGGGTGAGGTTTACACCATTAACATAGAGAACCACAGTTGGACTTGCAACTTATAAGGCTTGACTGGGATTTTGTGTGTGCAAGCTTGCAAATGTGTACTATATGTGGGACGGAATGTGAATGATTATGGGAACTCTTAGTATATGATTGCGAGAGATAAGGAGACGTATGGACATGTTGTCCTCTTGGTGCCTAATGCCAAGTTTTAGGAGAGGACCAACCAAGAGATGATGCTAGCTGCAATACCCATGAAGATGTTAGGTAGGTTAAGCATGCACAAACGAACCAGAGGGGAAGGCGAGGGGGGTAGCTTTTATAAGAGGTCAACTCAAATTATATCCTACAAAACATGTGGGTTGAGAAACCATTTGATAAGATCATATTATATACAACTTGTTGATGTTCAAAATAGCTAGAATGGATACTTGTTTTGGTTAAAATTCATGTTTCAGGTCTAATTTGGATAAAGAAATCAAAACAAGAAACTTTGGAATGAAAATGGGAAAAACTCTGGGATACACCGACTTTTCTGACCTCAAAGCTGCCGGCGTTGAGATGACTTACAAGATGCACTCATTCAAAGCCGTTGCCTACACTACCAGCTTTACAAGCCTTGACTTAACTAAACATACGCCGCCTCAAAGCCGCCGATGTAGAAGATGAATAGGCCAGTGTAGAATGAAGGCTGGCAGCTCAGAATTCAAACGATGCCAGTGCAAAAGGAGTTACAACCTACACCGGATACTAAGCCGCCGGCGATGAGGCAGTGTAGATCAAAGATCAGAAGCGACAAGTAGATAACACATGCTTGATGACAAATGAAAAGACCAAAAATGATGAATTGTCTAAGATGGCATCAAAGCCGCCGACATCAAAGCCATCGGCTTTGGGATGGCTTTCCTTATAAATTGGTCCAACCTTTCATTTTTCATTATATACGCCGGCTAGATCTATATCTAAGCTGCCGGCGTAGAAGCGGCCTACACTTGTAACCGAAGATGAAAGCTGCCAGTGCACTGCCTGTGTAAAGAAGAAAAGGCTTTACGTCGTTTGAAAGCCGCCAGCGTACGATCTGTAACTACTGGCGTACAAGTTGAAACTGCAATTTTCCATTAATGCTTTGCACGAAATTTTTCCTATATAAAGGGGATCTCCCCCCTCTAGTTGAATAAGCAGAAGCAAAATAGAGAATACTTCAGTATACAAATAGTTTTAGCATTTCATAGAGATTTGTGAGAGAATTGAGCTTTCAAGAATTGTAATTGAATATTGAGATATTTGAATTGGTGATATCTAATCTCTTTCTTATGCAATTCATTTATTTGAATTATTTGTTTATAATGTTATCAACTGCATATTATTATTTGATTATTGAATCAACATCCATGAGTAGCTAAACTTTTTTTTGTGGGAAGTGATGAAATCCTAATTTTACTAAAATGATTCTTGAACTTATATTATAGGATTGTTAGAATTATGGAATATTTGTATTGAATCCTAATTATCTATTTTATTTCTGATTGAAATTGAACTGATAAGAATTCTGATAATTTGGAAAAAGAATTAGGGTTCATAGGAATTCATGAATTGAGATTAAACAATAATTGTGAAAGCAGTTAAGTTTAATATTAGTTTAGAAATTGTTCCATGTAATTCATGTAATATTTTATTTTAGTTTCTCACTAAGTAATTAGGAGAAGTTAATTTAGGATATTAGACAATTATAGAATTGGAAGATTTATGATTGTAAATTAGATTCCATTGATAATTTGTATAGCGGAAGCTAATAGATTATTTTATGGTTTACTAAAACTTGATAGTTTTAGGTCTTGACAATTTCTTACAAATATCCACAATCCTAATTATTCATATAGTATAACTTCAGCATGATTAGTGTGTGGGTATGAATCCGGATGTAATGATCACATACGTGTCGCGTGACTATCGCGCTACACGTGACCTAGGGAAACAACATATGCAAGGATGATCAAGAAAGAATCGTGTAGGGAGGGGGAGTAGGCAGTCTCAATAGGCTCTAACACACGTGTGACAGGTGAGGGAGCTAAAAAGCATCAACCTCACTAAATACCACGAATATCGTGTGCGTTCTTGAGTGAGTCAAGTAATCAATCCATAAAAATGTAAATCCGACAGCACGGCGGTGTTTATCCAAGATTTCACTTGTCCAAATGAGGTAGGGACTAAGAGTATTTATAAAGAATTTGGCTATCGATGTCGTCCGTCAGATGAGACAGACGACCAACGGCCAGGATGAGTCCCTCCCATTATAGATATGGTTGTGGGCTCCCTTATGGACCCAGGCCCATTGAGGCCTTCATTGTAATGTGTGTGAGCCAATTTGAGAAGGGTTGGAATTGGGTAGGCCAATTCCAACGGGCCCTACTCCAAGCCTACCATGCCAATTCTCCCATGATCATCCCAATTGAATTAGGCCTAACTCTTTAAGCCCTGTCACATTAGCCCAAAGAGTTAAATCCAAATAAGAATTAGGCTCAAGGCCTTTGTAATCAAATTTGTACATCTGCATTTTTTCCCCTTGACCAAAGTCTTTCGGGTCATATCGGAAGGATTTGGGCATTAATTAAGCCCTTTCGAATGACAAAAGTCTCATCCAGCGCATGTGTGCTATAACTTAGCTGCACTGCTGCTTGGTGTGTTAATTTCTTAATGGCTTGCAATGTAGGAATTTGGTGCAACATCGTCAAATAATTGAATTCTTTTGAGAGATATTCTTGTAGTATCATCTGCTGAGCATATTGTCTCATATTGAAATTATACCATCCCTGAAACAATAGTGTATCGGCATGTTTTCCTTTATATATGAATTCATCTTTCGCTTATGTTCCATATAAATGATCCTTCTCGGCGAGTTAATTTTACTTACGTTTTTATGGAGTCTTTGATCATACTTAACTTGTTAGTCTCAACTTTATACTTGATTGAGTATCACCAAGCTAATGGATGCATCATACTGCCACTTCTTGTCCAATAAATATTGCAACGCCAGTCCCCATGGACATCAGCAAGTTTGTTATGACTGAGTAGAACTTTTCCCTCAATTTTGGCAGTACACATTGCTTGAAATATCTTGAAATAAGTCGGACGACATATAGAGCATCTGGTAATATCTCATTGTGCATGGCCTTTTATTAATACATCCAACATTCCAGTCCTAAAGAGATCAATCTTATAATGAGTTCCTGGTGTGGGGCTGTCACAAATAATGATAAGATTCGGGGGACAAACCCATCCACTAGTAGGATTCCTTCAACAAGTGTTAATAAAGATCTCATTAGGAGATTAACCCTTTTGTGCCCTTGACTACAGCATCCCCTTTTCATCCACAACATGTGCATATGTAAGAGGCTCACATTAGATTGAGCAAATGAGATAAGCGATGAACACCCCTTCTCAACCATGATTGGTAAGCAGCTCTCAAAGCACTTTGCAAAGAAGCTCCAGAGAAGAAACAACTTATAGCTGAGGAAACGACCCAGTAGAATGACAAGGGAATGGGATCCGAGAATCATCCATTTGTTGACCCTTCATCCATTTCTGTAAGAAAGCTGCAACCTTCAAAACTCGAGGATAGCAGACAGTACGAAGACTTGGCAAGAGTTGTCTTGCCAGTCCCATCTCTACCTTGAATTGCAATGCTCCGAACATCATTAACCTCAAGATTTAACAAGTTCAAGATGCTTTCTACATGTTCATCAATTCCTACCAAGTGGTTTTCCATGCTCTGATTCAACTGTAGCTTGTCTAAAACCATTTGACAAACTGAGTTTATTAGGTTGTGGAATTCTTCTTTCGTAAAGGTCTCCGGAAGTGACCATGTACTACAGCTTTCATAGAGTAAAGTTTGAAGCCTATCATCAGAGGAGGGTTTAAATGCATAGAAAATGGGTAAAATATGGTTGGTGGAGCTTCTTCTGCATTCGACCATATAAGCCAGCATTTGCATACACCAACCAACCTTGCCAATTCAAAAGCAGAAGGAATGTAATATTGCTGGCACCAAACACAGGTTGCAATCACAGGAATAAAAATTATGAAGACTTGCCATGCAACCTGAGACATCATTGCTATGATACCAAGAAGTTGGATCACAGCGAAGGCAAATGCTGCAATTTGGTATTGCATGTTTGTATCCACAGTGTTCTGATCTGTAGAAGCTCTAATCAATATTCGTCCACTTGGGGTGGCATCAAAAAAGGACATGGGGGCACGGAATTTTGCAGAAACAATCTCAGGATCAACCACTATTAGAAGCTTTGATTAGCAATCAATATTTAGGGAAACAAATATGAAACTATCGGATGGGTATTCTCGGCCTAAATTCCATATTTCTTGAGCAATGCAATATTTGGCTTCTCTTTGTTCTTTTTATTCTCCATGCCCGAGGGATTCTTTGATCTAGCAATTGCGGGCTTAGCTGAAACATATGGACTAAATCTAAACATGCTGCAAGCACGGGTCATATGGACTCTTTGCCAAATGGAGAATAAGATTATATCAGTTGAAAGGATTCTGCAGTACTCTAACATTCCAAGTGAGCCTCCTCTTTTCATTGAGGAAAACCGACCGGTTAATTCTTGGCCATTAAAGGGAGAGATTGATATCCAAAATTTGCAGGTTCGATATGCACCCCACATGCCACTTGTTTTGCGAGGGATTACTTGCACATTTCCTGGTGGTATGAAAACCGGAATTGTGGGGAGAACAGGGAGTGGCAAATCCACTCTTATACAAATGCTCTTCCGAATTGTGGAACCAGCTGCTGGCCAGATCCTAATAGATGGGGTCAATATCTCTTCAATTGGGCTGCATGATTTGAGGTTGAGGCTAAGCATTATTCCTCAGGATCCAACCATGTTTGAAGGGACTGTTCGAAGTAATCTGGACCCTCTTGAAGAGTATACGGATCAACAGATTTGGGAGGCACTAGATAAGTGTCAACTTGGAGATGAAGTCCGAAAGAAGGAAGGAAAGCTGGCTTCAGCAGTGACCGAAAATGGAGAAAACTGGAATGAAGATTTTTCTAGTATCATTGACCTGCATGAAGTCTCCATTTAGTGCAAAAATTCCAATTCCGAAACATTCCATTCTTTTGTGTAGACTTTCCACCAAGTTCTTCTGTAAACCCCAGGTATTCCCAGTAGCTAGGAAACCCCGGAGGTTGGAAGCGAAACCCTAATCCGATCAGGTTGAGTCTTGTGAGTGAAGCCTAGGAACCCTAAATCCGGCTTTCCTTCGGTTTCATAGTAAAATAAATATTATAAAGTAAATGAATTTAAATTATTGTTCCAAGGTACATTTCAAACCTTTGAAAGTTTTAAATTCGGGAATTTTTCAATTTCGGGCCTTCCCGAGCCCAATTACTGAAAAGCGTGCCCCAAGCCACGGATTCAGAAAAATATTCCGGAATATTCATTAGAACCGTAATTTTATAAGGATTCCAAAAATATCAATTTCATAATTTTCCGAGCTATAAAAATTACAGTTATAGCTTTTCCCGTGTTTTCGGAACAACCGGTAAAGTAGATGTCTTGTCTACTATTCACAAGTACAACCTACACTACGCACTACCCATACCCTATTCTTACATCCTTACAACTACTCATTTCAATTTTCTTTTCCAAGAAATTTTGTCTCTTAAATAATTATTACATTTATTACATTTTTATTTACTAAATTACAAATTTCATTTTTTCAAAACTCACACACACACACACACCCCCCCACCCCCCCCCCCCCCCCCCCCCCCCCCCCCCCCTCTTGCTTTCCTCCTCATTTAATTATTTTTACTCCATTTTGTATAACTAAACCCTAATTTACTTCATATATATACTTATTATTCTCTCTCTCTCCTCATTTCTTCTTGTTTTCAAATTAGAAAAAGAGCAAAACTCTCTCTTTTCCTCCCCTTAAGTGCCGAGATTTCCCCTCCCTCTTCCTCTCACAACTTCAACTTGCTTCCTTCTTCATTTCTATCTCAAGACTCCTTTGGTATGTTGATTCAAGTCTTGTTCTTCCTAGTTCTTGTAATAGCAAGACCATATCTTGTGTGTTTCCTCACTAAATCCCAATGAGCTAATGCTAGGGACATGGAAACACATGAACAAGAATGTCAAGCCATCACAAGACATGGATCTAAGGTTTAGATGTGTTTTTGTTAAGATCTCATCTTGTTCATGCATGTAAAGTAGTGATCTTGCACATATATTGTTGTTCATGCCATGAGATCCATGCTTTATATATCATATGTAGTAGATCTAAGGTTTAGACATTCACAACTTCATGTACATGCATGATCATAGGTTCATTTTGCTTTATATGCTTTGATGATCATAAGAATGAAGTCTTGTTTATGTATAGAGAAGTTAGATGGTGGATATTCATATATAGAAGGCAAAAACATTGAAAAAGGAAGGACTTTGTCAAAAATGAAATATTGAAAATTCGGATGAAATGGAAACCCTACCAAAACCCCCAAAATCACTTTCAAACTTGTATTTCATAAGGAAAATGAGGGTATGTGTAATAGACATGTTGAAGGAATTATTTTCATGAGTTTAGATGAGTTTAGGCATAATAAAAATAAGAAAACAAGAGGTGAAATTAGGAGGAAAAATATTGACTTTGGATGTGTAGTCAAATTCGTAATTTTGGGTAATGCCTAAATAAACACTTAGTATTTAAGTCTAAAATGGATGTTTTATAAGCTAAATGAAGTTCTTGGATAAAGTATACATTGGAGCTTCACTTTTTAATACATTAGACAAGATTTTCCTTAAGAAAAATGCAAGAAAATGAAATTTGAAAATTCGGATTTTTACAAAGCTATTTGAAAACATGTTTACCAAAGAAAAATGTAAATTTTTATGCATGAATGGGGGCCATGACTATTATAGACTTTGGGAACTTATTTTTAGATAGAAAATGTGGACTACAAGACTAAAAGCCAAAGAAACCCTAAGGAATGTAATGTGGAAAATAGCTTCCTAGAATTAGTCTTTATGAGAATTTCCCCAACACTTAAGAGTTCATATGAGTTATTATCACAAAAGTTATTATGACCATTTATATATTAAGTCCATCACATGGCATTTATATTAGAAATTCATTCCCATATCATTCATGCATGAATCATCATCTAGGAACACTTTTTATCAAAAGCAAAGCAAATTTTCGAGATTGAATCAATTGCGGAACAGATCTGATCCCACTGTTCCGTGACCCTATTATTTTCAAAACTTGGATTTAATATCAGAAATATATAGATCTTTCGAAGTAGATAGAGATCGATATAAAATTTGCGAAATTCCGAGTTAAAATGACCAAGTTATGGCCGTTTTAAGTTTGAACTTCCACAAATAGCGAGAAATCCGAATCTACATGATTTAGATATATAGTTTGATTTAGTTACATGATGAGAATCTCATTAGAATTATTCTTGCTTGGTAGGTGATCCCGAGCAGGACGACACTCTACCTCCCGACTATTATTAGGAAGTTGGCGTCCAATGGCCGAGTGAGTTTACTTCCATTCTCAATTAATGCATGTGATTGTAATGTAGTGGCACTAGTGATGTAGGCAAAGATAAAAGAAATTGTATAAGCATGATGGGGTATATGGGAATTATTTATGATGTTGATTGTTGATATGTGAAATGGAGCTTAAGGTATATCGAAACCGGGTGTTAAGATATTGACTGCTTTACTAGTATCTTATGATGAATGTCTGCGAATACTTGTTGGTCACTTAAAAGAATTGAATTAATGACTATTCGACTCCGACTATAAATTGAATTCATTCATGTCACGATGGGGTTGGAGCATTCGCATTGTTGGTTAATCGTGATCCATAAAACGACTTGTTGGTTAATCGTGATCCATAAAACGAATTATTATTAGTTGACCGTGAGCTTAAATGGCGTCGTACCGCAGGATTCGTTAATCTGCTAACCCGGGATGGAGGGCGCAAGTCCATCCACATATGATTTCCGGACATATGTTTGATGATCACATTTGTTTGATGCATTCACTTGCCTGAATAAATACTTGTTTGAATGACTTATACTTAATTGCGTTATGGAAGTTATTACTCACTAAGCTAGTTAGCTTACGCCCCCATAGTTTCTATCTTTTGCAGCATGATTTTATATGGCTTAGGCCGAGATAAGCCACAGCGCAGGTACCGGAGATAGGAGTTTCCCATAGAAGTTTAATCCATTCCTTTTTGTATAGACTTCCATTGGAAACTAAGGACTCTGGATGACTGTAAAAGACTGTTATTCTTTTGCGGGGGAATGCCCCTTAGATCTTGTAAACTTTAAAGTATGCGTTTTGATTTATTATCTATGGCTAATGAATACCTCGTTAAACTGTTTAACTCCATTTGTCGAAGTATTCTATTGTCGTAAAGGAACGCTTTACATCTACTTAAGACTTCCGAAGGCCCGGGTAGGGAACTCGAGAGTCTTACTTAGTATGTGGCGGGCTGTTACGTTTAGAATACCCTACGGGGCGTGACATCTTCAACCTGTCCCGTGCATCGAAACTCACCACAACATCATAATGTGGGATGTCACTGCTTTCTCCCACATTAAAGCACTCTTTATCATGATAAAAGTGCCATCGGCCTTTGGATAAATGGTCATGAATCAGCATCAACAACTCTTGCAGTAGCTTATATTGACAACTGCTTAACTGTTGCAACACCTCTTCCCATCTTTCCTTCTCCTTGTTTCTGTAATTGTACAAATAAGAAACTCAACTACTAAAGGAATGCCTCTAGTACTAGAAGAAATTTGAGTGGACAGATGACGGTACTCTTCCTCAATATAATCATTTTTAAAAGCATAATTATACAAGAGGGTGAGAGCATGCGACTCATCTAATTTCTCAACGAAGTACCGATAAGGAACTTTGGCCTCAACAAGAAGTTCTGGCTTTCATGTCGTCAGGATGATCCTGCTTCCTGAGCCAAAACACCTAAGATCCACACCAAATGCTTTGATGTGATCTCGGCACTCCACGCCATCCAATATGATAAGTACTCTTGTATACCTGAATCTGTCCTTGATGAACTCAATATTATCCTCAAATTATCTAAAATCTATATCATCCGTGTTTTGGAGTTCTTTGATTAGCTGATTTTGCAGAGAATGGAGTCCGTTTGTTTTAGATCTTTCTTGAATACTTGATACAAAGCTGTAGCCATCGAAAAGTCGATTGACATTGTTACACACAACCTGTGCAAGAGTAGTCTTGCTAATGCCCGGCATGCCACGAATTCCAACTATCCGAACATCTCTTTTTTTGGTCTTCAAATATTGAAACATCTATGTCATGGCCATTTCGAAGCATTTTAGCTACTGACTGGTAGGGTTGTCCTATTCCCACAAAATTATTCTCCGGAGGAACTCCATAGAACAATAGCTCCATGATTTGTTCAAAGATTCCCTTTACATTTTCTGGACAATATGGATATGTATCAATTCTGTATCCTTCTAAAGATCTGATTTCCGTCAGAGCCTCCTTCTACTTGTTAATAATTTGCGAATGATCGCTGTAGTGGTAGAAGGGTTGCTTAAATGGGCCTATGTGGTTTTGAACATAAGATGGTTTGATATTATAGAAGATGGGGAACACGATTTGTCCAGTTGTTCTTCTACACTCATTCATCTTAGCCACCTCATCTACACGGATTTTTTTTTTTTCATGAGCATAATATCGGGGAAATATGGGTATGCGTAGCTTGGAGTGCTCGATATCTGAAGCATAATAATAGTTGTTGCATCCTACGGTAATATCGAGTCCTGCATTTTCAAGTTCCTTCAAGAGTTTTTTGTAGATATAACCATATCCATTTAAAAAAAATGCAGTACTCTTTAACAATGATTTCTTTTCCCTTATTCTTGTATTTGTTGTGCCTACTTTCTTCCATTTTACTGTTTAACAACAATTTCTTCCTTATCCACGCCCTTGACATAGAAAATAAGAAACTTCATTTTTCTCCTCATATAACCATGGACCTCCTTCCCCTGATAGATTGCAGGTAAGCTTGCATAGGCTAAAAGAACAGATGATAAACTGACACAATCATATTCTTTCCTTGCCACTCCCATTTTCTGGAAGAGATTGTTAGCTTCTTCTGGTCTTCCATTCATGGCATAACTTGTGATCATGGTGTTCCAGCAAATGACATCCTTTTTAGGCATTCTTTGAAAAATCAATAGACTCCAAACTGAAGGATGTCTTGCATGGATCATCTTATTGCACTGGCTATGGTGTTGCTAAAGCATGATCCTTGAAAGCAATTTTTATATTATTATCCCAACAACATCATCACTATTGTGTCTGATAATTGTTGCCGCATCTTTAGCTACATCCTTGCACAACCATCTCCCTTTTCTAAATGAATCGAATGCGCTTGCAAGAAGCATTAACCAATAGTTGGCAGATGAGGCAAAATCCACATACTCCACTAAGTTTAGGAAAGAGACTTGTCCCTTTATTGTATGGCCATGGCAGTTTGTCAAAATGACGCCCTAAATCGGAGGGGTGATGTTCCTTGGATGCTAATCCAACAAACTCCATCATGCACAACGGCAATAGTGAAAATTTAACCGAACATCCATTAATAAGACTTGTAGCAGCAATCGAACGACATCATCCCAGCATCCACAACACATCAACACACCAAAACAGCAGCTCTAAAGAAGACAAGCGCCAATCACGATCATCAATGGACAACTTGAAATGCCTGCAGTTCGTCAAAGCTTGATCATTTCAATGGAGAACTTTTAAGCGCGTATACGACGCATGCGGGTCGAGTCGTGTAGCGTGTGCGGCGCGCCAGGCCCCACTCCTCTGCAACTTGAAAGTGCTCCTCCTTTTCTATCATCTCATTTACTACTGAATAGGTCAGTGTAGGTCTCGGACCACCAATTGGAGGCTGCTGAATTGGCGGCTGAGTAGGTGTATTGGTAGGAACAGGTGTCACATTCTTATTGCCATGGTACAAAATGGTTTAAGGATTATGTTCGTCTTATTTCAACATTAACAAGAACAAAATCTGCTTGCTTTGGTCACGATATTGGTGTGCTTCTGATTTTTCTCTCTCTACTTGTCCTATTTATGAACGTTTCCTCAATAACTTGCTGAAGTTGAAAGAATCTATGCTTAAAGCTGTTCACCATAACATTGTTGGCGTCGTGGTGCCTTGCCTGTATGTTGGCATGCTGTTCTCATCTTTCTGCTGGCATTTGAAGATCACTGTTTCTATTCCATGAACTATCTCCACTGGTATGTATCTTTTGTAAGTATAGCTGTAGACTTTAATTTGTAGAAGGTTAGGCATTCATTTGGATATTAAGAAGCACATGATTAGTTATAGTGATTCTTGATTAGGGCAAGTGAAATTTCTTGATAGGTCTTGGAAATAAACCAATATTACTGTATCCACTTTTATGTCATTAAATGATAAATAATAATCCTTTGAGAAACTCAGCACTGTATCCCCTGATCTTTCATGCAGAAATAAGGGAGCTCATCCAGAGTATACAGCTCTTCCTGCTATTGTGGAGGTAAGGGAAGGGAGGACACAAATATATGCTTCTCCGTCCTTTCATTTTGCAAAGAGGATATAGCTGTGCACTAAACCTATAGCCTCAGCTCCTTAGATAATCCATCATAGATGAAATGTTGAAAGGCAAACTGACTAGCTTGCAAAACTAATAATTAATATCGCATCACATATAAATATATACTATCAAGTAGACTTTGAAATGCTCTTTCGCCGTTTAACAAACCCATCCATCAGACGGATGTAGGTAGACTTACTAAGTACTATCCCTTTCTTAGTGATTTCTTCAATAATGCTCATTGCATCCTTATATTTATTTTGTAAACATAGCTCATCTACCTCTTGTGAATATGCAATAGACCTAGAATCAGGATCCTCCTTGCATGTTTTACTAACTACCGGTTGTGGTTGCTCATTTGATTTAGACACTTCTGCTAGTTTTCCAAATTCAAGCATCTTTTTTCAAAATCTCTTCTGCTTCTGGAATTTCCAAGCATCATTTAAGGAACTTACTATGACATGATATGTGTAAGCATCTGGGTCTAATTTCTTTTCTTTCATTTCTGAAAGAAGGTAAAATGCTTCATCAAATCTCTTCAGCTTACACGGGCCTAATATCAATGTGTTGTACGTAACTACATCAACGCCTTTTGCTGTTGAACCCCATGTTCTGAAGAGCTTAAGAGCCTTTTCTAGCATCCCTTCTTTACAAAGGCCACTAAGAAGAATGTTAGATGTAAAAACATCTGGTTTGAAAGATTTCTCAACCATTTTGTTGTGAAACTGAAACGCTTTCTCAATGTCACCCTTCCTGCAGTAACCATAAATTATTGTGTTGTATGTAGTTTCATCAGGGAGTAAACCACTCTCTAAAAGCTCATTCAGCTTGATAATTGCTTCATTGGTCCTCGTAGAATGGCACAACCCACTAATAATTGAGTTATAGGTGGTAATACTAGGGATTATCGTTTCTTCTTCATACACCATAATGTCAAAGCAGTATCTTTTCATCCTTGAAATAAGCACAGATAAAGTACCATGACTTACCTCATCAACTAGTAATCTTCATCCAAGCATTATTAATGCTTATATGCCTCATCAAGCTTTTTCTCTCAAAAGCATAAAGAAGTATTCAATGTAAAGTTGTCCATTTTCAACCCTTTCTTCACCATCGCATCCATCATTTAAACGTACTAGCCATGTCCCCAAGCTTTACAATACCCATTTATCAAAGTATTATATGTGATACAATTCTGTTTTTGTTCTACTAGCTTTCATAGATTACACCTGCTTTGGTGTAGATAGTTACTGGCATTCTTGTAATAACTGATATGTCATTTCACTTGGGAAATGAAAAGAAAATTAATTTGTTTAAAGAGAATGCTTTGAGGGTATGACGGAGATTGAGCAATATCTGCCGAACAGTTGTTTTTTTATTTTGTGTTGTTGATGTAATGATTGCATTGTTCATGCTATGCACTTCAATGCATAGTATGTTCTTTGTACTTATAGTAGCTTTTTTGGATCAATTATGGATTGAAGAATCTTGCATTGTTCAGACTTGGCATATTTGCTATTTCATTTAATTTGCTAGTAACCTATGCTTTCATAGCCCTTATACTATGCTTTTAAATTCTGAAACCATGAATTGCAGCCGCAGATTCCTTAAACTATTTCAAGATATTGTTGCATCTATAGATAGTGGTTTCTTCCTTGTTTGTGAAACTAAGCTCATCTCATAAATTCTTGCAGAAATTTCTCCAAGTTCTACATTCTTGTGGATCCTACAAGCCTCAAGAAGAAAGCTCTAGATAACATAATCAGGCTTCATCTTCATTCCTCCGATCAATTCATAAGCCTTGTTGAGATATCCACCACATCCAAGGAGGTCTACAATGCAACCATAACGCTCAACACTAGGTTCTATATTATACTTGCCGCACATTGCATTAAACCAGTGCCGTCCTTCATCTACTTAAACTAGCATGATTGCATGCTGTTAAGACATTAGTAAATGTGCATTCAGGTTTCTTGCTGTTGTTAATCATGTTTTCATAAAGAAGAACAGCCTCTTTTCCATAGCTACACTTAGCATATACATGTATCATTTCATTCCATGTGATAGTATTGCGAAAAGACATTGTCTCAAAGAACTTCCAAGCACTATCCACGTCACTAAATTCACAATACATGTTAATGAGGGTAGTCCCCACATATACATCAGTTATACGTACAGTTTTTATAATTTGAGCATGGACTTATCTTCCATTGATGCCTACTTGCTTGACTAGAATGCTTGCTTGTATTTGCTGATATTAAATGTGAAAATCAATTTTTGCAATGGTATTCTGGTTTGTTCCTACTTTGAGATCATTCCAAGAAAGTTTTATTGGTTCTTGATGGATCTTCATCCTTAGCTCTTGCTTACAGTCCTTAAGTGTAGATCATAAATCATAGTGCAAGAGTAGTATCTTCAAAGTTGATTTCGACCTTGATTCATTACAATTTTTACCAAAACCTAAAACATAAAAGTTAAAGATCTTTATCTTATCTTCCTATAGGATTTTAAATCACCTCAAAAGGAGTATGGATGAGAAAAATATCCACAATTTACTCAACCCCATCAAATTTGTGAATCAGAGCATTTCACTACATATCCCGTAAATTCATAGCTAATTCTGTATTGATACGTTGTGAATCCATCAAAACTCAAAACATGAAAGTTGTAGTTCTTTCTCAGCTTTCCAAAGAATTTTTGAATTACCCAAAACGGAGTTCATATGAGAAAGATGTGCACAATTTACAAAACTATCTCAAATCTGCAATTTTTGAAGTCACCGCTGCACTTGTAGTGACTTCAAGATGAAAACTGTATTGATGTGTTGCGAATTCATGAAAACTCAAAACATGAAAGTTTTAGATCTCCCTCTCTTCATAGAATTTTGAATCGCTCAAACAAAGCTCATATGAGAGAGATATGCACAATTTACAAAATAGTGTTAGAGCTGTGCTGTATTTTTTTTTTTCATCTTGTAATGCATGATTTTTTTTTTTTAATATCTTACCAAGCACATCATAAAGCTCCCTAAACTGAGCTTGAGAATTATACCCATATGCTACACTTGTACACTTTCCTTTGTCATTCTCAAGTTTTATGAGCATTCTCACATCTACTCTTGACTCTTGAAGCTCTTCATGTAGAGTACTAGTGATTTCATAGCCTACCATTTTGCTTTATGAAATTAACTCATTTTTAATTTTCTTGCAATGCAGGGACTGAGATTGAAGCGTTGAATCTTCATCGTGTATCCTCTTGATTTTATTTTTACAAGTATGATTTTTCACTTTATAGACTGCCTACTTAAGGTCATATTAGTGTCATCAACCATTAATGATTCTTGAACACATTCAAAAAGAATACTCAAATTCATCATTCGCATTCATCATGTGTTCTATTCATTCATCTAATGACCACGGTGCCTCATGATTTTTAAGACAAAGCTCTTTGTTGTCTGTGTTCCGACCGCATAAATGACAATCTTGAGACATCTACTGTATGATGACACTCTTAGTCGTACGCGTCCTAAGTTTTATGTGACATTCTTGGAACTGCACATTACTTTCGTGTTCCATCCTCACATGATAATCTTGGCACCGCACCGCTATGAGAGAGGCTCTCCTCAGTTATCTATGTCTCACTTATCCATGCGACGATCTTAGAACTGTACCACTATAAGAGGAGACTCTTTCTTATCTTGTGTACCCAGTCATTTGGTGAATAAATGAGATACTTTGGTAGCTGATACAATTGTTGCATATGTCTCATGTCACATATTTGAGTTCACGATATTAGCATCTCTTTTGATCTTGTATGTGTATATAACTCCTTTATCATGTAGGTGTGCATAAAATAGACATCTTGAGGATGGTGAAGGAAAATAGAAAGGGTTAATCTCGCAGTGTCAACCATACAGACAAAAGTAATGAAATATTGGGGAGTTCAGGTCATGTGCCAAAAGTTCCCTTACCACGCAGTAAATGGCTTGATGCTACGATTCGAAATGATTTTTTCTAGAAAGATATCAAAAAGAGAGATATGTGTGCGCATCCTCCTAAAGATGGTGAATTTCATTTCATTCAACTAGAGCCCCGAGTAAGTGACAGGAAGAACATAGATGAGAATTCCATATTACGCTTCAAAAATGAAAGAAAGGAGCTTCCCCTTTCACAGACAGTGTTCAGTTACCCAAAACAGATACTGCAAGGGTGACAATCATGGGTATATTACATTGTAAAGAATTCTCATTATAGGTCTCGTTAGAAAGCGCAGGGAATCAATTTTGCTATATGGGATTTTTTTAAAATGGTTATCGTTTCAAAGTGTTCAAGCATGGAGAGCTATATTGGCCGTTAGAGTACATGTACACATACTTTTATGACATCATGGGGTGAGATTACTCCAACTTTAGAGGATGTGTGCACTGCTAAGTTTCCTAGTTCTAGGTCAATGATATTGTCAGTGAGATTTCAGAAGGGATGAAAAATTGGTGGAAGTTTTAGAAGTTGATAGACAAGAAGCGAGAGACAGTCGAAGACAAGCATCATTTTGTGCATGGATAAGACATTTTTTTGAGCACGAAAGGACTCGATCCGAAGGCCCCGGTATGGATGCGAGTAAGTATGCATTCCTTGCTTTGTTTATTTATGCTTGATTGTCATCACTTCAATCTAACTTTACTTATAACTTACAATTCGTTTCAGGCATGAGTTAGAAGCTTTCATTGCTTGCTGGTTATCCATGTACGTGTTTCCTGGCGGGCCAAGAAAAGGTGTCAGTCCCGATTTTTTTATTTGGCAATTCGTCTTGCGTGGAGAACGAGTTGCCTTGGCGCCTTTTTA
The DNA here is from genome assembly GCA_024138025.1 of Combretum micranthum. Taxonomy (NCBI): domain Eukaryota; kingdom Viridiplantae; phylum Streptophyta; class Magnoliopsida; order Myrtales; family Combretaceae; genus Combretum; species Combretum micranthum. The sequence continues at coordinate 1,090,329 of JAMXBD010000304.1, forward strand.
TTTAGGGTCTTTATATCGGCGCTTGGACCTTTACAGTGAGACTTCAGTTCGATCAAAGGGGCGATATATCATTGTATCAAATGTAGATTTGGGATTTCTACACTTGTTTTTCAGCGAACATTACAAAAGATATCCAGGTGTACCTGTTACAAAACCTGATCCCCTGAACCTCGAGCTTGGGCTGGGTTGATAGAAAGCCTTTGGTTCATTACTTGATATTATAGATGATGCTCATGAGGTTGACTTTCGCCCTTATACAAAGGAATTGGAGGGATATGAGTGGTGTACAACATATTACCCTTCGGGTTCTAAGACTTTAGTGAACCTGATGGAATGTGGTGAGCAACTTTCTGATGCTGAAGTAGTATATGTTCTTTGGTGTACACCTCGAGGTTTGCCTGCGCTTCACGATTGGTGTGATTCTTCTACTGAGTTCTTGGAGCATAGAGTAATGTTGTACTCACCTCATCGAGTTGCACGACAGTTTGGGTTTGATCAAGGTGGCCTTCTATTGTGGCTTGACACAGATTTTAATAGATGCTGTGAGGCAATTAGTCTTGAGAAACGCCATGAGCTCTATTGTGCTGTCAGACAGATGTTTTTTCCATCTATCAATCGCTGGTGTTGCATCAAGTGGATGGTTAACGTATTGGACAGGGTGTCTTGAAGCATTCAAGAAATATACTCTTTCAGCTATAGATGACAGTTTGCCAGAGTCGGTCATTTATAAGTATGAGTTCCACTTTCAACTTCCAAAAGATGACAAGAACATTCAGGAAAAGTATGATTGGGCGGACCATGCCTCCTGCATCAGTCATCAGTCAAATCAAGCGTCCTCGCCTTTGTGAGGTATTAAATCTTGTTTTAAGCTGTCTATACATGCACATACACACATATGTATATCAGAGGTCAACTATAACTTTTGTTCATCATTGTTTATTTGCAGGACAACTTTGAAAGGTGCATCTTCAGCTTCGGCGGGACAGTCGTCTAAGAGTAAACACAGTAGCAGTCATGATATTATTACTCAGACCGTTGATAATTCGACAGTAGGGTCTACTCTTCCAATTACACGACCTTTCCCTAGTCGATATGGTCAAGGAAAGGTGTTACAAACCAAGGATCACGTAGTGACTACTACTGATACAACCGAAGAGGAAGATGATAGTGAGGAGGTTGACTATGAATTGTCTCTTGTTAATGATGCCAGCATTGAGGGTAATCCTTCAGTAGATGATTTAGAGATTTGTGAAGGCCCTTTTGCGAATGAGGAAGATCTTCGTCTTGATAGGATAATTGTTCAAGATGATCAGGAGCCTAGAAACATGGAAGATGGTTATCCTCAGGCTCATGATAGCTCATTAGTAGACCCTTCATTTTGCAATATCATAGTTGATGGCATTGCTCCCATTACTACTTCAGTTTTAATGTACTGCCTCCCTCCATTAGTGGTGAATCACAGCAACGAAGAGCAGACAAGTCTATTGGAGTTGCAACTCATTTAGATGATACAACTTCATTTCACGGTTACATCGTGCCATCTCACTTAATGGAGCCTTTACAGAGTCTTGCTACCATAGATAAGGAATTTTGGGTTGGTTCTTCTCTGCCAGGAACAGACTTGGCTAATGCAATGATGAAAATGCTCGGTGAAGCCATGCTATTGATTGAGCGATCTTGGAATTCTTTGTCTAAGACTGAATTAGAGCAACTTGTCCAATGTGCTGAGGGGGCCCGTTTGTTACGATTCAAAGTTGATAGCTTATGGCCAATTGCTGACAAGGCTAAGAGGTGTCTAAATTATCATGAAGCGAAGATTCGCCATGAAAAATTAATGATGAAGATGCAAGAACTTCGCCAAGAGGCTGAGGCAGCAAAGGCTGAGATGGAGGCTATGCTTGAAGGTGAAGACCTAGAGTCCAGAGTTCGCTACATCAGGCATAGTTTAGATTAGCTGATATTTTCTCTTCAATTTCAAGAACAATTTGTTGTAACACCTTTTCGGGTAAAAACATTGTTTGGCTTGATTTTGTCATTATTGTTGCTTGATATTGCTTGATTTTGTTTATATTAGTGAATAGTGGTATCACTTGGTAACATGCTCATGCACCTAAGTAGCAATGCTTTTACTTAATAGTATGAATCATGAAGCAACAAATATTGTTACGATTATTGTGTTGCGCATCAGAGAATGCTCTCACTTGCCAGCAACGGTTTGATTCAAAGCTCTATCATGTTGTAATTTATGCTCTTTAAAGAACATAAAATTCTTGTAGTAGTACGTTATGCGTATAACTTTGCGCGTTAAGACTTTATATTTTTTTTTCGCGAGCAAAGGACATTTTAATTTCACAAAGATTGTTAAGGGGGTACTACCCACTACTTAACCATTCCATCAAATACGATGGTTAATATAACATACTTAGACCAAAAATTGTATGCATGTATAGTGCCACGCGCTTAGTAAATTTGAACAATTACAAGCTGCATGAATGAATGAATGAATGTCGCACGCATAGGAGACAAGTCTCTTACCAAGCAGCAGCAACATACAAATATAATGTATAATGAAATTGATTGATGAAAGAATCATGTGAAAGCAAGCCCGTATTATTCAAGTCATCATCATCACTGATCATGCTATTACATGTGAAACTTCTTTACATATTGAAAAGTTATAGGAGCTATAATAGCATCAGTCTTTAGATTGAGGAGCTTGCAATACCCTCTATCATGGAATTCATGTATAATGAAGGGACCTTCCCATTTTGCCGTGAACTTTGGCGCAAGTATACTTCGGCGAACATGCTCGGTTGCATGAAGTACAACATCACCCACTTGAAAGGACCTTTTCTTCACCAATCGATCGTAAGCCATACCAAGCTTGTGTTGGTAGTTGATCAAGTTTTTTTTTGCCATGTCACGTCTTTCATCTAAGGCTTCCAAGTCTATTATGCATAAAGCATCTAGCTCAAGCTCAGCATTGATCGCTAATCATGCTGAAGGGATTAGAACCTCTATGGGCACAACTGCTTTGGCACCACATACTAACGAAAAAGGTGTTGCTTGTGTTGGTCGCTGCTTTGAAGTCCTATAAGCCCAAAGTGCTAGGGATAGTTTACCATGCCATTCTTTATGGTTATCGTGTACCATACGACTAAGAACTTTTAAAAGAGTTTTGTTCGTAGCTTCTACTTGGCCGTTGCCCTTAGGGTAATAAGGGGTTAACTTTACATGATCAATACCATATGATTCCAACAGTTGTCGAACATGTGAATTGATGAAAGGAGTGCCATTATCTGAAAGGATGCTTTGGAATCCCGAATCGGCATATAATGTTCTCCTTAATGAAGCTTGCAACTATTGGTCCTGTCGCCTTTTTTAAAGGAATGGCTTCTACCCACTTAGTAAAACATTCAGTTCCAGCTAGGATCCAAATACAACCTCTAGATGGCGGGTGAATAGGATTAGATCAAACGCCCAAGTGTGGAAAGGCCATGGTGTTGTTAAGCTGTGAAGTGCAACTGCAGGAGCATGAATCACATCTCCATGTTCTTGGCAAGGAACGCACCGCTTAACAAAATTGGAACTATCTGATTCCATGGTTGGCCAATAGTACCCCATGTCTAGTAGTTGATAATACAACTTCCTTGCGCCTTGGTGCTCACCGCATTCTCCAGCATGTACCTCGGTTAATATCTCTTCTGTTTCAGGAGATGTAATGCATCTGAGAGGCTTTCCCATGAATGAGACTCTATACAACTCATCCTCATGCATTAGGTACTTGCGTGCCTTCCTTTTTACTAATTGGCATCCGTACTATTAGTCGGTAGCACGTTATTCTTCAAATAGTCAATACGGACGACGCCAATCTCCAGCACTTGCGACAAAATTACATTCTTTTGCATCTGGTAACTCAGAGCACTTAGGACAATGCATTTGCCTGAGATGCATCCTTAGCCATTGAGGGCCAGTAATACCCTGCACGTTGAATGCGACGATACAAAGGGGTCCTTCTTCCCCACACCAGATTTTATGATACTTGTCTAATTTTAACCGAGCCTGTTTCGCGCAAATGCATCGCGATAGAACGCCCTCCGGTCCTTTAAAGTACAAAGCGCCATTGATACGAATAAAATTCTTCAAGGTTACGATGGAGGCTGCATTGGGTTGCGCTAATTGATTCTTGATACCAACACGCCAATCATCTCCTGTTTCATCGTCTTCCTCCAACAATTGCAAGGTTGTGCAAGGAATAGTTTTCTTGATAACTTTGACATCTAGGCTTTCATCTGAAGCATGCATTGGAATCTTAGATGCCAATGTTGCCAATGCATCTGCGTAACGGTTCGTAGATCGTTTGGTATGTTCATACCTTACGACTTCAAACTTCCCAATTAAAGCTTGCACTGCAGCCCTATAAGGCGCAAGTGATGGCTCCTTGAGGGCATATTCACCATTGGTCTGCTTAATGATCAAATTGAATCGAATACACAAGTGGTTTGCTCCAGCTTCCAAGGCAAAGACGATCCCGAGTAACAATGCCTCATACTCGGCTTCATTATTAGTGCAATGAAAGTCAAGCTTAAATGCCAAAGGTATTTCTTGGCCATTAGGTGATGTTAATACAACTCCTGCTCCCCACCTTGACTTCCTGATGAACCATCAAATTGAAGTGACCATTCTCCTTCTGTTTCGATCATGAGTGAGTCCTCGTGAAATTCTGCTGGTATAGTATCTGTGATCACATCTTCACTTTCGTTCGGAAAATGAGCCAAGAGATCAGCTAAGGCCTGTGACTTAACAGCTTTAGGAGTCTGTATTGTAATGTCGAACTCTCCAAGAAGCAACAACCATTTTGCAATACGCCCAGACAACGCTGGTCGTGACAATAAATACTTGATAGGATCTGACCGTGTGACAAGGTTAACCTTATGTGCCAGAAAGTAGTGACGTAATTTTTGAGTTGCAAACACCAGCGCGAGACAATGCTTCTCGCAAGCTGGGTATTTGACCTCACTTCCTTGAAGTGAGCGACTCAAATAATAGACCGGGCGTTCTTGGCCGTCTATTTCTTGTGCAAGTAAAGATTGATCTGCTGGTAGAAGTGAGATATAATATCATCGGTACTTGCTTCACAGGCATAGTCATGGTATGAGAAGAAGTGAGAATTCCCTTAATTCTTTGAATCGCATCTTCATGGACTTGTTTCCATTCAAATGCAATTCCTTTCTTCATAAGTTGATGTAAGGGATGCGAAATCTCTGCAAGTGCAGGCATGAATCTCCTAATATATGAAACTTTCCCCATGAAAGTTTTCAACTCTTTCAAAGTAGTTGGCGAGGGCATAGACAATATAGCTTGTATTTTTGCAGGATCAACATCAATTCCCTTCCTATGGACCACGAATCCAAGGAATTTTCCGAAGCAACTCCAAAGACACATTTCAAAGGATTCATGCGAAGCTTATACAATCGACATCGTTCAAAAACCTTCCGAAGATGGACCAAGTGGTCTGGTGCATGTTTTGATTTCACGACTATGTCGTCCACGTAATCCTCCATGAAATCATGCATCATATCGTGAAAAATGGCTGTCATTGCCCTTTGATAAGTAGCACCAGCATTCTTGAGTCCAAAGGGCATGACAGTATAATAGAAATTCCCAACAGGCGTTCGAAAGGCAGTACGCTCAGCGTCTCCAATTGCCATCTTGATTTGATTATACCCGCTGAAACCATCCATGAATGAAAATAATTCATGTCCTGCCGTGACATCCACTAAGGTGTCTATATTTGGCAAAGGGAAATCATCTTTAGGACAAGCCTTGTTCAAATCTCAAAAATACGCAAACCCTTATTTGACCATTCTTTTTTCTAACAGGTACGACATTTGCGAGCCAAGTAGGGTGCTCGATTGGTTTGATAAAGCCTGCATGAAGCAACTTCTCAATTTCATGTTTGATTTGAACCTCAACCTCAGGACGGAAAACTCGTTGTCCTTGCTTAATAGGAGTCGTGCCTGGGGCGATATTTAGTCTGTGCACTACAAGACTAGGATCTAAACCTGGCATCTCATCATATGCCCAAGCAAACACGTCCCTATATTCTCTCAACAAATCAATGAGAGACTTTTAACATCTTGTAACAACCTTTGCTGACAAAAATTGGCCGCGGCGACTCCCTGGTCGCGCTAGATCCAATTCCTCAATTTCTTCATTCTGTGGCTTTATTTGATCTTGCATTTGTTGAGGGGCGGGTTGAATTTCTTGAATTGGTACAGGGTCTGAAGAAGAACAAACTTCCTTAGACCCTGGAAACCGTCATAAGAGATATACTCTTCGCCCATCTTCTCTAACATAACTTTCAACAGCGTCAGCTTGCTTGTTCTTCTTTTTACCTCCTCGACAACCACGCATTTTTCTCTTCTTTTGTTGACCCTCTTGAATTTCTTCCCAAGTGGGTAATGGTACACCTGAAGCTCTAGCAATAGCTGTCTCACCTTCATCAGAGTACTCATTGAAGAAGGTAGATTCAATGAAATTTGCCTCATCGTGCTCGAAAGGATTCTTTGTAGCAGGAATAAATATATCCTTCCCTTTCCAATGTCCTTTGATACATTGATGCATCGTTGATGGCACTAAATTGTGATCGTGCAGCCATTTCCTACCTATCAAGAGTGTAGGACACAGGCGCATCAATCACGTGAAAAGTAACACTACCACGGATAGGCCCAATCTTAAGATCAACATTAACTCTTCCAATGGTCTTTGTTGTAGTATGACTAAAGCCATTAACTGAAATGGGTTGCTTCACCAAACGACGATAGTCAATACCAGCAGCTTCAAATGTAGTCTTAGGCATGATGTTGAGAGAAGAACCAGCGTCAATGAATGTCCTCTTAACTGGATAGCCATTAAGTGTGCCCTCCACATATAATGGTCGATTGTGATTTGGACCGTCTACACACATATCTGCATCAGTGAACAAGATTGCATTTTCATGCGCTCGAGCCATTCTTTTGACTGGCTGCGCTGCACTACACTCGGCATATTGTCCCTCGGAAATTTGCGCGAGCATAGTTGCTGCTGCAAGCCTTGCCTTCTCAAAAGCCAAGTAGATCAAAGAAATTTCTAAAATTTGAAGTCTTCAAAAGCGCCGCAGCAATGGGTGCACAATCATTTTCCTCAATTACATGTTGTTTTCCTTTTGTGTTACTTGCCTCAGTGGTGTATCACTGGCCTCGACCATGGCAGGATCATGAATAACGACGTTGACAGCACCACGCTGATTGTTATGGGTTGGAAGTGGATTGTTCCTAACATCATTTTCAATAACAAGCTCTCCACTCTGCACTCTTTCTTGAAAATTCTCTTCAAAGTAAAACAATCCCTAGTAGGATGCCCTACAATCCTGTGGAACCTACAAAACTTGGGATCATTCTTCTCCTCTTGAGTTGGTAAACGCTCTACCCTCGGGAGCTTAAGATTTCCATCTCTCAACCATTGATCGAGCATAGCATGCACTTTTCCCATCGAACAAGGATATGTTGGCACTTCCTTTGTTCTCTCACGTCCAGACTTTTCAACTCTTCGTTTCTTCTCATCTTTGGGATCCTCACTTTGAGTTGCATTCACAGACGGTCCTCTTTTGTTAAAATTCACGCTTCCTCCTCTCTGTCGCGACAGAATTATTAGTCCTTCGCGTTTCAACCAGAGTGGAGAATGAAGCTAAAGAAAGATTTTCTAGATGCACCGCGTACTCAGTAAACATGCCTTGGATACAAATTTTCACCAGCTCTCTTTCATCACATATGTCTTGGATGTCTAGTGAACGTTCCTGAAGCGCTCAATATAATCCATCAAGTCTTCCTTGGGCTTTTGACGGATTCGTCCCATATCAGTCAAGGTCACTCGTTCTTGTGTGGAGAAGAATTTCTCTAGGAACATTTTGCACATGGTTGCCCATGAATCTACAGATCCAGGGGGAAGATTCACGTACCAAGTGTACGCTTTCTCTGTAAGGGACTTAGAAAATTCTTTCAACTTTAAATCATCATCAAATCCATAAACCTCTAGTGTTTCAATGAACTTCAACAAATGTTCCTTGGCACTTCCTTTTTACCATTGAATAGCATGAATTTGGACTCACGTAGTCTGAGGTATGGCTTAGCAGCAATACGTTGATTGTATGGGAGCTTGAGATCCAATACTCCCACATCAGACTTAGCTTGTATTTCCCTTAGGTACATGTCCAGATCTTCCTTCGTGACGAAAGTACCTTTAGGAGTTGAAGTAGTAACTTCAACTGGTGTAGCTGGAGTGGCCGTTTGGAGTAAAGTTGCATTGGGTTGAACAGTAGGTCCACCAATGACAATTGGTGGTGTAGCCTGTGAGGATGAAGATCCTCCGAGTTGAGCATGTAATGCAGGCTGGGAAGTTGATGGTGTTCCAAGCTGAATTCCAGTATTCATTACCTGAGGTGCAAGCGGTTGTGTGATTACAGGCTCTAATGGAGGGATTTGCTCTCCAACTCTGGTAGGATCTTGTTCAGGAATAGAAGTAGGATTAGCAGGTGGAGCAACTTGAGGTGCCTGAGAAGCGCGTTGTTGCGCAACAACAACAGGGTCGACGAAGTCGCACCTTGTTGCGTGGCAGCAATAGCAGCTATTCCAGGCAGGTACTGAGCAAATATTGTCATGAATTGTTGGAATTGTTTTGCAGACTCTTGCATTGATTGATTGACTTGCTTGGTATTTTCTTGCACACACGCAAGATCGCAGCATTATCGATTTGAGCCCAGTAGGTTGGTTCACATCCTCAAGTGCTGGCATGTCATGTTCAGTAGCCTCGGATAACATTAAGTTCTTGAGTCGTACCCTCAGTGGGATCGGTAGGTCTTTCTTGGAGGTGCCATCACACAAGTGTTGATTTCCCTTCCCCAGTGGAGTCGCCAAAAATGTGTGGGTATGAATCCGATGCAACGATCCGTGCGTGTCGTGTGACTATCGCGCTACGTGACCTAGGGAAACAACACGTGATAGGATGATCAAGAGAGAATCGTGTAGGGAGGAGGAGTAGGCAGTCTCAATAGGCTTAACACACGTGTGACAGGTGAGAGAGCTAAAAAGCATCAACCTCACTAAGTAACACGAATATCGTGTGCGTTCTTGAGTCAGTCAAGTAATCGATTTACAAAAATGGAAATCCGACAGCACGGCGGTGTTTGTCCAAGATTTCACTTGTCCAAATGAGGTAAGGACTAAGAGCATTTATAGAGAATCTGGCTATCGATGTCGTCCGTCAGATGAGACAGACGACCAACGGTCAGGATGAGTCCCTCTCATCATGGATATGGTTGTGGGCTCCCTTATAGACCCAGGCCTATTGAGGCCTTCATTGTAATGTATGTGAGCCAATTTGAGAAGGGTTGGCATTGGGCAGGCCAATTCCAACGGGCCCTACTCCAAGCCTACCATGCCAATTCTCCCATGATCATCCCAATTGAATTAGGCCTGACTCTTTAAGCCCTGTCACATTAGCCCAAAGAGTTAAATCCAAATAAGAATTAGGCTTAAGGCCTTTGTAATCAAATTTGTTCATCTACAATTAGTAAAGATTAGGATGGATTTTGTTCCTTCCCACATTTATCTTATATAAATTCTCACAATCTCATTGCATTCATAGTAGATATAATTTGGTTAGTTGATTTATACATTTTGATTACCTAAATATTAGTATAAACTAATATCAATCTAGTAGTTAATTTAGTCCTTGTGGGAACGATAATCAACTCACTTTTACATTACTTGATCAAGACCCAGTACACTTGCTGGTAGTATCTGAAATTACATACACATTTTACTCAGATCAAGTTTTTGGCACCATTGCTGGGGACCAAATTAATATTAGATTACTTTTAGTTTTGCTAGTAGTTTAGGTGTTTTCTAAAAAATTGATTATTTTCTTTTCTTTTTGTAGGTTACATGCATAGGAGTAGAAGTAGGGAACTTCTACCAATTGATCCTGAAATAGAACGAATCCTGCATCAGCAAAGAAGAGAAAATAGAAGACAAGAAGAAATGGTAGAAAACGAACCAAGAAACAATGAGGGCAACATTGATCAAAACAACAATCCAATTCAAGCTGCACCTGTTAAAGCACTTCGGGATTATATAGTACCTACTGTTCAAGGTCTTGCTGTGAGATGACCTGTAGTTCAAGCCAACAATTTTGAGCTAAAACCAGCATTGATTCAGATGGTTGAATCACATCAATTTGGAGGATATCCTAATGAAACACCGGATGAACATATTGCCAAATTCCTCCAATATTGCAATACTGTCAAACTTAATGGCGTAACAGATGAGGCCATTAGAACACAGCTTTTTCCTTTCTCTCTTACGGATAAAGCATTGGCTTGGTTCAACTCTCAACCACCCGAGTCCATTACTTCATGGGTAGATTTGACAACTAAATTTTTGAAAAGATTTTTTCCTCCGGCTAGAACTGCCAGATTAAGAAACGAGATCACCAACTTCACAAAGTTTCCTGGCGAATCATTATATGAAGCTTGGGAAAGATTCAAAGAAGCAGTTAGGAAATGCCCACATCATAGACTTCCGGATAATCTCTTGATTGAAAATTTCTACCTTAGTCTAGATGAGACTTTGAGATAATTAGTGGATGCTACATTAGGAGGATCACTCATGGGAAAAACATATGATGAAGCTAGTGCAGTAATTGAAGAATTAGCTTCTAGTGCTCACAACTGGAGCTGTGAAAGAACAAGATCAAAGGTGGAATCTGTTCAAGATAGTGAATCCATGCAACAACTCACTGCTCAAGTTTCAGCTTTAACTACACAAGTAAGTAAACTTGTAGCATCTAGTTCTTTGAATACTAATCAGGTTGCTACTTGTGAGTTGTGCTCAGGACCACATCCAGTTTATGATTGTCCTCATGGTAATACACCATCATCAAGTGGAGAGCAACTCAACTATGTTGGAAACTTTGGAAGGGTTAATTATGGACCATATTCAAATACTTATAATCCAGAATGGCGTAATCATCCAAATCTTTCCTACATAAATGATGCAAATATTCTTAAGCCCCTACCTGGATTTCAAAGACAAGGTCCCATAAGAAATACTCAGCCTCCACCTCAGCAAAATCAAATTTCAACTGATGAGTTATTGAAAACTTTCATTCAAACTACTCAGACCACACTTAACAATCAGCATGCGATTATTCAAGATCTTCAAGGGAAATTCCATCAACTTGCTCAACAAATTGGTAATAGACCATCTGGTTCTCTACCGAGCAACACTGAGGAAAATCCTAAAACTGTGAATGCTATAGTTTTGAGAAGTGGCAAGGAAGTTGAGCCCGCTGAGGCAAAAGTTTAGGAAACTGAGGAGATTCCAGTCAAAGACAAAGGAAAACAAAAGATGGAGGAACTTATGCAAAAATCACCTGAAGTAAGATCTTATGTTCCACCTATTCCTTTTCCAGGAAGATTGAAGCAACAAAGATTGGATGAGCAATTTTCAAAGTTTCTGGATGTTTTCAAGAAGTTGCAAATCAATATTCCATTCTTAGAAGTGATTCAAGAAATGCCTTCATATGCAAAATTTATCAAGCAATTGCTTACTAATAAGAGAAGGATTGATGGAAATGAACCAGTAATGCTTACAGGAGAATGCTCCATGATTTTGCAGAAAAGTCTACCTCACTTGCCTACCAAACAAAGAGATCAGGGGAGTTTTACTGTTCCTTGCACTATAGGAAAATTTCATTTTGATAAAGTACTTATTGATTCTAGTGCAAGTATTAATCTTATGCCTCTATCCATTTTCAGGAAATTAGGACTTGAAGAATGCAAGGAGACTCATGTCACTTTGCAACTTGCAGATAGAAGTGTCAAATACCACGTGGTATTGTTGAAAATGTTTTGGTGAAAGTTGACAAGTTCATATTTCCAGTAGACTTTATAGTCTTGGAAATAGATGAGGATCGTGAAGTCCCAATGATTCTTGGCAGACCATTCCTTGCAACCGGTAAAGCATTAATTGATGTGGAACAAGGTAAACTCACTTTAAGGGTAGAAAATGATCAGGTAACCTTTAATGTTTATGATGCAATGAAAAGATTTGATAAAGGTTCCTGTTATACTATTGATATTATTGATGAGTTTATTTCTGAGTCTGTTGAAGAAAATGTAGGTATAGAAACTGTGGAATCTGTTTTAAGAAATCTTGATGAATGGAGTGATGATGAGCAAGAGGAAGAAGTTGAGCAAGTGCCTCAAATTAAAACCAGATATTATGAGGAGCTAGGCACTAGTGAAAGCAAGCCAGTACCATCATTGATACAGCCACCAAATCTTGAGCTTAAACCCCTTCCTTCACATTTAAAATATGCTTTTCTAGGAACTGAAGATACTTTGCCAATAATTGTTTCATCTTATTTGACAGGTGAACAAGAGCAGCAGTTGCTTGAAGTTCTAAGGAAGCATAAAGAAGCAATTGCTTGGACTATTGCTGATATCAAGGGAATTAGCCCTATGATTTACACTCACAAAATCTTGATGGAAGCTAAGTACAAACCTACAGTTCAACCACAGAGGAGACTTAACCCAACACTTAAGGAGGTAGTAAAAAAGAAAGTTCTGAAACTACTTGATGCAGGTATTATCTATTCTATCTCTGATAGTAAGTGGGTTAGTCCAGTTCAAGTTGTACCAAAGAAAGGTGGTATGACTGTACTGAAAAATGAAGAAAATCACTTGATTCCTACTCGTACTGTAACTGGGTGGAGAGTTTGCATTGATTATAGAAAGTTAAATGATGCCACCAGAAAAGATCACTTTCCCCTTCCTTTCATTGATCAGATGTTGGAAAAACTTGCAGGGCATGATTATTATTGCTTTTTAGATGGTTATTCTGGTTATAATCAAATTTCTATAGCTCCTGATGACCAAGAAAAAACCACTTTTACTTGTCCCTATGGCACTTTTGCTTTTAGGAGGACGCCCTTTGGTCTTTGCAATGCACCTGCTACTTTTCAAAGGTGTATGATGGCTATTTTTTCTGACATGCGTGAAAATTTTATTGAAATTTTTATGGATGATTTTTCTATTTTTGGAAAGTCTTTTGAAGCATGTTTAGAAAACTTAGCTTGTGTTATTCAAAGATGCAAAGAAACAAATTTGGTTTTAAACTGGGAAAAATGTCATTTCGTGGTAAGAGAAGGGATTGTTTTGGGTCATAAAGTTTCAGTGAGAGAAATTGAAGTTGATAAGGCCAAAATTGAGATCATAGAGAAATTACCACCATCCACCACTGTTAAGGGAGTTAGAAGTTTTTTAGGACATGCTGGTTTTTATAGGAGATTTATTAAAGTCTTCTCTAAAATTTCTAAACCCCTTTGCAATCTTCTTGAGAAGGATACAATGTTTAATTTTGATGACAATTGTTTGCAGGCATTTAACTTATTGAAGGAAAAGCTCACATCTACCCCAGTGATTATTGCACCAGATTGGGAGCTGCCTTTTGAACTTATGTGTGATGCCAGCGACTTTGCTGTAGGAGCAGTATTGGGTCAGAGAAGAGGTAAGTTGTTTCATGTTATATACTATGCTAGTCGGACTTTGAATGAGGCTCAAAGAAACTATGCCACAACTGAGAAGGAACTTCTTGCTGTTATATTTGCTTGTGACAAGTTTAGGCCTTATCTGATAGGATCTAAAGTCATAGTATATACTGATCATGCTGCTTTGAGATACTTGTTTGCTAAAGCTGATGCTAAGCCAAGGTTGATTAGATGGATATTGTTGCTGCAAGAATTTGATCTTGAGATTAAGGATAAGAAGGAACTGAGAATGTGATTGCTGATCATTTATCTAGACTAGAATCTGATAGTTTAGATATTCCTATCAATGAAAAGTTTCTGATGAACAATTGCATGCAGTAGAGATCCTAAGTTTGCCTTGGTATGTGATTATGTCAATTACTTGGTTAGCAAAATCATTCCATATGGTTTATATCAACAAAAGAAAAAGTTTTTGCATGATGTGAAAAGCTACTTTTGGGATGAACCATATTTGTTCAAAAAATGTGTTGACCAAGTAATTAGACGTTGTGTGCCTGAATCTGAACAGCTTAACATTATTGAGCATTGTCATTCAAAAGAAGCAGGAGGTCATTTTGGTCTTCAAAAACTGCAGCGAAGGTCTTATCATCTGGATTTTATTGGCCTAATTTGTTTCGTGATTGCAGGAAATATTTATTGTCTTGTGCTCAATGTCAAAGAATTGGTAACATATCAAAGAAACATGAATTACCACAAAATAATATCTTGGTAATTGAGCTTTTTGATGTGTGGGGAATTGATTTCATAGGTCCTTTTCCCTCATCTTTTTCAAACAAATATATACTTGTGGCAGTTGATTATGTTTCTAAATGGGTGGAAGCTATTACTTTACAAACAAATGATGCCCGAGTAGTTTTGAAATTTTTGAAAAAGAATATTTTTACCAGATTTGCGGTGCCTAGAGCTATCATTAGTGATGGGGGATCACATTTTTGTAACAAGCAATTTGAAAAACTTTTGTCAAAATATGGTGTTACACACAAAATTGCTACCCCCTATCATCCACAAACAAGTGGACAAGTTGAGGTATCCAATAGGGAAATTAAAAGAATTTTGGAAAAAACTGTTAATGCATCTAGAAAAGATTGGTCTTTAAAACTAGACGATGCATTATGGGCTTATAGAACTGCTTTTAAAACCCCTATTGGAATGTCCCCATTTATGATTGTTTTTGGTAAATCATGTCATCTTCCTGTAGAACTTGAGCACAAGGCATATTGGGCCATTAAATTCCTTAATTTTGATGAAAAGGTTGCAGGTGAGAAAAGATTGCTTCAATTGAATCAATTGGATGAATGGAGGAATGAAGTTTATGAGAATTCTCGTATCTATAAAAAACGAGCGAAGAAATGGCATGATAGAAACATTATCAAGCGGGAGTTTTTGCCTGGACAAAAAGTTTTACTTTATAACTCTCGTTTAAAGTTGTTTCCAGGAAAGTTGAGATCAAGATGGTCAGAACCGCTTGAAATTGCAAAAGTTTTTCCCTACGGTACAGTAGAATTGAAAACTGATGATAATCGGACTTTCAAAGTGAATGGCATTTGCTCAAACATTATTACGAAAGGGAAAATCATGATAGTGCTACCACTGTCATAATTTTAAAGAACCATGACCAGAAGAGGAAAGTCGGGCTAAGCGACTCTAAACTAAGCGCTTCTTAGGAGGCAACCCATGTTTAATTTAAGAGTAGTTTTATTTGTTTTGTTTTTACTAACTTAATTTTTAGTGTGGACAGGTTATGTAAAAAAAAGAGAGAGAGAGAGAAGGTGAAAGCCGGACTTAAGCCGCCGGCTGAAATGAAGACTTTTGGAAGTAGGTGAGCATCGCACAAGAAGCCGACAATTGGAAGATGAAAGCCGCTGGCTTAGTTCTAGCGTATGCAACAACAATTACACCGGCTTCTTACTTTCTAAGCCACCAGTGTTGAAGGCAATGTATGTTCAAAATTTCAGGGTTTTGAAAGCCCGATCAAAGCCGACATCTGGGTTTGAAAGTTGCCAGCTTTGAAGCCGGTGATAGACCTGTATGCCGGCAGTGTAAATGAGTAAGCTGCCGGCCATTTGCTCTTGGCATGAATTTAATTTTGTTACACCTGCATGTGAGCTGCCGGCGTACTCGATAAAAATGCGGTGTTTGTTCTGTAGAATCGAATTTAGTAGGTATGTCTCTCTCTCTCTCTCTTCCTCATTTCTCTCAATTTCACTCTCTTACTCTCACTAGACGCATCTCCACTGCGACATTCCTTTGTCCACTGAGTTTGATCCATCTTATGCAAGTAAGTTCCCATAACTTTTGCTTTTAGTTTTCTTTGCTTTAATCCATTGCATTATATCTGTTTTAATCTGTGATTAGCTCAAGGATTATTGCAATTCGTGAATGGGACATTGACTTCGGATCTTCATAGAATTAATAGCTTGGATGTTTTTGATAGTCTGTTGAAGTTGGATTTCGGTTCAATACATGTTTAATTGCAATTTGTGCTGAGTTGATCCATGAACGATGTACAAATGCAGAATTAGGGTTCTTGAGCTTGTGTGCATTGTTTAATTTCGAAATTGGGGCTTGTTGAATTGATTGAAATTTGTTGCATGAAATGAACTTTCATACTATTCTGTCGCTCCAATTGATGAATTGTGCTCCAATTTGAACTTGGGATTTCAAATTTCTAGAAAATTTGAAGATGAATTTAGTATAGAAATGTTTACAGGACTTTTAATGGAAAAATTTTGAAAATCATTTCTATTTGTGAAGTTTGAAATTCCAATGTTCAAGTCTAAGCTGCCAGCTTTGACTTTGTTTAGCAAGTGTAGATTTTTAAGCCAATTCCATGTCAATAGCTTCACTAGTTAATATGCCTATGATCTCCAATCTGTTTGAAATCATGATTGAAATGAATTAGGAATGTATTCAACAAGAATTTCATTGGAATTGTGCAAAGCTTTATTCATGTAATTTAAGCTTTATTGTGCACCCAATTCTGATTCCCTGTTCTAATTAAGTTTAATTTAAATTGCAGGAATGGCTCCTAAACAGAAAAAGCAAAAGATTACAAATGCCTCTACTTCTGGTTCTCAGACCAGGAATCTGCTGTCCAGTCAGCAGTATGCCAAAGATAGAAAGAAGAGGCTAATGAAGATGGATTTTTGATCACCCAGTATTTGGATTGGAATTTACTAGATGAATATGGGATTACTGACAGAATCAGAAACATAATCCAAGATCCAGCTTGGATTAGATTATTTGCTTTAGGGAGCCAGCATATAAGAACTTGACTATTGAGTTCTTATCCACATTGAAGAATATCCCTGACAAAGCTGAATCCACATTTCAGTTTCAGGTGATGGGTGAGATCAGGGAAGTCAAGCTGAAAAAGATGGGAAAACTCCTGGGATTGTATGATGAAAAGGAGGAAAACTTGACTTTGCCCAACAATTGGCTGAGGGAGAAGATAGATGGCTCAGGAGGCTTACTGGTATCAGTTGGTTCCTCTTGAAGAGCAAATGACTCCAAATCATTGGCTACTGCATTTGGAGTTGTTGAGCACAAGCTGCTCCACCACATCCTTGCACACACATTAAGCTGCAAGAAGACTAGTCACAGCAAGGTGACTACTTTTAATATGTTCTATCTCTATAGCCTTATTAAAGGCTATAGAATAGATTTGAGGGTAGAGATTGCCAATTTCATATACAGGCAGGCTGATGATAGGACTGGACTCCTATTTTGTGGTGGCTATATCACCAAATTGCTGAAAGGAATGGGAATTTTTGAAGTTCCCCAAGGGGATGAGATATTTGAAAGTAAAAAGATCTCATCAGCACCATTCAGAGGTTGGGGATTGCTTAAAAACCCAGAGAGTTCAGCCACCAGTCTTAGAGGAGATTGAGTTCCAAGATATCTTTCCTGGTGATGTGCCTTTTGATATCCCATCTTCATCTGCTCCTTCTCCTCCTGCAGGTACTTCTTCTGCATATGATATGGACCAGCTTAGGCTGGATGTTTAGGAGTTAAAGAAGCAAAATCAGGAGCTAGAGATAGACAGGAAAAGGAGAGGAAGAAAAACAAGAAGTTCAGAAAGACTATCTTTGAGGCAGTGAAAACTGCTATTTGCTGCTTGAACCCAGAGACAGGGGCTGAGATGACATATGAGACTTCTACTGAGTCTAGGCATAGTTCAGCACACACAGATAGACTCAGTTTAGAGCATACACATACAGCTAGCCCAGGAGATACTCAGACACATAGTCTTGAGCATACCAGCAGACTCATCCAAGGCCAGAGAGCTAGAGATCCTGCTAGCTCTCATTTGTTCTTTATTGAGTTTTTATTTTTCATATTGGCCTGTATATATATATATATATATATTGAGCACCTAAGTCCCTGTGGATAGACTCACTTTGATCTATGCTGATTACTTAGTTTTTATTATTGCTTTTATTTTTCTTTTTGTTTTTCTTTTGTAGAGATTACAGGGCTGAACAAACAATCTCTCCGCTCTGAATTTTGCTGCTCTAATTGAAAAAATGGAAAAATACACAGGTTTCTGTTTATATTTCTTTTCTCTTATGTTCTATTATTTTGAAACAGTGAGGACACTGTTTAGTTGAAGTGTGGGAGAGGGATACATTGAATTGAATGAGTTGCATGATCTACTAGCTGTTTGGATTGTGGATTATTTGACAAGACTTACAGGACTTATCACCCACCTTGTATTTTTGGTTTGAAAGCAAATTATGGGGAAATTCTGCCAAAATTTTTTCAAAAATCTCTTGAAAATTGGAGATAGTACAAAGTAAAGACTGAAAGCAATGAAATTAACTTATAAAAATATCTTACTCACTTGCTGTTGTAATTGGTTTACTAAGTTAGAATTAAGTTGTAAAATCTTTAAGAAATAAGTTTACTTTATTTTTAACTTTGGAATTGGAAATTTAAGAGTTGGTCGAGTCCTTTTGTGAAAAATAAACAGGTTTACTTTAGGAAATTTTAGTTTGTATATATTCTTTGAATTATAACACTTAGTGAAAGAGGTAGAAGAAACTTTTAAACTTAGTGATCCTTTATAAAAATAAGTCTTTGATTGTTATTGCATTCAAAAAGAAAGAAACAAGCATACCACTACTCCTCTGACTTAAAAATTTGAGTTATGAGTATCTGAACTTGAATGTTAAAGTGAGAAAGAGTTCTTAGGGGTATTTTAAAACCTGGTTACTTAGGTGATAAGCCTTGGATGTGCCGACTCAATGAACTCCCTATAACGAGAAGGGAAGAAAGCAAAAGTTCAATTCATGAACTTTAAAAAGCAAAAAGATGAGGAAAAAACCTCCCAAAAAGAAAATAAGTGCTTGAAAAAGAAAAGAAAAATGAATGCAAATATGCAAATAAAATAAGACTTATAATAAAGAAGGAGAAAATCTAAGGAAAAAGTAGATACCACATGCTTTTATTTAGTGTTACTAAGAATATATATAAAAGCTAAAAGTCCAATGAAGTTTAAATGAGTATTTTTCCTTAGTGGATTGGGTATTTGCTTTTCGAATAGAATGTTCTTTTGTTAAAGATTGAGATTAAAACTTGTTTTGTTTGGATTAACTTCTCAATTTTGATTATAGTACTCTAATTATAAGAAATTGGTATGGTTAGAGCAATAGATACAAGAAAAGCAAGTTAAAGAAATTGTGCTTAAATTAGAAAAATTGTACTATCTACAAGAGATTTCATTAATTTTGTTCTTCATTATTTTGCTTGAGGACAAGCAAAAGTTCAAGTGTGGGGGAATTGATAAGATCATATTATATACAAATTGTTGATGTTCAAAATAGCTAGAATGGATACTTGTTTTGGTTAAATTTCATGTTTCAGGTCTAATTTGGACAAAGAAATCAAAACAAGAAACTTTGGAATGAAAATGGGAAAAACTCAGGGATACGCCGGCTTTTCTGACTTCAAAGCCGCCGGCGTTGAGACGGCTTACAAGATGCACTCATTCAAAGCCGTTGCCTACACTGCCAGCTTTACAAGCCTTGACTCAACTAAACATACGCCGCCTTAAAGCCGCCGGCGTAGAAGATGAATAGGCCAGTATAGAATGAAGGCTGGCAGCTCATAATTCAAACGATGCCAGTGCAAAAGGAGTTACAACCTACGCCAAATACTAACCGTCGGTGTTGAGGTAGTGTAGATCAAAGATCAGAAGCGACAAGTAGATAACACATGCTTGGTGACAAATGAATAGACCAAAAATGATGAATTGTCTAAGCCGGTATCAAAGCAGCCGGCTTTGAGACAGCTTTCCTTATAAATTGGTCCAACCTTTCATTTTTCATTATATACGCCGGCTAGATCTATATCTAAGCTGTCGGCGTAGAAGCAGCCTACACTTGTAACTGAAGATGAAATCTGCCAATGCACTGCCTGTGTAAAAGAAAAAGGCTTTATGCCGTCTGAAAGCCGTCGGTGTACGATCTGTAACTGCCGGCTTACAAGTTGAAACTGCAATTTTCCATTAATGCTTTGCACGAAATTTTTTCTATATAAAGGGGATCTCCCCCCTCTAGTTGAATAAGCAGAAGCAAAATAGAGAATACTTTAGTATACAAATAGTTTTAGCATTTCATAGAGATTTGTGAGAGAATTGAGCTTTTAAGAATTGTAATTGAAGATTGCGATATTTGAATTGGTGATATCTAATCTCTTTCTTATGCAATTCATTTATCTGAATTATTTGTTTATAATGTTATCAATTGCATATTATTATTTATTATTGAATCAACATCCATGAGTAGCTAAACTTTTCTTTGTGGGAAGTGATGAAATCCTAATTTTACTAAAATGATTCTTGAACTTATATTATAGGATTGCTAGAATTATGGAATATTTGTATTGAATCCTAATTATCTATTTTATTTTGATTGAAATTAAATTGATAAGAATTCTGATAATTTGGAAAAAGAATTAGAGTTCATAGGAATTCATGAATTGAGATTAAACAATAATCGTGAAAGTAGTTAAGTTTAATATTAGTTTAGAAATTGTTCCATGTAATTCATGCAATGTTTTATTTTAATTTCTCACTAAGGAATTAGGAGAAGTTAATTTAGGATATTAGACAATTATAGAATTAGAAGATTTATGATTGTAAATTAGATTCCATTGATAATTTGTATAGTGGAAGCTAATAGATTATTTTATGGTTTACTAAAACTTGATAGTTTTAGGTCTTGACAATTTCTTACAAATATCCACAATCCTAATTATTCATATAATATAACTTTAGCATGATTAGTAAAGATTAGATGGATTCTTTTCTTTCCTACATTTATCTTATATAACTTCTCACAATCTCATTGCATTCATAGTAGATATAATTTAGTTAGTTGATTTATACATTTTGATTACCTAAATATTAGTATAAACTAATATCAATCTAGTTGTTAATTTAGTCCTTGTGGGAACAATACTCAACTCACTTTTATATTACTTGATCAAGACCCAGTACACTTGTTGGTAGTATCTGAAATTACATACACATTTTACTCAGATCACCATTATGTCGGGGTTCCAATAAGAATTCAAGTAAGGTTAGATGTGATATTTGATTTTTAGCATCCTTGCACATAAGATGGAGTTGTTTCAATGATTGATGGATTGTGTTTTGTGATGGAAGCAACAAATTGGAAGCAACATGACCATCTGGGGACTGGACGGAAAGCTTAGTTAGTCTTGACTAAGTCGATATTTGGGAGTGGTGATACACTTGTAGTAGTTATTAGGGGGCACCAATGCACACCCTCAATTGCTCCTCTTACTTAAGAAGAAACTGATGTAAGAAAGAGTGAAGCTAGAAAGCAAAGGCATTTACCTACTCCTGTTATTCAAGTTAACAATAACATATAATTGCCCACTTATCTATAGCTTAGCATGTGCTAGCAATAAATTATTGTCATGGCATTTTCCCTTCACACATTAGAGAAAGTCATGTAGATAGATTTACAAAACAATTTTATTAATTGCATAGATTATAGTACTATTGTATAGATGTCAAGAATTTTTGTTGCTCTTTAAATATGAAACAATAAAATTACAATTCTTTGACCATCTTTATCAATAATTTACTTATAAATTTATTTAATATATTACATGAGCATCTTAAGTAACTCTCCCTACTAAGGAACTCTCCACTTTATTCATGGGTATTTTTAGTAAGGTACTTTAATAATTTTTTAAAATTTTTACGGTTCCTACATTACATAAATTATGCAAATTTAACATCAAAAGGACAAAATAAAGTTTTTTAGGTTGCTTAGGAAAGCAACCCCTAAAGCTAAGTAGCATCCTTTATTAGTTAAGCAACCTATAAAAAAGTTGCTTCGTTTTAGCTCTCGTGCCAAGCAACCTAGATAAAGTTGCTCTTAGAAGTAAATTTTTGACAACCAAAATAATTGGACACTACCATTTAAGAACAAAATGAAGAATATCATGGCACATTTATGCATCTACCCACATAATTTCTATAGAAAGATTATATAACAGAAGAACATTTATATTAAAAATAAAATTTCAATAAAGGAGAAAAAAAGGTAAGTAAATTGAAAATCATTATCAACTCATATGTTGCCATTCAATCCAACGTTACGAAAGTCATCTTTTGAAAGAGAGAAAAATTGGAAGTGATCTCTCTATTGTGGCATTATGCACCAATAGAAGATGTAGTAGTGAGAAGAATAAAATTAAGCCCCCTTGAGCATAAATTAATCTAGCGAATGTAGACAAAGGGGAAGTAGAAGGAATTAGGGGCATAAATTTTTCGAGTCTTGCACACCCCAAAATGCTTCAAAAGAGGCATAGTGATAACTACTAGTAAGCTTAGTACTAGCTGATAGTGATGTGTTTTTGTAAAAATTTCTTTCAAGAATATTGAAGAAACCTAATAATAGCTAAGGAAGAAGGATTCAAGAACTTATTGCTAATTATGGAAAAACAAAGTAAACAACAATAATATAAAGTGCAATAATACAAGGGTGAGAGATAGAATGTGGAGTTTGGTTCGCCCCTAGTCTCTACAGTTCACAACAATTCCTTATCCAAAGAGGACTTCACATTTCATTCAACACAATAAGCATAAAGTGCTCCTCAAAGAGCTACAACAACACAATCACAAACACTTGAGTTGAGCCTTTATAAGAAGCTTTCAAACACACAAGGCTCAACTCATGATTCCACGAAATTACTCACAACAAACTATAGTATAGTACTTTATAAGAGATAGTAAATACAAAGCTAATAGCATTATACTATATCTCTCACTCACAAAAAACAATAATTACAATACAAGCCTTGAGAGCAAATTTACAAGGATTTAATAGCAATTAATAAGCTCAACTGACTATCTTTAACCCCAAACACTTGCATTTAAAGAGTTTTCAAGTTTTCTAGCTATTATCCACATTTACACCAATTTTAGTCGGTCATTTAGTTTTCCAAAGCCTAATTTTCTAATGTTAGCATCCAAACATCTCCCAATCTAACGTCTAGATGCCTCTAGAGACTGTACACTTTTCATATAGTGTCCAAACGTCTCCCATCATAGTGTTTGGATGTTAGTCTCCTAACCGCTTGTTTTTTTTTTTCATATTTTGGTCATATTTCTCTTATCTGAACCCTAATCGAGGTGATTCAAGATACTACAGAAAAGCTTAAAGAGAGCTTTGCAACTTTCATTTTTGATATTTAATAAATTCTAAATAAAGTAGGGTTTAAAATATATTTGAATCAAACTATAACAACAAGCATAAACAAAATCAAGTAAAACAAGTTCAAACATTTTCAAATTAAATTGAGCACTTGTTTTACTAATTACATATAATTTAAATATGATTGAGTGATTAATTGTGCATTTCATTTCCTCATCAAAATACAAGTTTAACAATCTCTCCCTTTTTTATGAAGATAATCTTTGCATAATTAATGCCCTCTCAATTTAACACTCCCCTCA
Source organism: Combretum micranthum (assembly GCA_024138025.1). Taxonomy (NCBI): domain Eukaryota; kingdom Viridiplantae; phylum Streptophyta; class Magnoliopsida; order Myrtales; family Combretaceae; genus Combretum; species Combretum micranthum. The sequence continues at coordinate 1,113,976 of JAMXBD010000304.1, forward strand.
ATTAAGCATTTGCCTTTTAAAAGAATTTTAGCAAATAAGTTCAAAAACTTTGATGCTTAACTATAAGAAAACAAAAGTTACACCTAATTTTTAAAATAACTATATTTATTCCTAAACATGTTAATCGTGCTATAACATTTCTCTTCCTATGACTCATCAAAAAGGAAATTACTGTTGGTCCCAAAAGATTAACCCAGGGGGGGGGGGTGGTTTGGGGGGTGTGCGGGGAGATGGGGTGAGGGGTAAATTGGTTTTCCAAAATGAAAATTTAATCTTTTCAAAAACTTAACCAAATTCATAAACTTAGTTAATCAAAATAAAATGGCTTCTTAAACTTGATGGAAAACAACAAACTTAATAAACAACAATTTAAATTACAATTCGAATACAAACAGATTCAAGAATCACGGTTTGATTATGATTAAAACCAAAATAAACTGCCAGATATTAGTCTCTGAATTAGTCTCTGTTTGGTTAATTCACTTCTAGTTACACTCTGAAATAGTTTCTAAATTTAGAACGTAGCTTAAATAAATAATCAGAAATATACGAAAATTTAAAAGATATGGTAGAGAAGATTGCAAAGCTATTTATAGAGGTTCCGCCTCGAGCGTCAGTCCTCTCTTCCAGCACCAAGCCGAGGATCCGGTTGTCTTTACCGGTATGTTCCACTATCCAAAACAAATCAAGTACAAGTTGTCTTTTACCAAAGCACTTGGCTACAATATGCACTCAGCTTGATCTCCTAGCTTCTTTAAGCTACAATCAATTCTACTGAGCCTACTTGTAACTCGCAATTTCACACAAACTATATAAAACAAATTCGTAGGAAAAGAATAAAATTCCTAACAAATTTCGATCAAATAGAAACAATTGAAAGAGATTGAATTTAGCGTAATGAAACTGGAATGAGTATTTGTTCTTCTGTTTTGAAGACTCTTTCTTTCGTGAAAATGATATTCTCGTATATTTGATTTGACTTGAATGAATATCTTTTTATTCTTGTTGTCTCCAAAGGCTATAAGAGATGGATAATTTTTTGCTTTGACTTTAGATAAGCCTTGCTGGTCATTTTTCATCTATAGCTTGGATAGACTTCACTTCCATAAATGTCGCTGGTCATCTTCATCTGGTAATGCGGCTCTATTCAAATGTTCATATTTGAACTATCTTTGTTTTAGATATCTTTGAAAGATTGATTACTTTGTTTCCATTAAAATATCCCATGAAAATAGCACATTGATATTAATCCATTTCAAATCTGAATTTCCCAGATCTTGGATAATCTTGTCTTCGACAAATATCTCTCATTAGATGGTCTTCTTATATAATGTCACGAGACAATAAATATATCATAAATCTTGAACTTCCAGATGTGATTATTTATGCATTGTCCAAACTTTAATTCTTCAAGGAATAATCCTTAATCAACTTAAATCCCTTTTGGATAATTGCACCAACTTTGTGGAACATTATTGAATGCATTATCCAAAAACATTCACTTTGATGCTAGGTCTTTAATTTATATTCCTTAGAAAATCATTCGTCCTTCATAATCGTGATTTTTACATATCTCAAAAACTTTGTAAATGGCCTTATGAAACAGCTTCTGATCGGTATTCAATCCTTCGTAGTCATTATAATTACTTTCTGAAACATTTTCCGATCGATATACAACCTATTGTAAAACATTGATTTTCCTTCTGAAACATTCTCTGAAAACTTATTTGTGTGTGAAAACCATTGTTAAATATTTTCTGAAACACTTTCTGAGTTGTGTCCTTTATAAAATTTTACTTGATTACTGCACACTTAATGAATTATGTTAGTACATACTTAACACTTTTTGTTATCATCAAAATCATCATTGAGAGAAACCAACAATTAAAGGAAATATGTATAAGAAACTATCATAAGAGATTTCTCAAAAGCGCATAACTTAGTTAAAAAAAATATATTTTTTTATGCGTTTCAACTTATTTGTGACAATATGTCACAAATTTATGCAAGTTAAGATTTTAAAAGGCATGTATTTTCTCAAAAATGTGCACAAAATTTCTAAAAAACATCTTCATGCTAACTTAAGCATTCATGCAAGTTTATTTAGCTCCATTAAGCATGAATAGGCAATGGTTTTGCACAAAACTCTTGAAAAACCAACTCCATGCATTTCAAACTCAAATTTAGTATTGGTTTGGTTCAAAACATGCATGAGCATAAAAAAATCTTCAAAATTGCATTTTTTTATCATATCAACATATCATATTCATAACTTTCAAGGGTACATAACACAAATTTTGCTTAAGTTAGGTATACCTTATTTTTGTCCTTAAAGTCCCTTTGGTACCTAAAAAAACACAATCACTTTGGTACCCATTTTTACTTGGGTCATTTAAGGTTAGGTAAAGAAAATATTTCTCTTATAGGCACCCAAACAAACTTACATTTGTGAACCAAATGCATAGGTTTCCTTATTGCACAATTGTATGCAATATGGCTAAACTTTCTATAATAGTGGCAAGTTCCATGAGTTACCCTCACATACCGAGTTTTGTGAGGCTTACAACTATTACTCCCATTATAGCTAATTTCATATTTGTTAAAATCATGTGTTTGCTTTCCAAGGCAAGAGTTCAAATTCTTCTCTTCCTCAATGAATTTGGCTATAATTGCATTTGCTTCACATAAGTCATTTTCAACTTTTCATTATCAATTCTAAATCTATCTAACTTTCCCAAAAACTCTTCATCATAACTACTACTAGCATAAACACCAATCTTATCATCTGATAGGCATGATTTATCCGTGTTCTACGTTACTTATTAAGTCCAATTTATGGTTTATTGACATAATTTATAGTAGAATTGGTACTTGGTTGATATATATATTCATTTCAAGTTAAATCGGAGCACATTGGAAGTATTAGAAGAAAGTTGAGGAGAGTTTAATCAAGAATGAAGCGAAGAAGTAAAAAGCTAGATGAAATATTGAACTTACGGGTGTGACTCCATGTTGTTAAGTCTCCCAGTTTGGTTTTGATAATAACAAAACATTTATGAGTGTTTACTAACAAATTCATTAAGTGTGCAGTGAATATGATCAAAAGTTTTATGAAAATGTTTTACAAAAGGATACAACTCAGAAAGTATTAAGGAGAGTTTTTCAAGAACAAGTGAGTAGTTAGAAAGTAATTCAAAAGGTAACCAATACTTTACAAATACTTGTTGTCACGCCCCAAAGGGTACCCTAAACGTGACAGTTTGCTACACTCAATATTAAAGCTTAAGTATGACAACCTTAGCCATTCCCAAAAGCTTTTATATTAAGTGTAAGGCGTACTTTCACAACTTTAGAGTACCATATATGGAATTATGAAGTTTAAGAAGATATGAATAACACATTTAAGAAAAGAGGATTCATAATAATCATTCATTCATATCAATGGCTTTACAAACTTAGGGACATATCCCCTTGATCACTAATCTATTACATGAATATTTGCACATAAATACTAATTCTATACTTTATCTGAATTTCTATTTTCCAAAAGAGATTACCTACCCGCAGGGTCCACGTGGCCTTAACTATAGGTAGGGAAACTGCAAAAGATATCTATCGGGGTATAAGCTAATAGGCTTAGTGAGAACTATTTCTATAAATAACTTCTTGTAACAAGATTCACGCAAGTTGATTAATCAAACATATGAAATGCAACAAACACGTGGGCAAACAAGCATATAGTTTTCCGAGAACTATATGTTGAATGGATTTGTACCCTCCATTCGGGGTTTGGTGATACATAACCTCAATTCAAGTAGTTTTAATTAAAAAGTTTTCATGCTCGCGAGCACTCATCGCCAAGCATTCCGAATCTACTTGATTGACCTTGCTTTCGGATCTTCCGCCAAGCATAATCCATTAAGCCGCCAAGCAAACGCTTTCGGATCATCCGCCAAGTGTTGCTTTCGACATGAGCTTACTATCCTTCTCACCCAATGCAATGTGACTCACTTCGTGGTATGCATGAATTCATTTATTTATAAAGTCATAGCATAATTATTTTTAAATTTAAGGCGATCAAGGAATTTCATACAAATCAATACTATACTAAAAAACAACATTTAAAACAATTCCGGCTTCGATATTCTAATAATTCTTTCAAGATTATTTGACATACACATCGTTTTATCTTTTCTAACTCTAATGCACAACTAATTTACAAGCACAACAAGTATAGCATTTAATGGAAATAAACTCACGATGCTATGATGACAATTCCTCTAGGTGGATGAGTCGTTCACACACTCACTAAGTCGTAATAATCCTCGGGAAAAAACCTTCTTCGGGTCAAGGAAACCTTCTTCGGGGTCACCTAGCCAAAGAAAATACCCACAATGAGTATTCCTTGATGATTTTCTTGAAATTTGACAAAACAATGTCAAAAGAACGTTAAAGTTCGTATAAAGGAATGTTCCAACTTAAAATGGCCATAACTTGTCATTTTAACTCGGAAATCGCACATATTATACCGATTTCTACTACTCGAAAAGATCTACCCATTTCCAAAATTTATATTCAACAAACAAGGCCATATAGACTCCGAAAAAGTGGCGACAAAATTCACCACGAGTTTTCTACACAAAACAACTTTGGTTCAAGAAATCAAAATTTGTTTGATAACTACTTAGTTATCTTTTAGTTGAAAAATTCTTTTTTATACTATATAACTCATATTTAGGCATGCTCAAGTGTTTTTGTTGTCCAATTATTTTTCTTGAGTAAAATAATGTCGGTTTGAAGCTTTTAGAAAATATACTTTCCAAAAATTGTTTTTGTAGATTTCTTGTAATGAATACCTTGTTTCCTTTGTTTTCTAAAAATGTTTTATGTTTCATTATTTTTCTCAAGTAAAATTAAATTTTTCTATTTTCTAAGTTTCCTATTCTAATATTAATTTGGAGTTTTTAGAAAATACACTATTTATTTTTCTTGTACAAATTTCTTTGTCTATTTGTTTTGCAAAATCCTTGCTTGAAAACTTCTCATTCTTTTCTCATGCCTCATAGAAATCATTCATTCATAAAAGTTTGTTTTCTTGATAAAAACAAAGTGGATCAATATGTGAGTTAAGAAACCTTTTTCTAACATTTTTGTGTGTTTCTTTGTAACTTGAAAAGAAATAACATTATTATATTTTTTTTTTCAAACCATAGATTTCTTTGCCTATGTTGTAAAGGTCTTTTACTTGAAAATTCCTTAGCCATTCATCTTGCTCATCTTTTAGAAAAAGAACCATTTTTGTATCAACAAATATTTTTGAAAAACAAGGGTGGAATATAAAGTTTAAGTACTTTTTAAGTAAAAGTAGTTTCTAAAAATCATAGTGAGTTCCTTTTGTAACTTGAAAAGGAATGAGTTTATTTTTTGTTATCTTATAGATTTATACATTACATAACTCATCTCTAAGTGACAAAATTCTTCTTTTGTTTAATTATCTTTAGAAAATAAAATTTTTGAATAACAATCTAAATGAACATGATTATGAGAATAATAGTAAGCAAAATAGTATAAAACATAAATAATAAAGTCAAGTATTGGAGTCTTAGCTTTTTCAAGGCTCCCGAGACTAAGAAGTAGACTAGTCCCAAAATAAAATAAAATGAAAGAAAGAAAAACTTGTTTTGACTTGATGAGGACAAGTCTAAGACTAGAGGCTAGTCGTAATTTAACAAGGAATAAATAAATAAATAAATTGCAATTGAATAAATAAATAAATTGCTTTGCATGAAATAAATAAAGTGCAAGTGAGCTTATATGCTCTAAAGAATATGTATATATATATAGATAATAATATATTAACAATAATAAAACAAAAATAACAACATAAATGGATTGGCATGAACAAGACCAATATATGAACATAATGTAGTTTTCATAACTTGTAGTCTTTGGAAACTCACACTATGGTCATGTAAAGTTACATGACATGAAGAAGAAGAAAGAAATATGAAGTGGTTACCTGAAGAAGACTTTGGTGTGGTTATGTGGTTATGGTTTTGGTTTGATGGTAGAAGTGGTTGTAGAATTATTTTGGAAGAGTTTTGGGATAGTATTTTGAGAGAGTTGTTAGAGGAGATTTTGGGAGATTTTTTGTAAGAATTTGTGGGTAGTGAATATGTGAAAGAAGTGAAAGAGGAGGGGGGTATTTATAGGAAATTGAGGAGTGATTTTTGTGTGTTAAAATAAAAAAAAATAAAACAAATTGAGAGGGAAAGGGGGACAAGGGGCACCGGCCATGCATGGGAGGGGGGAAATGTGATTTATTTTTTTCACTTTTTGATAAATGAAAGATGTAATGTGTAAAGTAGATGTGAAATAAAGTTATGGGAAAGGTAAAAAGTTAAGTTTATAGGTTATGTGGAGTGTAAGAATAGGTGTAAGAAAAAGTAGAGATAAAAGAATAGTGTAGAATAGTAATGAATAGTGTAATGTAAAGTAGATATGACTAATAAAGTACCGGTAGTAAGAAAATACGCGTATAATAGCTATATCTGTTATTTTTACTTACCGAAAAATTACGAAACTGATATTTTTATGAGTCTAACGGTGTATTCGGAATATTTTGATTATTCCGGGCTCCCGGACACGCTTTTCGAGAATTGTGTCCAATCGGGTTCAAAGGACACCCGAAATTCGCAAAACTGATATTTTTATAAAACCTATAGTTATTACGAACTATTCTAGCTAATTATCCCAATTTCATTTTCTAGGGCCAAAGAAAACGGCAATGCCGGATTTAATTTGATATGGTAAACTAGGGTTTTGTTGACCTTTAGGGTTCCATTTGACTTCCGGTTTAGGGTTTTATGCTAAACTGATTCAAAAAATTTAGGGGTTTACACTTGTATACCAGTCAGAAGGAAATTCAGAGACCAATGCGAGGTCACGACCATGAATATGAAAAATGAATGATTTCCAAATTAATTTGTAATTTTGAAGACCCAGCACCAAAGTAAATGTATTTGGGTAGTGCATTCAATTATGTTCCACAAAGTTGGATAAATTATCCATGGGGATTCAAGTTTTCATTGGATTAAAGCTTGTTCTTAAGGATTAAAAGTTGAAAAGAAACTTAAGTTTATATGGTTTATTTCAAATCTCTTTGGACAGATTCAAGTTTAAAATAAAAAACAAGAAGCTAATACATTTATTTTTTGGCCGTGTATTAATAAGACAATGGTCTTAAATCACAAGGATTAGGACAGCTGTTTGGATTAACGACAGCCAGTTGAATTCAAACTTACGAGATACATGGGCTGAAAAGATATAGGAAACAGATTAGTTTTCAACTTTGAATAATATCAGAGAGCATCTATCCTAATCAGACGCAATTCATGGGATTGTTATCCACATTCAAGATTATCTTCATAAGCTGGAAATTCAAACAAAAAAAAATAATGAACAGTGAGTTTTTCATGGGATATTTTCTTTTCAATAGGAACAACGAGATCTGATCAAATCTTTCAAAGATTATCTACAACAAAGCTGATTTAAATTTTAAACGTTTGAAGAAAATCCATCAGAAGATCAGATCCGGATTAGAAGCAAAATATCTTGATCGGCAAGACAAAGGGAAATCTGAATTTATCCAAGCTATTGTAGATGAAGACAAAAACGACCAACCGATTTTATTCGAGAAAATAAAGCTGAATATCAAGACCTAATCCATTACTAGCCATTGAACAATGACAAATATATTACAAGCACAGAATAAAGAAGAGACATCCATCCTTTATTTGAAAAAAAAAAAAAACAAGCAACAAAAAGCTCTCAATATTTTCCTCAAGCAAATACTGTCATTTATATTTTCACTGTACTGAAATTAGAGGATATTTTACTTATTTCCTTAAGTTGATTTGTGATTACTCTTTGAGTGAGTTTGAGAGTTAGAAGTAGGCTCAGTAGTTTGATTGTAGCTTAAAGGAAGCTAGGAGGATCAAGCTGAGTGCAATTATAGCCAAGTGTTTTGGCAAAAGACAACTTGTAACTTGTTGATTTGTTGGATAGTGGAACATATAGGTGTGGAATACCGAATCCCTGGCTTGGTGTTGGAAGAAAAGACTGACGCTCGAGGTAGAACCTCTATAAATCAATTTTGCACTCTCTTCTCTCTTATCTCTTTAAATTTTGTGCATATTTTATTATTTGTATGAGTTACAATTTAGATTCAAGAACTAAATTGGAGAGAACTGAAAGTGCTATTACTAATCAGAAACCAAATCAGAGACTAAGACTGGAAGTTTCACTCTTGTTTTTGTTTAATGTATAGTGATCATTTTTCAACCTGTTTTCATCTGAATTGTGAAATAAACTTTTGTTTATTAAGTTTATTGTTTTTAAGTGAGTTTAAAAAGCTATTTTAATTTGATTAACTAAGTTTGTGAATTTGGTTAAGTTTTTATAAGATTAAATTTTCATTTTGGAAAACCAATTCATCCCCCCTCTTGGTTATCTTTTTGGGACCAACACATGTTAAAGGAAGGAAATCTTAAAATCAATAACAACTAAGGGGATCATCATGAGCATGGATTAAAAAAAACTCAGCTCCAGAAGTTAGGAAGGTTAACCTCACGCTCATGATTCTAGTTAATTTGAAGGAAACTCGAATCCATAAGCTTCTAAGGAAGACATTATGGGCATAGTTTGTGACAATACTCATGACCAGACACTACAAAAAGGTGTCTTTACAGCATGACTTTTCGGAAAGTTGTGACTAGACATTACTAAAGGGAGTTGTATGGCCATGACTCTCGAGGCTATGACTCTCAGTGGGATAGGCTGACACATAGCTTTTTCATAAATAGTACATTAATTAGATAATTTATGTCAATAGTTCCATGTCTTCGTTTATAACCTTTAGGAAAGTGTATTAGGTATAAAAAGCACCGCACCAATTCATTGAATGGGGATCGAATTCATTTTTTTTCTCAATTGCACATGTTCATAGTGAGTAACCAATAAGTAGTATCTGTGAGAATTGGAGTGTGTGTGAGTGAATGCTACAAATTCAAGTGTTGTATTATGTATTTTTTGAGAGAAACTTGAGAAAGACGGTCGGAATCCATTGTTCGTGTTTGTAAAACATCCTTACAGTTGTAATTGAAAAGGGGTTTCCTTCTTTTCCCTATTCGCATTTTTCATAACTTGTTTATTTTTCTATCATTGTTTTTGTTCTTTTTCCATGAGTGAGTAGGAATTTAGGGTTTACAACATCATGTGAACATAAAAGGGCATATTTATATAAATCCAAATTGTTGATTGTTAATCTCTAGTGGTTAGAACTTCAATATTATTAAGATAGTGTAGTACACGATACGGTCTTATAATAGATCTTGATGGAATACGTTGAGAAATAGTTCCATGCAGTAGATCTAGACCACTAGATCAAACTATTCCTACTAATAGAAATATTATTAGGAAGTTTGTTGCATGTGTTGTGAAATTCAAGAATAGTAATAGATATTAATGCAATCTTAACTTGTCCATTAGTTAAGAAAGATTCTAAAGGATATAATTAAGATTAGAGTTGAGTAGTTCTGAGAAGAATACTAATGAATTAAGAATTTCTATAGTTAACAATTAATAGGAAGAATACTCTATTGAATCATGTTAATATGGTGGAGTAAACTTGTTTTGAGTTAAATTTGTTGTTGTTATCGTGTTATTTTGTGACCCTGTTTAGTGCACTAATAGTTAGTGTAGTTTATTCACTTGATTAAGATTCAATTTACTTGACTTAATTATCCAATTACTAGTCAATAGGAAATTTAATTAGTACTAGTGTTTGTATCTATTCCTTGTCAAGACGACCCTATACTCATCCATATTAATAACAACAAGTACACTTGCTTATCAAACCAAGTGAAAGACAGAATATAGGTTCATAAATTTAAGACTTGATAGCTCTAATTAAAGGCGATCATCATCACATTTCAAAGTTTTGTTTCCTAGGTTAAGTAAATCATTTTCAATTTTCAACTTCTCATTCATTTTGGTTGACTCATCATTTCTATTTTTCAACTTACTATTTTCCAATTTCAAATATTCAATTTCTTCATTCAACTTATCATTTTCAATTTTAATTGCTCTATGCTTGTCGAGCTCGAATTTTGCTCCTATTCTCCTAAAGGTCTTGATACGTATCAAACTCGGCCCATTTGATACGAACACTTGATAAGAAACCAGTAGGGTTTTGTAAAAAGCTCGATGTTTTAAGAAATAATATGATTGGAGCCGCCACTGGCTAAAGCCGGAAAAAAGAGTGAACTAGAAACCAAATGGATGGTTTGGTTTTTGGTTTGGCTACCGATATGCACGAAAAACCAAAAATTGATGGATCCAAAGGCTGTTATTTTAAAACTTAAATGGTTATCTAAGCTTTTATGAGATTTAGAAATCTCGAATATATGGGCCAAATTAATTTTGAATTTTTTGGAAAAAAAAAAGATATTTATATATTTACAAAATATATATATTTTTTATTTTTGTATTAAAAAGGATCCTAAAAGTTTTTATTTTTGCGACCGCCCCGCAGGTGCCTACTTATCCACTAATCGGAAGCAAGTCCTCATAGTTTGTTTAATTTTTGTAAAATTTTTAATTTGTTTCTCTTTTTTAATTATGAAAATCTACCAAGCTTAAGTAATTAACCATTTATTATTTTGATTTTGAAATTTCTAGAGAAATCTAATTATTTGATTTTGAAAATTCTTAAAAGTGTGGTAATTTTTGGAAAACCCCATTTATTATTTTTTGTATTTTTTAGAAAATAACTAAGATGATATATATAAGCCTACAAAAGGATTTTCTAGTACTATATATAAAGAAAAAAAGAATTTTTTTTAATTGATTTAATGAATTTTTCATTTTTTTAATTTTTAAACAAAATCAAAATTTATGAAAGACTAAAGCGACTAATCACATCAAATAATTCGTGAAATCCCATTGATATTACTTTAACTCAGCATTCGCAAGTCGCCATCCAATTGTCACTTATCGAAAAGGTGATCTGGAAACAATAATCTAAAAAAAAAAACTATATATATTTTTTGTGCATTTTCATAACTTAAAATATTATTCAATAATCATAATAAAACCTATCCTAAATTTGTTTATTTACTAATTCACTTTTACTTACCTGAATACTAATATCATCATACACATATCATATATTATCACATGCGCACGCACAAACACACACACATTTTTTTCTTATTTCTTTTCTTCTTTTTCATTTCTTTTCTTTTCTTGTTTACATAATAATAATAATAATAATAATAATAATAATAATAATAATAATAATACCGAACAGAAGTTAAGTGAAAATTTGAACCTGAAACTCGGAGTAAAAGAGATTTTGAATGCCAATTGAACTATAGTTGAATCGGAGACGGGAGTTTGGATCCTGCAAAACGAAATTAACCTTCTTTATCTCTCTCTGGTCGATGTTAGTCAATGGCGAGGTTGGTCTCGAAGTTTATGAATGATGGTTCGTGTTTGTTGCTATGGGTATCGGGTCTGCGTGATGAACTTGGTGATGGCCGACGAATGGTAGATTTGGTGGTTGTGGTGAAGCTGGTTATTGGTTTAGGTTTTTGCGATGGCGATGGCGATGGGTGATAGCCTTGGTCTGTTTTGGATGTCTGGATTTGATTACGGGTGCTGGCCGAGATGTGACTACGGTGGATGTGATGGCGGAGATGAGTTTTAGTTTCGGGTGTGGGTTTGTTAGTAGTTCTGGGTTGGGGTGGTGATGTTTTTCATGAAAGAAAAGATAGGAGAGAGATCGATTTCTGTATTTTTCAAGTTTCTCAAGTTTGTTTGCATCTTTGAATATGGGTTTTTCTTCTTCTTTTTTTTAGATATGATTCTTGTCCATCGAAGAGCAAGAATTAGCCATCATTTTATAGGAGTATGGAGGAAGTCAGAGGGGCGAACGCAGCCATTAATGGCTATTATGAAGCTGAGCACGACCATTAATAGCTAACGGTTTCGAAGCTTAAAGGTCGAAGACGGCGTTACGAAAATTTTGAATTGAAACGTCTGATTTTAAAACACATTAAGAGCTCAAAGTTAATCATAGAATCCACTTTTGGTTTTCCTAACAAAAAAAAGGAGCTCAAAACGAGCTTGAATGGAGCTTGTTCGAGCTCCGACGGACAAAAATGGCGGTTGGGATAATTGGGGAAGACGACATGCGTGGGATACACGTGCGTGTCTCCCCAGGCTTGTGAAGCTGACAAAAATGGTGCTCTGGGTAATTAGGGAAGACGACATACGTGGGATACATGTGCGCGTCTCCCCAAGCGTGTGAAGCTATGCACGTGCCAAAATAAATCCCTTCGTATGCTACTTGCATAAATCGAACTTTAGTCCCTTCCCTTACACATCAAAGCCTTAACCAACTGAGCTTCAAGGTCTGAATTGATTTTTAAATGCAGCCCAAAGCGCTATAAAATTAATATAAAATATTTTTTTAAATATATATATTTATTTTCCAATTTAATTTTTTTTAATTTTAAAAAGCTTACTAAAAGGATGGGGTTTTCTGAATTTTTAATTTTCTTTATTTTCCTTTTTTTAGTTTTTTACATTAAATAATATTTTTGAATTTTTATAATTTTTATTTTTATTGTATTTTCTATCTTTTTACAATTTTTATGAATTTTGAATTTTTTGTTCATTTTTTATATATATTTTTAAAAAAGAGGTAAAAATGAAGTGTCAACAGCTGCCCCCTTTTATGGTGGAGTTTGAAGAAAATTCCACTATAAAGATAAAAGGAGACACCATTTTTGCCCAAAACCTACACTTGGCAGATTAAACTACAAAACGTCACCTTGACAAGTAGGGGTTTTTGAAAATTTCATATCCTGAAAAGATTTGTTTTTTTTTTTTTTTTGTGCTCTGTTAAGCAAAGATAAAGAATATGCACCCCGAAGGAAAAACTTTGCACGCCAAAGGGAAAGAATATACATCCCGAAAGGAAAAAGGTTATTTTGCACCCGGAAGGGAAAAACTTTGGACCCCAAAGGGAAAAGATTTGCACCCTGAAGGGAAAGCATATGCACCCCGAAGGGAAAATATTTGCACCCAAAAATGAAAAGATTTTGGGAAATTTTGAGAACAAGGAACTGTTAAATTCTTCACCAAAGCAATCTTGTTAAGAGAAAATTCGTTATTTGTTCCAACTCCACTAGGAAAAATTGTTAAAAGAAGTTTTGAGAAGTTCATTCATTGGGGATGTATTTTCACTAGATATTATTGAATCATGTTATCTCACTACGAATATAGGGAAACATTTACTAGGGAGATAAAATTCATGTGGTAGGACAGAGTTCAGTGTACTTACCTAGACGGAGGAGACTGTGACCATTCTAGTTGCTTCTGTTGATTTTGCAATAATCATTTGGAGGTCAAATTCTGACTCAATTACGTACCAACAGTGAGACTCGAGATTCTTGACACTACCTTGAGCTGTATCCTTACAACACAGAGCTGAATGCTATCTTTTTGGGAATTTCCAATGAGAAGCTTACTGTCTTTCAACTTCAAGCATAACAAGCTTAACAATTGTTTTAATTTGCTTACATGGGCTGGATGATGTTGTATCCAAAATGATCTTCATATTTTCTTATCTTAAAGGTGTCACAAGTTTGGCACCCTCTTATCTTTTCAACTGCACTAGAATAATGTTCTTCCATTCTTTCTACGAAGAGTTTTTGTTGGTATTTATTGCTAATCATGTTGCTCAGACTGTTCTAAAAATTCTATATCAAATATCTACTACATAAATTCAGTTACTTTGCAGGTGACCCTTCTGGGGAGAGTGCTCCTTTCTATAATTGGTAATGAGAGGGGTTAGTCCATGCAACAATAAAAGTCCTTTTTTAATATAAGAATGATAAGTGTTAAAAGACCCATATTTTCTATACTCAATTGATATAATTTTGCATTAATTTTATGTGAAATTCTTAAGAGAAAGATACTTAAGTGTTGAATATTTGTTTTTCAGGGTTTAAGTACTCATTTGGAAGATTTATGGATGATTTAAGTAAAAACAAGGAAAGATTTAACGAAGGCTACAAAGTGATGATTTTCAAGTGTGCACAACGTTCATGCATGGCCATTCAGATGCTTGTGCAGAAGGAAAGAAGGTGACCAGCGAGTATCTTAATTCATGCTCTAGCAGCTGCACAATGAGTGTACAAGGTAGTGCAAAAGCAAATAACTCGATTCGAGAAAAAAAAGAAGATTTGGAGTTATGCACAACCTCGTGCACGACCGTGCAAAAGGCCATGCATAACTTAAAGATGTCAAAAATCCATTTTTTGCTCATTGTGCACGGCCCCGAGCACGGCCATGCAGACCCCCATGCACACATGAATTTTCCCTATACTATAAATAGCCGCTTTATTGATTTATTTGGGATTGTGGACCGTACGTTGGGAACCCTAGGAGAGAAAAGACGCACTTAAAGACTCCTAACCTTAAATCTTGTGAAACCCTAAACCTAATATGAATTGAATTGCCTTGATTAATGAGAAGTTTATACTTTTGCATCTATTCATGTATTATAATTGTTTTGTGATTGATTTATGCGCAAAGTTAATTACATGCATGATTCTTATTAGATGGAAGAGGTTTTATCCAGTAAGTTAGATCTTCATGAATAGGAAAGTCATATGTTTCATCTAGAGATAGAGAAACTTTGATTTGCTGTAATAAAGATTTGATCTTTGCTTATGAACTAGGATCTTTAATGCGATCTTGTATTGATATTAATTAGGAAGAGGTTTCTATTAATTCATGCAAGATTAGAAATTGATTAACTCAAGGGAGTAATTAGTTTAATAAAAAGTTCATGCAGTGCAAGGTGTGAATGAGTCATTAATCAATATATCTTTATATGAAAAGTTAGGGTTTAGGGTGGAGCAAGATGAGGGGTATGTTGAATATCTTGTGATTGATTATAATTCTTAAAAGCTTTCATAAGGATCTTAGGGTTAATTAAATTAGTTAATTAGTAGTTGATGATAATACATATTAATTTAAGAACTAGACTAAACTGTGGAGAAAGGGTAACACTAATAATTGTTTCTTAGATTCTTGAGGACGATACCTAATTTTAATCATATACTATTTCGAATAGGTATACTTGCCTTTGCTCGATCGTAGGATTAATTCTAGGTTTATAAAATTTAAAGTTTGACACGATCGGTTTTAAGTGCATCAAGTTTTTGGCGCCGTTGCCGGAGAACCTAGCAATATTAGGACAGCCTGATTAACTACTAATTTAGTCATTTATCTTCTTTTGCAATTTATTTCTCTTTCTTCTTGGATACTTCATAAACTCTAATCTACTTTCATCTTTTGTAGTTTATGCTAAGAAGTTCTTCATCGGAAAATATTGACCTTGATCCTGAGATTGAACGAACACTTCGTAGAGGGTTGAGAGCTAGGAGAACCGCCCTAGAAAGACCAAACACCATGGATGGAGATAGGAATGAAGATCTCTGAATCAGGTTCATGGGAACGGAAATAATCCAATTCAAGTCATTGCAAATGATCTTCATCGACCTATGTGTGAGTTGTTTATGCCCATGATCGATGGAGTTGCACCACCTATTGCAATGCCTATAATTCAGGCAAACAATTTTGAGTTGAAGCCTGCTTTAATCCAGATGGTGCAAGTAAACCAATTTGGTGGGGGAACTACATAAAATCCACATGCTCACTTAAAACGTTTCCTCCAGATTTGTAGTACTATTAAAAGCAATGGAGTTTCCGAGGATGCTATACGCCTTAGACTATTCCCTTTCTCTCTTAGGAATAAGGCAAGTAGTTGGTTGAATTCCTTACCTCCTTATTCTTTGACCAATTGGACTCAAGTGGCACAAAAATTTCTGGAGCAATTCTTTCCACCTAACAAGACAATTCAGTTGAGGAATGAGATATTTTCTTTCCGCCAATTTAAGGGAGAGTCACTATATGAAGTTTGGGAAAGATTCAAGGAACTCCTTCAGCGTTATCCTCACCATAAGATTTCCCTTCATGATTTAATTCGGATATTTTATACTTCTCTTGGTGATCAATTAAAGACAATGATTGACATCGTAGTTGGTGGAGGTTTGATGAAAAAGTGTGCTCTTGAAACTTATGATTTAATTGATGATATGGCACGTAATACATTCTACCGGCACAGTGAAAGGACTAAACCAAGACATGTTGCTACCATGCGTGAGTCAGATGAGATTGCTAAACTTCAAGCACAATTGGCATCACTTACAACTCAGATGAGTAGAATGCAACCTATATCAAGTGCAGGATCAAGCTATATACCGAATGTAGAAATTTTGTCTCAATGTGGGTCTCCCATGAGTTCAATAGGGGACTATGATGTTTCTAATGTTGCTTTTAGCATCGAGGATGTCAATTTTATGAATATTTTTTATAGAACTTCAGGGAATTATAATCCCTATAATAATACCTATAACCCTGGCTGGAGGAATCACCCTAATTTTTCATGGAGCAACCAAAATGCTCAAAGATCAAACAATCCACCAGGATTTCAAGGCAATAACCGCAACAATTACCAGCACCTCAACAACCCCCTGCTTTACCACCACTTGAGAAAGCCGAATGTTGAAGATGTGTTGGCACAGTTTATTCATAATTCTGACACTCATCACAGAAATCAAGAGGCTTCCATTCATAACCTTGAGAAGCAAATTGGCCAATTGGCTAAGTTGATGTCTGAGAGACCTCAAGGTTCACTCCCTAGCAATACTGAACCAAATCCTAGGGAGCATGTAAAGGCCATTAATTTGAGAAGTGGGAAGGAGTTACATCCCGACTTACCAAAGAAGCAGGATGGAGATGAGAGTCAAAATCCTATTGGAGAAGCGGTACCCGAGAGATCAAAGAAGGAACAAAAATCACCACCACCAGCTGTGAAAGAGTATAAGCCATGGATTCCATATCCAGCTCGCCTCAATCAGACAAAGGACAAGGAACAATTTGGTAAATTCTTGGACTTATTTAAGCAGTTACACATTAACATTCCTTTTGTTGAGGCGCTTTCAGAGATGCCAAAGTATACAAAGTTCTTGAAAGAACTTTTATCTAACAAGCGAAAATTGGAGGATGTTTCTATAGTAGAAGTTGGGGCCAATTGCTCATCTATCATTCAAAATAGGCTTCCTTCAAAGCTGAAAGACCCTGGCAGTTTTACAATCCCCTGTGTGGTTGGCGATATTAATGTTGAAAAAGCTTTAGCAGATCTGGGAGCAAGTATTAACTTGATGCCCTACTCATTCTTTAAGAAGCTAGGACTTGCTAAACCTAAACCTACTAGGATGAGCTTACAGCTTGCTAATCGGTCTGTCAAATTCCCTCAAGGGATAATTGAAGATGTTTTGGTGAAAGTGGGAAAGTTCATTTATCCAGTCGATTTTGTGGTTCTTGACATGGATGAAGACGAAGATGTACCTCTCATTTTGGGAAGACCCTTCCTCGCTATCGCCAGAGCATTGATTGATGTAGAGGGAGGTAAACTCACATTAAGGGTAGGTGATGAAGAGCCAGTGGTTACAATTGCTCCGACCTTGAAGTATCCGATAAGTACAATGATTCATGCTATTCGGTCGATATTATTGATTCCTCCGTCAATGAACACTATGTAGAATTATTATGCAAAGATGAATTAGAGTTGAGCTTGACAAGAGGAGAGGAGGAAAGTGTGAGTAAATCAGAAGTAGAAGCTTGCAAGAACAACTTGATGCTGCATAAGAGATTACACCTCTTGGTGGGTTTGAAAACTTAAAAGCGGGTAATGAAGCAAGGCTTAGGAGCTCTATTGAAAAATCGCTTGTTTTGGAATTAAAGCAGTTACTAGACTACTTGGAGTATGCCTTCCTTGCAGCAGATTCCAAGCTTCCGGTTATCATTGCTTCGAATTTATCATAACAAAAAGATCGATTACTCACAGTTTTGAGAGCTCATGCGCAAGCAATCACATGGCAAATTTCAAACATAAAAGGTATCAACCCCTCTTTTTGTACTCACAAAATTCTTTTGGAAGAAGGATTGAAGCTGGTAGTGCAGCCACAGAGAAGGCTAAACCCCAATATGAAAGAGGTGGTTAAAAAGGAAGTCATTAAGCTTCTGGATGCTGGACTTATATACCCTATTTCTGATAGCAAGTGGGTTAGTCCGACACAGGTTGTGCCAAAAAAAGGAGGGATGACTGTGGTCCCCAATGATAAGAATGAACTTATTCCAATACGTACTATAACAGGAAGGCGAGTTTGCATAAATTATCAGAAACTGAATGATGCAACTCAGAAGGAGAAGGACCATTTCCCTCTTCCCTTTTATAGATCAGATGTTGGAGAGATTAGCCAGACATATGTACTACTGCTACCTAGATGGGATGTTCAGGTACTTCCAGATACCAATTGCTCCAGAGGACTAGGAAAACACTACCTTCACTTGCCCTTATGACACATATGCCTATAGACGAATGCCATTCGAGTTATGTAATGCATCGGCTACGTTTCAGTGGTGCATGTTAGCTATTTTTGATGACTTGGTAGAAAAAATCATGGATGACTTCTCGGTTTTTGGGGACTCATTCTCGGATTGTTTGGAGAACATGGAAAAAGTGCTAATTCATTGTGAGGAGACAAATATAGTATTAAACTGGGAAAAATGCCACTTTATGCGTAAGGAGGGCATTGTGCTTGGCCATAAAGTTTCCCACAAAGGCATTGAAGTTGATCAAGCGAAAGTGGAGGTGATTTCTAAACTTCCTCCCCCAAATTCAGTCAAGGCCATCAGAAGCTTTCAAGGCCATGCTGGCTTCTATAGATGCTTCATTCATGACTTCTCCAAAATAGCTCGTCCTCTAATTAAGCTATTGGAGAAAGATGTGCCTTTTCACTTTACATCTGAATGCCACCATGCCTTTGATGTCCTCAAGGAGAAGTTGACAAATGCACCCATCATGATAGCTCGGATTGGAGTTTGCCTTTTCAGCTCATGTGCGATGCTAGCGATTATGCCGTTGGAGCTATTCTTGGTCAGAGGCGTAATAAGCATTTTCAACTTATATACTATGCTAGCAAAACTCTTACAAGTGCTCAAGCTAATTATACCACATTGAAAAGAGATGCTGGCTGTGGTGTTCACATTTGATAAATTTAGTCATATCTCATTCTTTCTAAGGTGATCGTATATATGAATCACTCGACCTTGAGATTTCCGCTAATTAAAACAGATGCGAAGCCTAACTAATCCGTTGGATACTGCTCCTACAAGAATTCGTTGTGGAAATTTGTGATAAGAAAGGGGCGGAAAATCTAGCTGCTAATCACCTCTCAAGACTTGAGAATCCCTATTTAGAGGAACTCAAGGAGGAAGATATCAATGACTCTTTTCCGGAAGAGAAGCTGTATGCCATATATCAGCTCATGAATGTGGAAACACCTTGGTTTGTAGATTTTGAAAATTATTTGGTGGCTAGAGTTCTTCCCATGGCCTTAATTCTCATGCAAAAAGGAAGCTCTTTTCAGAACTTAAATATTACTATTGGGAGGATCCTTTCCTATTCAGGTTTGTGGTGATCAAATGGTTAGGAGGTGTGTCCCCACGAAGAAGGCTGGAAAATTTTGAGTGAGTGTCACTCTGGACCTGCTGGAGGTCACTATTCTGCTAACCGGACTGCACATAAAGTCTTAGAGGCCGGTTTCTATTGGCCTACAATATTTAAGGATGCCCAACGTCTTTGTGCCATATGTGATAGCTGCCAACATGTTGGGAATATCTCGAGAAGAAACGAGATGTCTCAAAATTTTGTTCTTGAATGTGAAGTTTTTGACTTATGGGGCATCGACTTTGTGGAACCATTCCCCACTTCTTATGGGAATAAATATATTTTAGTAGCAGTGGACTATGTGTCCAAGTGGGTTAAAGCCCAAGTACTGTCTACAAACGATGCACGAGTTGTTTTAAAATTCCTTAAGCGCTATTTTCACGGTTTGGAGCCCCTAGAGCTATCATAAGCGATAGGGAACACATTTCTGCAATGTCCAAATGGAGAAGGTGTTGAGAAGATATGGAGTCACATCGAATTGCTACACCTTACCACCCCCAGAAAAGTGGTCAAGTGGAAGTCTCCAATCGTGAGTTAAAGAGAATTCTCGAGAAGATGGTGCAGCATAATAGAAAAGAGTCTAAAAAGCTTGATGATGCTTTGTGGGCATATGGAACAGCCTACAAAACACCTTTGGGGACTACTCCCTATAGGCTGGTTTATGGGAAATCATGCCAACTCCAGTGGAGATTGAACACAAAGCACATTGGGCAATCAAATTGGTTAACTTTGATTTAAGAGATGCTGGAGTAAAAAGAAAGCTGCAATTGAATGAACTTGATGAGTGGAGAAGGCAAGCTTATGGAACTATGAGGATTTACAAAGAGAAAGTAAAGAAATATCATGATTCACACATCCACCAGTCAAGGGAGTTCAAGGAAGGGGACCAAGTTCTATTGTTTAATTCCCGGTTAAAACTTTTTTCGGGAAAATTGAGGTCAAAATGGTCCAGTCCTTTTGTGGTTAAGAAGGTATTCCCACATGGCACGTAGAGCTTGAACACCGGATCATGACAATTTTAAAGTCAATGCCCATCGCTTGAAACTCTATTTGAGTGACGGAACAGAACGTGAGAATCGAGAGGACTTTCTACTCAAATTACTAGACAATTAGCTGACGAAAGTGAAGGACGCCGAGCTAACGACGTTAAACAAGTACGCTTCTTGGGAGGCAACCCATTTCTAACTTGGGTAAGTTTAGTTTCTTTAGTTTATCTTTCGTTTCACTATCCTAAGTTATTCTATTGCTGTCAAAATTGCAGATTTTGGAATGTTCCTCAACTTAATTAAAGGGAGTAAGAATTGATTTCTTAGTGTGGGAACACAAAACTTCAAGTAAGATTTCTCAAGTTTTAATCTCAAGCGTACCTAGTAAGTTCTTTTTAGCCCTATTCACCTATAACGAGGTGCACAAAACTCGTAACACTTGTAAATACCTGCACAAAGTTGAGCCAGGCTATACTTGAGACAGGGCGCAACTTAAGAGAGCTACTGAACTGTCACGTCCCAAAGTGTGCCATACACGTGACAGTCCGCCACACTCAACATTTAAACTCAAGTAAGACAACCTTAGTCTTTCGTGAGTTTGAACATCGGGTGTAAGGCTCACTCCCATCATACATAGACCACACTTTGCTTCGTAGTAGCTTAAGGAGACATACATAGCAGCAAGAATGTAAATCATGACCGTCTTACAGAGAATTATTCTATTACATGAACTAGGAGGCATACCCCCGATAGCAATGATAAGAATTCTCAAGTTCACGAAATTCCTTGTATTATCCTTCAGACACTGGTCCCGGGAAACAGGATTAGAAGTCCATTTCTACTTTTAGGACCCGGCCTCATCAAAAGCTCCATAACATCTAAGAACTATACCTGATGTCCCCGGGTTCTCGGAGATAGCCAAAGGTATTCATACTGCAACAGGAAACTATTGGGGTATAAGCTACACTAGCTTAGTGAGTGAAAACTTCCATATCACAATTAAAGCATAGCAATCAAGCAAGTGAATGCATCAAACAAGTGAGTTCAACAAACATATGACCAGCCGAAAATCATATGTGGATGGACTTGCGCCCTCCATCCCGGGTTAACAGATTGACGAATCCTGCGGTGCGATGCCGTTTAAGCTCATGGTCAACTGAATAGATTTCGTTTTATGGATCACGATTAACCAACATATTCATTTTACAGATCACGATTAACCAACATATTCGTTTTATGGATCACGAAAAACCAACCAATGCTAATGCTCCATCCCCTTCATGATTGTGAATGAGTCCAATTATAATTGATGTCCAACATAGATTAATTCGTTTCTTTTAGGTGACCAACAATTATTCGCAGACAATCAATATAAATTCTAACTAAACAGGCAGCAGCTTAGCACCCGGTTTCTATATTCTTTAATTTCAACTTCACATATCAATAACAGACAAATATATAGTTCCCATATACCCCATCATGCATAATCATTTTTATCTTTGCCTAAACATCTAATGCCACTATCAATACAATCACAAGCATTAATTAAGAGCGGAAGTAATACTCACTCGGCCATGGTACACTGGTCTCTTAATAATGGTAGTCAGGTGATAGGGTATCGTCGTGCTCGAGATCACCTACCAAATAAGAATAGCCTAATAAGAATCTCATCACTTCACTAATTCAAGCTATGCATCTAAACTACTCAAAATCGTGATTCTCGCTATTTGCGGAAGTTCCAACTTAAAACGACCATAACTTAGTCATTTTAACTCGGAATTTCGAAAATTTTATATCAATCTCTATCTACTTCGAAAGATATATCTATTTCTAATATTATTTTCAAGTTTTGAGGACATTAAGGTCACAGAACAGAGGGATCAGATCTATACTGTAACGTTTCTATTTCCGAAAAAATTGTTTCGCATTTAGTAAAAATGTTCCTAGTTGATAACTCATGCATAGATGGAATATGAATGAATTCCTAATATGAACATCATATAATGAGTTCAATACATGCATGATCATGATGATTTTTGATAATGAACTCTTAAGAACTCCTAATCATTACAAGACTTCACATTAGCCATTACCCAAAATCCATTCCTTCCAAATTTTTGCATCTCCTAGTATTGTAGGATCCTATTCCTAGAATTTACTTGTTATCTAACTAAAAAAAAGTCTTTATCATCTATACTATCCAAGACCTCCATTTATGCATAAAAACTCACATTTTTCACTTTGTAAATATGTTTTTAAACAAGCTTCTCACAAAAATCCGAATTTTGAGAAATTTCATTTCTTGCATTTTTCTTACGAGAAAACTTGTTTAATGCACCAAGATTTGAAGCTTTACTATATCTATTTCCTAAGGACTTCATTTGACTCATAAAACATTCAATTTAAGCTTGAATACTAGGTGTTTATGTAGGCATTATTCTAAATTACGAATTTAGCAACTAATCACTATCTCAAAATTTTCCATTCTAACTCCACTACTTGTTTTACATGTTACCCATGCCTAAACTCATCTAGACTTATACAAATAATTCCTTAAGGATACCTATTGTATATACCTTTCATTTTTCATGAAAAATATGAGTTTTAAAGTGGTTTTGGTGGTTTTTAAAATGGGGTCCCAAAATCATCCGAATTTCCATAAAACATTCCTAGTAAAAATCTTTTCTTTTTCAAGTTTCTTACTTCCTATACATGAAGATCTACCATCTAACACATCCATATACATGTAAGGCTAAGCTTTGATGATCATTAATGCATGAAAGCTCAAAATAATCATATGAACATAATGGTAAATGAAGGCATGAATGTCTAAATACTAGATCTACTATATATAATGAATGAATCATAAGTTTCATGGCATGAACCTAACTTTCCATGCAAGATCTCTACTTTACATGCATGAACATAACCTTATCTCAACAAAAACTTATTTAAACACTAGATCTACTTCTTGTGATGGCTTGATATTCTTGTATAAGTGTTTTCATGTCCTTAGCATATGCTCATTGGGATTAAATATGAAAAACACACAAGAAAAGTCTTGCCATTACAAGATTTAGTAAGAATGAAGCTTGAAATTATCATACCAATAGGGATTTGAAGTGGAAAAGAAGAGGAATTTAGTTGTGTGTGTGAGTGTGAGAGGGGAGGTGGGTCACGGCACACTTAGAAAGAAAAGAGAGGGTTTTCTTCTTTTGTAAAAATTTGAACAAGTGAAAAAATGAGGAGAGAGAGAGAATATGAGCTTATATATTAGTTGGATTAGGGTTTTAATTGAATAAAGAAAGCAAAAATAAAACAAAATGAGAGGGGAAAAGGGGAAGGGGCGCCGGCCCGGGGGGCGGTGGGGGTATGGGGGGGTGGGTGTGTGTGTTGAAATTTGATAATTTGTGATTTGTGTAATAAAATGTAATAAAAGTGATAATTTAATAGGGGACAAAAAATTCTTGGAAAAAAAATATAATTGAGTAGTTGTAAGGATGTAAGAATAGGGTATGGGTAGTGTATAGTGTAGGTTGTACTTGTGAATAGTAGACAAGACATCTACTTTACCGATTGTAGAGAAAACACGGGAAAAAGACTATAACTGTAATTTTTATAGCCCGGAAAATTTAAAAATGATATTTTTGAAATCCTCATAAAATTACGGTTCTAATGAATATTCCGGAATATTTTTCTGAGTTTATGGTCCAGGGGCACGTTTTTTCGTAATTGGGCTCGGGAAGGCCCGGAATTGAAAAATTCCTGAATTTAAAACTTTCAAAGGTTTAAAATGTACTTTAGAACAATAATTCATATTCATTCACTTTATAAGACTTCTTTCGTTATGAAATCGAAGAAAAGCTGAATTTAGGGTTTCTAAGCTCCTCTCACTAAGCTTGAACCAGACCAATATAGGGTTTCGTTCTTCGGTTTCCGAAGTTTATCCAATCATGAGGACAACTAGGGTATACATTACAAGAATAATAATAAAAAAAATTGGGTAATAAATAATAGTAAGTCGCACTGGAAGACTTACTAATTACCGGTAGTAATGAAATACAATTAAATTTGCAAATCAGGTAATTCTAGCTATATGAAAATTTGTAAAACTAATAATATAGAGATCCTTATAGAAATATGATTCTAACGGCATTAATAACATATTTTTAACATTTCGAATCCCAGGGTGCGCTCTTCGAAGTCGGCACCTGGCCGGATTGGAATGGGTCGAAAACTCGTTGATCTCATCCTTTAAAGCAACCTAGGCTTAATACGAACTAAATACACCTTTTTCTCTTATTCCGACTCCTTGGTTTAGGAATGCGGAATTGCTGGATCTAGACTACGGAGTTTCTTAGGAGTTTCAGGGACTTAGGTTTCCCGGTTGACTTTCCGGTTTACACCTTTGCTAATTTGGAAACTGATATTTTATACTTTTATGACATATCTGATTGGTGAGATTTATTTTAAGGTCGATTTCCATAAGTATTTAACATCTCACAACGTTCTCGGAATTCCTTAGATTGAGTTTTATTCCCGAAGGTTAATCACTATTTACTTCTTAACAATTTGCTTTAGGGCTCTATTTTACCTGAATTTATAAGTTAGAGTAAAATAGAAAATTTGTCGTACGTAGAGGTTTTAGAATGGAAGTATACTGAGTTGCTATTTTATTTCTGAGATTTCTTATTTTTCTCACGATTCAAAAATTTCCGGATTCGTTCAGAGTTTGAGACTTATCAAAGTTCAGTTTTAATTCGGAGTGACTTTTAGGGTTTTATTTTCAAAGTTCATCTTTTGAACTATTTACTGAAATTTTCCAGGGCTTACATCTGAACACTTTTTCACACCCTGCACAGCCTCGAACACGGCCGTGCAAGCCCCCTTGCACATGTACCTACCTGCCTCTATTTGCTCTTGGGTCACATTTTTCCAGGGGTCATGCAGGAGCCCGAGCATGCCAAAAAGAAAAAAAAAATTCTTCTTTCATATATAAACCTGTTTCCTCTCTCTCCTCTCTCCTTTCTTTCAATGCCGCTACTTTTAACAAAACAAACCCCTCTTCCCTCTACGATACGGAACCACCACACCACCACTCTCACAATCAAGATAAAAAAAAATTTATGTATCGTTTCGCTTGTGTTTCTACACTCAATTAAGTATCTTCCCTTCCTTCACTTTCTTTCGCGCACAATCAATTTGGAACTCAAATTTTTCTATCAGGGTGAGCGGGTTTAAGCGTGTTATGGTTGCATGTGTTTGATTTTGAGATTGTTGTTGAAGTCATGAGCTGTAGATACTATGAATGAATTCTTTGCTTGTGGTTGTCATGGTCTCCATGATTATTTGCATGAAGCACTACTTATTAGTCCGATCGGTCTTGAATGTTAGGGTTCATAAGATTTGTGGATGCGAAAAATTTTTAGGGCTTTTGCTTTTTCCTTGCAATTAAGCCATTTTACTATCATTGTTTGCAATTAGTTTCCACCATTCATACTTATATTGCTCAATTCGGAATTCTAGGGTTTTAGGTATAAGATATTGGGGTTTTCACAAACCTAAGATTAAATGGGTATATTCTTGATGATTTCATGATAAATGTGGTTCCTTTAATATGTTTCTCCCTATGGTTATAGTCTGCACTACTCTCTGTACGGCCTTGCAAGTGACTGAGCTACCCTGTTTTTGTTATTATTAGGCTTGATTTTCACTCATTCTTGTTTAGTTGTTCCTACTAAGTTGCTGCATCCTTGTTATAGACACCAAGCACATCTATGAACTATGTTCTATTTATATTGAGTTATGATTCACACTTGCTCAATATTGATTTTACAATGCCCCTGATATATGCTTGTCCTTTATGTAGAAATGGTGAGAACCAAACGAATAGCACACAAGTCCACCAAGCCACGATCTAAACAATAGGCTTCCACTTCCCAAGCCAAGAAAAAGAAGCGGCCTCGCCAAGAAGAAGAAGACTGGGGCTAACTCGTTTTGTCAAATATTTTGAGCAAGATTTGAGCAAGAAAAGGAGAGAAAAGCTCGAGGCGAAAGCTTTCATGAATAATGAATATTTGGATTGGAAATTACTCCGAGAATATGGCCTTGAGCAAGAAATCCGGTAACTGTTGAGTGTAGAACCGTAGGCCTCATTCTTTGAGATAAACGAGCTAACCTATAGGGAAGTTACTTTGGAATTCCTATCCACTCTCCAGTTAGACAAGTATGACATGTATTTTCAAGTATATGGCAAACAACAACATGTCTATGCTCATAAGTTTGGCATCTATCTGGGTTTATATGACTTTGAAGAATGCAATGAGGCCAGCTTTACAAAACTGCCTAACACTTGGCCATCTGATCTCACTGCACAGTAGTATTGGGAGCAGTTGTGTGGAGCTATTATTCGATATCAACCATCTTGTTCCAAAGCCACATCAATGATTGATCTCAACTTAAAGGTGGTTCACCACTTGTTGGCACATACCATTGGAGGTTGCAAGAGTAGTCACGGTATGGTAAACAACTTTGAACTGTTTCATTTGTACAGTATTGCTACTAAAACAAATATTAATGTGGGTTTAGAAGTGGCTAAGTTTCTATTTAGGCAAGCAACAGATTCGAGGACTAAGGGACTTTACTGCGGTGGTCATGTCACAAAGTTCCTCAAGGGTTTTAGGATTTTTGAAGAACCATCACCAGCTAACTTTGCAGTACCTGCCAAGAAAATTTCTGATGGTCCATTTCCTGGATGGGGCTTAGTTTAGCTTGTCGATCTTTCCACTCCTTCTAAAGGAGTCCCCACCCCTTCTAAAGGAGTTTTCACTCCTTTATCTGCATCTAGCTTCCAGACCCCACATCTTGAAAGTGATATTCGGTGGTAACAAAGAGACTTCTATGAAGAACGGAAGCTGAATAGAAAAGAGAGGAAGAAGAATAAATAGTTTAGAGCTTCGGTTTAGGCAATTTTTGGAGAAAATTGCTGGTTGTTTTTCTCCTCCTCCTGCTGATCTATCCACTTATGAGACCCCACCTGAACTGGATTCTCCTGAGCCTGAGCCAGTCAGAAGAAAGGGAAAAGCTCCGTTGAAGTTGTATTTGAATCTGACTCTGAATCACCTGTAGAAGAGGAGGATGATGAGGAAACTGAACAAGAGGAGGAGGATGAGGGTGAGGAAGAGGAGAATGATAGTGATGATGGAGATAATGTAGTAGATGGTGATGCTGAGGAGTCCCATAGTGGCTGTAATGATGAGGATAATGATGGAGATCAATGATCTTATTTTCTGATTTTTGCACTTATCTGTGATTTGTACTAATGAGTGCCCTACTTGTGGGACAACTCATAATTTTAACGGCCTCCTTTTGGAATTCTAGGTTAGACTTCAGGATAAGCTAACTTCTTTTTAGCTTTGTTCTTTGTTTTTGTTTTTGGTTTTGTCTTCAGGCATGATCTATTTTGGGTTCACAAGATTAATGCTGATGCTGCATTTTCATATGGCTTTTCTCTTTTCTCCTACCGGTTGCGAGAAAGTCATGATCAAACCTCTACATGAACCGGGGAAGTTCTAGTGTTCTTTCTCTTTCTTTATTTGCTCTCTCTCATGATAAAACCCTTACTGACTTGTATTAATTTTCTTTGTTCCCCTTTTCCTTATTTGTTCTTTATTGAAATGACATTGAGGACAATGTCTCACATTAGTGTAAGGATATGGATAATTAAGAAAGAAAATTTGGGTCTTCAGAATACGTTTCTTTATGCATTGGATCATATTAATTGTGTTTAAAATTGAAATTTATTTTGATCTTGATAAAAAAAAAATCCCCATATGTTCATGTTTGCAATTGTGCTTCAAAGCTAATTATGAATTGATAATCTTGAAAATATATTTGAAAAAAAAAAGCGTTCAAGCTAAATTGAATTAAGATGAAAGAGGCTTATATAGTACCTTACTCACCTATTTTGTGATCAGTATATTTAATTGAAATTGTAGGATAAAATCTAAGTAGGGTAAACTTACTTGCTAATTAATAATGGAATTTAGACTAAAAATGAATCGAAGTCCTTGGTTGAAAGTTAAATGGTTATGGTTCTGAACTTGTTGATTTGTATACTTTCTTTTTCAAAAATTTTGAGAGCCCTCCTAATCTTTAGTGAAAGAGCATATGAAATTCATCACTTGGTGATCCTTCTTAGAATTAATTTCTTTTGAAAAAAAGATTTAATCTTTACACTAAATTGAATATTAAAAGCTTAGTTGATATGGGCGGTCTTTGGTCCCTCAGAAGAGCGAAGTCTAACCCTGCTATTAACTACACAAACTTCTTATATCTGACTAAAAAAAATAATAACTTTACTCAATGACTCGAGTATTTGAGTTATGAGCATCCAACCTTGAATAATAGAGTGAGAGAGAGTTCTTTAGGGTCTCTTTAAAACATGGTCACTTGAGTGATGAGCCCGGGATGTGCCGACTCAATGAACTTACTATAACAATAAGGAAGGAATGGCATAAGTTCAATTTTTGAACTTGGAAAAAAAATTAAGCTGAAAAGACGCGAGCAAAAACCCATCTAGAGGAAAAGAAAAGAAAAGATACGGGCTAAGACTCGTCCCTCTGAAGGCTCTAATAAATTTTGAAGAGATTTAAACTAAAAGGAGGAAATCAAGGGGAAGGACTGATGCAATTACTTTCACTCTAGATTGTTGTGCTTAGAGAAGTTGTTGAAGAGTTTATATATTCATTAATGAGTCGTGAAATGTAACTGGGTCTCTTTTACTATTGCTTGACTTCGTATGTATTTTGTGACTTTAGAAGCTATTACTAATTGGTAGGGGTAAAGTTTAACTTACCTGGATTAATCTTAGAATTTTGATTTTAGTATGTTAATTACATTTATATAATGGGTTTGAGCTATAGATACAAAGTGAGTTGCTATAATCTGAAGAAATTATTGAATGTTTTGAAAAAAAAATTGAGCATATTTGATGACAGATGTTCATTGTTCTTAGTTGTTTGCTTGAGGACAAGCAAACGGTTAAGTGTGAGGAAGTTTGATAAGTGTTAAAAGACTCATATTTTCTATACTCAATTGATATAATTTTGCATTAATTTTATGTGAAATTCTTAAGAGAAAGATACTTAAGTGTTGAATATTTGTTTTTCAGGGTTTAAGTACTCATTTTGAAGATTTATGGATGATTTGAGCAAAAACAAGGAAAGATTTAACAGAGGCTATAAAGTGATGATTTGCAAGTGTGCACAACATTCATGCATGGCCATTCAGATGCTTGTGCAGAGGGATTTTGAAGATTTATGGATGATTTGAGCAAAAACAAGGAAAGATTTAACAGAGGCTATAAAGTGATGATTTGCAAGTGTGCACAACGTTCATGCATGGCCATTCAGATGCTTGTGCAGAGGGGAAGAAGGTGACCAGCAAGTATCTTAATTCATGTCCTAGCGGCTACACAATGAGTGCACAAGGTAGTGTAAAAGCAAATAACTCGATCCGAGAAGAAAAAGAAGATTTGGAGTTCTACAAAACCCCGTGCACAACCGTGCAGAGGGCCATGCAGAACTTAAAGATGTCAAAAATCCATTTTTTTCTCATTGTGCATGGCCCCGAGCACTGCTGTGCAGACCCCCCATGCACACATGACTTTTCCCTATACTATAAATAGCCGCCTTATTGATTTATTTGGGATCCTGGACCGTATGTTGGGAACCTTAGGAGAGAAAAGACTCACTTGGAAGAGAAAGATTGTTTGGATATCATAGATTATCACAAGATCATTCAAAGGTTGTATTTCTACATCATGTTTTTGTTCTACTACTCTAGATATTGTGTTTTTTTTGTAAACTCCATGGAGGAGTAGACTCCTAACCCAAAATCTTGTGAAACCTTAAACCCGATATGAATTGAATTGCCTTGATTAATGAGAAGTTTATACTTTTATATCTATTCATGTATTATAATTGTTTTGTGATTGATTTATGCACAAAGTTAATTACTGATGTGCTATAATTAGTATTGAATTTTAAAGCATCTTTCCAGCAAGCGTACTGGGCCTTCTATTGTAATATAGCATGAGTCAAGTGTCGATCCCACGGAGATCTATTAACTACTAGACAATTATCAACTAATACTAATATCTAGGCAATTGATCTTTTTAAAATGATTAGATTAAACTAAATTATCTAATTAAATATCTATATGAATGCAATGAGCTTTTTAAAGAGAGGGATATGGTGGAAAAATGTGGGAAGGAGCAGAATCCACTTTAAACTATTGCCAATCAACTTGAAGTTATGTTATAATGATAATTAGATTCATGGATATTCATAAGAAATTATCAAGATTTAAAAACAAAGTTTAAAAACCATTTAAACCACAAAAACAATTCAATAGCTTCCGCTAAATAAATTATTAGTGGAATCAAAATTATAATTATAAACCTTCCGATTCTATAATTGACTAATACTTTATATTAACATCTCCTAATTCCTTAGTGAGAAATTAACATAAAACATTGCATTAATATTCATGGACAATTTCTAAATTAGATTAAACTCCGCCGCTTCCGCAATTGCAATTTAATCTCAATTTATGAATTCATATGAACCCTAATTTTCCTTCCGAGTTATTAGAATCCTTATACACCAAAAGTATGATGAATAATCAGAATTCAATATGAATATTTCATGATTCTAACTATCTTATAACATGGATTCAAAGATCATTTTAGCATGTTTAAAGTTTCATCAACTTCCCACAAAAAGAATTTAGCTACTCATGGATGATGATTCAAAAATCAGATAAGAAATTGCAAATGATTTCATTATGATCAAAATATTCAGATATATGAATTGCATAAAAGAAATAAGATTAGATATCACCAATTCAAAATACCAAAGCTTCACTTGCAACTTCTTGAATAACTTCAAATATCTCTTCAAAAATCTCTATGGAATGCTTGTTCTAATCTATGTATTATAGTATGATTTAGAGCTACTTGGATTGTGGAATGGATGATTGGATGATTTTGAAAGTGAGGAGAAGATCCCCTATTTATAGGAAAAATTTCGTGCAAAACATTAAATGAACTTTGCTGTTTCACATTGTACGCCGGCAGTTATGGATCATACGCCGGCGGCTTACAGGCAGTGTATCTTCGAATTATCCTTTACGCAGGCAGTGCACTGGCAGCCTTCAATATCAGTTACACATGTAGGCCGCTTCTACGCTAGCGGCTTAGATGTAGATCTAGCCGGCGTATATGGTCAGAAATGAAGCGTTGCATCAATTTTGTTCGAACGCTGTCCCTAAGCCGGCGGCTTAGACACCGGCGTAGACACTCCAACAAATTTGTCTCTTCAATTTCCTCCAAGCGTTTGATATCTTCATGTCGCTTCAAATCTATGATGTACGCTGCCTCAACGCCGGCGGCTTAAGTGCCGGCATATAATGTAACTCCTTCAAAGTTGGTGATGTTTCATTTCTGAGCTGCCGGCCTTCATGTACGCTGGCTGCTTCATCTTCTACGCCGGCAACTTTGAGGCGGCTTTGAGTGTAGTTGAAACTTATGCTCGGCAAAGCTGGCAGTGCTGCAACGGCCTTAGATTTTACGCCGTTTGAACGCCGGCGGCTTTGAATGATGAATTGTCAGCCTTGACTTCAATTTTTCCTATTTTCGATTCAAATTCTCTTATTTTGATTTCTTTATCCAAATTAGTCCTGAAACATAAAATTTAATCAAAACAAATATCCATTCTAGCTGTTTTGATCATCAAGATTTGTATAAAATATGATCTTATCAATTCCCCCACACTTGAACTTTTGCTTGTCCTCAAGCAAAATGAAGAATAAAATGAAATCTCTTTATAGATAGTACAATTTTCCAATTTAATCTCAATTTCTTTAACTTGTTTTTCTTGTATCTACAGCTCTAACCATACCAATTTCTTGCAATTAGAGTACTATAATCAAAATTTAGGAGTTAATCCAAACAAAACAAGTTTTAATCTCAACTTTTAACAAAGGAACATTTATTCAAAAGCAAATACTCAATCCACTAAGGAAAAATACTCATTTAAACTTCATTAGATTTCTAGCTTATATATATTCTAAGTAACACAAAATGAAAGCATGTGGTATCTACTTTTTCCTTAGAATTTCTCCTTCTTTATTATAAGTCTCCTTCCTTTGCATATTTTGCATTCATTTTTCTTTTTCTTTCTCAAGCATTTATTTTCTTTTTGGGAGGTTTTTGCCTCCATCTTTTTGTTTTTCAAAGCTCATGAATTGAACTTTTGCCATTCTTCCCTTCTCGTTACAGTGAGTTCATTGAGTTGGCACATCCCAGGCTCATCACCTAAGTGACCAGGTTTCAAAATACCCCTAAGAACTCTTCCTCACTTTAACATTCAAGTTCAGATACTCATAACTCAAAATTTCAAGTCAGAGGAGTAGTGGCTATGCTTGTCTCTTTCTTTTTGAATGCAATAACAATATCAAAGACTTATTTTTATGAAGGATCACTAAGTTTAAAAGTTTCTTCTACCTCTTTCACAAGTGTTAAAATTCAAAGAATATATACAAACTAAAATTTCCAAGAAGTAGACCTATTTATTTTTCACAAAAGGACTCGACCAGCTCTTAAATTTCCAATTCCAAAGTTAAAAATAAAGTAAACTTGTTCCTTAAGGATTTTACAACTTAATTTTAACTTAGTAAACCAATCACAACAGCAGGTGAGTAAGATACTTTCACAAGTCAATTTCATTGATTTTCATTCTTTGCTTTGTACTATCTCCAATTTCAAGAGATTTTTGAAAAAATTTTGGCAGAATTTCCTCATGATTTGCTTTCAAACCAAAAATACAAGGTGGAGATTTTCAATATAAATAACAGCAACAGTCAACAATCATATTCATCACTTCTTGCAATTCTATCCCTTCCCCCACACTTCAATCAAACAGTGTCCTCACTGTTTTGCAACAAATAAAACAGAGGAAAGGAATAAAAATTGAATTGGATACTTCCCTGAATTCAGTCGATTTTCATCAAAATTTGCATTGCAAGTGAGTTTGCTTTGCTTGTTTCCTGTAATCACTACAAAAGAAACACAACAAAAAAAAAATAAAAGCAGAAAAATAATAAAATGAGTTCACCCACAGAACTTGGGTACTCAATAAATATACAGGCCAATAAATAAAAGCAATAAAGATCAAATTGAGAGCTAGCAGGGTCTCTAGCTCTCTGGCCCTGGGCTCTGTCTGCTGCTGCCCTCAGGAGTGTGTCTCTCAGTGTCTCCTGGGCTGGCTATCTGTGTGTGCTCTGAACTGAGCCTATCTGAGTGATGTGACTCAGATGAAGTCTGGTAGGTCATGCCAGTCCCCGTCTCTGGGCTAATGCAGCAAATAGTCGTCTTCAATGCCTCAAAGATAGTCTTCCTAAATTTCTTGTTCTTCTTCCTTTCCTTTTCTTGACTATCTGAGCTCCTGACTCTGGCGCTTCAGCTCTTCAACATCCAGCCTAAGCTGGTCCATGCCATACGCTGATGAAGTGCCTGCAGGAGGAGGAGGAGCGGATGTGGATGGCATCTCAAATGGGGCATCTCCAGGAAAGATATCCTGGATATCGACCTCCTCTAATACCGATGGCTGTGCTGGCTGGGGTTTTTCAGCAATCCCCAGCCTTTGAATGGTGCAGATGTAATCCTCTTGCACTCAAACACCTCGTCATCCTATGGAGGCTCAAAAATGTTCATCCCCTTCAATAACCGAGTAATGTAGCCTCCACAACCCAGACCTCGTGTCCTTCGCCTGTCGGTATATAAAATTCGCCACCTCCACCCGAGATCAATCCTGTAGCCTCTAATAAGGCTAAACAAGTAAAACATGTTGAATGTAGTTATCTTGCTGTGACTCGTCTTCTTGCAACTCAGGGTGTGTGCAAGAATATGGTGGAGCAGCTTGTGCTCGACAGCACGGAATGTCGTGGCCAGTGACTTGGATGGGACAAAATGCTCATTTGATCTCTCAGGACCAACTAGGTGGAACCAATAAGCCTCCTGTGTCATGTCAGCTGGCCAACTGTTGGGCAAATTCTTGTTTTCTTCCTCACTATCATACAGTCCCAGAATGTGGCCTATCTGCTTCAATTTCACCTCCCTGATCTGTCCATAGGCCTGGAACTGGAAAGTGGACTCCTCTCGGTCTGGGATATTTTTCACTGTGGACAAGAACTCTATCATCAAGTTCTTGTATGCCGGCTCCCGAAGGTCAAACAGTCTGAGCCATGCTGGATCTTGAATAATCTGCCTGATTCTATCGACCATCCCGAACTCATCCAACAGGCACTAGTCTAAGTACTGGATATTCAAAAAGTCATTCTTGATAAGCCTCTTCTTTCTGTCTTTTGCATACTGCTGACTAGACAACAGATTTTGGTTTTCTGAACCCAATGTAGAGGCGTCTGTGGACCTTGGTCTCTTTTGTCTTGGAGCCATTCTTGCAAATATTTTGAAGTCAATTAGTATTAAGGAATGCACAACATTAATGCAATTCTATTTTATGCTTAAAACACTAGCTAAAACAATTTTGATATCAAGGCATATGACTAAATGAAGCTAATCAATCAATGAATTGCATGGATCATTTTACACTTGCACAATACAATCTAATCAATCAATGAATTGCATGGATCATTTTACACTTGCACAATACAATCAAAGCTGGCAGCTTAGGTTTGCCAGCTCAAAATTGAACGTTGGAATTTTTAAATTTTCAAACAAAAATGTTTTTCAAAAATTTTTTTCTTTAAAGTTCCAAAAACATTTTCATACAGAATTTCTATCAAAATTGAGCACAATTCAAAATTCCAAGTTCAATTCGAACAAATTTGAGCACAATGCAAGAATTGGAGCGACTAATCTAATCTGAAAACTATCTAATCCAGCGGCTATCTCATCAATTTAGAAAAACCCCAAATTTCGAAATTTGATACACCCCCAATCTCAAGAACCCTAGTTTTTCAATCTAAGCAGGAATCATGAATCAACATATCACAGCTTGTAATAACATTATATGGAACGAAATGTAGCTTCAATCAGCATATCAAAGTCATTCAAGCAATCAACCGATATTAAAATCAAAGAAATAATCAAACCCAAATCGACAGATTCATATAAACAATGCATTATAACGGATTTGAACAAAGGATTTAGTACAGAGATTATTGAAAACTTACTTGGTATATGGATTAAATACCGTGGGTTGATGAATGAGGGGTGAAACTTGTTGATTGAGAGTGAGAGAGGGAGAGCGAGGATGAGAGAATGAAAGAGAGAGAGGGGATACGTCCCTGTTATAAGCTTCTGCAGCACTTACGTCGGCATTTCTGCAATGTACGCCGGTGGCTTACAGCCAGTGTAAATAGAAAAATCACATACCGAGAGCTCAAAGCTGGCCGCTTATCAATTTACACTGCTGGCTTAAGTGGATACGCCGGCTCAAAGCTAGCGGCTTTTAATCCCAGATGCCGGCCTTGATCGAGAATTTTCAGAAACCAAGAAATCTGCAATATATGCCGGAACTAAGCCGGCGGCCTTCACCTTCCCTTGCCAGTGTAAATTTTGTACTCAAACGCCGGAATGTAAGCCAGCGGCCTAGACCTTTCCCAAGCCGGCCTAAATCTTGTGCTTCATACGCTGGCAACTAAACCGGCAGCCTTCACCTCTCCACCGCCGGCCTCTTTTGCGGTGCTCACCTACTCCTATACGCCGGCCTAAAGCTGGCGGCGTTGAGCCGGCCTTCCTTGTTTTCTCAGAACTTGCTCAAGTCTGGCAGCCTTGAGCCAGCTTTCAGCCTTTTCAAGTTTTTTTTTTTTTTGTTAATAAGTATCACCTGCCACACTAATAACTAAGTTAGTAAAAACAAAACAAAACAAATAAAAATTATTCTAAAATTAGACATGGGTTGCCTCCCAAGAAGCGCTTAGTTTAAAGTCGCTTAGCCCGACTTTCCTGACCTAATCATGGTTCTTTGAGGTTCATGACAGTAGTAGTACTGTCAAGATTTTCCCCCTCAAAATAATGTTTGAGCATTTGCCCATTCACTTTAAAGGTCCGATCATCCTTAGTTTTTAATTCGACAGTTCCATATGGAAAAACTCTTGCAATCTCAAACGGTCCCGACTATCTTAACCGTAATTTTCCAGGAAATAACTTCAAACGAGAATTGTAAAGTAAAACTTTTTGTTCAGGAAAAAATTCTCGTTTGATGATGTTTCTATCATGCCATTTCTTTGCTCGTTCCTTATAGATACGAGCACTTTCAAATGCCTCATTTCTCCATTCTTCCAGCTGATTCAATTGGAGCAATCTGTTTTTACCTGCAGCTTTTTCATCAAAGTTAAGAAATTTTATGGCCCAATATGCCTTATGCTCAAGTTCTACAGGAAGATGACATGATTTACCAAAAACAATCATATATGGGTACATTCCAATAGGGGTTTTAAAAGTAGTCCTATAAGCCCATAATGCATCATCAAATTTTGAAGACCAATCTTTTCTTGATGCATTAACAGTTTTTTCCAAAATCCTTTTTATCTCCCTATTGGAAACTTCAACTTGCCCACTTGTTTGTGGATGATAGGGGGTAGTCACTTTATGTGTAACACCGTATTTTGCCAAAAGTTTTTCAAATTGCCTATTACAAAAATGAGACCCCCTATCACTAATTATAGCTCTGGGCACACCAAATCTGGTAAAAATGTTCTTTTTCAAAAATTTCAAAACTACTCGGGCATCATTTGTTTGTAAAGCAACAGCTTCCACCCATTTTGAAACGTAATCAACTGCCACAAGTATATATTTATTTGAAAAAGATGAGGGAAAAGGACCCATAAAGTCGATCCCCCAAACATCAAAAAGCTCAATTACCAGAATACTGTTTTGTGGTAATTCATGCCATTTAGAAATGTTACCTGTCTTTTGACATTGAGCACATGATATAATGAAATTCCTGCAGTCACGAAACAAGTTAGGCCAATAAAATCCAAATGATAACACTTTTGCTGCAGTCCTTTGAACACCAAAGTGTCCTCCTGCTTCTCTTGAATGACAGTGTTCTAAAATGCTCAGCTGATCATATTCGGGTACACATCTTCTAATAATTTGGTCAGCACATTTTTTGAACAGATATGGTTCATCCCAAAAATAGTATTTTACATCATGTAAAAACTTTTTCTTTTGAGGATAAGATAAACCATATGGGATAATCTTACTAACCAAATAATTCACAATATCAGCATACCATGGCAAATCTAGAATCTCTACTGCATGCAATTGTTCATCAGGGAATTTTTCATTGATGGGAATGTCTAAACTATCAGATTCAAGTCTAGACAAATGGTCAGCAATAACATTCTCAGTTCCCTTTTTATCTTTAATTTCAAGATCAAATTCTTGCAGTAGTAAAACCCATCTAATCAACCTAGGTTTTGCATCAGCTTTAGCAAACAAATACTTGAGAGCTGCATGGTCAGTATACTACAACTTTAGAACCTATCAGATAAGGCCTAAATTTATCACATGCAAAGATAACAGCTAAAAGCTCTTTCTCAGTAGTGGCATAATTTCTTGGGCCTCATTTAGTGTTCTACTTGCATAGTATATAACATGAAAGATCTTACCTCGTCTCTGACCAAGTACCGCTCCAACTGCAAAGTCGCTGGCATCACACATGAGTTCGAAAGGAAGCTCCCAGTCTGGCGCAATGATTACTGGTGTAGAAATGAGCTTTTCCTTTAATAAATTGAATGCCTGCAAACATGTCATCAAAATTGAACACCGCATCTTTTTCCAGAAGGTTGCAAAGAGGTTTGGAAATTTTGGAGAAGTCCTTGATGAATCGTCTGTAGAAGCCAGCATGTCCAAGAAAACTTCTGACTCCTTTAACAGTCGTGGGTGGTGGTAACTTCTCAATAATCTCCACTTTGGCTTTATCCACTTCAATTCCTCTCGCAAAATTTTGTGACCCAACACTATCCCTTCTCTAACCATAAAGTGGCATTTTTCCCAATTCAAGATCAATTGGTATCTTTGCATCTTTGTAAACCGAGGCTAAATTCTCAAGACAAAGATCGAATGACTTTCCAAAGACTGAAAAATCATCCATGAAGATCTCGATAAAATTCTCAAGCATATCAGAGAATATAGCCATCATACACCTCTGAAATGTAGCAGGTGCATTGCAAAGTCCAAAGGGCATTCTCCTAAAGGCAAATGTGCCATAGGACAAGTGAATGTTGTTTTCTCTTGATCATCGGGTGCAATAGAAATCTGATTGTATCCAGAATATCCATCAAGAAAACAGTAATAGTCATGCCCTGCAAGTTTCTCCAACATTGATCAATGAAGGGAAGTGGAAAGTGATCCTTTCGGGGCATCATTCAACTTCTGTAATCAATACAAACTCTCCACCCAGTCACAGTACGAGTAGGAATCAATTCATTTTGCTCATTCTTTACTACAGTCATACCACCTTTCTTTGGCACTACTTGAACCGGACTAACCCATTTACTATCAGAGATAGGATAGATGATACCTGCGTCAAGCAGCTTCAAACTTCTTTCTTGACAACTCTTTAAGTGTCGGGTTAAGTCTCCTTTGTGGTTGAACTGTAGGTTTACACTCAGCTTCCATAAGATTTTGTGAGTGCAAATCATAGGGCTAATACCCTTAATGTCAGCAATGGTCCATCCGATTGCTTCTTTGTGCTTTTTCAACACTTCAATCAACTGTTGTTCTTGTTCATTGTCAATGCAGATGAAATGATGATTGGCAAAGTATCGCCAATTCCAAGAAAAGCATACTTCAGATGGTCAGGAAGTGGTTTAGTTCCAAGGTCGGTGGCTGCATCAAAGACGGAACTTGCTTCTGCTCATTTGTACCCAAAGATTCATAATATCTGGTTTTGATCATTGGTACATCTTCCAGTATTTCTTCATCCTCTTCATCACTCCAATTGTCCACGTCTCTCAAGACGGACTCCATAGTCTCCACACCAGTTTGTTCCTCAAGTGATCAGAAACCAGCTCATCAATGGTATTGATGGTGTAACAGGCATCGTATCATCAAATTTCTTCATTGCCTCATAGACATTGAAAGTAACCTGTTCATCCATCACCGTAATGTAAGCTGCCCTTGTTCCACATCAATTAGTGCTTTTCCTGTTGCAAGGAACGGTCTGCCCAAGATCATGGGAACTTCCCTATCTTCATCCATGTCTAAACTACAAAATCCACAGGGAAAAAGAATTTGTCAACTTTAACTAGGACATTTTCCACAATACCCCTAGGGTATTTTATACTTCTATCAGCAAGTTGCAAGGTTACATGTGTATCCTTGCAATCTCCAAGTCCTAGTTTTTGAAATACCAATGAAGACATTAAGTTGATACTTGCGCCAGAATCAATCAAAACTTTATCAAAATAACAATCACCAATGGTGCAAGGAACAATAAAACTTCCCTAATCTCGGAGTTTAGTGGGCAAACTGGGTGTGTCTTTCTGTAGGATCATGGAACATTCTCCAGTAAGTACCACATTTCCATCAATCTTCCTCTTGTTGGATAGCAATTCTTTGATGAATTTCGCATAGGAAAGCATTCCTTGAATTACTTCTAAGAATGGAATATTGATGTGCAGCTTCTTGAAAACATCCAGGAATTTTGAAAATTGCTCATCCAGTTTTTGTTGCTTTAATCTTCCTGGAAAAGGAACGGGAGGAACATATGATTTAACCTCAGGTGGTTTTTGAATAGTATCCTCCACCTTTCGTTTCCCTTTGTTGTTTTGTGGGGGAATTTCCTCTTGATCTTTTTCCTCATGATCTTTAATAGTCTCCTCAACTGGAGCAATCTCCTTACCACTTCTCAAGGTGATTGCATTTACAGACTTGGGATTCTTCTCTGTGTTGCTTGGTAAAGACCCAGATGGTCTACTCACTTGTTGTGCAAGTTGATGGAGCTTCCCTTGCAAATCTTGAATAATTGCATTCTGATTATTGAGTGAGTTTGTTGTAGTGACAATGAAATCCCTCAGTAATGCATCAGTGGATGATTGAATTTGCTGTTGAGGCAGGGCATTTCTCACATATCCTTGTCCTTGAAAACCAGGTGGTGGCTTTAGAATATTGGCATCATTCCGATATGATAGGTTGGGATGATTTCGCATATTCGGATGATATGTGTTTCCAAAATTACCCTTTTGGAAATTTCCCACATAATTGAGCTGCTCATCATTTGAAGATGATCCATGCGGACACTCAAAAGAGGAGTGTGGTCCTGAGCAAATCTCACAACAAAACACTTGTTGTTTTTATTGGAAGTATTTGTAGTTGTGAGTTTACTTACTTGAGTGATGAGGGTTGCCATTTGAGCCTTGAGTTGTGATATATCTTCTTTGTCTTCCAAAGATGCTACTTTAGATCTTGTTCTTTCACAACTCCAATTATGAGCAGCGAAGCTAATTCTTCAATAATCTCACTAGCTTCCTCATATGTTTTCCCATCAGTGATCCGCCCGATGTAGCATCTACTAAGACCTTAAAGCTTCATCAAGACTGAGGTAGAAATTTTCAATTAGTAGATTATCGGGTAAACCATGGTGTGGACATTTTCTGACCGCCTCTTTGAATCTTTCCCAAGCATCATATAATGATTCTCCAGGGAATTTGGTGAAGTTGGAAATTTCATTTCTTAATCTGGCGGTCTTGCTGGAGGGAAAAATCTCTTCAGAAACTTCTTTGTCAGATCATTCCATGTAGTGATCGAATCTGGAGGTTGGGAATTGTACCATGCCAAAGCTTTATCCCTAAGAGAAAAAGGGAAAAGCTGAAGTCGGATGACTTCGTTTCTTACACCATTAAGTTTGACAGTGTTGGTGTATTGAAGAAATTTGGCAAGGTGTTCATCTGGCGTCTCATTCGGATATCCTCCAAATTGATGTGACTCAACCATTTGAATCAGGGACGGTTTAAGCTCAAAGTTGTTAGCCTCCACAGTGGGCATTCGTATGGCGGGATCTTGAATAGTAGGCACTGTATAGTCTCGAATTGCCCTTGGAGCGGGAGCAGCTGGTTGCAATTGGTTGTTGTTCATTGTTTCCTTGATTTTCTGCCATTGCTCCTCTTCTTTGGTTCCTTCTTCTCTGTTGATGCAAGGTTCTTTCAATTTCAGGATCTAAAGGTAGAATTTCAGCACTTCTACTTCTTCGCATAAAACCTGCAAAGAGAAAAGGAAAAATTTCAAACTAAATTCAAACCTAAACTACTAGCAAAGCTGAAGTTAGTCTAATATTAATAAATCCCCGGCAACGGCGCCAGAAAACTTGATGTGCTATAATTAGTATTGAATTTTAAAGCATCTTTCTAGCAAGCGTACTAGGCCTTCTATTGTAATATAGCATGAGTAAGTGTCGATCCCACGGAGATTATAACTACTAGACAATTATCAACTAATACTAATATCTAGGCAATTGATCTTTTTAAATGATTAATTAAACTAAATTATCTAATTAAATCTATATGAATGCAATGAGCTTTTTAAAGAGAGGGATATGGTGGAAAAATGTGGGAAGGAGCAGAATCCACTTTAAACTATTGCCAATCAACTTGAAGTCATGTTATAATGATAATTAGATTCATGAATTCATAAGAAATTGTCAAGATTTAAAAACAAGTTTAAAAACCTTTTAAACCACAAAACAATTCAATAACTTCCGCTAAATAAATTATTAGTGGAATCAAAATTACAATTATAAACCTTCCGATTCTATAATTGACTAATACTTTATATTAACATCTCCTAATTCCTTAGTGAGAAATCAACATAAAACATTGCATTAATATTCATGGACAATTTCTAAATTAGATTAAACTCCGCCGCTTCCGCAATTGCAATTTAATCTCAATTTATGAATTCATATGAACCCTAATTTCCCTTCCGAGTTATTAGAATTCTTATACACCAAAAGTATGATGAATAATCAGAATTCAATATGAATATTTCATGATTCTAACTATCTTATAACATGGATTCAAAGATCATTTTAGCATGTTTAAAGCTTCATCAACTTCCCACAAAAAGAATTTAGCTACTCATGGATGATGATTCAAAATCAGATAAGAAATTGCAAATGATTTCATTATGATCAAATATTCAGATATATGAATTGCATAAAAGAAATAAGATTAGATATCACCAATTCAAAATACCAAAGCTTCACTTGCAAATTCTTGAATAACTTCAAATATCTCTTCAAAAATCTCTATGAATGCTGTTCTAATCTATTATTATAGTATGATTAGAGCTACTTGGATGTGGATGGATGATTGGATGATTTGAAAGTGAGGAGAAGACCCCCTATTTATAGGAAAAATTTCGTGCAAAACATTAAATGAACTTTGCTGTTTCACATTGTACGCCGGCAGTTATGGATCCTACGCCGGCGGCTTACAGGCGGCGTATCTTCAATTATCCTTTGCGCAGGCAGTGCACTGGCAGCCTTCAATATCAGTTACACATGTAGGCCGCTTCTACGCGCGGCTTAGATGTAGATCTAGCCGGCGATATGGTCAGAAATGAAGCGTTGCATCATTTTAACGAACGCCGTCCCAAAGCCGGCGGCTTAGCACCGTAGACACTCCAACAGATTTGTCTCTTCAATTTCCTTCAAGCGTTTGATATCTTCATGTCGCTTCAGATCTATGATGTACGCTGCCTCAAGCCGGCGGCTTAAGTGCCGGCTTATAATGTAACTCCTTCAAAGCTGGTGATGTTTCATTTCTGAGCTGCCGGCCTTCATGTACGCTGGCTGCTTCATCTTCTACGCCGGCAGCTTTGAGGCGGCTTTGAGTGTTGTTGAACTTATGCTGGCAAAGCTGGCAGTGCTGCAACGGCCTTGGGTAAGCCGTCTGAACGCCGGCGGCTTTGAATGGTGAATTGCCGGCCTTGACTTCAATTTTTCCTTTTTCGATTCAAATTCTTGTTTTGATTTCTTTATCCAAATTAGTCCTGAAACATAAAATTTAATCAAAACAAATATCCATTCTAGCTCTTTTGATCATCAAGATTTGTATAAAATATGATCTTATCAATTACATCCATGATTCTTATTATATGGAAGAGGTTTTATCTAGTAAGTTAGATCTTCATGAATAGGAAAGTCACATGTTTCATCTAAAGATAAAGAAACTTTGATTGCTGCAATAAAGATTTGATCTTTGCTTATGAACTAGGATCTTTAATGCGATCTTGCATTGATATTAGTTAGGAAGAGGTTTCTATTAATTCATGCAAGATTAGAAATTGATTAACTCGAGGGATTAATTAGTTTAATAAAAAGTTCATGCAGTACAAGGTGTGAAT
Source organism: Combretum micranthum (assembly GCA_024138025.1). NCBI lineage: Eukaryota > Viridiplantae > Streptophyta > Magnoliopsida > Myrtales > Combretaceae > Combretum > Combretum micranthum. Next base: position 1,158,116 of record JAMXBD010000304.1, read on the forward strand.
GAGTCATTAATCAATATATCTTTATATGAAAAGTTAGGGTTTAGGGTGGAGCAAGATGAGGGGTATGTTGAATATCTTGTGATTGATTATAATTCTTAAAAGCTTTCATAAGGATCTTAGGGTTAATTAAATTAGTAAATTAGTAGTTGATGATAATACATATTAATTTAAGAACTAGACTAAACAGTGGAGAAAGGGTAACACTAGTAATTGTTTCTTAGATTCCTGAGAACGATACTTGATTTTAATCATATACTATTTCGAATAGGTATACTTGCCTTTACTCGATCGTAGGATTAATTCTATGTTTATAAATTTTAAAGTTTGATACAATCGGTTTTGAGCGCATCAAGAAACCTAGGTAAAACACATCGTGCATAAAATGTATATGTGTGAGGTTTTGTGAGATTGAAATTTTATGAGGATTTTCAATTGCAAAGAGTGGATTAGCTTGCTAGGAGGAAGGAGGAGGCAAGATGGTCCATCACTATTAGTCCTTTCTTGATGTCATTTTCATTCACAACAGATAATAATGTAACTGCAAGGAGACAAACCATAAGAACATCATTATATTCAAGGATAATAAAGCTTTACAGTATCTACATTTATTGGATCTCTTGGAGTTAACCCATCCATTTCAGTTAATATCAGCGGACCCCCTATCATAGCTTTCTAGACTATGTAAGGTCCTTCATAATTCGTAGTGAACTTTCCATAGGGTCCTAAATATTCGGTAATACCTTTCGAAGAACTAGGTCTTCAACTTGGAAATTCATGGGTCGTAGTTTCCTGTTGAATGGACGGGTAATTCTATTTTGATAACATTGACCATGGAAAATTGCTCGTAATCTCTATTTTTCCAGCAAGTTAAGTTTTTCTATTCTTCTCTAGATTCATTCTGCTTCATCCAATTGAATTTCAAAGAGTAGTCGAAGGGATGGTATTTCTATTTCTACTGGAAAGACTACTTCAGCTCTATACACAAAAGAGTACGAGGTTGCCCCAGTTGATACTCAGACTGTGGTTATGTATGCCATTAAGGCAAATGGAAGCATCTCATGCCAATCTTTGTAAGTTACTGTCATCTTTTCAATGATTTTCTTGATGTTCTTGTTGGCAGCTTCAACTGCCCCATTCATTTGCAGGCGATATGGGGTAGAATTCTTATGGAGTACTTTGAACTGTTAATAGATCTCATCGATCAGCTTATTGTTCAAGTTGATTCCATTATTAGTAATGATGATTTCAGGTACTCCATACTGGAAAATAATGTCTCTTTTGAGGAACTTAACAACTACGTACTTGGTGACATTGGTATGAGAGGTAGCTCCTACTCATTTGGTGAAGTAGTTAATAGCAACCAAGATAAACCTATGTCGTTGGAAGCTTTCGGGGTAACATGCCCAGTTATGTCAATGCCTTATATAGAAAAGGGCAAAGGAGACAACAGAGTGTGCAGTTTTTGGGGAGGCACATTCTTTCGATCTACATAGGTTTGGCATGAGTGGCAACATCTAACATACTTGATACAGTCTGATTCTATAGTTAATCAATAATACCTTATTCTCATTATTTTTCGGGCCAAAGTATGACTATTCATGTGTAGACCACAAACTCTTTCGTGAACTTCTTGCATGAGTCTCTCTGTTTCTTCCTCATTTACACACCTCAGAAGTGTGGTATCAAATGACCTATGGTAAAGAGCGCTCCTATTGATGACAAAGTGGCTAGCCGGTCTCCTAGAGTTTTCCTATCATTCTTGGTTGCCCATCTGGGAATCGTCCATTTTGGATGAAGTTCTTAATATCTTGAGATACCATAGGGTTGTACTTTGAGTTGATTCAATTTGGAGACAAAATGCTGGCTGCCTTTCAATCTCAATCTTTAGAGGTTGTATCTCCATCCTACCAGTGACTTTAATTAGGGAGGCCGGTTTATTAATGCATCCATGAATTGATTTCCAATTCTTGGTACATATTAGAAAGAGATGCATTAAATTCTTTAATCAGCTCTTCCAAGTGCTGGTGATATGGCACTAGTTTTGGGTCTTTGTTTGGTATTCACCCACAATTTGAAGAATAATGAGAGCTGAATCCCCATACACCTCTAATTGTTCAATTTCCAATTCCAATGCTATTTTAAGGCCAAGAATACAAGCTTCATACTCAATGATGTTATTGGTGTAGGAGAACATCAACTTAGCAGCTATAAGGAAATGCTTTTCTTCAAGGAAGATTAATATTGCTCCTATCCCACAACCATAAACATTTACAAATCCATCAAAGTACATTCTCCAACTTGTTGAGCTGTTGGCTTTTGTTTCACTTTGAGCAGCCAACACTTGCTCATGGAGGAACTGTATTGTAGTTTCAAGTGCTACCTCTTCTGTTGGTAACTCAGCTAATTGATCCGCAATCGCTTGCCCCTTTATTGCTTGTTGTGTGACATATATGATCATATTCAAACCACAGTATTTGCCATTTGGATATCCTCCCCATTGCAGTGGGTTTTGTCACTAAGTATCTCAGAAGGTCATGGTTGGTCAATAACTCAATCGTGTAGTACAAAGTCTATTGACGAAGTCTATGCATGATCCAAACCAAGGCACAATAGGTCTTTTCAACTTCAGAGTATCTTTGTTCTCTTGGGGAAAATTTCTTACTAAGGTAATATATATCATGTTCTTTCCTGTCTTTACCTTTTTACCCTAGCATGCAAACCATTGACTCTGGGAGAACGATGAGATAAAGAATTAAGGATTTTCCTGGCTTAAGGTACCAGGATAAGAGGATTCATCAAATACTCCTTGATCTGTTGGAAATCTTATTCACATTCATCATTCCATTCAACAGTCACATTTTTCTTTAATAGTTTAAACTAAGGCTTACATCGGTCTATAAGCTGGGATATGAATTTGGCAATGTAGTTTAGCCTTCCAAGCAAGCCTCCTAACTTCTTTCAGAGTCCTTAGCGGTTGCATCTCTAAAATGGACTTTATCTTATTAGGATCTACCTCAATTCCTCTTTGACGAACTATAAATCTAAGGACTTTTCCCGAGGATGCCCAAGAAGTACACTTTTCTAGGTTCAATTTGAGTTGAAATTTTCTAAGCCGATCAAATAATTTCCTTAGAACTCTGGTGTGATCTTCTTCGGTTCTTAATTTAGCAATCATATTATCAACATAAACTTCCACTTCTTTGTGCATCAGGTTATGCAGGAAAGCCACCATTGCCCTTTGATATGTTACCTCTGCATCCCGAAAGGCATCGCTTTATAGCAAAATGTTCCCTATGTAGTGATGAAAGTTGTCTTGGTCTTATCATTTTCTATCATACGGATCTAATTATATCTAGAGAAACCATCCATGGAGGAAAATAGATGGTTTCCTGTAGTATTATCAACTAAGACATTAAATGAGGCGCAGGAAAATCATCTTTAGAAGTAGATTAGTTTAGATCTCTAAAATCTACACGAACCCTCACTTTGCCATTCTTTTTCATGGCCGACACGATATTCACAACCCATTTGGGTTAATTTGAGACCTCAATGAATCCTATTTCCAATAATTTCTTAACTTCTTCTTTTATCTTAAGTAAGATATCAGGTGTGAATCGTCTTAACTTTTGCTTTTTGGGTAGTACATCTTCCTTGATGGGCAATTTATGAACTAAGATTGATGGATCTAGACCCGACATATCAGTGTATGACCAAGCAAAGATGTCTAAATAACCAACCAATAATCCAAACATTTCATGTTTTTGCAAGTCACTCAAATTCCCCCTTATCTGAAGATTCCTAGGTTCCTGGTCAGTTCCTAAATTAACCATTGTTATCGGCTCATCCACAAAAATTTGATTCGTTTCATATTTATTCTAGTATTCTTGAATCCTTGTGTCATCAGTATCAGTCTCGACAATTGACTCAGCAGAGTTGGAACCAATACTTATATTCTTATCTGTTATGAATTCATGACATCTTGGAGGACTTGCAGTAAAATTAAACCTATAAAGGGGAGATGGATTATATGGTAGAAGAAAGAGAAGCAAAATGAATGTGAGTAATAGAGACAAAGAAAATTTAGAAAAAAGCATAAGGTTTATGATTTCATTCATACGGCAGTTTTATGTAATTACAACCATAGAGGGATCAAGAAAGGAGCAGGGTTTAATATTTTTTTACCCTGCTTCACCTAGGACTCTTACTTGTCCAGGGACTGTTGATGGACATGACAAACTAGTTGTTCAGAGTTGGAGTAGAGTTGTTAAATTCCTCAATAGTTTCAGATTGGTAAGGCTGGTAGATCAGGTCATCGACTCTTGGGTATAGAGTATCAAAAGGCATTGAAATTACAACTACTTGATTAAACAGTTGTAATCCAAAATCTTCCATTTCCTTACTACCAATATAAGGAATGGCAGCCTCTCGATAGATAGCATAGTCTTGTTCCCCCATCACAATTACCACTTGGCCATTAGCCACAAATTTAACCTTTGATGTAGAGAGGAAGGTATTTCCCTTGCAAAATGAATCCAAGGTCATCCCAGTAGTAGATTGAAAGATCTGGGGATATCCAACACCTAGAAGGTAATGTTGAATGTCTCAGAGCCAATCTTAACTTCTAGCTCATTTTCCCCTTCGATACCTCTCTTAGATCCATCAAATGCCTTAACGGTTAATGGACTTTGCTTTTAGATATGTCTATCCCAATAGATGATCCATTATCGATCAAGACTCAAGCTACCAACATTCCTTTACATTTCACCACTATATGCAGAGATTAAGTGTATTGATTACCTTCTTCGCCTAAGTCTTTAGGGGAAAAAGCAATTTGATCCAATGTTAAGACCGAATGGATAATTAGAACCAACTGCTCAACTTGTATGTCTTCAAGAACTTTTACATCTCCTAGGACTTTCATTAATGCATTATGGTGCGAATCAGAAGAGAGTAGTAACCCTATCAGTGATATTTGAGCAGAAGTATTAGCAAGTTGATTCATGACTTTGTATTCACTTGCCTTCACAATTTTCAAAAATGAATCGACATCTGTCTTTAGGATCATTGTTCCCCTGTACAAGCTGATTTTTACCTTCAACATAGCTCAGTTTCTATCTAGCCTCTTCATTGCTGTCACACACTCGTCCGGATCGAGTTGGACCGCACATGCTAGCATTGGCATTAGATTTCTCATAGTCAAAAGGTACAGCCTTATAATCTTTTGGTTGAACTAGGATATTGAATGCCAACTTTTTCGGTGCTCAGGGTATAACAACCTCTTTTGGTTTCTGATCTATATAACACCGGATCACAACTGGCTTTAGAACCCCATCAATCATACATATTTCCCTTTCTTTTGGTATATCAGCTTCAGTTTGCTTTCCTTGGAATTGGTTATCCTCTTCTTCAAATTCAGACCCCTAGCCAGTGGGTACGACATCTTCTAAAGGAGTCAAAGGTCTTGGCCATGAATAGTTAGCCAGATATCTAGAGGACTCACCCAGGGTATCAGTGGTAGGGTCACCTACAAGCCATCCTGCCTTTAGTTCCTTGTAAGTGCTCATCTCGCTTTCTATCCTTTGTTCAAACTTTGGAGAGATCATTTGCAAGATATCTCCTCTTGTGATTGTACCATTATGCAACTTTTTGTAAATTTCAATCTTAATGCTAGCACGATCTTTAAGGTTCGCATGCTACAGATGCCACATTTATCTGAGTTTCCAAGCAAGTTGGGATAGAGAAGATGGTATCTTTCTAAATTTAGGGGAATTTCCTTTTCGACAATTGTGATCATATTGCTGTCATGACCATGAGTGGGCAGAGGATTGTTGTTAATTTATGGTCTAGGGGCTTCCACAAAATCCAACTGAATAAGTTTTGCGTTGATCAAATCTTAGATGTGGTGTTTGAGGCTCCAATAATTTTCGATAGAATGCCCCTCTTATCCCATATGGTACTCACATTTGAGTGTCAGGTCATAATTTCTTGGTTTAAATCCCTATAGTGGATGCTCAAAAGTCAGCATCCTTTCTTCTTAGAGTTTGTGCAGTATTTGAGACAAAGGTACAGGAAGCTTAATGAATTATCAGAACAAGCGATTCTTCCTTTCCTGCTCTTTCTCTGGTCCCCTATTCTGTTCACTAGGTCTCGTAACATGAAATTGAGGCCTAACTAGTTGGAAGGATTCAGTGTTGACAACATTGACATCCGATTCTTTTTCTTTGCAAATGTTTGGGTTAGCCTTTTGTCATGCAGTTTTGCCAATTTGCCAAACAAGACTGCATCTTTGATCCTGCTTTTGACTGCTACTATATCAACAAAGCTGGCAACTATATGCCCCACCAAACACCAATAATATGTTTTATCTAGGGTATTGAATGAACATGGTAATTAGCTCCTTTTCAGGGATCATGGTAGTGACCATAGGAGCTCTACCCCCCCTCTAGGAATATTCCTTGAATGTCTCATTATTTCTCTTGGTTATCTTGCTCAGGTCAGCCATTGAGAGAGACACTTTTATATTGAATTTGTACTGGTTATAGAAGGCTCGGGCCAATTTTTCCCAAATGTTAATCTTATTTATATCCAACTGGCCATACCATAGTAGGGCAGGCCCTGTAAGGCTGTCCTGAAAAGTTTGTACCATTAGGGAGTCGCACTTGATGTACCTACCCATTTTGCGAATATACAGGCGGGTATGGAGCATTAGATAACTAGTCCCATCGTATTTCTCAAACTCGAGGACTTTGAATTTTTCAGGATATTCTCCTCGTCTTGGTTTTGCAGATTGAAAAAGCCCATTTTGTCAAAATCAGTATGAGGCTTAAACAGTTTAAGCTCCTCACTCATTCTTTTTATCAGTTTCTTCTCCAACTCCTTTTCTTTTTCATCCCATTCTGCACTTTTAGGCCCATGATACTGGATTCTTCCCTTAGTATCCTTGTGTCTTTATTATAATCATGCATCTCAGTGGAAATGTCAGTTAAGCTAGGCATCGGGGCCTTATCTGGATAGTTCTGAACCAACGTATCAAATTTCTCCATTACTTTACTGAGTGTCGATTCCAAAGCAGTCATTCTTTGTTCCATGGGTTCGCTGTAGTCTCCCGACATTTTGGATTTTGACTTAGTGATTATTGGACTATAAGCTTTAGGAGCTTTCTTGGGCCTAATCTTGGTAAGACCTGAAGCATTCAGACTTAAATTTTGTAGGTATATATTTTTTGTTTTAAGTTTTTAATATTTTTATGAGTTTTTGCATAAATATGTACAAAAGGAAAGATCAGACATCTTTCTTTTTTAGAAAAAGAAAAAACAAAAAAGGACTAAAATGTTAGTAATAAGTCCATACATAGCAAAATTGGAGACCCTAAAGGGTAGGGTTTTTTCATTACAGACTCAATCACTAGACTCTATAGACCAAACAGCTTCTTTGATTATTTATTTACAAAGGGTACCTTCAAGGGCAGACTTGAACTGGATTAACTTTCATTCCAACTTTGTCTACTTCATCAGTTGGATTTGCTCCAAGTCTTCTTTCAACCATTCACATTCTTTCACTTTTTCCAAATAATATTCTCTCTAAAGTTCTTTCTCTATACTTTCCTCCTGAAATCTCATTTTTCCACATTCCCAAGGTTTTCTCATAATCCCAATGCAAAACCTCGATGTTTGCTTTCATTACATCCCAATAGCTTTGTTCCTTAGGAGGGAGGTGAGTTAGCTTAGGCCCTAAAACATCAGAGGCTTGATATAGAGTAATCTTTGCATGATATTGAAAATGATATGCAAAACTTCAGCCGGCTCTATAAATCTACAAGTCTGGTCTTAATTCTCTAGGATTGAGAATGGGCTTTGCAGTGCAGGTTTGCCAATAGCTGATGATCTTTTTCAAACGATTACTAATCTCCTACGAATCAAGATTAGCATTAGTATAATAAAGCAACACTGGGGTTAATGGTTCGATATAGGTTATGTCTTGTATAGCTCTTAACTGTCTAACCAAACTTCTCAAGAATGTAACTGTGCAACCAGTGACCCCAACTAGAGGAATCCATTTATAATCCAAGCAACCTAATGTAACTTTAATGCCCCTAAACCATCTAGCTACCCAAAGAATTAATGTAGTTGGTAATCCCTCTAATATGCCAATCCATTTTGAAGTGGTAACACTGCTATTAATTTTGATCTTACAAACAACTTTCGATTATATTGATGTTTGATTCGTTTCTGGTGAAGTCATTCCTTAAGCAACCAAGGTGACTAGCAAATCGAAAATCAAAAGTGTAGGAGTTGCTCATAGTACTTCGTGGTTTGTCTCATTGATATATGTAAGGGATCTGATTTGTTCGGCTAGTATTATAGGTATGTAAGACTTGCCATCAAGAAATTGAGAGACCAATTTAGCTACTTGATAATGAACACTGAAATTTCCTTCATGAAAAAGTACAGTCCCGAAAACGGCTGCTATATAAGCGTTGATCCTATGTTATTGCCAACATTTCAAATACCCCACGAAAGATCTGATGGTTCTTATTGTAACCTATTGGGGTAGCAAACCACTCAATTAGTGAAGACTATCAAGAATTGCCTCCTGGACTAGTTCATGGTGACAATAAGTTTAGCCTTTCGAACTCCGATCAGTTTGTTGAAAATCAAGGCTGGGTGGACCCTGAGCTCGAGAAAAAAAATTCCTTCTTCAAGAGGGATAGTCTGCAAGAGTTAGATGTATTCTTCTAGTGTAGGGGCCAATACGTTGGTTTTGAGCTCAAATGCGCAGATGTCTAGATTCCAAAAATGAACCAAGGCCCGAAGTAATTTCCAATTTAATTAGACCTTTAGTAGGGGCATGACTGAACCAATTTTCTTAATAATAAAATCCTAGTGTTGTTGACTAAAGTTGTTGAACCATTTTTCCAAGATGGTGACAGGTAACGAATAGGCATCAAGATGATCATAGGGACTTGAGCTAGTTGAGAACTACTTCCTTCACTTTCCATGACTAAATTTAAAAAAAAAAAAAAATTACAACCTTTTTCAATACCTAAAATACAAACTAATATTTCCAACTTATATCACGTAAATGGACCGATTACTTTTTTTTTTTGAAAAAATCGAGTCTCATTTCAAGATATCTGATTTTTTATAAAAGAAAAAAGATAAATAAATAAATAAATTGCACGGATCAAGGGCAGGTTCTAGGGGCACCCCCTTCTATAAGCTCACCATCCCTAATCGGAACGGTTATAGTTTATATCAAAACAACGCTGGAGAGCCTGATCACCATTGGGTAGTGGTAAAACCACATAAGCCCATAAGCTACACAATAGCCCTCTTCTTAGTTTCTATGGGCCTGGGTTCGGCTCGTCTAAATAGATATATAAAAATACATTGCTCGAAAATAAACCCCCCTTAAACAAAAATCTATCCATCTTCAAAGATTCCCTACAAAACAGACCTAATATAACAGAAAGGTTAGAAATATTTACAAAACATGCAAAATATTAACTAAGAAAAAGGCCTATGTTGACAGAATTCTAACATTTCTTAAGCTCATTAAGCCTAAACGAGCCTATTAATAATACAACTCTCTTAGTGAAGTCGCCAAGCTGTCGAGCCCAAATTTTGCTCTTATTTTCTAAGGTCCCAATTCGCATCAAACCCAGTCCATTTAACATGAAACACTCGATAAGGAACCAGTAGGGTTTTGTAAAAAGCCCGGTGTTTTAAGAAGTAATTTGACTGGAGTCGCCACTTGCTAAAGCCGAAAAAAATGGCGAACCATAAACCAAATGGATGGTTTAGTTTTCAGTTCGGCTATTGGTATGCATAAAAAAACTAGAAATTGATGGATCAAGAGATGCTATTTTAAAACCTAAACGGTTATCTAAGCTTTTATGGGCTTTAGAAATCTTGAATCAATGAGCTAAATTAATTTTGAATTTTTCAAATTTTGTCTTTAAAAACAAGATATTTTATATTTACAAAATATATGTATTATTTGTTTTTGTTTTAAAAAGGATCCTAAAAGTTTTTTATTTTTGTGAATACCTTACAGGTGCTTACGTATCTGCTAACGAGAATCAGGTCCCTGTAATTGGTTTTGATTTTTGTAAAATTTTTAATTTGTTTCCCTTTTTTAATTATGAAAATTTGCCAAGTTCAAGTAATTAACATTTTTATTTTGATTTTGAAGTTCCTAGGGAAATCTAATTTTTTATGTTTTTTTTTTGAAAACTCCTAAAAGTGGTCCTTTTTTAAAAACCCCATTTATTATTTTTTGTATTTTTAGAGAATAACTAAGATGATATATATATATATATATATATATTAGCCTGCAAAAGGATTTTCTAATATTATATATAAAGAAAAAAAGAAAAATTTTAATTGATTTTATGAATTTTTCATTTTAAAAATTTTTAAAACAAAATCAAAATTTATAAGAAAACTAAAGTTACTAATCACATCAAACAATTCGTGAAATTCGACTGATATTACTTTAACTTTGCATTCACAAATCGTCGTAATTGTCACTTATCAAAATGGTGATCTGAAAACTATAATATGAAAAAAAAACTATATTATATATATATATATATTGTGCATTTTCATAACTTAAAATATTATTCAATAATCATAATAAAACCTATCTTAAATTTGTTTATTAACTAGTTCACTTTTACTTACCTAAATACTAATATTATCATTCACATATCATATATTATCACATGCACGCACACACACTTTTTTTTTTTTTTCTTTTCTTCTTTTTCATTTCTTTTCTTTTCTTGTTTACATAATAATTAATAATAATAATAATAGCAAGACTAAAACCGAACAGAAGTTAAGCAAAAATTTGAACCTAAAGCTCCGAGTAAAAGAGATTTTGAATGCCAATTGAACTATAGTTGAATCGGAGACGAGGAGTTTGGATCCGGCAAAACGAAATTAACCTTCTTTATCTCTCTCTGGTCGATGTTAGTCAGTGGCGAGGTCGGTCTCGAAGCTTGTGAATGATGGTTCGTGGGTTTGGGTTATTATAGGTATGGGGTCTGCGTGATGAACCTGGTGATGGTCGAGAATGTTAGATTTGGTGGTTATGGTAAAGCTGGTTATTGGTTTGGGTTTTTGCGATGGCGGTGGGTGATAGCCTTGGTCTGTTTTAGATGGCTAGATTTGATTATGGGTGGTGGCCGAGATGTGACTGCAGTGGATGTGATGGCGGAGATGGGTTTCAGTTTCGTGTGTGGGTTTGTTAGTGGTTCTGGGTTGGGGTGGTGATGTTTTTCATGAAAGAAAAGATAGGAGAGAGATCAATTTCTGGGTTTTTCAAGTTTCTCGAGTTTGTTTGCATGTTCGAATCTGTTTTTTTTTTTTTTTTTCTTCTTTTTCCTAAGATCTGATTCTTGTCCATCGAAGAAGAAAAATTACCCATCATTTTATTGGAGTATAGGGGAAGACGGAGGGGCGAACAAGGCCATTAATGGTCATTATGAAGCTGAGCACGGCCATTAATGGCTGACGGTTTCAAAGCTTAAAGGTCGGAGAGGGTATTACGAAAATTTCGAATCAAAACATCTTGTTTTAAAACACATTAATAGTCCCAAATTTCTTTTGTTAATTCACAATATAGTACTGCAACTTCATTTAATTGCACTTTCTCTTTTTCTATTTAGTGTAATTATTTTCATTTTTGCCTTCTATTACTATAGGACTATTCTCAATAATACTCCATTAGGATAAATTTTGTGCTTTTAAGAAGATTTTCATTCTATATTTCCAATAGGCATAGTTACTACCGGCTAATATTGGTGGCCTATTTATTGCTTGACCCTCTAAAAATCTTAAAGTGTTACTAGACATGATATTTAACACTAGATGTGATCAAGCACTTATCTTAGAGTTCTAACTCTGATGCCAATTGAAGAAAACTGGTAACAACGAAGGAATGTAGATCACGTAGTAATTTTTTGTTTTTTCAAGAACTTATCACTAAGGTATAAAGGCAAGGGGAGTATCTATACTATCATTTTTTTAGCAATTTGATACCCAATGTTTGATTCCAAGAAAAAATACTCATACTTTCAAACTGATAACATTTTTGTGCCTAATTTTTTATTTTTTTCATTACATGCTAAGAGTATAGAGGCACTAAAATGTCATTAATTTGAAATTCCGGGTACCTTTTTGCCTAAAAGCAAACATTAAGTATCAAATTATCAAAAAATGATAGTATAAGCACTCCCCTTACCTTTATCCCTATTGCTAATTATGCAAAACAAAGTAAACAACAATAATATAAAGTGTAATAATAAAAGGGTAGGGGATAGAAAAGATAACACTAGGTTTAATGTGGAGTTCGGTCCGCCCTCTAGTCTCCACTGTCCATAATAGTGTCTCATTTAAGAAGGACTTCACACTTCATTTAACATAATGTCAAGCTTGGATTTTTTATTTTTAAGGTTTAATTTCTTTCAATTCTATTTGTACCAAATCCTAACCCGTTTAATACAAACCCTTAACTAGGAATTAAAAGAAATTTAATTTTAAAAAAATATTTTAGAGTGCCACCCAACTATAGTCGAAAAAAATTATAAGTTAAGATCAATGTGTAGATTAATCCTAACTTAGATACTAGTCTGCGAAAAATTCGATTTATAACCAAATTTTAGAAATAAAAAATTTTTGGATTTAGGGGCTGCCCTATTAAAACCATAAGGTTACCACTTAAAATTTATCCACTTAATGCTCAAAAAATAAATCAAATGTCATAAATTTCTAAGTTTATAATTTTATTTAGAAATTGATGATTAGATCATTTAATATTTACAATCAATTAATTAATTCAAAATTTATAAAAAAAGGAGCAAAAAATAATTTTATGATTTTATGTTGCTCTAGAGGTGCCTAAGTACATACTAATCGAGATCAAAGGTTACGTAGTTTTTTTTTTAGAAATTTAGTGTGTTTGTATTTCTATTTTTTCTGAACTATTTTCAATTTAAATTTATTAAATTTTCAATTTTGTAAAAGTGAATTTTTCATACATGACCTTACATGCTATCAAATTGATTTTTTTTTAATCTTTAGAAAATAAGATTTTTCATATGTCAAAAGGTTCTTTTTTTTTTAATCATATTTCTATTACTATTATTATGTATATTAAAATGAAAAAAAAAACGGAACAAACCTATATGGAGTAGCGTGGGTCAGATCTTGAGTTTAGGTCAAATTTTCGAGTTGGACTCGGGATAGACTTGGGTTTTCAGTTTGTGCAGTAGCAGGCGGCTGACGGAAGCTGTTAGTGGTGCTTTGGCGATTCTAGTTGGATGTGGAGGCATCGGATGAGTTGATCTAAGAATGGGGAATACTTCAACGGTAGTGATTTGGCTCGAAAATGGCTAGAAGTGGGTAGTTTGGGTTCTCAGAGAGCGGCAGTTGGCAATGGTGGCCTTCGAAAGTGGTTAAAGGATTTAGACAAAGGAGAAAGCTACTAACTAAAGTTTTCGCTACTCCTGAGTCCAACTATGGCCTTGATATACTTTGATTTAACCTCTATAAAGAGTAATTCGAGCAAATTTTAAAATCGTAACCCTAAACACTCAAACCCTGGACTCTCAAACTTAAATCGAAGCTTGCTTGGTGTTTTTTTGGATCAATTGGATTTTTGTTGATGTTTTTTAAGTGTTGCTGATGATTTGAACCGGGAATTTCAACCCTTATCTATACTGTTTAGGGGTCGAATTAGGTGGGGTTTGTTCGAGAATGAGTAGGTGCGTCACACGCGATATCCAGCTTCTCGAACGTGTCTTTGCAAATCTTAGTCTTTATGAACTTTGGGAGAGACAATAAAGAGTTTAGATAAGTGTTTCTAGAAGTTGAGATAAGTCGAATTTGAATTTCAAAAGTTTGCTTTGCACGTAAAAATAAGTTTTTCACGAACTTTAGATAAAAAATTAAACACTAAATCACTAGTTTTATGACCTATTTTTTATCCAAAATTGTAGCATCTCAAGCCTACGTCAAATTCCCTCTATCAATTTGATGCAAATTGGATCACAAATGGGTAAAAAATGCGCTTGAAATGACAGCCTCGCATGGGAAAATCTGGGGTCGATATGAAGAAGATGAGGGCGTCATACGCGTGACCATTACACGTGCATGCATCTCACGCACCAAACAGGAAAAAAAAAATTTTGGATCGAGGCCAAAATGCGATTTTTTAATCGTATTTTATAGTTTTGTACATATATATATATTATTTAGCATTCACTTGTTTTTCTTTATTTTTTTATATTTTTATATTTTTTGAACCATATTTCATATTTTTGTATATATCTTATTCATTATCTTTTATACATTTTACTTAATATTATTTTTTTTATTATTATATTATTATTATTATTATTATTATTATTTCAAGGACAAAAATGGAGTTTCTACAGCTATCCCTCTTTGTGGCAAAGTTTGGGTAAAATGTTGCAACAAAGAAAAAGAGATACCCAACTTTTGCGCTCAAAAGTACATACATAGAATTTGGAGCTCCTGGACCATTTAGGGAAACTTGGTTGAGATGGCAATGGTCTTGCGAACTAGAACCTTAGCTAGGAGAGAGGTAATGACTTTCGATGAAGTTACTGTATCATGAAAGGTTAATCTCCATTTATATCCATACTAAACCACTAGAATTGTCCTGAGATGTTTCACAAGAAATAAGGGACGATTTTCCTTAGGTTTCCATTCTATGTTATAGGTTTCTCTTTATCCTTTTAAGGTTTATAGCCTTCTTTCCTTTGGAAAAAACTCAAATGAGCTTCGATTTTTTTTCATCTTAAAGAAACTCGGATGAACTTCGGGTCTTTTCTTCTCAAAGAGACTCGGATGGGCTTTAGTCTTTTTTCTTCTTAAAAAGAGACTTAGATCGACTTCGGTTTTTCTTTTTAAAGAGACTCGGATTGACTTCAGTCTTTTTCTTCCTAAAGACTTGGATGGACTCCGGTCTTTTTCTTCTTAAAGACTTGGATGAACTGCGTTCTTTTTTTTCTTCCTAAAGACTCAGATGGACTTTGGTGTTTTGCTTTCTAAAGACTCGGATGGACTCCGCTTTTCTTCCTTCCTAAAACTTGAATGAACTTTGGTTTTTTTCCTTCCTAAAGACTCGGATGGACTTCGGTCTTTTTCTTCTTAAAGACTTGGATGGATTTTGATCTTTTTCCTTCTTAAAGACTTGGATGGACTTCGGTCTTTTTTTTTTTTTCTAAAGACTCGATGGACTTCGTCCTTTTTTCTTCCTAAAATCTCAAATGGACTTGGTCTTTTTTCTTCCTAATGACTTAGATGGAATTTGGTCTTTTTCCTTCCTAAAGACTCGATGGACTTTGGTCTTTTTCCTTCCTAAAGACTCGGATGGACTTCGATCTTTTTCCTTCCTAAAGACTCGGATGGACTTCGATCTTCTTTCTTCATAAGACTCAGATGGACTTCAGTCTTCTTTCTCATAAGACTCGGATGGACTTCGGTCTTTTTCCTTCCCAAAGCTTAAAGACTTGGATAGACTTCAATCTTTTTTTTTCTTTCCAAGGACTCAGGTGGACTTCGGTCTTTTTTCTTCTTAAAGACTCGGATGGAATTCGATCTTTTTCCTTCCTCAAGACTCGGATGGGCTTCGATCTTTTTCCTTCCTAAAGATTCAGATGGACTTCAATCTTTTTCTTCTTAAAAACTTGGATGGGCTTCGATCTTTTTCTTCTTAAAGACTCGGATGGACTTCTGTCTTTTTCTTCCTACAGACTCAGATGGATTTTGGTCTTTTTCTTTCTAAAGACTCGGATGGACTTCAGTCTTTTTCCGTTCTAAAGACTCAAATGGACTTTGGTCTTTTTCTTCCTAAAATCTTGGATAGACTTTGGGATTTTTCTTTCTAAAGCCTCAGATAAATTTCAGTCTTTTTCTATAAACCCCCAAATTTATGGTAATTATAAGCAAACCCTAAGAATTGAAAGTTAAACCAAAACCTTAAAGTCAACCTAATTCTATAATAAGTCTAGTGAAATTAGATCTGGCAATCCCGTGCATGAAACCCAAAAACAATAAAAATGAGATAACCTAGGAATATAGTATGAAATAATGTATTACAGCTTAAAAAGATTGGATTCACCAAAAATTTGATCGTTTCAAACCCAAATGGGATCAGTTTTCGAAAACAGGGTCTCGGCATGCAAAATGGTGAAAATATTCCGACAACATATCTAGAATCAAAATTAGATAAGAAATCGTAAAATATCAATTTTATAATTTTTTGGCTTCTAAAAAGATCAGATATAACTCATTTATGTGTATTTTCATTATTATTAGTATTTCATTTGTCTAGTCTACTATTCATTACTATTCATTTATCTCTGCTTTTTCTTACAACTTATAAACCTATATCTTACATTTATATTTCCAATACTACTTTTTAGTAAACTTCTCTTACACTTTACTTATTTTTCTTTACAAAAAATCAAATTTTATCATCTCTCCCTCTCCCCCCTTCAATGGCCGGTACAACCTTCTCTCTCTCTCTCTTCCTCAAATATTTTTCTTTTTCAATTTATTTATTACATATAATTTTTTTACTCCAAAACTCTATAAGTACCTCCCCTCTTCATTCTTTACACATACTTTCTTACCTTAACAAAACTCTACCAAATCTCTTCATAACTTTCTCTCCAACAAGTTTCTTCCAACACCCTCTTCTTTTCATTTTCATACAACAACTCTCTCCATACAAGAAATAACTAACACATTTGTTTTTTCATCTACCATTAACCTTAGGTAAAAGTTCTAAATCCTTTCTTTCCTTCATGTAACATAACATGAACACCTTGTTATTTTGATCTTGAAAAACCCCATGAGCTTTATGCTAAGGATGAGATCATGAAAATAACAACTTGTTCATGTCATTGTTCAACATCATATTTATTTACAATGTTGTTATGTTCTTGTTTTATTATTGCTTCTAACTTAACTCTTATACGCATTAAGCATAGTTATGTATATATATGTTTAGAGTCTATAAGTTCACCAACTTAACCTTTTATTTATACTTTTATGTTTCTTAAAATTTATTAGGACTAGTCCTTTTAGTCTTAGATTTGTTCTCATCAAGTCAAAACAATTTTCTTTTCTTTTCATAGGACTTGTCTATAATCTAAGTCCGGGGAGCCTTAACAACAATCTAAATCTCACATGACTTTCTTGTTTTATTTTCTTACTTTTCTTTACAGGACTAATCTATCTCTTAGTCCGGGAAGCCTTGATACAAGTTAAGACTTCCATATTTTTCTTGTTCTTATATATATATATATATATATACGTATGTATGCTTATTTGATTTGTTATGCCTTTTATTTTTCTATATTAGTTATTTTTATCATATAATATAACTATATGTTCATATTCATGCATGGCCATAATGTTTTTATTTTATTGAAAAAAAAATTATGGAAATAAGAAGAGTTATTTTCTTTTACTTAAAAATTTGACTAAACTCCCATTAAACATGATTTTAACACTTGCGATTCTCATTTAAAATTTAGGATGATGTGGTTATAAAATTTTCAAGACAACAAAATAAGTTATTTTTCTTGTATATAAATAGGATTAGATTCTCAAGGAAAAGTGGAATGATTCTTTTCAAAACTTAGGAGAGATTTTCAACTTGAACTTAAGATAGTGATTTAACTACCTCTTTTCTAAATAATGAAATGAACTTATTTTTAAGGTTGATAATTCTTTGTTATGCAAGATTTTCTTAAGAACTTATTTAAATGGTTTATACCAACACTTTGAGAAATATTAAGAACCACATAATTTTTCTAAATTAAACTTAAAATGAACTCACTAGTTAAGAACCTACTTAGAAAATAAAATTGGTGGACAACCTAAGGAAAGCACTCATTTGCAATAACTCACAATTTTAGTTTCCTTCAAACAATTTGAAGAAAGGTTTTGCAAACTTCATTTTTCCAACTTCTAGAATGAATTGTTTTATGAAAAATCATTATTGAGACAACACCGCTAGAATCATGCATGTAATGTAAGTTTATATGTATACAAAAAGGATTTTTCAACTATATAAATATTTATGTTTTTTCTATGGAATTTTTAGATGAAATAGAATTTAGAAAAATTAAAATTTGAATGCTGGAAATTTCGTGTTAATTCTGTACCAACTTATTTTGGAACTTAAATGGCTTTAAATGTTAAAAATAGCCTTAGAAATAGATAGATCTTTTCAAGTGGATAAGAAATAATATCTAATATGCGCAATTCTGAGTTAAAATGAGCAAGTCATCGCCATTTTAAGTCGGAGTTTCCACAAGTTCGAATTTTGACACAAATAACAAATAGAATTAGAAAAATTTAAGTAGAACTTGAATAAAATACTCATTTTAGGTTTTTTTTTTTTTTTTTTAGCTGATGAGGATCAGAACTTTCTCTTTCCTGAGGATTACTTCGATTGATAGAAATCACCATGGCCGAGTGAGTTTTCCTTTATGATTTATGTATTTGCGCATATCCTCGTAAAGTAGGGCACTAGAATTTAGGAAAAAGATAAAATTGGTATGCATGTGGGATTATCATAGGAATTATGTATGTGATTTGTTATATGTGATTAATGAACAATAAGTATATCGGAACTCGATTGGTTGATTAATATAAATTGTCTCTATGTATTACGCTATATGTGCAAGTATTGGTTGATCGCCTTAAATGAGATTAATTGTCGATAAGAAATTCCTTATAACTAAATTGATCATGCATATCACTTAGAATACCATATTCACATTTTGTTACTACTCCTCCGTGTAGGACTGAAAAGGTAAGCTGCTTAGCTACATCTTGAGAAATTAGGACGTTCGAGGAATACGACCTCATGATGTAGCGAAGCCGAATCGATCGCTTTGGGTATAGAAAGCCTGGAGACTAGTAATACGATTTATTGGAACCTTAAGATGTGCGTGCAAGTTTCAAGAAGGTCGTTGGACCCATTCAAAGCATTCCCTAACCCCAAATAGAGGGTGTAAATCCATTCTATATACGAATGCGGATAGTCTTATATATTTTTTGACCATATAGTTGTTGCATGTCATATGCTTGCTAATAGACTTGTTTGATTGTTTTGTTATGGGTTATTTTGTATAGGAAATGTCTCACTAAGCTTGTTATACTTACCCCCAATAGATTTTTAATGTTGCAAGATCATTGTTTTTACATTCGAGACTACCCTATCCAACCGAGTAAGACTTACGCTTCTAGGAAGCTTTTAGGGGAATTCTATTCAAAGACTTTAGATTAGATTTTCTTTAAAATTTTATGGTTATAGTTATCTGTTTAAGTAAGACTATGTTTATTTTGGAGATTTATCGGGAGAATAGCCCAATGATAATGTAAGACTTTTGACCTTTAAGTTATGAATATGAATGTTTAAGTATTTTCTTGGTTGCTATGTTTTTACTATCTTGAACAATATAGCCCACCAATATCTCGTTTGGTGTGAAAGTACGCCTTGCATATGGTGTTGAAGCTTTTGCATGACTAAGAAATATCATTCCTAAGCTTTCATATCATATGCGACGGACTATTACATTTAGGGTACCCTTTGGGGTGTGACATTTTTTTTCCTAAAGATTCAAATAAACTTCAGTCTTTTTCTTCCTAAAGACTCGAAGGGACTTTGTTTTTTTTTTCTTCCTAAAGACTCAAATGAACTTTGTCTTTTTTTTTCCTTAAAGACTTGGATAAACTTCGGTCTTTTTTCTTCCTAAAGACTTGGATGAACTTCAGTTTTTTCCTTCTTAAAGAGCAGCTGTAAAGTCTTGAATTTTTTTTTTTTTTTTTTTTTTTGTAAAAGAGAGTCTTGAATTTTTTTTCAAATAGAATTTTTTGGAACAATTTGCTAATAAGTAAAGAATCTCATTAACTCCAAAATTGCAAATAAGCAACAGACTTTACCTTATTGTTTATCGATTCGCTTCCTTCTTTGAAGATCATTTCTTGGTGGTCTCCTCCCATTTTAAGGGACAGTAACATCTAATTTTTAGGATATTCAATTTTCTGATTTCAGGGCATATGAATTCTTATCCTTCTCATCATCTCCTTGATCTTGAATAAGATATTTCATGCTTGATGTATTCAGTCAAAGGGGACTTCCTCACACTCTTTTTGGCTTGTTTTCACACATGGCTCGAATTCCAAAAATTCCAGTTCGATTTGTAAATAATATGTCTTGGCTAATTTACCAGGTCTTTTCTTAGGTTGTAATTTAGGATTTTGGTCATTGGCTTGCAGTAAAAGGGATATCGTGTGCAGGTTATTTACAAATTTTATATTCATATCTCTTAAGGCTTTACAAGTCAAGAACTTTTTCAAGATAACTAAAGTAGGCTTGCCTCAATTTCAAAAGTAACTTTTATTAAGGATAATTTACTCCTAATGATCAAAAGAGCCTCTATAAGATGGTGGTAAGTGGGGTTGTAATTCTTGGATGTGATAGAGATGGGTAAGTATATTTAGATTTTAAAGGATGCTCATTCTTCTTATTTTTTGGCTCAAACACTTACCTTCCTTGTTTATTTTCGTCTTCCACCTTTTTTTTCCTTTCCTTTATCTTTTTCCTTCTTCTTTTTTCCAACCTTATTTTCATTATTCCCCTTTCATTATTATTTTTTTTTTCAAAGTGTAGGCTTTGTGTATGAAAGTTGAGGTTCTTTTCTCATTTAAAAAAGATTTAAATTATTATTAACAAAATTTTACTTTTGAAATGATACCATTATGGCAAGCATAAATGAGTTAACCTATGTCTTCTGATTGACGAGCCTTACCTCTTATATGCCCCATTGTGGGATAGTTCTTGATAGGGTTTAACTTTTGAAATTCACTTCTTTAAAAAGGCCTAATAGGGTTAACAAGAGATAAGTGTATTTAAGATCAAAATAAATGTCTGGTATCATTTTAACTTACGTACCAAATTCAAAATGGACCTCTTTTAAGGAACAAGCCTTATAAATTCCCTCAATGTCACTTGACTCTCAAGGGTTTAAGGGTCAGTGTTTAGTATTTGGTTGCCTCTTAATTTTCAAGCAATAAAATATCCGTAGACAAACATTCATTCAAATTGCCCCATGGAGTAATCAAATATTTCAAATTATCCTAAAAAAGATAGAGGATTTATTTATTATAAGGATTTGCACCATTAATCTTTTTTTTTTTTTATTATTGATCCCTTACAAAATGTCCCTCTTATTGATATCGACTGATAAGTTCAACTGCTGCAGATGACATGCTATCTTATCGAATGGTAACAGCAAACTCTCGATATTTGAAGAGAACTCGCTTGAAGTCCTTGCAAGAGTTAAGATAGAGTTACTACAACTCGCTGGCTCAACAACTTCCACGAGCTCAGGTTGGATAAGCTCAACATCAATCAAATCTTATAATTTATTCCTTAATCCCCAACAATGTTTAGTAAAATGACCTACTTGACCCATGTGGTAGTCGCATTGGGCATTAGGATTATAGATTTTATCCCTTCTTTTGGACCATTGGAATCTTAAATTATGTGAAATGCCTTCGCAATGTTGAGCAAGCTTGTTTGTTTAGGCCTAATGCTTTTGAAGTCAAAGGCTTCATATCTTATCCCATCTTATTTGGCCCATTCTCAATTTTACAATTCGATGACTCCTCTTGAGTCTCATGAGATGGTACTTTACTAGCTATAAGGTCCAAATGTTGGAGTTTGTCTAACACGTACTTCATAACACACTTTAAAATTTCAATCCTTCCCGCCATGGTTGCAAGTCTTTGTCAAAAATTCTCATGTGCCCCTTCCTTTTAATGCCTTGAATTGATCTTTCTCTTGCAAATAACTTCTTCGATTCGATGTATCACTAACATCTTGTGTATGAAACATGTTGATGCCGTCGAATTTGGATGCTGGAACATCCACGAATTGTAATTGAACCACTTTTAAGTCAATCAAATCCTGAATTTTGTTCTTAAATTCCCAGTAAGCATCAGTAGTATACCCTTATTGATACATATGGCATTCATATTGTACATCAGGGTCAAATTTTTGTGGTTTATACCCAGGTATTGGCTCTTTAAGGTATAAGAAGTGGTCTTCTTTCAGTTTATAATAAACTTGAGATGGAGGGATAAGGATTTGAGTGAATTGTCTTCTAGATGTCTGTATGTACTTGTTATAGTTTCCTTTGCTTGCTATGTCGACTGTGACTTCTCTTGCTGTAGGTTCTCCATCGGACCCTTTGTGAATTTGAAGTTTGCTAGAAATAAAGGCATTTTCAATTCTGCCCCTTGCCTCTATTATTTCAGAAAAATTCTTTGTGGTATGGTCATCAAGACGGGAAAAGAAGGGCTCTTCTAGGGTATTTACGAAGGTGAATACCAAATCCTTCTTTGGAATAATTATGGCACCCATAGCTGCTAACGACTTCCATCGTTGAGCATACTCCTTAAAGGTTTCGTCCTTCTTCTTCTTCATGCTGCTAAGGTCCCACATGCATGGTGCGACCTTAGTATTGAACTTGTACTGGTTATAAAATGCCCTGGCCAATTTGTCCCAAGTATCAATCTCATTGAGATATAGTTGGGCATACCAGGTCAATGCCGGTCCAATGAGGCTATCCTAGAAAGTCTGAATCATTAACTGCTCATATTGGGTTTGTTGGCTCATCTCTCTCACGTAGAGTCTAATGTCCAGTTTGGGCACCTTGTGTATCATGTTGAGATCCGGCATTTTGAACTTTTCAGGAAAAGTACCATCTTGAGCCACAAGCAGGCTTGTGATCCCAACTTGATCAAAACTGTCAGCTCTCTCAAATCCCTTTAATTTTTCAATAAACTGAAGGATAAGCCTCTTTTCCATTTCCTTACTTTGAGCCTTTAACTCCTTTCGAGCTTGTTAGGGTTAGGCTCAGATGTTTGGGGCAAATAGCGTACCTCTTTTTCTTCAATGGGCTGATCATCGGCCCCCTTTCAAATTTCGAAATGTCCTTCGAATGGTGGTTGGAGGATTTTCATTGATCCGATCTTTGGGTAAGGATCTGTATTTGTTCGACCCTCTCAAGCACTGTTTGCTCAAGAGATTGGATTTCTAGCTTAACAGCTGAATTGAGGCTAACGTTGTTGTTGGCGTTATTAGCCATTTTGAATGAATGTACTTAAGGGATTAGCTGAGCCTACTTAGAAACAATTTCAAAGTCTTGTAAAAATCCATTTGTATTAGTGAATTATCTTTTTTTTTTTTCTTTAAATTATTTTTTAAGCTTTATTTCACAAATTGATATTTTATTTTAAAAGAAATTTCTTGTTTTGTTTTTTTGTTTTTTGTGTTATTTTCTTTTCTTTTTTTTTTTTTTTTGGAGAATGGTGGGCTCAAGACTAAGGGAAAGGAATACCTATAACAAAGGTGGTTATAATTGAATAGGACCTATAACTATCTAGAAGAGGAATTGATCTAATGGATGATTGAATTATATACAATATAAGGATACTCACAAGTTTATTGTACATTTTATACATAAGCATTAGAATATTTACAAATCTGAATTTAAAAAAAAAAAAACAAATTGTATATTACAAGAAAAATTAATTTAGGTAAAAAAAAAGAAAAATAAAATGGCTTATTAGAATCAACATGAACTTGTCCTTTATTTCGTTCAATAATATTTGAATACATCAAAATACTATTTCTTAATTTTTTTTTTTCAAAATCATAAGATGTCAAATTCATTTTGGTTGGAAAGGCTTCTCTGGCCTTTGGAGGAGAGGGAAAGATCCCATAGTTAGCTAATGTAGCATTTCTGTCATTTCATTCATTAAAGACTCTGTCTTATCTAGACAGTCCAGTAATTTTTGGTTATCCTCTAACAGAGCCCAAACTTTCTTTTCGACTGTTTGGGCCTTTCCTCCCAGAGGTAGGCCTTCATCTAAGCTAGGCGAAGGTACGGATAAGAGATCCCTAAGATGTGAACAAGTTTCATAACTTCTTGTGGATCACTTGATATCTTCTTGACAAGTTCATGAAAAATTATTATGAGCCATGTCATTTTTTTTTCTTTTTGAAATTACAAGACTAATGATAATTATATAGTTTTTTTTCTTTTTTTTTTTTACAAAGATGTATGCTAATTCACAAGAGTATATACATAATATGCACAAGATATATACGTTACATATGCAAGTCACATGGATGCAAATATGGAGGTTGGTAGCTAATTAGTAGTAGGGAAATTTAGAAAATTTTTCATTTGAGTTACAACTTCATTTGAAGAAAATCCAAATGGAAATATTCACATAGGAGGGATTTCGAAAACTCCTTTAAAAAAAAATATAACTCTTTTTAAGGTATGCCCCGCTATTTTTATTTGCAAGCCCATGCTCATGAATACAATTGGGTAGGTTCTAAAGTTTCACCGGTTTAGTGTATCATGGATCAATACTAAACCGGAGCGGGAGGTCATTTCGTAAATCAGATGATGGAAAAGCCATAGCCCCTGGATCTTATTGTATCTGACACACATTTTTCATAAATCCCCCCGAAGACAACCTTTGCCCCTATTAGAGCTATCTACAAAATTTCCTTTCTATCTATGTTACTTAAAGGAAAAGATTAGTACAACTATTTACAAATTAATAATTATAAATAATATATAAGAATGAGCATAGAAAGAATAAACTTTAAATTTAAGAATTTCAAGTGGCTAGCCCTCTTAAAAATAAGCATCATTAATAGAGTTGCCAAGCTATCGAGCCTCGATTTTTCATTTTTCTGGTTTAATTTCTTTCAATTTGGTTTGTAACAAACCTTAACCCATTTGATACAAACCCTCGACTAGGAATTGAAAAAAAAATTAATTTAAAAAAAAAACATTTTGGAGTCGCCACTATAGTCGGGAAAAATTATAATTTATAATCAATGGGTTAGGTAATCCTAGCTTAGCTACTAAACTGCGAAAAATTTGATTTAGAGCCAAATTTTATAAAACGGAAATTTTTTTATTTAAGGGGCTATCCTATTAAAAACGTATGTTATTACTTGAAATTCATAATTTAAAATTTATTCTTTTAATGCTCAAAAAATAAATCAAATCCCATATATTTCTAAGTTTACAATTTTATTTATAAATTGACGATAACATCATTTAATATTTACAACTAATTAATTAATTCAAAATTTATTAAAAAAAGGAAAAAATAATTTTTCATATTTTATATTGCCCTCGCTAATTGGGATCAAACGTTACATAGTTCTTTCTTGGAAAACTTTAGTGTGTTGGTATTTTTTTATTTTTTTGAAATATTTTCAATTCAAATTCATTAAATTTTCAATTTTATAAAAATGAATTTTTCATGCATAACCTTACATGCTATCAAATTGATTTTTTTTAATCTTTAGAAAAATAAGATTTTTCTATGCGTCAAAAGGTTTTTTTTTTATTTTTAGTTTTTATCATATTTCTATTACTATTATTATGTATATTAAAAAGAAAAAAAATGTGGAATAGACCTACTTGGAGCAGCGTGGATTGGACTTGGTCTTCAGTTTATGCGGTAGCACATGGCCAACGAAAGCTGTTGGTGGCACTCTGGCGGTTTTGGGTGGATGTGAAGGCATTGGACAAGTTGATCCAAGGATAGGGAAGACTCCGATGGTAGTGATTTGGCTCGAAAATGGTTGGAAGTGGGTGGTTTGGGTTCTTAGAGAACGGTGGTCAATGATGGTGACCGTCAGAAGTGGTGAGAGGCTTTGGACAAAGGAGAAAGCTACTAACCAAAGCTTTCACTAGTTCTGAGTCCAATTGTGGCCTTGATTCACTCCGATTTAACCTCTATAAAGAGTAATCGGAGCAAATTTTAAATCGGAACCCTAGACACTTAAACTTAAAACCAAAGCTTGCTTGGTGTTTTTTTCGAATAAATTGGATTGTTATTGATTTTTTTTTTTTTTTTTTTGCTGATGATCTAAATAGGGAACTTCGACCCTTATTTATATAGTTTAGGGGTCGAATTAGGTAGGGTTTGTTCGAGAATGAGTTGATGGGTCGCACGCAAAATCCAACTTCTCGAACGTATCTTTGTAAATCTCGAGCTTTATGAACTTCGGGAGACATGACAAAGAGTTCAGATAAGTGTTTCTAAGCGCTGAGGTAGGTCGAATTTGAATTTCAAAAGTTTGCTTTGCGTGCAAAAACAAATTTTTTGCAAACATTAGATAAAAAATTGAACACCAAATAACTAATTTTAGGACTAGTTTTTTATCCAAACTTGTAGTATCCAGGCCTACTTCAAATCCCCTTCATCAATTTGATGCAATTTAGATCACAAATGGGTAAAAAATGCGCTTGAAATGGCCGCCTCACATGGGAAGATATGGGGTCGACATGAAGAAGAAGACGCATTTCATACGCACGACTACACACGACGCATGTATCTCATGCACAAAAAAAAAAAAAAAAAAAAATCTATCTGCCTCCAGCACGAATTAAACTTGAGTTGCATGCGTGTATGTTGTGTCGCTTATCCAATAGGCTATTGGCCTACGCCTCGATAATGTTATCACTCAAAATATATTTGAGTGACTTGGATCGAGGCTAAAATGTTTTTTTTTTCAATCATGTCTTATATTTTTGTACATATATATTTTATTTATCATTCAATTTTTTCCTTTCTTTTTATTTTTATATTTTTTTGAACCATATTTCATATTTTTGTATATATATACGTTATTCATTATCTTTTATACATTTTGCTTAATTATTATTATTACTACATATACTCTACTACTATTGCTGCTGCTGCTACTGCTATTATTATTATTATTATTATATTATTATTATTATTATTATTATTATTTCATGGGCAAAAATGGGGTATCTATACATAGCAATCACAAATTGCTTCACAAGAGCTACAACAACACAATCACAAACACTCAAGTTGAGCTTTTATAAGAAGCTCTTAAGCACATAAAGTTGAACTTGCTAAATCACTCACAATAAACTATAGTATAGTGTTGTATAGGAGATAGTAGATACAAAGCTAATGGCATTGTATTACGTCTTTTACTCACAAAATAACACTAATGACAACAAGTTTTCAGAGAGTGTTTTACAAGGATTTAATAGCAATCAGTAAGCTCAAGTAACTATCTTTAAGTTCCTAAACACTTGTATTTATAGAGTCTTCAAGTTTTCTAACTGTTATCCACATTTGCACCAATTTTGGAGCATTTAGTTTTCCCAGCTAGTTTTTTTATGTTACCATTCAGACGCCTCCCAACCTAGTGTCCGAATGCCCTTAGAAACTACATTCTTTTCATCTAGCGTTTGGACGTCTCCCATCCTAGCGTCTGGATGCCAGTCTCCTAACAACTCAATGTTGTTTCATATTTTGGACATATTTGTCTCATCTGGACTCCAATTGAAGTGATTTAAGATACCACGAAAAACTTAGAGAGAGCTCTACAATTTTTATATTTTGAGATTTAAGAAATTCTAAATAAAAAAGCGCTTAAAAACATGTTTGAATCAAATTGTAACAATAATCACAACAAATCAAAGCAAATCAAGTTTACACATATTTAAATCAAGTTTAGCACTTGTTTTACTATTTAAGTGTAACTTAAATATGATTGAGTATTTAATTGTGTATTATATTTCCTCGTCAAAACATACGTTAAACACACAAGTTCATCAAATATTAATAAAATCTTAAAATGTGTAAAATTAGTAAATATAAATAAAAATATTAAAAATTATCCTTGTCATTAATTTGAATAAGTATATACACATCCCATTGATTATTAGAATTACATATTCTAGTTGGTATAATGTCTATCTTATCTATTTTTTTATTTGAATCTTAACTTTTTTTTCCTCCTCTTTTGTTTAAGTTTTAAGGTTTTAAAACTTTACAAAAAAAAAAAAAAAAAAAAGGAATTTCCACTATATACGTTAAATTTTGTTTACTCATCCTAGATATATATAAGTTTTTCTTTGACATTGGGCTAGTTAGTGAAGATGGCTTGGGTATGTACAAATTTTTAAACCCTTTTCTTACTTTTAATTTTTTATACAATTTTATCAATTTTTATTATATGACATTGTTAGACATATTTAATATTAATTTTTATTATATTGGATAAATAAGGGTTAAATACAAAACCTTACTTATGTTTATACCTATTTGCAAACATATGACTTGTGTTTATTTTTTTAACAAATAAGTGACTTGAGTTTTATACAAAAATATCAATATTATAAAATACTATTTTAGAAATACATGTTAGTATCTTATTGGTTTAAAAAAAATATTTACTAAACAAAATTGAATAATTAAAATATTTAAAAAATTAAAAATACATTGAAAAAATGTAAAATTAATTCTTATGGTCGATAAGGTATTGGCATGCGTCATTTCAAAATTATTAGATAATATTGATATTTTTTAATTAAACTCAGGTCAACTATTTGTAAAAAAATAAAAATAAAAAAATAACGCAGGTCATATATTTGCAAATGAATCAAAACACATGCAATAGTTTTGTAATTAACCCTATAAATAAATGTATTTTATATTATCATTTTATTGAATTAATTATTATGAACTAATTTGAAATTGATAGGTATCATGATGCACTTGAAAATTTGTTAGGATTTGATAGAAGTGTAATTTTTTCCTTTTCCAAAGTTTAAAAATGTTGATGATTAAAATGAAAGAAATAAGAAATTTGAGGATTTAAATAAAAAAAGTAGGGGTAGATTACATCAAAAGGTAAGGTATCAATGCTTTAGGTTAATTCATTTAAGATATCAATATTTTGAGAGGTTCAAAAAGAAATCACATTTAGGGATAATTTTATTTAAGTATCAACGTTTCAAGTGGTTAAAAAGAAGGATCAATGCTTTGCAAAGTGAGTCAAATAAAATAATAATAATAATTGATCGTTGATAAAAATTAATGAAACTCTTAAAAACTAATCCTAACTTTGATATTTTAAATGAACTTTGTCAAATGTTAATATCTTTTTTTATTTTTTTGCAAAACATTGATTCCTCTTTTTAGCTACCAGAAAAGTTGACATTTTAAATGAGCTTATATCAAATGTTAATACTTTTAGTATAATTTCCAAAAAATGTAAGCAAATATTAACAAATAAAAGTATACTTTTTCTATATAGTAATGTATTTGCATTAAGGGTGAGTGAGTAATCTTGTTGTCTGGGGAACTCACATATTTTGATCAAGTGAGGTTTGGATGGGTATTAAGAGTCATAGGGTAGGGTATGAATATAAATTTCTTAAAACCTACACTTATGGGTTAGAATATGAGTATGAGGTCCTTATACCTTGTATATAGACACCTCCCTCTAAACTCATACTTTAGTATATAAATGGTAGATGTTTGGTTTCAAGGTACTTGTACCCATCCTATTAAAAATTATGAAATAATATTAATAAATAAGATATAAATAATAATACTCTACTTTTATAAAAATAATTTATTTATTATTAATAAATAAGGATATATGGTTCTATGCACACTGTACACTAAAGGATAACAAAGATTAACTTACCACATCGGCCAACAGAAGAGAAATCATATGCAATAACTTCAGTTGCAACAAATGTTTATAATGGTACAAGAAAGCAATGTTTGAAAAGAACTATCAACATTGATATATGCAAGGGTTAGGGTTTTACTAAAACATCGACTTTAGTGTTTCTTAGGTTAAAGTTTGTTCTAGAGTGGGAATTTAGGTTTCAAATCTACTCATGTAGGATTTATTGATTTCAAGGTTTCCAATCTTGCTATTTATGACTTAGCTTCCTCTTTCCTTCCACTTATCTAGTGTAGATACAAGGTTCTTACTGATAGTGGTCACCACACGTCGCGTGAATCTCACGACTGGCATGTGATTTTGGAGTGCCGCTGAGAAGATGAAACTTATTAATGGAATGGCTTGGAGAGAATAATGAAAAGAGGGAATAGGCAGTGTCAGTATCTCGAATGCTTAAGGGACAGGTAAGAGAGTTTGAGTAGATCTCATGCTTAAATTTTATAGTTCTTGAGCAGTTGAGATAGAAATTGCTTGAATTGCCTTCTTTGATCTTTTTGAATGGAGCCTCCTTTATAGATTGATGTTTATCTTCTTTCTCCAAAAATTGGAAATGAGAAGAAGTGATTGAGTTTTTATAAACACTGGCTATAGATGATACTCGTCGAATCATCTTAGTGATTGACGATGAGATGAAGTTCCTTATGAGCCAAGGTCAATAGTCATCTTCTTTATATCATTGATCTACCTAACAAAGGTTGGATGCGGTGAACTGATCCAACAATCCTATTCCAAGTCCAACAATTCATGTTCTAAGTCCACCAAGCTAAATCTCCCGAGCCATCCAGTAAATGAATCGAACCCATTAAACCTTATCACCTAGCCCATGAGTCAAGTCCAAATAAATAAATAATAATATTTAATATTTTAAGCCCATTTACAACTTATCTTTCCCCAGTCTTTAGCCTTCATTTAAAATTTAACCTACTTTCATTTTCCTTCCATACTTCAACATTTTCCATGTTTTAGAGTAAAGGTCGTTAGCCATAATATATTTTTCATTTCAAAAATTGTCTATTCGTTTTCTACTTCACTAAGCTATCGAGCACATAAATTGTTTCTGTAAACTCTCGTCCCATGTATTGCTTGATCATTGTCCACACAACTAGTTTAATTGCACATTTGCTAAAGTTCAAATAGGTTTTATACATTAACCCTAAAATTTAATTGGACATAACATTTAACAACTTAAAAATAGAAAGGAGAAAAATTAATAAAAATCCTTTACTTCTAGAAAAAGTATTCTAAACATATGGCATTAAGAATTGTAAGTCCTACTTACGATTGGATGTTGTAAAGGAATCATAAATTGGACTTAGGATTCCATGACATCTTACAAAGGAATTATAAGCTAGACCTATGATTTCTTAAGATGAAGAATTGTGAATTCAACTCACAATTCCATGATGCCAGTTCTCTTTTCAAGTGCTATTGTGTCCACAGGCACAAGAGCAACAGCCGAGTAGGATGGAACCATGCTCTTAAGTAGTTGGAAATAATCCCTATTAGCTACCAAATACGCCTGGCTGCTATAGGGTCCACAATTGGGACTAGAGATGCAACCGGTGCGGCTTTGGGACGGGTCACATAAGACCCAAACCTGACCCGCGACCCTATAAGGTTTTTTATTCAATACCCAAACCCGCCCCTACAGGGTTTTGACCCTGCCCCGTCCTGCGATCCACTTCATTTCTTTTTTTTTTTTCCTTTTCAACTCTTAGTTAAATTCAATTATATCTTCCAACAAAATATTGGGTGGTAGGCCGGTAGCTAGAATTCAATATGGTCTAAACCGAGCTAGGCTAGTTACAACACACTCACTAATTCACAGGCTCATTGAATTAGTTATTTTATTTGTTAAAACAACAAAAATTAATAATATTGTAAAAATAATTTTTTAAGAGATAAAATTAAAAATTAGAAAAAAAAAACAAAATAAAGTTAAAATTATTAACAACCATTCTTAAAGATAAAAATTAGTAAGGTTTTATTTTTTAAAATTTAAACTCAATTTTTTAAATTGTTTATAATATGACGGTTCGGGTTACCATCAGTTTTTTTTTTTATGACATGAACCCGATCCGAAACCCTATAAGTCGGCATGTAATTTTTCAAACCACCACACGACCTTATGAGGTCTGACTCTAGTATTTTAACGGTTTCAAGTACCAATAAT
The DNA here is from genome assembly GCA_024138025.1 of Combretum micranthum. Classification (NCBI taxonomy): domain Eukaryota; kingdom Viridiplantae; phylum Streptophyta; class Magnoliopsida; order Myrtales; family Combretaceae; genus Combretum; species Combretum micranthum. Next base: position 1,189,974 of record JAMXBD010000304.1, read on the forward strand.
GATCTATCCTGATTACATCCCTGATTGGGACCATGGCCGTACTAATGCTGCCCAAATATTTGACGTCATTGGAATAATAATGAAACTTTGCTTGAAATGGCATTATTATTCTAATCTCAGGGGCACGCAATCAATTGCTTGGCGTCGCCGTCGAAGAACTAGAAGTATGGTACAGACTTGGCATGAAGATCAGAATCAGTGAGAATATGGAAGCGCAGGAAATATGATACGACAGATGCTGTCGCATCATCATAAAATTTCTTAATATCCAATTGCGATTGATGATTGGTGTAATAGCTCGGATTATGTAAGCAATAATTTTTTAAGTGAAGGACGAGCATCCGATGGATTTTGACAGAATCCTGAATTCATGATTTCTCGTCACAGATAGGAATCGTAAACCGGGCTCATGATTTCTTTTTGAGATGCCACGAATCGTGAGTCCAATTTTCGATTTATCCGCAACGTAAATCGTGATTCATAACGCTGAATTTTATTTTTTTTTCCAGACATATGGATATTTGGACTTTTTTTGCCCTTTTCCCAACTCAAAAGGTTAGGTGCCAAAAAAAAAAAAAAAAGGCGATGCTTTTAACATAATTCGCCACTGTCAAATTCCGTCTCCAATTTATGACTTTCGGGTTTCAAGAATCACTTTATCTGCCAAATTTATGGACCAACAGTGCATGGATCCGATTGACAGCTCGATACAGGCACACATTCGACTATTCGAGGTGAAACCAAGAGTGACCCAGGATTTTTGGTTTCGTTTATCCCCAAAATATGACACACAGGAGGTTCAATAAACCATATAAACGAGCAAACTAACTTAAGAACTAGAGATTAGCTTAAATTTGTTCACCTAAGTGATTACATTAACACAAGGAAAAACGTTATAGGTCTCCGTCCTTCCCGATTATTCCACCTTCAGTATTGATTCTTAACACAAATGAAAGGATGGTTCTTTACTTCTTTCTTTCTTCTTTCATACCAGTTTTTCCAATTCTAATAGCATTAAAAGGGTCCGAATTTAGCTCGAAGTTGAGGCAATCATCTACAGCTCAGAAATGGTAGGTTATCTAATATATCAGAGATTGTTATGCTCTCTCTATTCACAAAAAGCTACCCAATAAGCCGAACTGTGAAGATTAGCAGAACATGTATGTCTTCAGTAAAAAAACTACACCATTTTTATTGCAAAGAGATTGGGCATTCTCATGAGCAGCTGCAAATTCAGCAGTAAATGAAGGACAGTGAATTGAGTGACGGATGCCAGAGAGAGCAGATTACCAGTATAACTATTCCTGCCAGTAACCAAAGACAATGAACTGAATGGCTTTGAATTCAAATAAAATTAGTTCATTTACTTAGAGAACGTCCACAATGCAAGGAGAAAACTGCTGGTAAGTTGGCAATATACTCCTAACCGCAAGAATAAAAAACTGCAGTGAGCCCTTGTCCCTTCTTAGCTCAAAAAAGCTTAGAACTCGTATAGCTGTTAATGATTACTTTTCCCGCGAAAAAGAAGGGTGGTGGAGCATAGCGTCGTGATTCTCAATAGGAATATGATAATTAGTATCAATCAATGAATTAGGCCAAGGAATCAATTCTGAGACCAGAACTTCCGCAGCAAGACGATTCCCAGGCCACCAATAGCCAGAGTGCAAACAAGAGGAACTTTTATGTCCTCTGTGTCAAGCTTAATGCTTCTCCTTTTTGATACCTCAGACCGAGATCTCTGATCCAAGCTCTTCCGAACAAGATTGCAAAGATTGTCAAGCTGAAACATCATTTGCCGCTGTCCTCGTTCAATACTTGAAATCTAAAACATGAGCAAGATGTGAATCAGAATTATGGGAGTCATACTACAGCCCTACCCTTCCATTACCAAAGAAAGGGGAAGTAAGAGACGAGAAAAGCCAGTAGCAATACGAGTTCAGATTCATACCTCTTCCATTAAAGGTGACTCCTTAGCAAGTTGGGTGGACGAGTTAGAATTTGAAATTGCTGATCCTCTTAAGGAACCATTGCCTAAACCAGATATAAAGTAGGAAGTAGGGGCAGATCCGTTGCATGCCTCAGGAGTAAGAGCCATATTTTGTTGGCTAAGTGAACCTTTTCTGGTTGGCAACTTGGAATTTAACTCTTCTATCCGAGTTGTAAATTCATCCATTCTATCATTCAGTGAAGAAATTTGTTCTGAAAGCTGAGTGATGAAGCCCTACAGACAAATGGATCAGATACAGCGTATGCAAAGAGCCCAATAGAAATTCCAGAAAAAACATGTTTTAACAGCACGGAAATTCACCTGGTTTGCTAATGTACTCGAGAAATCTGACATTTGACTCTCTTTTCTTGATTTACTGCCTTTAAAACTAGAAAACTTTGACAAGTTCTTATCTGTCTGTGTTGTGTATGAATGCGAAATCCTGCTGCCAAAATAGAACATAAGCTAAAATGATAGGGCCCTTTAGGAGACCGAAAGTAAAATAATCAGAAATTATTTAGTACATCATACTTCAATTAAAACAAGATGATTGGGAGAATTTTCAAATTGACCTGCTCCATAGATTGCAAGATCATTCTTTAAAATTGTCTATGCATTTTTTAGTGAAACTATAACTAACCTACATATCTGATAGAATTCATCATCAGCAGAAAGTACAGGTGAAGAAGCTAGCTCATGCACAGTAAAAAAGTTCTAAGAAGTAAAAGATCTTAATTTACCTAATGCCTTTACAAAAGGGCAGAAAAATAACGGGGCCTACAAACTTACCATGTTTATCAATATTTTATAAGGAAAATATTTATGTCAACTAACAGGCATTGATTCTACATTTATCAACTATAATTTTATGAAGTTAAAACTATGAGGAAATTCTACAGCTTAGTTACATGAAAAGGCACAGACTCACTGTGTTCTTAGCTTTAGGGACACTTTAATTTCCTTTTTCCTCAGTTGAGAAAAATATTAGATGGAAGCACAATGGCGTTTTCAGCATAATTTCTCCCCCTCTTTTTGGTCAGATGCAATGGGTAGCTTGTGAGCCTCTTTAAAAAATTTTACTTAAAGATAAACTGGATTGATTTAATTCTTTTTTGTGCCCTGCTCTTTCATCACATAGTCAAAAATGAGAAGAATAGCATCCCGAAAGTAAACATAAGGAAAGAAAAAACAAAGTTTAGAGTCACCTTGAGTGAAAAATAACCAAGAGTTTTTTGCTTCTTTCCAACAACTCTCTGATTTAGCAGGACCTCTTTTAAGGGAAGAATTTTTTTGGCATAAACTAATTAAATTATCATCTGAATTTCTTTTTATAGCTCAAGTTTCTTACCAGAACCCCATGATTACAAGATGCAAAATGATTAACAAGCAGCATCCATGATAAAGGTGTAAAACTGAAGTTAGATATCTTTTGCTAATAAAACTAATGCAGAACAATGTAATTATGCTGGAAAAAGTGCTAATTAAGTATCAAGTATGCAAAGACAAAAGCATACTGAACATGTAAATCTGAGCTTATATATCATTATGACAAATAGATAGAAGATGGATGAGACTATTGCACCTCTTCAATTGCTTACTTCTCACATTCGTCCTGTCAGTAAATGCTTGAGAAAGTGCTTCCTTGGGAGTTCCCACAAGTTCTTCATTCAGGCTGAGTTCTGTCTTTAAATGTTCTGGAAGTGCCTACAGAGACAATCAAATGAGAAGCACCAATAGGAAGCTACATAATAAACCTTGAACATTGACATACCATGACCTCATTGATAAGCTTTTCCAGCTGAATTTGTTCAATGTATGTACGGGGAATGTAGGAGCCTTCCAGGCCCAGCTGCTCAGCAACTTGTTTCACCATAATGCGATCCCTTCCTTGTACCTTATATTGATGCAAAGCCAAATGAATATGGGATAAATAGCCATAGAGCTCTTCAAAGAAAAGCTAGTGCTTCAAAACCAATGCTCTTTTATCCATGTAGATTTGTGGGTATAAGCTAATAAATAGCTGTATTCAAGGTGTAAAATCTCACCCCTAGAAATAAGCTACACGACTGACTACTCCTAAAAATAATACAAGAAAAAAGAACCATATCATAATAGTATTTCATTTTAATACACGGAAATCACCATTGCATATATCAGAGAATCACACAGTATCCCATGGCATGTTGGAAAGGATAAAAAGGCCAATTTCCCTAATATTACCTCCACCAAAAAGAATATTAGAAAAAAAAAAGAAGAAGAAGAAAAGAAAAACTTCTCAGAATGATACATTAAATATTACCTGAACATACTGCCTATTCAGCTGCTCAAGCCAATCAATTTTTATGCATACCCTATCATCACAGAAAATATGGCTGTTCCTCTTAAGAATTGTTGCTATTGTGTACCCCAAAGCCATCAAGCCACCCAGAAGGCGAACACTCACTTCAAATGTTATCCTTGGTGATATGACAAAAGGATTATCGGTCACCAGTTCCTGAAAATTAAAAGAAAGAATCAACATGAGAAATTGCTTGAAGAAATGACTGATGCAAACTTCATATTTGCAAGAGATCAAGTGAAGTCACTTAAAATATAACTAGCTACAAAGTTCATTTGCTATATAAGAACATCTTTTTTTCTGTTCATCAACTCTGAGGGAGAGGAATTTTGCCAGGTCTACTGCTATACTGTCAAGAACAAAACAATGAAACATAAAAGCTAATACCAATGCACAAGTTCAAAATTTTATATTAATTGGCTGGTGGATGCAAATTTGATATGGTGTTCGAGAGAAGATACTGGATTTGATTTCATCCATTGTCGTCTAACTCCTCATTAAATTTTTTCCATGTGATGTACCTAATCAATGTTCACACACACACACACACACACAGACAGGGAGTGCTTAAGTACAAATTAAAATGCTCACAAAGATCTACAAACATAGACCATTTTAATTAAATAGTTATAGATATAAATTGATCGTATATACAACACTGACCATGCAAAAAGCTATCTACCAAAGACCAATATTTTCAGCAAATCATGGGATTGCACTCACTACTAGGGATTGTTGTGTCCTGTAAATTACAATTACTACTATTAGACATGTCTATGAGTTAAATTACTTGTGAGCTACTCAAGCCCGAGCTTGTTCATTTTAAACTCGATTGGCTCTAGTCAAGCTTGAACTCATTAGTGTATCATCTTGATCAACCATTTAAAACCTTAACTGCTATATTTAGTTGATAATACAATATATTAGTTAGTTAAGAGGTATAATGATCATTGGACTGATATCTGCCTATTACAATATCAGAATTAGTTACAACTTCCAACAAAAGATTTGAAACATACCATATTTTAGAATTAAATGTGAAAAGGATCACTTAGGTGATTGTAGAAACCACCACCAAAAAAGGTCATCAGCCACACCAGATGGTTGTCAAAAGTGGACACATATCCTATGTTAAATAAAAAGCAAGCCATCTTTAATATTCTAAAAATACCCATGCAGTTCGACACGCAATTTTTTCCCTCCATATTTTAGTTGTATTTTTCACATGAACTAAAAAAAAATCGAATCTTCCATGAACAGTGTCAAGGGGAAACAAGAAGGTATTCCACTATTTCAATGTTAGCTGCTATATCACATAAACTGGCACCACTAATTTTGAATAGGTGTGAACCAACCTCAAACATGAGGCTATACTTTCCCTCTTTGTTCCGCATCCTTAGATAAGATTGGCAAGATTCTGGATCTTCTCCAGGTGGTAAGAGATATATATCATAAGTTTGCTCCATCGTCTCAGAGTGTTCATTAGAAATTACTGCCTTGATTTGCTCCACAGTAACCTTCCGTCCTGACTGCACTTGGCAGCAAAATTGTAATAGAATGATAATGCATTACAAAAAAAGGAAGTTAATAAAAAATAAAACACAGCAAAGATATCCTTTCACAAGATTGAGAATACACAGACACACACATTCAATTACTTCAAAAGGAATAAAGGAGCAACAGAAACAACCTTTAAAATGTATGTAGGATTCTGGAATCCAGTAAATGGGTTGAACTTGTTGATAATTTTTATATGTGCAGTTTGTAGATCAGGCTCTATAAAGGCCTTGTACATTGGATATACCTGCATAAGGAAGAGAAGACCATCATATGCAAATTTTACAAGCTTCCTGTCAGAAACATGGATCAATCTAACAAATAATTAACCGTTTCCGATATCTGCTGAATTATCTCTTCAGGTTCTTGGTCAGCACGCTGTATGTCTCTTAACACACGTTTGACAAGGTCAAAGTGCACACCACCAGTGACAGATACTCGAAGATCCAACAAAGGCCTCAGTTTTTCGCTCAATGCATAGATACCCTCTATGATAACAATTCCTGAAGTTGGAGGTTCTAGTGTCCTATTATTTATATATCAAAAATAAATAAGTTAATAAATGAATTAAGAAAAAGAAGAAGGAGAAGAAGCAGCAGCTTAAATAAAAACCTGAGGCAAGGAAGTCAACTGTGCTATTTAATCCGTTTTAAGTGGCTCAAAGATGCGAAGAATAATTGACTCGTGAATTCAATGTGCAATGAGGAATTGATAAAAGAAGAGAATATGAACAGAGCAGAAACACAAGGTCCATGCCTATGAACAGATAGAAAAGGCAGAATTCACATATGGCTAGATGGAGTCATACATCTTTAAACACCCCCACCCCACCCTGCCCCACCCAAAAGAGAAAAAAAGAAAAAAATGATATGATGCAGGATAACATAGCATGTTGTGAGAAAAGTTGTGTATCTATCTAAATGAGCTGTGAGGCCAGAGTCTAAGAGCCGAACAGGTTAGGAATATCAGATATATTTTTTTTATGGAATAATTTGGACTCGTCTCTCTCATTTTTTTTTTTTTTTTAATGTTGGTGATTACAGCCAAGAAGAAAGGATTCAGGCATGGTCCATTTCATTGGGAGACCAGCATTTATACCATTAAGTAATGAGAGTCTTGGCAAATTGGAACATTTTTTCATCATTTGGAAACTAAATTTTACCCTGTTATTCTCTAATCTATACATTAGAAGAGATATTGTTAGATTTATCTTTAGTTTTATTTAAGAAACTCAGGGATGCTGATCTTGTATAACTAAATGAGTTGTCGATAGTAATAAACATGTTATTATCCTAAAATTAGGTCTAGATATTCTTCCTAAAAAGCGATTACCACAATCATAATAGTTTCTAGGAAAAGAACCTCTAACCAACCTAAACATTCCAAACCCTGGTAATATAGTAAAGCGCCCATTGACTAGACATTTAAGTAGGTTTCATAACAATTTGGTACTCGAGCCCATTATCATGAGTAAAAATAGGGTAGAACAAAATTTTGTGGTATTGCCTCAATATCAACTGTCTGGCTGATGATGTTTGCAAAGAGACAGCAACTCATGATGCACAGTGCACAACCTTGTGACATCAAAATGAAGAAAGAGGAGGTAACAACCGACATATGACTTCACTTGGTTGGACCAACAAAGAAAGAGTCCGTGGCATCCTACTAGCTTGCATTTCTGATTCATTTCTGATTGGTGCACTACTCCATCTGGCAAAAAGAATAACTAGAGAACTAATGACGTTACTCCTAAGCATGTCACAAGACTAGTTTTTGTGGATCAATACCCATACACCACCACTTGTATGACTTTAAGCCCAAAAATGTCTTAAGCACCCAAGCCTATGCTGAACCACCACACAGCAAAGATTGATTCAATCAGGTTTTCATGCCCTGCTGCTCTAAATTGAATTTTCCATGGTTTAACAACCAAGACCCCTTTTGCAAGAGATGCATCATATGTTTTCTTATTACATCCCTTTGTTATTGTAATATATAGATTAAATGAACAGAAACATTCATAAATAAGTTGAGTTCAAAGAATGAATAGATTTGTGAGTAGGTTAGCTTATACATGTGTGGATTAAATGTAAGTTAGGTAAAGGGTCATTCACAAGTCTTATATAAATAGATCCCATCCCTTCACTTGAAAATGAAGCAAGAAAAGAATTATCTTAGTGAAATTAGTCTCTTAGTTCATCTTACTTTAAAGTAGTTTGTGAGATTAAGGGGCTCTCTTTAATCAGCCCTCGCTACTTCGAGACCAGAGGATTCTCTTTGATGATCCCTCAATATTTCCATTCATATATCATCGGTGACTAGATATTAAACACAGGTCTATAACAACTTGTCAAGGGTTACATCAAGAAAGGTAGGTTTAAAAAGTTGCTTCAACAAGAGGAAGGACAATAGATAACGGATTCTCTAGCTAACTCATCTAAAAAGATAAGTTTGCTAGACACTAAGGTGGAGTCTTTGAGTCATTCAATGGATAATAGCTACTATTAAGTTTGGTTGATAAAATAGATATTTCAGAAAATCCTATAACTACCAAATAAGGAATTACAATTCCTTCTCGAGACTAAAAGTTTAGCGTATCTTTGAACTCCAGGGGAACCTAGCCAAGAGTCAAGCCACGACCTAATATAAGGGCAAATTGGTCTATTTGGATTGTCTGTTTTTCATTGTATCTGTATCTGTATCTTTTTTAAAATGATAAGTGTAAATATATCCGATTTGCATCTAAATTTTATCTATATTTGTTCTATTTGATCTTTTAATGAGAACTGTCAACTTTTTTTTATCTATATCTATTTTTGATAAATAATTTGTTAGCAAAAAGTTTGAAAAAGTGTCTATATCTGCCGAAAAAAAGCCAAAACAAACAGACAAATATTTATAAATATATTTCCAATCTATTATTAATATCATTTTAGGTACAAACAAATAAAATAATAGCAATTATTTCTCTATTTTATTTCTTAAAATTGTATTTTTATTCTATATCTTATTTCATTTTGCCAACCATTAGTGCGGATGAGTAATATATAAGGTATTTGTCACATTTGGTATTTGAATTTTGACTATTTTTGCAACAGTTTGAAAGTCTCAATTTAGTACCTTAACTTTAGCTATTTTGTAATTAACTGCCCGAGCTTTGTCAAATTTTGAAATTAATTACTTGAAATTTACCTTTTTTTGCCATTATCTATCTCATCTAGTTTCATAAATGACCCCAAAAAGTTTGTAAATAGTAAATTAACACTTTTAAATTTTAGGTAGTTAATTGCATAGACAAACTTTAGGTATCAAATGTGACATTTACCCTAATATATATATGTATGTATCTGCAAAATTGTAGCTACAGTAATGTCAGTAGAGCCTTCAACCATTAGGAATTTATGAAACTATATCATTGTACCAACTACCGGGATGTCTTAATCACAACACAGTACCAATAATATTATTGAAGTTAACTGTTTCCTAGACCGTATACAGCAAAGGAAGGGAATTACTAAACCTGTATCCCACACGAGAGCTAACTTTGAAATCATAAATTGGTACTTGGACTTGTTTTCCTTCTTTCAGGTCTTGGACATTCCTGAGAAGCGTGTCATAATCTGTCAAGCGGGGATCTGCACAACACAACGTATAAGTTCCGAGTAAGGGAATAGTGCCATATCATGTTGCATTAAAGATCACCTTTACATATGTATTGTACGTCACTCCAAATAAATAAAAACAATATCATAGTGTTAATGCAAGCAACTCCACAAGAACATGATGGAAACAATTTCACTTAGATAACATAATAATATAAAATGAAGAATTTTTTTTTTTTTTTTTAAATGTATGGTATATTATTTGCAGAGTTACTGCCCAATAAAAAATAATTTGAGTTCAAACCACTACATTAGCATGAATGCAACTTTCAATATATTTGCTATTCCTTTTTTTTTCTTTTTAGCCATTACAAAAGGGAAGAGGAGGGATGCAAACCTAATAGCTCTCTCTTCAGAGACCAGGGAAGATGCCACTAGGCTATAAGGCTATTGATGCAACTTTCAATATATATTACTAAATCATATGATTAAAATGATGAAATATATCATAATGACAAGCAATTCAAAAGCTACTATATCCCTGCCCTTGCAGTGATAGAGGGACTGCAGACACTGGGATACAAAAGAATTTCAACATTGTACCAGAAAGTGAAATCTCAACTTTCGAACTTAAAGAAACAGAACATTAACATTATAGAAATAACAGTTGGTTATAAATCACAAGTTATTCCTCAAAAAGTGTCAGGAAAGTAATCAACTAGTGCAAAAAATGATTATTATTTTCCAAATTCTTTTAGCCAGGGGAAGGCATATTGACCATCAAAATTGCCATCAACAATTCTGGCTGAATCATTATAATTGTCCATTGATATGACAGCTATGCTTGCATGAAGTTGAGAATCTTCTCAGTGAATACAGTCTTCCCAGCTCCAGATGGACCAGCCAAACCAACCAATATTATTCCATCGTTCTTCTGCACAAGCAACTGGCATGCACGGATCACTATGAAAAATCCTTTCTCGAATGATAAGGTATCCTTGATTGGAGCAATCTCGTAGCGATCACAGTCTTTCTCTTGACTACTCTGACCTGATCCTTCAAAAGCCCAGTCCTATGTTCAGACGATCCATCACTTGGACCATCTTGACTCATTTGCAAAATTCAACAACCTAAAACAATCATTGCAATTTAGAGGTGCCGAAAGCTATTCTGGTAACCATCCACCATGAAATTTAGAAATTGCTATAAAAATCTATGTCCTGAATAAAAATGCATGGTAAATTTAGATAAAAATCTAAATGCTTAAACTCGAAGATATGATATAGTTTTTGTATATATACTTCAACAGTGCAATTGCCAATGGTTTTGAAAAAAGTGTACCAAGAAAGAAGGGCATAAATTCATAAAAGCCTCAAAGGCAAGTCCATAGTTTTGTTAGGGTGTCTCTCTAAAGGTAGCTTTGAATGGTCTATATATATGTATGCATGTATGTATTTTTTTCCCTCTTTTTTGTTTGATTTAGTAAGACCCTTCAATCAAAATTGATAATTCCAAACTGGCAAAACACTAACAGCATCAAGTAATAGACAGTAATTATGTGGAATTACCATAAAAAATCAAATAGAGTATGCTTAATCTATCATCCAAACTTGATACAACCATGTCTGTAGTTTGTCGGGTTATTGGATAAAATTTAAAATAAACTAACTTCAGAAATTCTGCTCTTACATATCAAGCGTTCATACCATGACCAAGAACATGATAAAACAATTTTTTCACACACATCAAGATTGCATAAAGCAGAAGTTGGTTCGACTCTATGATGACAATGTGCTGACAAACTCAAATCATTATCACAAAGCAACTTATCTCATCAAGGAAGAGCACCTGCTCCAATTAGTAGAGTGAGTGTGAGACTGATTATAAGCTAATCACTTAAAAAAAGGCTAGGACATCCTTTTCACATGTCACTGCCATTCTATGAAGGAAAACAAAAAAATAAAAATAAAAGCCATGCAGTTGAGGGTAAACAAATTTAAAATATTACATTTTCTACTAAAAAAACTAACCCTTTCTAACAGTGATTATAAATAAAATCAGCAAAAGTAAATATGATCCTATGCCTACTTCTAAAATAAAAAAAGATAGTAACACACTTTCACCCACACTATTGTCATCAAATATCTTGTCTTCCATGAGGCTCGTACTGGTATATGCATTTACCAAGCCTTGATCTATGTGTTTCCAAGTAGCCTTCAACCCTTCCATCATCAGACAGTACTAATAGAAATGTTAGATATCCTAATTTGAATCCTTATACCATAATTTGTCTTCTTGTGCAATTAGATGTATGTCATGGACATTCAGAATTACCACACAGTAAACAGATTACCAAATGGCAACACCTTATTCAAGCAATTTACAAACAAGAATAAAAGAGCAACTCCTCGCTTATGCCCGTGCCGAGGCTCATTCCACTCCCACTACTAACAATAACGCAATTCCGCAACAAAAACAGTCATTACTTCACAACAAATACATCACAAGCAACAAGACAATCAAAAAACACAAAATCCAACACACAACACATTCATCCGATTAACAAGTTCTACAATCACCTCATTGCAATAATAA